>BSBM01001110.1:10742500-11365000 GCA_027924585.1 Larix kaempferi | reverse complement strand
TAAAAAACAGTTTCTTGAGATCTCCTTTGAAGCAGCAGGGGTGAGATCAAAACTATCATATGCATGAGAAATTATCCCAAGCAGTAATTTCTTAGAATCCAAATTAGATCCAAGACTTGAATCATGGTTTCTTGAGATCTCCTTTGAACCATGAAAGGTGAGATCAAAACCAGTAATTGCATGAGAATTTATCCTAAGCGAATGGAAATGGCGATAATCTTCAATAACCTTCTGAAAGCATGAATTTATGATCATATAATAGTATAAAAGAGGAGATAGCTGGAGAGGAGCGAATGCATTACCTTCAGTAGCTGTTTTGACCTCTGAAATAATCATGTGATCATGATGCAAACCAACAGACTCTGGTGCAAGAGAAGATTTAGGACCTTCTGCAATATCTAGAGTGTGAGCTGGCACAGAAAGAGAAGAAAGTTTGAGAATGAGTGGAGAATCTGCAAGTTCTTTGTCAACAACTTCAATATGAGATGATATTGGTTCATGATCTAAGATATCATCAAGGGGAGCGAATGCAACATGATCTGAGAGACCATCAGGAGGAGCGAATGCATCATGATCTGAGAGACCATCAAGTGGAGTGAATGCATCACCTTGTTTTATTTTGAATGGATTTGGACTAAATCCATCATTCTTTTTGCCGAATCTTTCATCCAGATGAGCCCATAACTCTTTTGGAGTTTCAATATGTAATCAGTCATAGTAAGCTTCATTCTTCCAATGTGCATGTCACCTTTATTCAACCATTTAATCTTCTTTGTAGAGGATTCGAACTCTCTTTCAAAATAGCAATCAAAGAGATCATGGCTCTTTAAATATGCAATCATTTTTTGTTTCCATTCAACATAGTTGAGTCGAGAAAGAGGAGGGATTTCTTCTAAATTCATTGAAGATGTAGAGGACCTGCAAAAACAATATAGAATCACTGCAACTGCTACTGCTGCAAAAATGCAGATTCTGCTACAACTGCTACACTCGAAATCTTGGTAATAACCTACAAAAAACTCTCAAGAATGGAGATAAACAATACTCTCAACATGCTTTGATACCATGTGAAAATCCTCATAGCAGATCTAAGAGATGATGTATACCTCACAAGAGTAATTATGATTAAGCAGGAAAATAGAAGAAGAGTGATCAATACAGTATAATGAGCAACAGAATAATATGGTACAGTAGAACTCAGATAGAAGCAATAATACTTCACACACACTAATTAATTAATCACAGTATGGACAAATAAATAGTACAATGGTAGAGAGGATTCGAATGCCTAAGGTGGCAATTCGAATTAGCCTCTCAGAGTGATCATAAGATAAATAGAGTGTCATCGGAGCACAACTAGGTTTCCTCATGATCATCGGAGCGCAACTGGAAGTCTTCATCATCATCAGTGGAGTCATCAATGCTCAAGTAACTGTCAACCATCAGTCAAACTAACTATGGTAGGTGTAACTGAGTGTAACTCAATGTAACTGAGTGTAACTGAGTGTAACTGAGTGTAACTAAGTGTAACTAAGTGTAACTAAGTTTAACTGACTGTAACTGACTGTAACTGATTGTAACTGAGTGTAAAGTGTAACTGAGTGTAACTGACTGTAACTGAGTGTAACTAAGTGTAACTGAGTGACAACTAGACTGGTAGGTGAAGAAGGGTGAGTTGCTCCCTAAAATCAAGGAAGAAGGGCACATTAAGCAACTTGAGGGATAAAACTGAATAGTGAGAATCTCCTGGGGGCTGGCTAACTGAGGGCTAGGTGCTGAACTAATGACTGGGATGCATGCAAAATGCATGCAAACCCTAAAGGTGCATGCATGACTGAAAATGTAAATGATCAAAATACTGGTGGGACTAGGATGGAGTATAGGAATATCCTAACATTCATCACCACCACCACCACCACCATCATCATCATCTTCATCATCATCATCATCATCATCATCATCATCATCATCATCATCATCGTCGTCGTCATCGTCGTCGTCGTCATCACCCTCTTCCTTATCAACATCTTCATCATCATCATCTTCTTCATCATCATCATCATAATCATATTCATCATCATCATCATCGTTGTCGTCATCATCATCACCATATTCACCATCATCATCATCACCGTTGTCGTCGTCAACACCACCACCATCATCATCATCATCATCATCTTCATCATCAACATCTTCACCATCATCTATTCTCCACTAACACTCCTCCAAGGGACTAAGTCCATAACCCCAGGTCTATTCTCCACTATAACCAAAATCTTATCTCTCAAATTAGTAAGGATTATATATCATAAGGTATTAAATCTAGGGTTGATATAAAACTAAGATACCATACCATGGAACTTTAAAAAAACACTCTAACACTAATTACATTTGTCACTAGGTAACTAGTAGAAGAACTACAATTGTGAAAATGTAAATAATAAATTTAATAATTAAATAATGAAAACAATCCTTAAATAAATATATTTTGCTAAGTCAAATAAAGCAAACATATAATAACACTAATTACATTTGTCACTAGGTAACTAGTATAAGAACTACAATTGTAAGAGGTAAGAGTTTATAAGGTTAGAAGTCATATAAGTAAGGGATTAAGAGATATATGATTTAATGGTTATTAATTATAGATAAAAATGGTTAGGGTTTAAGGATAATAGGGGTTATAGTTTGGGGATTTTAGGAGATGGGGGTTATGGATGATAATGATTAATATCTATAGAAGCTATACAAGTTATGTGTTTGGGATAACATATTAAGGTTGATATGGATTATGAGTTATAAGGATCATTTCATTAAATGAAATTGTTACACCATTTATTGTTCAAAAGCCTCTAAATTTTTTGAGAAATTTATTTCTAAATGATTTCAAACACAATATTTTCTCCAAGTGTAACCAATAATTTAATTAAAGAAATAAATATATAGTAAAATATACGGTAGACAATGAATTAGAGTTCGGATTTTCTTAGTTGGGAAAGGTTACGAATTGATATTAGAATTTGTTAAGGTCATATGCCATAACAATGTATCTTGATTATGAGCTCTAATGGTTGTATTTATCCCAATATTTAGCAGGATTCTTGGGTATACGCAATAATATAATAACTACATAAATTTGATAACTCCACTTTTGGTTAAACCTTATGAAAGCATTTGAAATTTGTGGTACTTCTCTACCCAAAGATTTTTATAAATGGAACATCATGACCTATTGTGTTGTTTATTCTTTCATGTTCATATTCTTTATGAGTTCATCCACAATACATTCAGTAAGAATGGAACTCTTAGCGACGAGTGGTTTAGGTATTGATTAGTACATAACATGATTTGAATAATTCTTTTACAATAAAAAATATGTAAATGTTTTCCAAGTTCCAAGGTAGTCCTGAATGACTACCAACTTCTTCGTGACTCCTTAATTAATTCATTATTTTTTTTATTTCATTAGAATAATCACAGTTACAAGCTTGGATCCAATCAACATTTGGTACATTGGATTGAAAATATATTATCCATTAGTTGAACTAGAGTTTCCTTAGACTTTTAGGATAACATCCATGCACTTAGGGATTACTTACATCTCACAATATAGCAATGTTTCAATAATTTTGGAAACCAAGAGGCCTTCTTAGGAACCTTTTGGTCCTTAACATTTACACATCTTGAATAGTGTTTCAGGAATTCTAACCGAGGGAAGCCACCACAAAGAAGATCCTTTATCTTTCAACCACTTGGAAATGTTGGTCATCCCATCATGACTTGCAAGAAATTTATATACTTGACCATAGACTTCCTATTTGGTTTCTTTCTAATGCAAGCCAAAGAACTTTCAATTTTATTCCTTAACAAAATATCAACTTGGTCCTATCTCCTCCTCATTCAAGAAAAAATTTGGCCTCCAATAAAAGAAAAATTAATAACAAGGAATTACCTAAGAATAAGAAGAAGAAATGAAAGAAACATAAGAGTAGGCAATGAGGGAAAGTGGGAAACTTTATTAATGGTGCAAGTAGTGACAGTGCCAACTAAGGTCCAATGCACCCTAATTAGAAATGTAACAATCGAATTAAGGCTAATGACTATTATTCCATTTGTAGAGTAATTAGTCATTATGATCACCATTGTTTAGAGGTCGATTATCTCATGGTTATCCATTGGTATCATATCTATAATATCTTATGCCCACCCAATCTTCTCTATTATGGTAACAATTAGCTCAAGCCCCTCCACTAGTCTCATAAGTTTATAATATTTATTTGATTAAGAATTCTAGGATTTGTGTTGGAGAGGAGTGACCAAAAGAATGCCATTGATTTGTCATTGGTTTCACAAGGTTTCAAAATGATATATGATTTCTTTTATGTTAAAATTTTGAGTATTTGAAATGATATTTGTGACAATTTAGACATTTGCATCTAATACCGAAAGCTAAAACTGCACACATCTTGTTCCTAGTGCTTTCATACTAGTCACCACTCTGATTCTCAAGTTAACATCTAAAGCTACTTACACAAGGGTCATGTGATTCATTTATTGTTGAAATATTGTAACTTCTAAGAATATTATATTTGTACTTTATTATTCCGGAGATGTTTCATTCCTCCGTGAAGACCTTATTGTATATCCGGAGATGTTTATTCCTCTGTCAGAATGTGGTAACTTGGGTTATTAGACTTCCCTAGTGGGGTCGGCCCAAATTCAGTTGTAATGGGGTGTTTAACCCAGTGGTTAAAGTTGGGGCCGACCTAGTTAGTGTAAAAGTCAAGTTGGAGTTTTGTATAAATAGAGGAGGTGTGTTCCTCATTTAACACACATTCACTCACTTGTGATTGGCGCATAGGTGAGAGAGAGATATGATATGGAGGAGAAGGAGCTCATGGTTGTGGGTTACATCTTTGTATTTTCTGGTCATCTATATTAAGGAAGCTTTGCTGGGTTTTCTACCCCATGAGGGTTTCCCAGGATAAATCTGTGTCTCTTATGTTTATGTTGTGCTTGTTGTTCTTTCAGTGATCCTGTATATGCTATTGTTGTGAAATGGAATGTAATGCTGATATTTTATTTCTTATCATATTGAATCTTAAAATGGTATCAAAGCTAGCCTGAAGGAAGGAAATGTATGGCACTTACGACACTTGCTTCACTTGAGACAATTTGAAGGTTAGGGTTTTGTATAGAAAAAACTAGTCATCGTGGCACTTTCATTATAAATCCATTTTGGAGAAGGTTCAGGATCTAAAACCTTCATAGGTCATAGATAACATCCCCATGTACCTTGTGTCGAAAGGACAACCTCTAATACGTTTTACTTTGTGATTTATAATCAATACAAGTTAGGGTTTCTGCCTCTTCCAGATCTCAGTCATAAACAGGTGACCTAGGAAAAAAAGTCACAACTTGGGCTAGGAAGATCCAAATGAAATTTAGTAAAAAGTGATAGGTAGAGCATCGACAGTAGTGCCTCAGGTAAGTTTTTCAGAGGCCGAAGTTGAACCAGTGACACGTGGCATGCCATACAAGTTCTCTCTCATGTTTTATCCCATAAACAGGTCATGTTGCGACACTTGGCATACTCTCTCTCAGAAAATCCAATTGAGTTCAGACCTATAGGGTTGGAAATATGACAGGTCAGGATACCACAGGTAGAGGTTTCATACCCTATGAATTCATAATTTTAGAGATTCACTGGAAACAATTAGGTGCATATTTCTGTCAAAACAGAGTTGTTTTCTGAGCACCTTCATTCTTGGTTTATCACTGCTGCGGGAATTTAGGGTTTCAAAGAAAGTTGGAATTTTTGGAATCGGAGTCCACGGCTGAATGCTCCTCATCAAAATCGAAATTTAGAGATCAGGATCAAATTTTTTGGTTGAGCAGAAGGTCGAGCTTGATTAAACCCTAGTTCGGGATTTTGATCAGAAAGGTGGAAAATTAGGGCTTCTGCAAAAGTTGGAATTTTTTAAGTCTGCGACCACGGCTAGAAGCTCCTCAGAAAAATCAAAGTTTAGAGCTTTGGATCAAACCTTTTGATTGGGAAGAAGGGTGGGCTTCACCAAACCCTAGTTCGGGATCTTGTCCAAAAGATCCAGAAGTTTAAAAGGCAATTTTGAGGGGTCAAATTTTGGAGATTTCAAAATTGAAGTATGTTAGCTTGATCAGCTCAGCAAGGCGCATATTTCCATCGATTCAGAAGTTTGAAATTGAAAGTTTGAATTTTTAGGGTTTCTTTGACAAACCCTAATCCAACTCCAGATCCAATTTCAGCAAATCAAAGTTGATTGGGTTAAAAGCAATCCTGACAGGTATGACTTGAGGAGATACAGGTATGTGTTGAAATCTGTTCATGATTAAGTTTATGATATGATTGTCTTCATGTTATTGAGGTTAGTACAATTATGATTGTTTAATAATGAATGCATGTGAATGATAGAAGCCATTCATTGATTAAGGTTATGACACTTATGATTGTACTAATGCACTTGTGGTGTTGTATGAGGATGATGTTGTCTGCTAACAAGATACAGGTACATCAAGAAAGACAAATCAAGTTCTATGACCATGATGACATAAGGACAAATACTCATCCATAGTCTTTGACCACATAGAAGATATAGTTACGAGGTATCTATGACCTTGTTCTACTATGCTTAACCCATGAGATATGCAGGTTCTAGCACAAGGTCTCTAAATCATTGAAGAGAACAAAGAAGATATTATGTTAAGACATAACCAAGCTTGATAATCCAGGTATGTTTTCCTATATCAAGTTAGAATCCCACTTTGTTAGGATCTTAGGTAAGTATACCTATGTATGAAATGATCATGACCATACATACTTAAGATTATTTAGAATCATAATGTTTTGATAGTATTAAGACTATACTAATGAATGTATGAGATCATGATGATGACACTAGTGCACACTTAAGCATGCATAGTGGTCCAGGATGGATAGAAGTTCAAAGACATATAATCATGAAGGGAAAATAGAGATCAAGCGGGAGGCAACCACACAAACATAAAAGATAAGTATTTAAGTTGTCATTTGAATTAATTCTTGAATCTCTGAATAGTAAATGATATTGCTCATAATAGTTGTATACATTCCTAGAATATATCATGCTGAGTGTAAACATTCATATAGCATTGAACAGTATAGTACTAATATGCATATGATTGGTAAGTTGGACAAAACATTCCATTGTTGCTTGTCTAGAATGAAACCTCTTTGCTGACATGCTGAGAGCTATGCACGCTCTCGATAGTATGTTCTAGTAGAGATGGAAGGCATCTAGATAGACACTGTATGCATACAGGATATGGAAAAGTGTTGTGTCAAAGTACTGGTCAAGATAGTTGCATAACTATGTGAATCATATCTGTATGCATAATAGGTTATCATGTCAAACATGATTTGATGATTATGAAGTATTACTAATCATGTAATTAACTTTGATTTGTAGGAAAGATAATGAAGAATGATGAACACCGAACAAGTGATGGATGTTCAACAATAAGATTTACAAATCAAACATACTATAGAAGGCTTGTGGCTAGAAGATTCTCTTAGAAAGAGGAAGAGGATCATGACAAGATGTTTTCTCCAAGTGGCTAGACCATTCTCTTAATGGTGTAATTAAAGAAGAAGTTCAAATCGAGAAAACTCCCATGATTCAATTGAAGAAAGCTCTGTATGGGTTCAACAGGTACCCAGGATCGATAGTCATTTGATGAGCTTAATGATCACCATGGGTGATGCAGATTTCAACCTTTGCTACAAGGTTGAAGATGGTATCTATATACAGATAACATTCAAGAAGGAACTCACCACAGATTTCAAATGATCTTGAGGCGCATATCAATAGACACATCTGACAAGGGATGGCATGGATAGATAAGCAAAAGATCACTCAATGCAAAGTGTGAATGATGTTCAGTTACAGAGGGAGAATTGATAGCTTCTTGACAAGCTTGGGATTTACCAAAAGTAAAGCTGATCCGTTATGGATGATGAACCTGTCACACTATTACTGTATGTGGATGAGCTCTTTCTGACAGGGAATGAGAAATAGATCATGGAAAGCAAGAAGAAGCTAGCTACAAAATTTGAGATGAAAGATCTCAGATTGATGCATTACTTCCTAGGTCTGGAAGTATGGCAAGGCTCAGAAGGAATCTTTCTCAACCAGGGAAAGTATGCTGTGGAAATCTTGAGAAGATTTGATATGTTGGAATGTACAACCATGGCCACTCTCATGGGTTCCGACTTGAAGCTGTAAGCTGATGACTCATCAGAGTTAGTGGATGTAACTCTGTACAGACAGATTATTGGGTCATTGATGTATCTGACGAACACTACGCCAGATATATGCTTTGTTGTGAACACCTTGAGTCAGTATCTAGTGGAACCTAGACGTGTTCACTTAATAGCTGCAAAGCATGTGATGAGGTACCTGAAGGGTACGATAGACTTTGGTATATATTATCTTGGAGATCGTGATTTCAAAGTGTATGGCTACACAGATGCTGATTGGGTTGGAAGTGTATCAGACAGAAAGAGCACATCAGGTGGATGTTATTGTCTGGGATCTGCCATGATCTCGTGATTTAGCAGGAAGCAGTCTAGTGTGGCTCTCAGCATAGATGAAACAGAATATATAGTTGCTTTGTCTACTAGTTGTGAAGCGATATGGCTTCGGAAGTTGTTATCATGATTGTTTGACTTGGAGATGGAATCCACTGTGATCCTGTGTGAAAACCAGAGTTGTATCAAGATGACAAAGAATTCAGTGTTCCATGATAAGTCAAAGCACATAGAGATCTGATATTTCTATATACGGGATATGGTGCAGAAAGGAGCTATAAAGCTCGAGTATGTTAACTCTCTAGGAATCTCCCCTAGGTTGTATTTCAGAGATGCCTGGTAACTTAAACTTATCTTAAATGATGGGGTTTGTTTGGATCAAACTAGATGACTGAGATCAAAACTCACACACTCAGAACACACATAGAGACGCTCAGGTAGACAAGGCTTTGACTACTGTTGTTCAGAGGGTTGATAAAAGATAAAGGGAGTGAATCCTTGTCGTGTTTAGCAAACTCATACATAGAAAAAAGTATATAAATGACCAAGCACAACAAATAAATGACATATACGTTCAGTTCTCAAATACCGAGACAGGATAACAACTATCTAGCATAGACAAGTGAACATACAGGAAATAAACCATCCACTGTAAGTACAAAGATATGAGAAATAGAAATCTGAAAGCAAATAGTAAAAGAAGCTTATATTATCTGAGAAGTGACTGAAGTCTGAGAATACAAATATGGATCAGTCTCTCCAAAATCGAACCTCCGTTCTACTTCAGTTCTCAGCTTTATAGCCATTACAAAGTTTTTCAGATCCCAAAGATGGATCGAATATGCTAAAAATAACAACTAAAACAGTTAATGAAAGTGTGACAGCGTATTATGATTAAAATAATTGATTCCTGCTGATACACCTACGCTTGACAGCTGAACGAGCCCCTGGGGGTTGGAGGACGAGTTTGAAACTGTTGTCTGCAAAAACATGTAGGCATCTTTTTCTAAAAATAGGAAGAAATATTCGACCGTTCAGCTTGCTGACGCCCTCAGTCTGGGACCAGAGGTGATCATGATGCAATTGAGCGCTTATGGATTCCCTAGAAAATGCCTTTAAGATGCTCGAGCTAACCAAAAGGGGGTTTGATGCCTACAGACGGACCTCTGCATTTTCTGTGTTTTCGGTGGTTAACAAAACTGGGCTTGGAGGTGATAAGCAACCAAAATATTGGTATCCGGTGGTTAATGAATTAGATTTACGCTTCACCTAAACCACTGAATCGCTTCAAAGTGCTAGAAAACCTTTATCTCTTTTCTGTATCCAGGAGGACTCTGCTTGTATGTAGTAAACCACCAAATCGGGATTCGGCAGCTAATGAACAGCTCCTGTGTTCGCCCAAGCTGCCGAAAACAATGTATGATCCAGCCTACAAAAATTTAGCAAAACTGTGTTTCTGTCCCCTTGCTACTTGGATTTCTCTTCCACCTGGGCAAAGACCGGAGGGTCGATGAATTTGATTGCAGCTACTGCCAGAGTGTCGAGGTCCGAAAGTACCTTGGGCTGAGCCCTATGAAATTTTTCCTTACCCTCCAGAGACTCAACCTTCCTCCTCAGCTTGATGTTTTCTCTAATCAGTCTGATGTTTCTGCCTCTCATTTTTCCATGTTTCTTGGTCAATCCCTGAAAAGACACATAAATATCGTTATACCTTTCGGTCAGCCTTTCATTTTTCTCCTTAATGACCCTCTGGAGTATCTCGCGTTCATAAGACTGCTGGAGGAGCCGGTTGATTTTCTGTGAGGTGGAAATCTTTGCGTTGTGAATTGATCCATCAGCCACCTGCTGACCTTGTTCCTCCACAGGTGTAGGGGAAGACAAATTGACATAGTCATTTTCCTGTTCCATCATGGATGGGGATGCTTCCTGGGGTTCCTGTTCCATTGCCACCTCCTCGTTTCCTGCTCCAGCTTCCTGCAATTCATCCTTCTCAGAATCGGTGCATGGGAGGTTTAAAATATTTGTACTCTTTGAAGGGGTTTCTTCTGAAACAACTCCCTCATCCTCATCCTTATCTTTGAATGTCAGTTTCCTTTTGGATTTCTTCACCTTTGGGGCTGAGGAAAGGGGTTCAATTGGAATTAGGGGAATAACCCTCCTCTTCCGTTTTCCACTTATGGGGGTGGAAGATTTCTTTCCATCCTCCAGATGTAATTTTGTTTTGAGCCCACTCCAGAAAAGGAAAAAAGTCCATTCCATGCCCTTCCTTTGCAACAATTCAGAGACCATGAGCTTGATCAGACCGTGGTGATACAGCCTGCTTGCAATTTTGGTTGGCTGGGCTTTGATCTGACGTGCCATTTTAGTCACGCTCTTGTGGAGGAAAAAGGGGAGGTTTAAGGGGCTCTTGCCTATGAAGTGATCCAACAATCCAAAATGGTAAATCAGCACCCTATTATACCTGCCCTCATGGGTTATATAACCCAATATTGACTTCAACAGCAGCTGCCATCCATCCTCCAGATAAGACATAGGGATGTCTTTTTTCCATACCAGGATCTTATGCTCGGGTTTCAGGTAAGATCGAAATTCGAATTCCTTTGCGACAATGGTCTTAAACCAGTTTTCTCTGGTCGCTGGGAGTTCTATCACCTGGGCTATAAGGGCCTCGTCCACCTGGAATTCTTCCTTGCCTATCACATCCTTACTACCGTCAAACGTGAGGGAAAATTCTTCGGCCACCTGTTGATGAGAACCCTATAGATTTTTGCAGAAATTATAGCAGCTGACATTCTTGAAAAATTGACATACCTCGGGGTGTGCCTCCAGGTAGCAGATGTCGCTCAATTCCTTTCTCAGGATCGCTCCTCCTCCTTTCTTCATTGGTAACCTGCTCACTGGCGCCTGCTGCTCAAATCAGGATTGAGGGAGAGATGGGGAAATAGGGAGAAAAAGAGCTCAATCAACGTGGTGAGGGCGAAATCAGAAAGATGGTGTGGCTTTTCAGGAGCTGACTCCGAGGGTATGAAAAGGTGGATAATCATGAGGGCATAATGATGGCATACTGTGGCATGATTGTACTGGGGGAACGAGTTTTTAGAAATGTTGTTATGTGGATGGGAAACGAGGTTCGTCTAGTCAAATTTATGGCGATGGCGTCTAGCCTTCCCTAGGGGTAAATCGTGTTTTCGCTAAAATGACCCTTTCGGCGGCTAAGCCATGATGGGTTCCCTGAATTATGACCAAAACCCCCCGATTTGACGTGTCCACCAATCGACGCCAACTCCCTTTTTGGCAGCCGATAATCTGCCCTTAATCCCGTTTACTATCGAAAAATGATCTTAACCAGTTCTTTTTGCTTTCGGTGGTTGTAGAAAACCCAGCCTTTGGATGTTAAGCTACAAAAAGTATCTGCCTTTTCAATGGCTAATGAACACCGTTGTGTTCGCCCAAACACCCGAAACGGCCTCACAAATTGCGAAAATGACTTTTTCTTTTCGGTAGCTACGGAAGGTCCCAAACTTGCACTGCGAACT
This sequence comes from Larix kaempferi, assembly GCA_027924585.1. Lineage (NCBI taxonomy): Eukaryota > Viridiplantae > Streptophyta > Pinopsida > Pinales > Pinaceae > Larix > Larix kaempferi. The sequence goes on along the minus strand of BSBM01001110.1, from coordinate 11,352,859 downwards.
GCGGAAAACATCTACCTTTCGGTGGCTAATGAACACCATCGTATTCGCCCAAGCCACCAAAAACTGTCCCACCACTCACACTGTAATTTCTCCTTTTCGGTATTCAGAGCGTTCTGTCTTTCACACAGTAAGCTGCCGAAAACAGGGTTTTCGGTAGCTAATGAACCCTCACCATGCCCGCCTAAGCTACCGAAACCTGAAATTTGCCTTCGGAAGGAGAGCCAGCGTTAAAATGTTATTTCATACTTTGTTACCTTCTTCAACCTATCAGACTAGAACTCAAACACATGCAAATAAAATAAAAAATTAAAGACTTCCTATCACCTAGATGCCATGACTAGTCTATGTTTATTGAGGAGATAACAGAGTATGTGAGCACTGACAAACAAGTTGCTGATGTATTGACCAAACCTCTATCTCGAGTAAAGTTTGAGTATTTTCGAGACAATTTTGGTGTAGTTCAGAAGGACCCTCCTCGAAAGGGGGAGTGATATGCTCGTTGATGATGAGATTGCCTGTATCAACGGTAAGGTCGATGATGTGGATACTTGTATCGATGATGAGGATACTATATCGATGATGTGGATACTGTATTGATGAGGATACTGTATCGTTGATGTGTATATTGTATTGATGAGGATACTGTATCGTTGTTGTGGATACTGTATTGATGTGGATACTTGTATTGATGATGAGGTTACATGTTCCAACGATGAGGTCGATGATGAGGTTGTTGGTTACGAAGATGAGGTCGATGCATGGTCCTTGGACTTTGTCTAAGTGGACGAGGAGGGATTTTATCATCCCTGGACTTAGGTCCTTGAATAGATCCGTAGACATATGTCTCCGAGAAGTGGTCCCTAGTGGACAAGAGGGATTATATCATCCCCGGACTTCGGTCCCTGAATTGATTCATAGACAAATGTCTCCGAGAAGTGGTCCCTAGTGGACGAGAGGGATTGTATCATCCCAGAACTTCGGTCCCTGAATTGATCCGTAGACATATGTCTCCGAGAAGTGGTCCCTAGTGGACGAGAGGGATTGTATCATCCCCAGAATTTGGTCCCTGAATTGATTCGTAGACTCTTGTCTTCGAGAAAGATGTTGGTGAATGATGTAATGTGCGCTCCTGGACTACTCAACAATGGGTGATCATTCACGAAACCTGTAATGATGTAATGTTCGCTCCTGGATTAGTATGTGATCATTCATAGGTTGTAAATCCTATATTTGATCTAGGTCACACCCCAGTTGAAATAGTACTGGCTCTGTGGTTAACTGGAATGATGTAATGTGCGCTTCTGGACTACTCAGTGTAGCAGCAGGTGATCATTCGCGGGTCCTGTAATGATGTAATGTTCACTCCTGGACTGCTCAGTGCAGCAGCAGGTGATCATTCACAGGTGGTAAAATACTAGATTTAATCTAGGTCACATCCAGTATGAAAAAGGACTGGCACTGTGGTCGGGATTGCATCTTCCCTAGACATGAGAGGTGTCTTAAAGTGATAAGGATTGATCATCCTGTAAGTAGATCGGGATTGCATCGTCCCTAGACATGAGAGGTGTCTTAAAGTGAGAAGGATTGATCATCCTGTAAGCAGATCGGGACCGCATCATCCCTGAACGGTTGGTTCAAAATGTACGTGATAGGACTACATCATCCTTGAACACTTGGTTCAAAATGTACGTGATGGGGATTGCATCATCTCGGAACCACTAGTTCAAAATGTACGTGATGGGGATTGCATCATCTCGGAACCACTAGTTCAAAATGTACATGATGGGGATTGCATCATCCCGGAACCACTAGTTCAAAAGGTACGTGATGGGGATTGCATCATCCCAGAACCACTAGTTCAAAATGTACGTAATGGGGATTACATCATCCCGGAACCACTAGTTCAAAATGTACGTGATGGGGATTGCATCATCCCGGAACCACTAGTTCAAAATGTACGTGTTAGGATTTTATTATCTTTAGACTTATGTCCCAAAGTGAGAAGGATTGATCATCCTGTAATTGAATCATGTGTGTTGTAGGGTATGCTGCTATCATGATGTTGATCGTGATGATCTAGATGACAATGTTGCTAATTGTGATGGTCTAGATGACGATGATGTTGATCATGATGGTCTAGATGACAATGATGTTGATCGTGATGGTCTAGATGACAATGCTGCTGATCGTGATGGTCTAGATGACAATGTTGTTGATCGTGATGGTCTAGATGGCGATGATGTTGTTCATGATGGTCTAGATGATGATGTTGTTGATCGTGAGGATCCAGATGATGATGTTGATCGGGAGATCCAGACAATGAGGCTGTTGATCGAGAGATCCAGATGATGATGATGTTGTAGCTGATCGAGTGCTGTAGAAGATGAAGACTCAACACTGATGATGTTGATATTCCAGTATTGATTATGTTCCAGTAACTGTTTGAGTTACTGATGATGATGTATGAAGAAAGCTTCCAATGATTTATAGATGTATCATGTAGTTGATGACTCCTTGCTCCTGCAGATGTTGTTATAATATCCTTCTCGTTAAGGGGGAGTGTTCAAATATTGTAACTTCTAAGAATATTATATTTGTACTTTATTATTCCAGAGATGTTTCATTCCTCCGTGAAGACCTTATTGTATATCCGGAGATGTTTATTCCTCTGTCGGAATGTGGTAACTTGGGTTATTAGACTTCCCTAGTGGGGTCGGCCCAGAGTCAATTGTAATGGGGTGTTTAACCCAGTGGTTAAAGTTGGGGCCGACCTAGTTAGTGTAAAATTCAAGTTGGAGTTTTGTATAAATAGAGGAGGTGTGTTCCTCATTTAACACACATTCACTCACTTGTGATTGGTGCATGGGTGAGAGAGAGATTTGATATGGAGGAGAAGGAGCTCATGGTTGTGGGTTACATCTTTGTATTTGTTGTTCATCTATATTGAGGAAGCTTTGCTGGGTTTTCTACCCCATGAGGGTTTCCCAGGATAAATCTGTGTCTCTTATGTTTATGTTGTGCTTGTTGTTCTTTCAGTGATCCTGTATATGCTATTATTGTGAAATGGAATGTAATGCTGATATTTTCTTTCTTAGCATATTGAATCTTAACATTTATTTCCACAAAAACCATAGCCATGACTATAAGATCAATTCAATGAACACAATTATTCTACTAAATCTAATATTAAATTATGACTCCAACTATTAATTCACCACATTTAATGGTGTCTTTGAACAAGAGAACATGCCCACTATAATGTCTTCTCCATAATTGTTAAACCATTGGTAAATGTATGTGAAATGGTCGGGCTCTAATCTCGTGGGACTAATGTATAACGTAACATAAAATGAGGGTATGTAACAATATATAACATGTGAATGGGTGTGTAGCCTACCATCTCCATGTGTGCAAAGAGAGACCAACACTTCAAACCCCGCGAATTACCTCCGTCACGCAAAGAGAGACATTCCTTTAGAGCATTCCTTCTGAATTACTGAGCAAAGCCGCATAGGTAACCAAGTACGTTGGCATTCCTGCTGATCCGGAGGTTGCAAAGGAGATTGTGGTCCAAACTAGAGGTGACAGAGGAAGAGAAGTCAGGGTCTAAACCAGAGGTCATCGATCATAGCCACATAGGATCCAATGCCTTTGAAATTGGTCAGTAAAACCCTCTACGAATTCATTTGTGCTTGTGATAGAGACGTATTGGCATTTACCCTCAAATTCATCTAATTTAAATATTTGAGAAGTTGATTTTTGGGGTTTTAATTTTATTTGCATTGGGAACCTATAAACCCTCACAAGGTATAGGGCTTGGGATGCTCAGTTGGGTTGGGATGGAAACAATCATTGTTGGACTGGGATTATGGGCTAGGTAGGCTATTCGGAAGGACACAGTCATACAAACAAATAAATCGACCCTCCTCGATCTCTATGAAACCTCTACAGTGATGCAACCAAGGCCCTATACCTCTTGAAATTACACGCATGGAAGTGAGGCATATTTATTGAGTGGGTGAAACCCTATATTGTTGATTGGGTGAAACCCTATACTTATGTTCAGGGAATTTAAACAAACTCATGTATTATCTAGCCAAAAAGAGAATTGAAAATCAACATATTTTCCCTATACGTATGGAAGTGAGGCATATTTGTTGAGTGGGTGAAACCCTATATTGTTGATTGGATGAAACCCTATACTTATGTTCAGGGAATTTAAACAAACTCATGTATTGTCTAGCCTTTGATTAGATGACAGTGGCCGACTAATCCTAGGGTAAAGTGTTAGCTCTGGCTAGAAGGCCCTATGTTTGATATTATTCAGAATGTCTAAAGATCTAGTAACCTGTTCCATGTTTACAGGTTGAAGGGCATATTTCAAAGAATACAATTGTCCTCCAAATATAACTATTTTGTCACTTTTTAATTGTTATAAAAGAGAGATTTTTTACTGAAAACAAAAACAAATCAGGTAAAAACATAAGAAAGCTTCTATTATGTTTCACTATAGCTGTAGTTACAAGATTATTCCCAGCTTGACTGTATTTGTAAGCCACTGCAAAAGATAATCAAATGCTTTAATTTAATACAATTTAAACTAAATAATTGAGTGACCTCCCTGTCGATCCAAACGTTTTGGTGTAGTGTGTCAAGCTCGAGTATTGTCCTTTGAGGTCACAATCATACAAATGCATAAGCTATTGTCAATTGCAAACGTGGTGATGGTGAGAGAACATAAGTTGCCTTAGTGAACTTTTATTGCTTGAAGTGTAATGCCTACCTGAAAACAAAAAAGAAATTAAATAGATCACACTTTAGCTCAACTTTGGAGATTGAGCAACACACAGGTACAAGAGTGTAGGTACAGAGAAGTGAAGGAAATGAGAAAACAAACTGTACCAATCAATTGTGATTTATAAATATATATGCTACATAATGCTTTAGGTTGGCTAGATTATAGAGACAATGGACCGAATTGTTAAGACTAGACTCTATAGAGATGAAGCCTTGTAATGGACCATACAACCATACACAGTTTAATAAAGAATTTTAGCTTACACAATTTGAGTGAAATTGGCCTTCCAGTTGTACACAACACTAGAGCTATTGTATTTTCTATTGTACTTATTTTAAAGTTATATAATAAAGTTACTACTTTTGGAAAAATGAGTGTAGAACAATAATTTGTGATAGATTTTGTTTATTGAGTATCATTGTTCTTTGAGATTATAGAAATCTCAAACACAAGTGCAAACCTATGAGTGTAACTGTGCTTTAGTTTAATGGAGTTAATAGTTTATAAGAAACACCATTGAGATTCCCAATTTGATGGATTCACTAGTGTAGTTATGTTCTTAAGATCAAATACCAATCATATTTTATGTTCTTAAGATCAAATACCAATAAGATTTTCTAGAAATTTAAGTTAACAAAATGAAGCCTAAGATAGAAATTATTGTTGTTTAAAACCCTTAGGCATTAAAATTTGAAATATGTTCTTATGATCTAACAAAGTGTAGTTTCCAGATTTCAAATAAACAAAAAAGTAAAGAAAATTGTTGATTTTAAAGGTGGTTGATGTGTGATATTAGTGCCTTGCTTATCCTTGCACATATGGGGTCATGAAATGCATAGACATGCCACAATTATTCTAGACTTCTGCAATCAGGTGCAGAATTTTCCCATGAAAAGGTCTCTATAGAGATGCTCCTTTGAACTAGCAACCTGATATAAACCTTAGCAAAATGGTGAGAAGAAACATGTAATTACTCCTTAGATGCAAATTACAAGAGCTAAACCAATTACTAAAATTTATAAGAAGAAACTGAAAAAATATAAGCTATATGTCAACCTAGCATACCTTACTATTCAAATGAACCAAGTTGCTAACATTTGAATGAGAAGAGTTGAGTACCAAATCCAAGTCTTTTGCCAAACCATTTGCCTCATACTACAAGATAATCTCTACAAGTCTCCCAAATCCTCTTTCAAAGAAGATGGATCTCTCAAATTAATCAACAACAACAATAGCCAAGGGGAGGGGTCTATAATATAGAGTTTCTTGGTTAGACAACCCTCCAATAAAATAATAATATCCTTGGATACAACCATAGATATATCCTAGGCAGGAGCAAAGATTAATATCCTCCACATGATATGGTCAATTAACACACAAACTGTTCGGGTACACAGGGTACTACCAAAGGACCGAACACCAAGAGCAACCACTTCACACAAACAGATCACAGATCAACACACCGATGTTTTGACGTGGTTTAAACCCTCTTGAGGGAAACACTCCACGGCCCCAGCCAAATAGCTTCTATGGGACAATTTATTATGCAAAGAAAGAAAGTTACAAATGAGCTTCTCATAATCGATCAACTAAACAATGACCCTCCATGCTCTTTAAATAGAGATCATGGACCAATCGGGTGTTAAGCCACGGATCAAGGTTAGGTTTGATCTAAGAGAAGTTGAGCCGTCGGATCACTCTATGTCGGAAACATATCGTGACCGTCGGATTAAGTATTTACAAATGCATACTAATGCATACTAAAGAAACACACTATCCCTAACGGATATATTACACAAGTTGATCTTAACTAACTCCTAAGTGTCTAAATATCCTAACATCCCCCCTTAAGAACAACTTGGGATAGGATTGAAGGATTTACAAAAGTGACACTATTAGGAGAAGGAAGGAGGCATTAGATCCTATCCCCCCTTAATGACAAGTTCCTGAACTCCTAACATAGATCGAAGTTTAGAAAACTTCGCTTCTGTAAGAGACTTGGTGAAGATGTCTGCAACTTGATCATCTGTAGGGCAAAAGAGCACTTCAAGAACCCGATCATGAACAAGATTTCTGATGAAGTGCATATGTAGCTCAATGTGTTTGCTACGTTGATGTAGAACTGGATCTTTGGCAAGCTTGATGGCACTTTGATTGTCGCACCAAAGTGGAGTAGGATGCTGCTGCTCGAATCCAAACTCTGAAAGGATCTGTCGAAGCCATAAAGCTTCCTGACTGGCATTGACGGCTGCTCGATATTCTGCCTCTGCTGAAGAAAGAGCAAGAGCTTGTTGTTTCTTACAAGCCCAAGTAATAGGTCCAGATCCCAGACTGAAAACATAACCTGCAGTAGACTTTCGATCATCAGGATCGCCGGCCCAATCTGAATCAGTGAAACCAACCAACAAAGGTTTCCCCCCTATACGGTAATGAATCCCAAACTGAACTGTACCTCGAATATATCGAAGTATTCTTTTAGCTGCTTTCCAGTGACTTTCATGAGGTGTCTGCATATAACGGGCAACTCGACCAACGGCAAAGGAAAGGTCAGGACGGGAATGAGTCAAGTATAAGAGACTACCAACAAGCTGACGATACAAGGTGGCATCGACTTCAGGTGAAGTATAAGTGGCAGAAAGTTTGACTCCAGACTGGAAGGGAGAAGGGGCTGGTGTACAATCTTCCATGTGAAAGCGACGAAGAAGGTCACAAGCATACTTAGACTGAGAAAGAAAGATTCCTTCTTTGGTTTGCAGGACTTGGAGACCAAGAAAATAATGCAAATGTACGAAGTCTGACATTTCAAAATTTTGTTTAAGACTAGATTTCACATGGGTTATAAGCTTAGGGTCACTACCAGTAAGAATAAGGTCATCAACATATAGAACAAGTATGATGAGATGGTTTCCTACTTTCTTGGTATAGACATTGGGGTCAGAATGGCATCTAGAAAAACCAGTGTCAAGGAGAAAGTTATCCATTTTGGCATACCAAGCTCTAGGAGCTTGCTTAAGGCCATATAAGGATTTCTTAAGGCGGCAGACAAGGCTAGAGTTATTCTGAACATAGCCAGGAGGTTGTTCCATGTAAATTTCCTCCTGTAAATCACCATGTAAGAAGGCAGACTTGACATCCATTTGATGGAATTCCCAGTTGTGTAAAGCTGCAAGGAAAAGAACAAGGCGGATGGAGTTCATTTTTGCGATAGGAGCAAAGGTTTCATTGTAGTCAATCCCTTCAACTTGAGAAAAACCTTTGGCAACTAACCTTGCCTTAAGTCTTTCAACACTTCCATCTGATGCATACTTAGTTCTGTAGACCCATTTACATCTGACAAGTTTTCTTCCTTTTGGAAGAGGTACAAGATCCCAAGTATCATTCACCATTAAGGAACGATATTCTTCATCCATGGCTGCATCCCAATCTGGATTCCCTGAAGCTTCTGCAAAAGTTTCTGGATCATGATACTCGGAAACTTGAGCCAAAAGAGAAGAGGCTCGCTGAAACTGAGAACGTGTTCGACGTTGATCTCTAGGATCACGGGCAAGATCACCAGTTGCTTCACATGTTGAACGGACCCATCGAGGAAGCACTTGTGTTGGTGCAACTGAAGGAACATGAGCAGGCAGAGGTGGATCTTCATCCTCACTGTCATCATCAGAAACTGGAGTTGGAAACCTGTCAAGGAAGTTGGAAGAAGAAGAAGAAGAAGGCACAAACGCCGAATCAGGCTCGCAGGCCAAAGATGACACAATCGCCGAGTTAGGCTCGCAGGCCAAGATATTTTCATCAAATTTAACATCTCTTCTAATGATTATATCATTAGAATGTGGTTGAAGAAGTCTATAACCTTTTACATCTTCAGAATATCCAACAAATATGCACTTTTCACTTTTAGGCTGCAATGCTTTCCGTTTTTCATCTGGAATGTGAGCCCATGCTTCACTACCAAACACACGAAAGTGACTTACATCAGGTTTAGTTTTACTCCATGCTTCTTCCGGTGTTATACCTTGTAATGCTTTTGTGGGGGTGCGATTAACTATGTAATTTGCACAATTAATGGCTTCAGCCCAAAATTGAAGACTGAGTCCCTTAGATTGGATCATACAATTAGCCATTTCTTTTAAAGTGCGGTTCTTCCGCTCAGCTACACCATTTTGTTGTGGTGTATATGGAACAGTGTGCTGTTGTTGGATGCCTTGTTCAGTGCAGAAAGTAGTGAACTGTTTGTTAACATATTCTCCTCCATTGTCAGGTCTTAACTTAATAATTTGATGACCAGATTGTTTTTCAACAAGGGCCTTGTAGGCCAAGAACATGTTAAATACTTCGCTCTTAAGTTTTAGGAAATAAACCCAAGTGCGTCTGGTGTAATCATCAATGAAAGTTAAGAAATATTTGAAACCAGAAAAGGAAGCAGATGGAAGAGGACCACACAAGTCACTATGCACAAGCTCCAAGGGAACCGAGGCGTGCCAAGAGGCACGTTTGTCAAAACTGTCCCGATGATGTTTTTCGAGTACACAATCGGAGCAAACGCCATCTCTGCAATATATCATCGGAAGACCTGTCACCATATTTTCTTTACATAGTTGTTGCAATGAGCGATAATTTAAGTGACCAAATCGCTCATGCCAAAGTTTGCTCAAGTTATCACTATGAGCAACAAAAACTGAAGGGAAAGGTGATGACCCAAAGTTGTTAAACTTGTACACCCTGGTAATATCATCAACAATTCTGGTAGCTAGGACCTGTTGAGGATCTTTAAAGTCCTTGATTACAACTTGGTGAGGTGTAAAGGTCACAGTTTTACCTTCACCAGAATGAGTGATCTGATAGACTGATAACAAATTGCAGGAAATTCTTGGAACACATAGTACATCACTAAAATGACCATTATCTACTGGAACTGTTCCAGCTCCTACAACACTTAGAGATCTATCATCACCAACAAATATTTGTTTGGTGTTACATTCATGCATAGTAGAAAAGATGGCTTGATCCTTAGCCATATGATAAAATGCTCCAGAATCAATGAGCCATTCATTTGAAGTAGAAGAAGAAGATGCATTATAAGAATAACCAGAAGCACAAAGTGCATGTCCATGAGAGGTAGATTCTGAAGGCGAATCTAGGCTGATGTGGTGCTTCTTCATTGCTGCTTCCAAGGCTGCCATCTTCTTGAAACACTTAGATTCATCATGATTATCTTTCCCGCAATAGTTGCAATGACGCTCAGTCTTCTTTCCTTTTGGCTTGGATCCTTTGTCATTTTTTAAAGAAGGAGCTGACTGAGAGGGTTTTAGACCCTTGTTTGACTTATTATTGCGAAAATTTTGTTTCTTGGGAGGCTTGGACTTTTCTTTCTGTTGGGACAATAAGGCTTTCTCAAATGTATCTGCATTGTTGATTATTCCAAGATGAATGAGTTTATCTTGTTCTCTAATCAAGGAATCACAAAAGGATTCAAGACTAGGCTCTTGATAGCTAGCTGCATTCAAGGATGCTTTCATGGAGTAAAATGTAGATACAAAAACAGAATATGCAGGTCCAAGTTTGGAAAGAATATGATAAATGCATTGTTTGTCTTCCCTCTCAATATTACATTCTGCACATAAGAGTTTAAGAGTTTTGTACTTAGATAAATAATCTTGAATGCATGAAAAGTCACTTGGATTTAAATAAATCAACTCATTTTCGAGTTGGTGACCTCGAATTTCATTGTGTTTACCAAATACAGTTTCCAACTTGTCCCAAGCAGTATTAGGTTCATCAATTCCAGATATGTGGAATCGCAAATCAGTAGAGATTGACATCCCAATCAATCCACGAGCTTCATCACTATTTGCCCATTTTATTTTCTTGTCATCATCAGTGGGTTCTTTTTCTTTCCCTGTGGTAATTCTGAAAAGTCCCCTACTTCGTAGAACATCCTCCATACGAGATTTCCATGAGAAATAGTTGGAACTGTTAAGTAGAATATCACAATGGGCGGCCATATTTGTAAATTAATGGCTGTAAAAGCAGAAACCAATAGTCTGGATGTGAAGAGCTCGAAAAAATAGGCGGTTTCAAAAAAAACGGCACTGAAAACTGACTCTGTATGATGAAGTTATGCTTGAACAAAGAAACTATTGAAGATGTGCCCAATAGTGACGTGGCAGCTAGAGAATGTCCAGCAAAAAAAAGAACCCCCCTCTTCCCAAGATGAACCTTTTGACAATCACTTTACAAAAAAGTTGCTTGAAGTGAATCACTTTTGTAAAATAAGTGATTTCACTTTTACAATGATCTTACTTTTTAAATAATGCAACAATAAATAAAAAACTTAAGTGACTCACTTGTATTTTTATTTTTTATTATTTAAGTGAGATGCACTTTTACAATAAAGTAACTTGAAAATAGAAATTGCATGCACTTTTCTTTTTAAAAGTAACTTCCTAAGACTTGAACTCAAGACCTATTAAGGAATAAAGCAACTTTGAACCAAGTGAGCTAGATTAAAAGGTATGTAAAATATGGGAATGAGGAAGGGGTTTTTTTTTTTTTTTACTCTTCTTGCTCGGTTTGCGTGCTTGCCCTATTTCCTGCAAAACAAACCACAAAACGAAACAAAAAAACATTTTCCACACATGTGGAGTTAGATCTTGTTAGCTTGCTCGGAAAGTCTACGTTTTCTCTCTGTTTCTGATTTGTCGAGATCGCGCAAGGTGCACGGCAAAGAGCATACGCAGCCGAGAAAAACCCTTTCCCTTTCTGTTTCTGATTTGCCGAGATCGCTCAAGGTGCACGGCAAAGAGCATACGTAGATGGGAAAGAAACAATCCGAACCCAAAAAAAAAATCTAGCAGTAAAAAAAGATGAAATATGAGATTTTTCTTTTCAAAAACGAAATAAAAAAAAAATGCGTCACTGTAACATTATACCTTCAGATCTGATGAAATATACGTTTTTGGAGCAACCGGGAACCGTTTTCGATCAAACGAAAACTATTTCCCAATGGAAACGACGCTCCGGACGCAATGGAACACCTCCCACAGCTCAGAAATGCACAGAAATACTAGAACTAGAAACCCTTTCCAGTTTCGGCAACAATAGTTCAAGATCTAGATCATAACCGGAAGCGGCACTTCATAAAAGCTCTGATACCATGTTCGGGTACACAGGGTACTACCAAAGGACCGAACACCAAGAGCAACCACTTCACACAAACAGATCACAGATCAACACACCGATGTTTTGACGTGATTTAAACCCTCTTGAGGGAAACACTCCACGGCCCCAGCCAAATAGCTTCTACGGGACAATTTATTATGCAAAGAAAGAAAGTTACAAATGAGCTTCTCATAATCAATCAACTAAACAATGACCCTCCATGCTCTTTAAATAGAGATCATGGACCAATCGGGTGTTAAGCCACGGATCAAGGTTAGGTTTGATCTAAGAGAAGTTGAGCCGTCGGATCACTCTATGTCGGAAACATATCGTGACCGTCGGATTAAGTATTTACAAATGCATACTAATGCATACTAAAGAAACACACTATCCCTAACGGATATATTACACAAGTTGATCTTAACTAACTCCTAAGTGTCTAAATATCCTAACACAAACAATTCTCAAAACCCTAACCAACCTTATCAAGAAAGGGGTTGTACCTCTAAGAGAGAGAATATGCCTTGACAAGGTCAAAAATTTTGTCATGAGTACAAAAGATACCCAAGGAGGTTGGGAGATGTTATGAACATAATAATAATAATAATAATTAATGAAGAGACATCATGAAAATGTTGATGTTTGTGGCAACTTCGAGCAGAAATCCTCCTAGATGTAACCATGGTGCCTGGCTCGATGGGTCATGATGATTTGACCTATGGATTCATTATTGTAGTTTTGATCCATATATTTGATATTTTGCAACACCATTGAGCTTCCCACATAGTTTGTTTTGAGTCGTTTTTAATATTTCATTCCTCTTTTTAAGAGCGGAATTAGTGCAGAAGCACTTGGAGATTAGTTGCAATAGTTGCAATAGTTGGAGACTTACATTTTAGACAATCAATTTTAGGATGAAAAGAGAACTCTCTAGATATTCCAGGAGAGCATAAGTAAGGTCAATAGCAGATGCAAGTTGAATGGGACATTACTCAATCATATTTTGAAGAATCATGTAATAGGCCCTCCCCCACAACCCTCTATACAAGTGGAATCAGAAAATTCAATGGAAGCATCATCCCCTAACACCAATAGAGATATCCCAAACCTTAATTAGAACCCCTAGATGATATACAAAAATGCCCTAGTCACTATGTATTGATATGAATTTTGATATTACTTTGTATATTTTGCAAGTCCTATTGCATCCTTTGAAAATGAAATCATTACCATTTGTGCCAATAGTTTTGCAGATTTGGTTGTCAAAATAATAATGTCATGCCATATCTAGATAATAATTATTTTTATTATGCAAGCATCCATCATTGATAATAATTAGTTACAAGGATCTGTTGCATATATTTGACCTTGTATGACCTTCTATCTCTTTGGCATGTCAAATAAGAGGTAGTTACAAGGATCTATTGCATATAAGAGGTAGTTACAAGGAGCTATTGCATATAAGAGTTAGTTACAAGGAGCTATTGCATATATTTGACCTTATTTGACCTCCTATCTCTTTGGCAGGTCAAATAAGAGGTAGTCACAAGGAGCTATTGCATGGATGCATGGATGCATGTTTACCCCACATTTTCATGACTTTATATAAAATTGGAATCCAATATGCTAGTATAGATGTTATATTGCTCATATTCTAGATATTGAGTGTGCTTGACAGACTCTTCCAAATTGTGTGCCAACAATTATGGGAATTCCTTTACCAATTATGGGAATTAATGTATGAGATTTGTTTGTTTAGCATCATACTCATTCCCATGGACAATATACCTCATCACACATATACCTAATCATGACCACATGATCAGTGTGGAACCTTCTTCATACAGTGATGATGAACTTTTAGGTTATATGGAACATTTGTACATTTGAGAGAGAGATGATTGGTTGTCCCTTCCCCACAACGAGTAATTTACTTTTGGTCCTTACACCCTGTTTTTTATTGGTCTTGTGATACCTTGTCCTTGGCGTGTGGTTTGATAGGGTCGTTTTATTGTTGTATTTGTAACTTCGGAATGTATTTCACATATGTATATTGTACTCCTATAGAGATGGTATTATTCCTCTATACGGAAGTGTCGACATTTATATTGTAAGTGTCATAACTTATACTTGATGGGTTATTAGACCACCTTGATGGGGTCGGCCCTGTATAAGTCATGTGGGTTAAAGGGTTATTAGACCACCCTATTGGGGGTCGACCCTGTCAGCATTATGTTAAGTGATTAAGTTGAGGCCGATCTATTAAAGGTTATTAGGCAAGTCAAGTCAAGTATAAATACAGTGCGGGAGGCACTCTATTTGATCATTCACTTTCTCACTTATACACTCATTGGAGAGTGGCGCACTAGTGGAGGAGGAAGAGCTGCTGCTAGGAGACTATCTCTTATGCTTGGGTTTTGTATCATTACTCTATCTATCTCTGAGGAAGTTATTGGGGGTTTTCACCTTTATGGTTTTCCCCAAGGAAACTCTGTGTGTCTATTGTCTCTTGTGTTTGCTCCTTGTGATTGATATGTTGTACATTTTATTCTCTCAGTAAAGATCCTAGAGTATATTGAATTGATGCTAAAAAATTAACATGGTATCAGAGCTAACCTGAGAAGAAGACACTCTGCAGTTGCGGAAGCTAGGGATTCTTTTTTTTTGGGTTTCTCTCCACATATCTTGAAAGGAAGGAGGCTAGATTGACTCTCCTCATCAATGCGCATCTTTTAGTCGAAACAGAATTCAATTCTGAGCATTTTCAGATTTTGACCTAAACATTAGGGTTTCCACAAAAAGTGGAATTTGTGAAATCTGAGACCATGGTTGGATGCTCCTCAGCAAAATCGAAGTTTAGAGATTTGTATCGAACTTTTTGGTTGAGTGAAGCTCCAGGAAAATCAAACCCTAGTTTGAGGTCCTCTCTAGTGAAGCCAAAAATTAGGGCTTCTGCAAAAGTTGGAATTTCTGAAATCTGAGACCATGGCTGGATGCTACTCAGAAAAATCGAAGTTTAGAGATTTGGATCGAACTTTTTGGTTGAGTGAAGCTCCGGGAAAATCAAACCCTAGTTTGGGGTCCTGTCTGGTGAAGCCGAAAATTAGGGCTTCTGCAAAAGTTGGAATTTCTTAAATATGAGACCATGGCTGGAAGATCCTCTAAAAATCAAAGTTTAGAGACCAAGATCGAACTTTTTGGATGGGTGAAGCTCCGGGAAAATCAAACCCTAATTCAGGGTCGTCCCTAGTGAATCCAGAAGTTTGAAAAGCAAATTTGAGGGGTGAAACTTTGCAATTTTCAAATTCTGAGTACACTTGCTTGATCAGCTCATCAAGGCGCATCTTTCTATCCTTTCGAAAGTTTGAAATTCAAAGTTTGAATTTTTAGGGTTTCTCTGACAAACCCTAATCCAGCTCCAGATCTAGATTTATGCAAATCAAGTGGATTGGGTTAATTCTATAGGAGAGCGAGTTGGACACCTACATAAGTGAAGGGGTTCTTGTCCCAGAAGGAGAAGAGACTAAGGCCTTACACAAGAGGAACTTGGTCAAGGCTAAGAGGATCATTACTGATTCTATCAAAGACCATCTCATATCACATGTGTCATCTCTGAAAACACCTAAGAAGATGCTTAATTCCTTGACCAAGCTATTTGAAGGGAAGAATGTAAATTGGAAGATGACCTTGAGGAATCAATTGAAGAATATCAAGATCTAGAATGCAAAGACCATGCAGTCTTATTTCTCAAGGGTCTCCCTGATAAAAGAACAACTTGAAGCTGTGGTAGAAGATATAGAAAATGGAGAAGTGGTAATGACCACTCTTAATGGCCTTCCTAGGCCATGGGATTCCTTCATCCAAGGAATTTGTGCTAGGAAGAAACTTATCACATTCAATAGGCTGTGGGAAGAATGCTCACAGGAAGAAGCTCAGATTGTAGCTTGAGAAGAAAAGATGGGGAATGAAGATCAAGCTCTCACAGCACATGCCAAGAAGAGGACATTTTTCCTCTGATTGTCCTATGAACAAAAGGAACGACAACAATAACTACTACAAGCAATCTGACAGGTATGACTTATAGGTATGTTTTGAAATCTGTTCATGATTAAGTTTATAATATGATTGTCTTCATGTTATTGAGTTTAATAACAATCTTGTTTAATTTTAAGACTTATCTTATCACCCTAGTAAAAGTATGAATGCATGATAGAAGACATTCATTGATTAGGGTTATGACACTTATGATTGTATTATGATTGTACTAATGCACTGTCGTGTTGTATGAGGATAATGTTATCCACTAACACGAAAGGTACAAATCAAGTCCTAGATCAAGACCATAGTGACATGAAGAGAAAGACTCATCCATAGTCATGGATCACATAGAGGTATGTATAATTTAATTCTACAATGGTTAACTTATGAGTTATGCAGGTCATTGAAGAGAACAAGAAAAACATTGCTAGACATAACTAGCAAATATGATGACCAGGTATGTTTTTCCTATATCAAGTTAGAATCCTACCCTATGTAAGGATCTTATACTTTTGTATGATTGATAATGATTACTCATGAAGTTAAAAGTTTGAGTAATCTAGGGTTTATGCATATTATGTCTCTTACCTTGATTGATGATATGACTAGCTAGAAGAGTTCTATGGTCAAATATGAATATGCATGAGTAAGAGAAGTCTTCCCTAAAACTTTGAATGCTAATGCTTATTATATGTGTTTGAAATGATCATGACTATACATGTTTAAGATTATTGTGTTTTGATAGTATTAAGATTATACTAATGAATGTATGATTATGTATGAGATCTCGAGGATAACACAATGATGATACTAGTAAGCATGCATAGTGATCAAAGATGGATATAAGTTCAAGGACAGGTAATCCAGGAAGCAAACATCAAGAGGGAGCACACTCCAGTAGTTCCTGCAAGGAAGCAAAGATTGAGAGGGAGTCCACCCAACAAACAAACAAAGATAAGTATTTGAATTGTCATTTCTTGTATATTTGATTGTTCAAATAATACTATTCAATGATGTATATATTTATGTTCCTAGACTTAGGTTGTGTACTATGCATATTAGAATAATTGCATTAATGAACAGTATACTACTAATATGCATGTGATGGGTAAGTGGCCTATGGCACTGTACAACATTCCATTGCTACTTATCTAGAATGAAGCCTCTTTGCTGACATGTTGGGAGTTGTGCACACTCTTAACATTGTTTTGGTAGAGATTGGAAGGCATCTAGAAAGTTACGGGATATGGATAAATGTTGTATTGAAGCATTGGCTAAAATAATTGCATGACTGTATGACATATTTCTTTATGTGTAAGAATTTGTTCTGAAAACCATGAGATGTTTCTAATCATGCAATTTATCTTGTCTTGTAGGAAAGATCGTATACCATCACCTACAAAAGAAGGACTACAACATTTGTTCGGCAACAAAGCTATCTATTGAAGAATCTGAAGTTCCCAGGATCTGGGATGAAGTAATGGAAGGATGCCATGATCCGTCGATCATGAAGAATGATGTTTGGGATGTAGTCCCAAGACATGAAGGGAAGTCTATTAGTGGACCTACAAGATCAAGCATGCTGCAGATGGCAGCATAGAAAAATACAAAGCGAGGTTTGTAGCTCGTGGCTTCTCCCAGAAAGCGGGAATAGACTATGAAGAGATGTTTTCTCTTGTAGCCAGATACACTTCCATCAAATCAGTACTTGCTCTGGTTGCAGTGATGAAGTGGAAGATACACCAGATGGGTGTCAAGATAGCCTTCTTGAATGGTGTAGTTGAGGAGGAAGTGTATGTGGAGCAGCCACTTGGTTTTGAGACACATGACAGGAAGTCATATGTGTGCAGGTTGAAGAAAGCCTTGTCTGGCTTGAAGCAATCTCCCAGGACTTGGTATGGTAGGATAGATAGCTTTCTATCAAGTTTGGGCTTTACCAAGAGTAAAGCGGATTCCAACCTCTACTACAAGGTTGATGAAGGAAATCCAGTGATATTACTTTTGTATGTGGATGACCTATTTGTTACAGGTGAGGATAGTTTGATTTCCGATACCAAGAGGAAGCTTGATGCCGAGTTCGAGATGAAGGACTTGGGGATGATGCACTACTTTCTAGGTATGGAGATGTGGCAGAGCACAGATAGAATCTTCCTTGGACAAGGGGAGTATGCAGTAGATATCCTGAAGAGGTTCGGGATGATGGACTGCAAGGCCATGGCCACACCTATGGCATCGAACTTGAAGCTTCTGTGTGATGCTTCATCTAAGCCGGTTGATGCCACGATGTATCGTCAAATGATTAGGTCCTTGATGTATTTGACGAATACGAGACCAGGTATCTGCTTTGCAGTGAACACCTTGAGCCAGTACTTGACAGATCCGATACATGTTCACCTGATAGCTGCAAAGCATATTCTGAGGTACCTGAAGGGTACAGTTGACTATGGGCTCAAGTATGAGGCGAACCAAAAGTTTAACCTGGAGAGTTATGTTGATTCGGATTGAGCAGGCAGTGCCATTGATCGGAAGAGAACTTCGGGGTGCTACTTTAGTATGGGATCCGATATGATCTCTTGGTTTAGCAGGAAGCAGTCCTGTGTGGCACTAAGTACAGTCGAAGCAGAGTATGTCGCAGCTTGTTCGACTAGTTGTGAGGTAGTATGTCTTAGGAAGCTATTGTCTGATTTGTTTGATCTCCAGCTGAGTGCTACTTGTATATATTGTGACAACCAGAGTTGTGTGAAGTTGTCGGAGAACCCAGTGTTCCATGGCAAGTCGAAGCACATTGAGATCAAGTTCCACTATATCAGGGATATGGTGCAGAGAGGAGCAGTGAAGCTCCTATATGTTGCAACAGACAAGCAAATAGCCGATGTGTTGACCAAGCCACTGGCCAGAGTGAAGTTTGAGTACTTCAGAGAGAGGCTTGGTGTACTTTAGATCGAGATTCCTTCCAAGGGAAAGTGATGAGTCCAGAGACATAGATGCACATTGTTATCACTCTAGGAGTCTTTCTAGGTTGCAGTCGAAAAAGCCTGGTAACTTAATCAAAATCTCAGTAATATAAAAAGGTTGGATCAAGTTGGATGACTTAATCAATCCTCATCCACTCAAAACTTATCTAAATGCGCTCAGAAGGGAAAGGCTCTCAGCCACTAATGCTCAGGGGGTTTGTAAATAAATGAGTGTGTGGAGAAGTAAATATCATACCAGCATAATCATACATAAAAGCATATATATGAATGGCAGATTAAAATAATCACAGAATACTTGCAGAGTTAAGCTTATGAATACATTGATAAGATGACAGTCATCAAGTGTAACTAAACCTAACAGCATGATTATAGTTTTCAAATGCAAGTACAAAATAGACAAAAGATGGAAATCTGAACAATTAATGGCGAAAGAAGCTTGTTTTTTCTGATATAACATAAGAAGTCTTAGTTTACAACATGTGAAAAAGTATCCAAATTTGAACCCTTGTTCTACATGAGTTATGGGATTTATAGCATTTACAACCTCTCCCCAGATCCTAAGAATATGGGTCAAATTTACTCCATATGGGAAAACCAAAACCGTTTTTCAACAAAACCAAAAAAATCATTTTTAATTGGCCAGACTGCTGAAACATGGGGCTCGGAGATTCCTTCGATTCACCGAACCTGTGACACCTGTAGGAAAACTGAGAGAGGTTATTGTTCTTTGATGTGTTATGAAGAAATAAATTCGATCATTTTTCAGAATGATTCTCCAATTGCTCAGAATCATCATTTGAAAATGATGACTCTGCACAGTAAGAACGCCACTTTTGCTGAAACTGCTGAAAAAGAGGCTCAAAGATGGTTTCGGTTCTCCAGCTATGTGACACCTGTGTATAAAATGAAAGAGGTTATTGTGAATTGATCTGTTTTGAGAAAAACCCTCTCTCAGATCTTCAAAACACGTTTTGGTTTTCCCGATATCTGCATTTCAAAAACGTGTGTCAAACAGGCAGGTTCTAGGATCCGAAAATTTGTGTTCAATGACGGATTCGATTCTCTCAACCTGCAACACCTGTGGGAAAACGGGGAGAGGTTATTTTTCTCTGACATGTTAGGAACAAAAACCTTTGAGCGTTTTTCAAAAATCTTTTCCAGACACTCAGAATCGTCAGTTGAAAATGATGACTCGGGACAGTAAAAAACGCCACATTTCTTCATTATTTCCATCTTGCTAGCACCTTCAAAACTGGAACAGCACATTGAAACAACTCCTATTAATTAAAAAATTCACTTAAAAACCATCCTCTTGCCATTTGGAAGCAAAAAACCGTGATCCGGGAAAAAAATAATGCCTCTCTGCCCTGTTTTGCACTTTCGATGGCTAAAGAGCCAAAATTCGAACCTGTAAACCACCGAAAGCTCTGCTTTCGGTGGCTAAGAACAGTTGTGAAAGCCTTCCTAAACCACTGAAAGCTCTGTTTTGAAACTAATCTTCCAAAATGGCAAAAAAAATGTATTTTGTCTCAGCTTCTTGATGACAAGTGAAGTTCTTTTGCTTTTTCAGTAGCTGGAATGAATTTGCATTTGAACACGAGCGCTGCCGAAAAAGTAGTGAAAATGCCTCTCCTTTTGGTAGCTTTGGGAAATTTTTTCTTTACGTTGTCAAAACAATGTTGAGAAAGCCTCTGCTTTTGGTAGCTTCGAACCATTTTTCTTTTGACTTGTAAGCTGCCAAAACTTACCTCTCGGTGGCTAATGAACACCATCGTATTTGCCCAAGCCGCCGAAAACTGCCCCCTGACTCACGCTGTATGTCTTCCCTTTCGGTGGTTAGGAGTGCCTTGAAAATTTCGTTTAAGCAGTTGAAAGCAGAGCTTTTGGTAGCTTAGGGGTCGTTTTGAATAAGCACTTAGCTACCGAAACCTGTTTTTTAAGTTTTTTGAAATAAAAACTTGTCTCGAAAGTTTCTTGACGTATTATGAGTTAGAACTCAGTAAAATGAGCCTAAACACAAACTTTAATAATCTGTTTTCATTTTCAAATGACCTCCTATCACCTCACATAGTAAAACTTTAAAAAAATATTTGAGGAGATAACACACATGATCCATTCTCACATGGTGGTAGGTGCATCCTCCCATGGTGCAAATATAAGGGCTAGGGCCATTCCGACATGGTTGAACTGTGTCTTCCCATGGTCATTGATGTAAGAGTTGTGCCATTCGAGCATGGTTGAAGTGTGTCTTTCCATGGCTGCGATATAAGTGTTGTGCCATTCGAGCATGGTTGAAGTGTGTCTTCCCATGGCTGCGATATAAGTGATGTGCCATTCCTAGCATGGTTGAAGTGTGTCTTCCCATGGCTATGGATATAAGTGCGATGCCATTCCCGCATGGTTGAAGTGTGTCTTCCCATGGCGTAGATATAAGTGCTAAGCCTTTCACGGATGGTTGAAGTGTGTCTTCCCATGCCGGTGAATGTAAGTGTTGTGTGATGTGCATCTGGGTTGTGCTTCGTGGACTATGAAGTGATTTGAAGACGATGAGGTGACAGTATGGTACACAGGTTTTGCAGAGGCATATAATTGGTCCTGAGATGCTTTTGCAGGTTTTGCAGAGGCATATAATTGGTCCTGAGATGCTTTTGCAGGTTTTGCAGAGGCAGTGTAATCAGTCCTGGGAGATCTTGCAGGTTTTGCAGAGGCAGTGTAATCAATCCTGAGGTGTACTTACTTGATGGCTTGCTCGCAGAGATGATGAAGACCTACATGGAGGCTTGGCCTACATCCAGCATGAAAAAGGGCTGGCTCTGTAGATGTGATACATCCAGCATGAAAAAGGTTTGGCTCTGTAGATGTGATACATCCAACATGAAAAAGGGTTGGCTATGTAGATGTGATACATCCAACATGAAAAAGGGTTGGCTCTGTAGATGATGAAGACCTGCAGGTGGTAGGCCTACATCCAATATGAAAAAGGGTTGGCTCTATAGAACTTCCTATGACGAGCAAATTAGAAATTGATTGAGATAGCAGTAGCAGATCCAATGACGATGATCCAGAGAAGAAGACTTGTGCTAGCAGATCTGTGTCGAGAAATAGCTTCCTAGTTAAGAGGGAGTTTTGTTGTATTTGTAACTTCGGAATGTATTTCACATATGTATATTGTACTCCTATAGAGATGGTATTATTCCTCTATATGGAAGTGTCGTCATTTATATTGTAAGTGTCGTAACTTATACTTGATGGGTTATTAGACCACCTTGATGGGGTCGGCCCTGTATAAGTCATGTGGGTTAAAGGGTTATTAGAAAACCCTATTGGGGGTCAGCCCTGTCAGCATTATGTAAGTGATTAAGTTGAGGCCGACCTATTAAAGGTTATTAGGCAAGTCAAGTCAAGTATAAATAGAGTGCGGGAGGCACTCTATTTGATCATTCACTTTCTCACTTATACACTCATTGGAGAGTGGCGCACTAGTGGAAGAGGAGAAGCTGCTACTAGGAGACTATCTCTTATGCTTGGGTTTTGTATCATTGCTCTATCTATCTATGAGGAATTTATTGGGGTTTTTCACCTTTATGGTTTTCCCCAAGGAAACTCTATGTGTCTATTGTCTCTTGTGTTTGCTCCTTGTGATTGAGATGTTGTACATGTTATTCTCTCAGTAAAGATCCTAGAGTATATTTAATTGATGCTAAAAAATTAACACATTTCGCCCATCTTGATTTGTACGTACCACCCTTTACTATTTTTGTTCCTTTGGGTACTATGTTTTTTTGTCCCTTAAATGACCCTAGCACCCCACTTATGATTTATGTTATTATTTATGACTTATTTTTATTTTATTTTTTATTTGATTATTTTACTTTTAATTGATGGAGTATGTTGGACCCTGTTACAACTACAAAGATTGGATGTGCCTAGTCCAATATACATGAAGTATGCATAGATATGGATTGTCAACAAATTATTTACACCTAAAAGACAAACATCAAAATAAAGGAGCAACAGTGTACATTGAAGAAAGGCCAAAGGCCACAGGGAATATTGTAGGGTTTATAAACAGTACACAACAAGGCTCAACAATTAAGCAACCCAACTGCGAATTTGAGGGCTTAAGGAAACTGTGTTTTTGTATGTTCCATTAAATCAATAGCTACAGGGGAAGAGTTGCTTATTAATTACAATTTGAATCGAGTAGATACAAACACGGTTACTGTGGGAGTGGTACATCTAACGATTTACCCAACCTTTTATTAATGAATTTAACATCTTAAGTATTTTTCGTTAGTTTATTGTTATAATTTCGTTTAAATTTTCTATATTTACTTCGCAAGGTAGTGATCGGGGCATCTCCCCAATAGTTGGTCAGAGGAGTACAACTTCCTTGAGGCAACAGGTATACATCTTTGTAATAGTAAAAATATAATATGAAAAAAGAGTTTTTTTTGTTGTGTTTTTTCATTAGTATATTCATTTGGTTTATATAATGTTATCTATATTTGATGCAAACTGTTGATTGGGGAAGCCACCAGGCTATTGATCAGACGACAGCAACCTTAGGGAAACAGGTAAACTTGATTGTAATTGTACAATCTAAATACGTCAAAATGTTTTGTTATGATATTGTTTCAGTGAGTATTTTGGTTACATTTACGTAATTTTTCTATGTTTTTGATGTAGGGTTTTGTAAGTGGCACCTCACTAGCAGTAGATGATACCAGAACTGCCTCGAGGTAGCAGGTATACATCAATGCCATTGTACAAATTTAATATGTACAAAAAAAAAATGTTGTGTTTTTTCATGAATATATTCATTTGGTTTATATAATGTTATCTATATTCGATGCAGAGTGTTGATAGGGGAAGCCACCAGGTTTTTGATCAGATGACAGCAGCCTCAGGGCAATAGGTAAACCTGATTGTAATTGTACAATTTAAATACGTCAAAATGTTTTGTTATGATATTGTTTCAATGATTATTTTGGTTTCGTTTAGATAATTTTTTATATGTTTTTGATGCAGGGTTCTGTAAGGGGCACTTCCCTATTAGTAGATCGGGGCAGGTCACCTATAACCATTGATCTGATGAGTAGACGATCCTCGAGGAAGCAGGTATAATTCATTGGAATTGTACCAATATAATATGTAGCATAATGTTTTTTTTATGTCTTTTTCGTGTGTATATTGGTTTCATTATGATAATGTTTTCTACTTCTTTTTTGTAGGGGGGTGATCAGGGCAAGTCCCCAGCTGTGAATCATACGACACCATCATCGAGGCATTAGGTTAACTTAGTTGTAATTTTAGGAATCTATCATGATAGATATGTTTTGTTAATATACTTTTTTCCTCAGTCTATTGCTTTCACGTCAGTGATGTTTTATATATTTTTGTTGCAGACCAATGATTCGGCGTATGAAACAACATCACAGCAATCAATATATTTTGATGTGTATGAGTTGATGCACGATGATGACATTGGTTCTTCTCTAGACTCCGTTAATATTATAGAGAAGACCTTGAAAAAAATTAATGAGGACATCCTTTGTCTGCTATTCATTCTACCTCAGACAGATGAGATTAAAGCCAAGGTTGATGTTTTGGTAAAGAGATCTCATGCCTTGCAAGTAAGTTGCGGAATCTTGAATCATACTATAATTTCATTTAGAACTTTATAATTTGTACTTTTATATGATAGTGAACTTATAAAATATGGTTTGTATTTACAAGATTTTCTATTACCACACACTATTGGTCAAGGCAGTGTTGGCCCCACTAATGCTCGTGGAGAGACGTTACATGAGCAAATGACTCCACGTACATCGACTCATGCGCCATTGTTGTCGAATGAGCAGTCAGAAACACGTTCCGTGACACCCCCGAGGCCAGCTATGAGTGCACCCACTAGTGACCGACGCACACCAGATCGAGTACAGAAGAAGGGGTCGATGCAGAGCCTTCTAGTATTGATATTGTTGAAGTATCATTTCCTGGATCTTCCCATGTCACTAGCACAGGTACAATAGAGACAACATTTTTGGTGGACGAAGATCTCATTCCAATAAATATAGAGAAGATCCCAGGTAATTATACATTGTTCAAGTTAGTGTTTATAATTTGATTGTAATATACCGATAAAAAAAAATTCAACTAATGATGCCATGATCGTTTTGCAGGAAATGATGTTTTTTATAAACATCTAAATGATTTGTCCTTGGATATCTTCGGTCCCACCATCTGCACAAGGTGGGATAAACAAATGAAAAATTTAAAAGATGAGCTCACTAATCAGTTGTTTGGCATGTCCGAAAATGATACCTTTGATCAAGCCACGGTCCTAAAGAAGGTTGGACAACATATGAAGATTGTCTGAGACCAATATAGGGTTCACCTAGAAAGGAACCCTAGGTATGATCACCCTCCAATGATTCTAGCAAGAGAGTGGAAATCCCTAGTGGAATATGGAAAGGAGAGGGCTCTGAGAAAAGAAGGAAAGCTACCACCAAGCACAGGGAGGTATGCAATACTTTCCACAATGTAATTCTAAACCTTATTATTATTATTATTTTTATCGAATTTGGAACATATAACGTATTTCAACACTTGCATAGGCTATCAGACACATCAAAGGCCACAAAGGAAAGACTAGAAAAAATTGGTCAGCACAAGCTTGGGCCTGGTGCTTCTTCGAATTTGGTGGCACGAATTGTAAGTATCGAAAAATCAATTATGCATCCACATAATAAATTGCAAATTATTTTTGTTTTATTGCATCGCAAAATGTAAATTAATGACGTTATGCAAATATGCAGGCCGACTGATTCAAAGAAGTACCCATTGAGGAAGACTTGAAGCTTTGCTTCCAGCACGGCTTTGGAGTTGTTGTTGAACGCCGAAAAATATTGTCTGGGCAAACACCAGCTTATGGTGATCCATCTGATGCACAAGTATATAAAATATATATAGTTTAATGAAGATTTATTACTTGTGCAATCTATTTGTTATAAATAATTGACATAAAATATTGACTCTGTTTTGAGAAGGAAAGCAATAATCCCCTTAATGCCGAGGATGGACAAAAACTAATCGAAGATCATGCTTCGAATCCTGGTAATGAATTTACTAATATGCCACAATTTTATATATAACATTACATATGGTGAACATTAATTGTACTTATCCATGTTTCAACTGCAGAGCATGTAGAGGGTCACACTGTACAGGTTGAGCCTGGACAGGAATATGAAGAACATAATGTGGCCACAACAGGTGAAAAGACACCATTGTAATGTTTTTTATAAATGAAATACTTGTCTTTATAATAACAGAATATATCGATGTAACATTTTCACATTATTGCAGCAAATCCAGACCCCTTGCCGCAAAATCCACGTTGTGAGTACTCTACTAGGCAGACATCACAGCAAGTTGATGAAGCACCAAGAACTGAACAACAAGTTCCAGAAGATGAGCTTCTTGTTGATTTTGTAAAGAGAAAAAAAAAATTAGAAAGAAGTGACTGAAGAAATATTGTGTAATTATTTTTTATAATATAATGTCATGCATGATTTTTTTCCTACTGAATGAATAAATGGTTTAATGCATGTTAGATTTTATTGAATGATTGTGCTGACTGAATGAATGAATGGTTTAATGAATGTTAGATTTTATTGAATGAATGTGTTGACTGAATGAATGAATGGCTTAATGAATTTTAGATTTTATTGAATGAATGGTTTAATGAATGTTAGATTTTATTGAATGAATGGTAAATGTTTGTTTATTATGAAATTGCATGTTTGCACGTAAAAAAAGAAATTCAAGTACATTGATTGGGTATGGGGAATTGAGAGTGATGTGAGGGGGGGGAGGGGCCATAATATTTTCCACCTTCACGTGGTTGTCCCTGTTCAGTAGATAATATTAAATTATTATCGAAACAGAGAGGAGCTCAATGAATGGCTACGGTGTTGCCTTTCTACAACCCACTCGCGTGTCATCTAAATTTTGACAATTTGACAATTTCTTGGGGCTTGTTATGAAACTAAAGCATCTTATCACACTTTCCAAGCCTATGACAAGGTAAGGAAACTTGTTGTGCTAAGGTTCCCAAC
The DNA here is from genome assembly GCA_027924585.1 of Larix kaempferi. Taxonomy (NCBI): domain Eukaryota; kingdom Viridiplantae; phylum Streptophyta; class Pinopsida; order Pinales; family Pinaceae; genus Larix; species Larix kaempferi. The sequence goes on along the minus strand of BSBM01001110.1, from coordinate 11,325,767 downwards.
TGTGTTATCTAAGTGGCACATAGAATTGAAAATTGAAAAGCTGGTCATTCAAGAATAATTGAGATATTTCTCAATGTATCATGACCTAGAAAGACATCATTTTCTAAGCCTTTGAAATAGTCAAATGGTTCTGAAAAAAGGATAATATATAGGGTTCCACACAACTGGTATACTCTATTGGCATCCCTAACAGAGAGAATTTGTCTCTATCTCAGGAGAAGATAATTGTCTATTAAGTGGAAATTTGGTTTCATAATGGTTTGTTCTTCCCTGCAATGGAACTCACTACCTCTCACGGAGTATACCAAATGATTCCCACAACCCATCAAGTTAGAAATTGCAGGTTAAATGGTGTTCAAGGCCCTTTATTTCAGTTGAAAACTAAATTGAATAAGAAGGGGATATTAAATGTCGCTCATGGAACTAAAACAGATAAATTGGTGGTTGATAGAGACGAGGGTTTCTCCCAACTATTATGCTCGCTTGATATTGTGAAAGATATTAATTCTAGTGTCCTGAGTCATGAATTGATTGTGAGAATATTTTCTCTCGCTTAAGTACAGCCAAAATCTCCTCCTAAACAAAAGGAAGGAGGAAAATACCAAGATGTCTCTGTCTCTGCTTGCAGGTTCTGACTAAAGTTTAGAGGATGCACATATAGGAGTGAGAGAAGGTAGGGCCACTTGAAATTATTATTTGGTAGGATCATTTATGCTATAGAAGAGGAACATATGCTTTAAAAGGTTGATATGACCTTTAATTTAATTATCTAACATTACCCTTCAATTTCCTAACACAACTATTCAACTGTACACCTCATATTTCTACTTGTCAAGCTACAAATAAATTACATCATTTTTCGTATGATAAATATTATCATACATTTGACCATTATATATTTGTTCCTAACAAATCCCCTTAATTGTCACCATGACTTGTATATGTTATCACCATCCTTGGTGAAAAATCTCAAATTTTCTTTCAGAGAATAAGGGTTAAAGAACAATCACAACAATTGAACTTGCTGCTACCAAATCAAATGTATCTCCTACCAAAAAAAAAAAAAAACTTCTACTCTCCAACAATGTATCTGGAACAAGCAATCGAGTAGTCATCACTTCCATAGATCCTCATGCTGAAAGCAGAATTCGCCTTAATAAAACGAGTTTATCCTATCTTAGGACATTTTATATACTTTCTCTTAAACACTTAATGATGCAATCCATTCATATGTGACACACAATTGATCCCTTTCTCTTTTCCTTGTAGCAATTACAAACACACTTTAGGATATTTATTATCAATATCATTATCTCCAGGAACCCCCATAATAATGTTTTCGACGATCCTTTCAATTTTGTTCCTATTGCAAAGTATTATGATCCAGTTCCCAGTGTCATATACAATCCCGTGAACATATGCTTACCGGTTCAAGATTTTGACAAATCACCTAGTGCCTTACTTGTATTGATAGATTCCCTTTTATTGGTCTAAGTCTATGATGTTGGGAATGGGAGCAGAGCGAAAAGTGAAATTTTCAAAAGCTCTTGTTTCGGGAGCGTTTTTTATATATTATACATTTTTATATATTTTGATGGATTTATATCTAATAAACATGTAGGATGTTTAATTAGATATAGAAAACATGGATTAAACCATATAACATCAATCATCTAGTAGTTATAACTTATAACATTGTCATCAAATGATCAGCGGTAACACCTTTTATAGGAGCTTGGCAAATAAGGGAGGTACCATAACATTTTCATGAAATGATCAGCCTAGTATCGGACCTTTTAGTATAGTAGAGCTAGGGAGCACCTCAGGAGTGCACTCCCTAAACTGGGAGCGTTTTAGGAGCGAGCTTCCGAAGGAAGTGAGCTTCGGGAGCGGAGGTGCTTCTTTTAAAGTGTTTTTGGTTCTCCAAGGACTTGAATAGTTGGATGTCCATCAAACTGCTTCATATTGTTGATCCAGAAACAACTTGGCCATTATACTCTTTCCAAAATCACTTCCCATGTCTACTACAATGATCACACTGAGTTACATTATTGTTCTCTTCTACTGATCTGTTCAATGGGGTGCTACTGTCCTTTTGAACAAATACCCTTACTTGGCCTTAGAGTGGTCTCAGAAAATCAGCAGCAACTCAGATTGGTGGCAATTTATAGAAGTCATTGCTTGTTACAGCGCATAGAATTTCATCACTCAATAATTATTTACAAACCAGTAAATATGCATATCCATCAGACTACATGTAACTCAAATCCATTTGAAGCCACAAGTCTCGGAACTCAAAAATCTCACAAAGTAAACATCATACAGATTATACTGTCAATGTCAATGGCTGATATTCTGATGTTCAATGAACAAGGGTGGCAATGTTCTAACAGACTACCTTTTTCAAATCCCAAAGACTATTCTGGCATGGCTGTGATACACCTTGAAGAAAGAAAAGAGTAGAAGAAACATAAAACATACAAAAATTTGCACGTAGAGAGAAACTTATTCAAAATTTCTACAATGTTTCATTGATGTAGAGGTGTTGATATACATTCATATTCCATGTAAATAGATGCCATTGCACAAGAGTCTGCTTGCAATTTTTAGGACTGCACTATTATACACCTGTGGCATTTTCATATGTGACACATACCTTTAATTCCCTTGTATTAAGGACACCCACACATGCACCTTAGGATATTTAACACCTCATACATATGTAGCACTTTGTGAGTTATGAAATTTAAATGTACTTAAACATGACCATATTAAAATGATCATTATCCCCAAGATTCACCTTACAGGAAACAATTCAAAATGACAACTCCTCACTAATAATAACATTAACTTCTTCTTAATGAATAACAATTTTATCATCTCGTTCTTTGTCCCTCTCATTTAAACCTCTTGCACTAATTTTATGGTTCCAACCAACATGATCTATCATTTCACATTAATAACATACCCTTCTATGTTTGTACCAATCTCATTTTTGGCAATCTTATGTTTTCCTCGCTTTTGACATTGAAGGCCTTTTTTATTAGCCTTCTTCAGTAGCATCTACTATCTTTTCTTCTGTGAAAAGGGATGAAATTTTGTTTCTATTGAATGAGATGGTAAATTTGCTAGTTCAAAACACATTGTTCTATCTAGGGCTTAAATTGTTAGCAACACTGTTCTTGTAACCTCTTCACTACTTTGTTTATTATGCCAACTGCTCTGATGTATCCATGTTAAAATCCCAGTCCATTTATTGACTTAGCTCTATCATCTCAAATTTCCTATCCAGTATTGACTTGCCTCTCTCATCTCAAATTTCCCATTCAGTAAGATAATCTTGTTGTAGTGTTGTACAGTATTCTTTATTGTTACCATAAATGACTTTTGACCTTCCATATGTGGAAATGGCCATTAAACTTTTCTTGGGAAAACTGGAGTTTCTATTTCTGTAGAAAATAGAGAGATACTCCTATTTGAAAACTTGAGAGAGATTTACCATCCGTTCATTATAATTGCTTAAAAAACCAACATTTTCTGGTATAAATATGTACACGGGTATGGATTTTTTCGAATCTGCAGGGATTTCAATCTTTCGACCATGCTTTTCATTATGTGTGCAAAATCAGATTATGACACAGACACCAAAGTCTGCGGGATTATAGAGTCACATGGGTTTTTCTGGAAGCTTTTTGTTTGATTCATACATCCTTCACCATAGGAATCTGACTGAAATTTGAATTGCAAATATTTTGTGCCCTATTTTTGCGACATCCAACTGTGTGCTTAGATTTGTAGTGTTTTAAATCATTTGCAATTTGTGTCATAGTGAGTGTCCAATGTTACAGACCAGGAAATATCATTTCAGATGAATTCCATGTTGATGTATATGTAACTTCAGAATGTATTTCACCCATGTATATTGTATTCCTATAGAGATGTTATTATTCCTCTATACGGAAGTGTCGTCATTTATATTGTAAGTGTCGTAACTTATACTTGATCGGTTATTAGACCACCTTGATGGGGTCGGCCCTGTATGAGTCATGTGGGTAAATGGGTTATTAGACCACCAAGTGTGGGGTCAGCCCGAATTAAGTTAGCCATGGGTTATTAGGCTAAGCTAGACAAGTTGGCCCCATCAGTTTATTGCGTAGGACAGGACAAGTATAAATAGAGATCGGGAGATCTCTATTTCATCACTCATTATTCACACTTCTCTCATTCAGAATGTGGCGCACTTGTGAGGAGGGGGATCTGCTGCTAGGAGAAGACTATATCTTGTACTTTAATTGTATCATTGCTCTATCTATCTCTGAGGAAGTTGCGGGGTTTTTCACCTTCTTGGTTTTCCCCGGTGAAACTCTGTGTCTCTTGTGTACTTGCATTATTGTGTCCATGATTGATATGTTGTACATGTTATTCTCTCAGTTAAGATCCTAGATCAGATTGAAATTTCTGAAAAAATAACATGGTATCAGAGCTAGCCTGAAAGAAGGCATGGTATGGCATATATGACACTTGTTGCACTTGCAATGCTAGGGCTTGATATAGCAAAAACCAGTCATCGTAGAACTTTCGCTATAAATACATTTTGATGAGGTTTCAGGATCGAAAACTCTTACAGATCGAATATAAGATCCCCATGACCTTATGTCCGAAGCACAACTTCTAATTCGCTGTACTTTGTGTTTTATTATCTGTACAATCTAGGGTTTCTGCCTCTTCCAAATCTGAGTCATAAACAGGTGACCTAGGAAAAAAGGTCATAACTTGGGCTACGAAAAAAGGTCATAACTTGGGCTAGGAAACTCCAAATGAAATTTCGCAAAAGGCGACAGGTAGGGCACGGAATGTACTTTCACAAGCCAAAGGTTCAGAGGCCAAAAGTGAACCAGAGACACGTGGCACTCCATACAAGTTCGCTCTCCTATTTTATCCCATAAACAGGTCACGTTGCGACACTTGGCATAACTCTCTCTTAGAGAATCCAATTAAGGTCAGACCTGTGGGGTTGGAAAGATGATAGGTTGGGCTACCACATGAAGAAGTTTCAGACCCTGTGAATTCATAATTTCAGATTTACACAAGAAACAATCAGGTGCATATTTCTGTCAAAACATAATTGGATTTTGAGCACCTTTATTCATGGCTCCGGGAATTAGGGTTTCGGAGCAAGTTCGTATTTTTGTAAATGGAGACCACGACTGAATGGTACTCATCAAAATCAAAATTTAGAGACCAAGATCAATTTTTTTGGTTGGGTAGAAGGCCGAGCTTGATCAAACCCTAGTTCAGGACTTTGATCGGAAAGGTGGAAAATTAGGGCTTCTGCAAAAGTTGGAATTTCTGAAGTTTGTGACCACGGCTAGAAGCTTCTCAGAAAAATCGAAGTTTAGAGCTTTGGATCGAACCTTTTGGTTGGGCAGAAGGGTGGGCTTTATCAAACCCTAGTTCGGAATCCTGTCTAGAAGATCTGGAAGTTTCAAAGGCAATTTTGAGGGGTGAAACTTTGCAGTTTTCAAATTCTGAGTATACCAACTTGATCAGCTCATCAAGGCGCTTCCTTCTATCCTTTCAGAAGTTTGAAATTCAAAGTTTGTATTTTTAGGGTTTCTCTAACAAACCCTAATCTAGCTCCAAATCCAGTTTCTGCAAATCAAGTGGATTAGGTTAATCCTAGAAGAGAATCGTTTGGTCACTTGCATAAGTGAAGAAGTTCTTGTTTCAGAGGGAGATGAGGCTAAGACCTTACATAAGAAAATTAAAAGCAATCTCGATAGGTATGACTTATCCATGTATGTTTCGAGATCTGTTCATAATTAAGTTTATGGTATGTTTGTTTTCATTAAGGTTAGTACAATATTGATTAACTTTAGACTTGTCATATCACCTTAATAAAATTGTGAATGCATATATTCATTGATTGGGGTTTTGACACTTATGATTGTACTAATGCTTTGTGGTGTTGCATGAGGTTGATGTGTCCGCTAACATGAAAGGTACATCAAGAAAGACAAATCATGTTCTAGTTCAAGAACATATGACCATGGTGACATGAAGACAAAGATTCATCCATTGTCATGGATCACATAGAAGATCTACTTACGAGGTATGTATAACTTGGTTCCATAATGATTAACCTATGAGATATGCAGGTTACTAGCACAAGTCATTTAAGAGAACAAGAAGACATCATGTGGGTATGTTAGACATAACCAACTAACATATTAATCCAGGTAATGTTTTTCCTATATCAAGCTAGAATCCTACCTTGTGTTAGGATCTTATACTATTGTTGATAATGATTATTCATGAAGTTAGAAATGTAAGTAATCAAGGGTTTATGCATATTATGTCTCTTACCTTGATTGATGATGTGACTAACCAGAAAATTCCTTTGGTCAAATATGAATATGCATGAGTAAGAGAAGTCTTCCCTAAAACATTGAATGCTAATGCTTATTATCTGTGTTTGAAATTATCATAACTATACATGTTTAAGATTATTGTGTTTTGATAGTATTGAGATTATACTAATGAATGTATGATTATGTATGAGATCTCAATGGTAACACAATGATGATACTAGTAAACATGCATAGTGATCAAGGATGGATATAAGTTCAAGGACATGTAATCTAGGAAGCAAATATCAAGAGGGAGCACACTCCAGTAGTTTCTGCAAGGATGAAGACATTCAGAGGGAGTCGACCACTTCTCACATCAGAATGGAAGTGTAGAAAGGAAGCAAAGACTGAGAGGGAGACAACCCAACAAACAAACAAAGATAAGTATTTGAATTATCATTTCTTGCATATTTGATTGTTTAAATAATATTGTTCAATGATGTATATACTGATGTTCCTAGAATTCGGCTGTGTATTTTGTCATATTAGAATAATTGCATTAATGAACAGCATACTACTAATATGCATGTAATGGGTAAGTGGCCTATGGCACTGTACAACATTCCATTGCTACTTATCTAGAATGAAACCTCTTTGCTGACATGTTGAGAGGAGTGCAAAACTCTTAACAATGTTCTGGTAGAGATTGGAAGGCATCTAGAAAGTTACAGGATATGGATGAATTTTGTATTGAAGCATTGGCTAAAATAATTGCATGACTGTATGACATATTTCTTTATGTGTAAGAATTTGTTGTGAAAACTATGAGATGTTTCTAATCATGCAATTTAACTTGTTTTGTAGGAAAGATCGTATACCATCACCTACAAAAGAAGGACTACAACATTTGTTCCAGCAACAAAGATATCTATTGAAGATATTGAATATATTGAAGTTCCCGGGATCTAGGATGAAGTAATGGAAGAATGCCATGATCCGTCGATTATGAAGAATGATGGTTGGGATGTCATCCCAGACCAGAAGGGAAGTCTGTCGTGACTTCCAAGTGGATCTATAAGATCAAGCATGTTGCAGATGGTAGCATGGAGAAATAAAAAGCGAGGTTTGTAGCTCGTGGCTTCTCCCAGAAAGAGGGATTGAGTATGAAGAGACTTTTGTTCGTGTAGTCAGGTACACTTCCATTAGATCAGTACTTGCTCTGGCTGCAGTGATGAAATGGAAGATACACCAGATGGATGTCAAGACAGCTTTCTTGAATGGTGTAGTCGAGGAGGAAGTGTATGTGGAGCAGCCACTCGGTTTTGAAACACATGACAGGGAGTCATATGTGCGAAAACTGAAGAAAGCCTTGTATGACTTGAAGCAAGCTCCTAGGACTTGGTATGGTAGGATAGACAGCTTTCTATCCAGTTTGGGATTTACCAAGAGTAAAGCAAATTCCAACCTTTACTACAAGGTTGAGGAAGGCAATCCAGTGATACTACTCCTGTATGTGGATGACCTGTTTGTTACAGGTGATGATAGTTTGATTATTGATACCAAGAGGAAGCTTGCTTCCGAGTTCGAGATGAAGGACTTGGGGATGATGCACTATTTTCTAGGTATGAAGGTGTGGCAGAGTACAGATGGGATCTTCCTTGGACAAGGGAAGTATGCAGTAGAGATCCTGAAGAGGTTTGGGATGATGGACTGCAAGGCCATGGCCACACCTATGGCATCGAACCTGAAGCTTCTATGTGATGCTTCATCTGATCCGGTTGATGTCACTATGTATCGTCACATGATTGGGTCCTTGATGTACCTGATGAACACGAGACCAGACATTTGCTTTGCAGTGAACACATTGAGCTAGTTCCTGACGGATCCTAGAGGTGTTCACCTGGTTGCTATAAAGCATATTCTGAGGTACCTGAAGGGTACGGTTGATTATGGGCTCAAGTATGATGCGAATCAAAAGTTTAACCTGTAGGGTTATGTTGATTCAGATTGGGCAGGAAGTGCTGCAGATAGGAAGAGCACATCTGGGTGTTGCTTCAGTATGGGATCAGGTGTGATCTCTTGATTTAGCAGGAAGCAGTCCTGTGTAGCACTTAGTACAGCCAAAGCAGAGTATGTTGCAGCCTGTTCGGCTAGTTGTGAGGCAGTATGGCTTCGGAAGCTACTGTCTAAGTTATTTGATCTCCCGCTGGAGGCTACTAGTATCTTTTGTGACAACCAGAGTTGTGTGAAGTTGTCTGAGAACCAGGTGTTCCACGACAGGTCGAAACACATAGAGATCAAATATCACTATATCAAGGATATGGTGTAGAGAGGAGCAGTGAAGCTCCTATATGTTGCGATGGATGAGTAGGTTGCAGATGTGCTGACGAAGCCACTAGCCAGAGTGAAGTTCGAGTACTTCAGAGAGAGGCTTGGTGTTCTTCAGATTGATGACACTTCGAGGAAGAAGTGATGGACACATTTGTAGGAGCCATTCCGAGCATGGTGAGAGGAGGATCCTTCCATGGCTGTGGATATAAGCGTTGGATGATAAGCATCAGGACGATGCTCCAGTTACTGCTCTGTATGTGTATATATGCATCATGTTGGATGCTAGATATGATCGGTTGGATCATTTATATGTATATGTATGTACACATCATGTTGGATGCCGGATATGATCGGTTGGATCATTTATATGTATATGTATGTACGCATCATGTTGGATGTTGGATATGATCAGTTGGATCATTTATATGTATGTACGCATCATGTTGGATGTTAGATATGATCGGTTGGATCATTTATATGTATATGTATGTACGCATCATGTTGGATGTTGGATATGATTAGTTGGATCATTTATATGTATGTACGCATCATGTTGGATGCTGGATATGATCAGTTGGATCATTTATATGTGTGTATGCATCATGTTGGATGCTGGATATGATCAGTTGGATCATGTGTATGTATTTGTAAATGTATCAGGTGGATACATTGTATGATTAGGTAGATCATGTATGTTGGTTGATATGTATCAGGTATGATCAGGTGGATCATGTATTTGCAAATGTATCAGGTGGATACATTGTATGATCAGGTAGATCATGTATGTTGATATGTATCAGGTATGATCAGGTGGATCATGTATTTGTAAATGTATCAGGTGGATCATGTATTTGTAAATGTATCAGGTGGATACATTGTATGATCAGGTAGATCATGTATGTTGATATGTATCAAGTATGATCAAATGGATCATGTATTTGTATATGTATCAGGTAGATACATTGTATGATCAGGTAGATCATGTATGATGATATGTATCAGGTAGATATTGTGTATGCATCAAGTGGATGCATTGTATGATCAAGATGATCATGGATGATGAGCTTCAGGATGTTGCTCCAGATGACATGCATCAGGATGATGCAGTGATGATGATCAGGATGATCATGTGTACATCAGGATGATGTATGGTGAGTATCAAGATGATACTCTGTGGCCGTGGACAGGTTGTGCAATGGAAATCCTAGATTTTTTCTAGGTCACATCCAGTATGAAAAAGGATTGGCACTGTGGATCACATGTAAGACCTAGGAGATCCGATAGGTTGGGTTGTGTGCTCGTAATAAGTCCTGGGATGCTCTTTCGAGGGTTTGTGATGGTTGGCCACATGTAAGACCTGGGAGATCCAATAGGTTGGGTTGTGTGCCTGTAATAAGTCCCGGGATGCTCTTTCGAGGGTTTGTGGTGGGATACATGTATGACCTGGGAGATCTGATAGGTTGGGTTGTGTGCCCGTAATAAGTCTTGGGATGCTCTTTCAAGGGTTTGTAGTAGAGGTCACATGTAAGGCCTGGGAGATCTGATAGGTTGCGCTATGTGCCGTAATAAGTCCTGGGATGCTCTTACGAGGGTTTGTGACGCACGTAATAAGTCCTGAGTATTCCATAGTATGGCCAGTGATGATGAAGACCTGCAGGTGGTGGGCCTACATCCAGTATGAAAAAGGACTGGCTCTGTAGAACTTCCTATGACGAGTAGATTCAGAGATTGATTGAGATATCAGCAGTCGTGACGATGACGATGATTCGAGGATGATGATTCGCTAATGATGATCCAAAGAAGAATACTTGTGCTACCATATCTATGTCGAGAAATACCTTCCTAGTTAAGAGGGAGTGTTGATGTATATGTAACTTTGGAATGTATTTCACCCATGTATATTGTATTCCTATAGAGATGTTATTATTCCTCTATACAGAAGTGTCGTCATTTATATTGTAAGTGTCGTAACTTATACTTGATGGGTTATTAGACCACCTTGATGGGGTCGGCCCTGTATGAGTCATGTGGGTAAATGGGTTATTAGACCACCAAGTGTGGGGTCAGCTCGGATTAAGTTAACCATGGGTTATTAGGCTAAGCTAGACAAGTCAACCCCATCAGTTTATTGGGCAGGACAGGACAAGTATAAATAGAGATCGGGAGATCTCTATTTCATCACTCGTTATTCACACTTCTCTCATTCGAAAAGTGGCGCACTTGTGAGGAGGAGGATCTACTGCTAGGAGAAGACTATCTCTTGTACTTTGGTTGTATCATTGCTCTATCTATCTCTGAGGAAGTTGTGGGGTTTTTCACCTTCTTGGTTTTCCCTGGTGAAACTCTATGTCTCTTGTGTGCTTGCATTATTGTGTCCATGATTGTATGTTGTAGATATGCTGTAGATATACTGTACATGTTATTCTCCCGGTTAAGATCCTAGGTCAGATTGAAATTTGTGAAAAACTAACATTCCATTGTCCTTACTGTGGTTGTGTATGCTTCATAAATTTGCTGTCGATATGCTTAAATTGTTCCCACTTGGAATGTTCGACCTATATATTCTTTCTCATGATGTCCATATTACAAGCTCAGGTGCTGCTTTGATATCATACTAAATCTCTGTGGATGCACACACAAAAAGGAGAGAGATGGTAAGGAGAATATACTATTATTTGGAAGAATCCATTATCCCATGAGGTTATGCTTTTAAGAGGTGAAATGATCATTCTTTTCAACTCTAATTTTCAGCTTTTCTAGTTTGACACCCTGTATTCCTACTTGTCAAGTCACCAACTAGATTACATTTATTTATGTATAATAAATAATATTCAACAATTGAATATCATATTTATATGGTTGATCTATGCTATATATTGTAGCGAGACCTTATGTCATGGTAATAACCCTCTTCATTGAACAAAACTATCTAATCTTCATGAAATTTACTTCTCTCCTTTGTAATTCCATTGTCTATGTGATGAAACTCTGGTGTTTATCTCAAGTAGTAATATAGAGAGCATTTAAAAAAAACATCCTTTTACCTTTTGTTTAGTGATTAGTAAGTCTTGAGAAATTTCAATATTTTTGTTTGACTTGTTAATTTGCTCTTATCCTTGTCATTTGTAGGTGTGTAACTTATTTTAATGTAGTAGAAGGGAGAGACATAAGAGACAAAAGGAGTGCATGTATGTTTGTAACTCCTATTGATGTTGTAAAAACAGAGAGTTATGTTGATATCGCAATTGCTACATCTGTGTTTTCTTTGTGGTAGGTCAATGTAGTTGTAGATTGTTATAAATATTCGTTTATAATAATTATTCTCTAGCTCTCTAGTATGCTTGGCTTTCTATGCCAATTTCTAGTGTATTAAACCTTAGTGAGGGATTATATATTGAATATATCTTGTTTATTAATTTGTGAAGTAGGTTTGCTATGTAATTTTTGTGACATGGCATACACAACTCATTCTTTAAAAGTCCACTAATTAGTGTTATGTTTATCTTTATATAGGCCTACAAAAGATTTGGGGGCATGATTCATAGTGCAAAAATGGGTCGCGGAGTAATTGGGGTTATTGATGTGACTGAAATTATGGTAAGATATTAAATGCATGACTCTAGTTGTTCTATTTATTCATGAGTTCCTTTGGTTTCAGCTGAATATTTATTTAATAGTCAAAAGTTAAACTCTGAAAATAGTGTACAGAATAATGCTTGGTTTTAATATTGAGAGTATTAGATCTTTAGGTTCCGTAACTTCTATTCTGGGTTTGTCGTAAAAGGGGATATTGTTGTTCCTTGAAATCTGTAACATACATTCGGGGAATGGATGTAGTATAAATGTTTATCACAATCTCTTTTTATGATGCAGAAAAATGGGGACAAGGGTCCTTTTGTTCTTAATCACAATCAAGGGTTCCAAGATTGTGAAGCTTATGTTAAATTAGAGCAGTGGTTAGGAAGCAAGGCTAATGAATATTGGGATGAAAATTTCGACACCCTTGAACTGGTAATCTTTTGATTACATTTAATTGACTGAAGATTTTTGTTAATTGTTTTTTTTGCCTGTTTGTGATGCTTGGAATTTATTTATCATTGCTTGCAAGTTGTGGGACAGCTATACTGGGCTTGACAATTGTTCTGTTTGGTTAAACTTACTGAAGATCACATCAAATGGAGTAAATTCTGCACAAAGTTAAAACATGAAATGAATGCAAAGTGTAAATGATCTTCATGAAGAGATGCTACTATTTTTGTGAAATTGTCAAATGACATATTTTGAAGAAGTCAACATACAAATTACAAAAGTTTAATATATTTTGCAATAATTTTTGTGGGGAAAACTGGGCATGAATTCTTCCTATAGTGTTGCCTGTATCTATCATAGGATCACACAGAAAAATTTCCAGGTTTAATGCAAAAAGGTCCAGGATTTATCATACAAAATAATGCAAAACCATGTCTGGATCCATTGTGACACATACAAAACCAGAAATTGTACCTTTATGCTATTTGATTTTGTGCCTTTTAGGTGCACCACATACAATGGGTGGGCTAATATTAAAATTTCAATCTACTACCTGACAATTGTGTGATGCAGTTCATGTGTGTGTGTGTGTTGAGTCTTTCATGTTGTGTTGTTTGTTTTTATCATTCCTCTTGATGAATTAGAAGAGAATTTATTGTTAATTAAAGAAAATTATCATGTTTCCTTTTTGTTCCAATAATTACTAAATTGATTTGTTGTCTTTTTCATTCCATTATCTTGATATGAGTCTAGTGATTGAGATGGGGGAAGCACCATGACCTCTGTTCAAACCTGGATGGGCATAGAGCCCTGTATTATCAGTTGGAAAAGTTCAATGGGTTTAATATGCAAGATTGAATCAATAAAAATATATTCAATTATAACAAAATATACTCCATTTGAAATATAGTGCTTTTCCCTTATCTTCCTCACCTCATTGAGCTTGAGCCTTGCTCAGGGGGCAACACCTAAAATGTGGTTGCATTGGTTGGGTGATTAATCGACCCTTTGTTGTGATTTCCCCTCTTGATTGAATACTTTTTTTACATAGTTTTTTTTTCACAAGGAAAATGTATTTTACAAGAAAATATAAAGGTCCTAGCATTAAAGAATTCGTAAAGTACTAAAAGTAATTATGGAAAGAGAGTTGGTGGAAAAAAGGTATTCCTATGAGAATCAATGCTATGGATGATGGGCATCGAATATCTCTCTATATATATATATTTTTAAATTCCCTATATTCATCAGATATCTGACGCTCCCTTCCAAATAATCCGATGGCACAAGGTCAGTCTCGACAAGGACTTCTTGCTTAACAATAACACACAACGCTCACACAGACTAGGTGTAACAGGATTCCAGAAGTTGGCTTCTATTACTTCAACTAAATTACAATGTTTGAATACAAAGCAAATGAACTAAACTACTATACTAGTCGGCCTTAGCCTGATACAATATACAGAAGTAAACATGTGTTCTCTCTGAGTGCGATCTCCGTCACTCTCACGGCCTCTATTGAATGCAAGCGCTCCTTGAGCTATGGATGAACGATCTATGTTTCCACTGAGCTCTTTGAACTGAACTTCTTCCCACTGTGCATGTGCACTAGTATTCTATTGTTGCTCTGTTGCTCATCGCGAGATCCACTTTGTTCCCCAAGACACTCTTCCTCTGTCCGTCGAATCCTCCAAATCTTGCATACCTACAGTTGTCATCGCCCTTTGGCTGTGTTGCACAACCTCTACCTATGGTGACATCTGTCATGATCCCAACTACCTTCATAACTGCTCTTAACTTCCTCAGAAACCCCGACCGACTATCAAGTACGTCGCCTTGACTTTTGAGCTTCCCTGACTCTGCTACAGTAGTCGGTTCCATCACTAACTTCGACCATACTTCCTTCGTCATCCTTCGACTTCACCTGTCGACTTTACTTCACTTCTACAGCTCCCCATTCCGCCGCTTCCTCCACGATTGGCTTTCAATGTCATGTCCCAAATTTGGAATTGGGTCACAATGGCCTAAGCAAATTGGCCATATTCATTAGAGTTTGTCAAATTGATGATAAAGGTCAAATAATTGCCAAGGAGGAAAATTACTAGTTTCCTAGGTTTGGGGTGGAAGTTGTTAAGTTTATACTAATTTGACTAGCAAGATCACTGAAAGAAACAAAATCACAAGATAGACAAGGATTTACCCTGGGAAACCCTCATGGGGTAGAAAACCCAGCAAATCTTTCCTCAATATAGATGATCAACCAATACAAGATGTAGAAACCAAACAAGAGCTCCTTCTCCTCCTATGCAAACCTCTCTCTCACTTGTGCGCTACTCCCAAGTGGATTAATGAATGAGATAAGTGTGGAACATCCTCCTCTACTTATACTTGTTTTCCGACTGAATTTTTACCCTATGGGGCCGACCTCTCCTAGGAGAGTCTAATAACCCTCAAATAACTAACTCAGGGCCGACCTCTCCTAGGAGATCTAATAACCCTAGTTACCACAATCTCTCGGAGGAATGAAACATCTCCGGAATAATAAATTACAAATATAATATTCTTTGAAGTTACAATATTTCAACACTCCCCCTTAACGAGAAGGATATTATAACAACATCTGCATGAGCAAGGAGTCATCAACTACATGATACATGACACATCTATAAATCATTGGAAGCTTTCTTTATACATCATCAGTAACTCAAACAGTTACTGGAACATTAACATCTTCAGTACTGAGTTTTCATCTTCTGCAGCACTTGAACATCTACAGTAACATCATCATCTGGATCCTCTCGATCACACAATCATCAGCATCATCATCACACGATCATCAGCATCATCATCACACGATCAGTAGCATCGTCATCTAGATCATCACAATCAACAGCATCGTCATCTAGACCATCACGATCACAACATCTTCATCTAGATCATCACAATCAGCAACATCGTCATCTAGACCATCACGATTAGTAGCATCGTCATTTGGATCGTCACGATCACAGCATCGTCATAGCAGCATACTCTACAATGTACAGGATCCTATTACGGGATGATCAATCCCTCTCACTTTAGGACATAGGTCCAAGGATGATACAATCCTGATCCACTTACGGGATGATCAAACCCTCTCAATTTAAGACATCTCTCATGTCTATGGACGATGCAATCCAGATCAACTTACAAGATGATCAATCCTTATCCTTTTAAGACACCTCAACATGTCTAGGGACGATGCAATCCTGAATCAACTTACAGGATGATTAGTCCTTATCACTTTAAGACACCTCACCATTTCTAGGGACGATGCAATCCCGAATCAGCTTACAAGATGATTAGTCCTTATCACTTTAAGACACCTCACCATGTCTAGGGATGATGCAATCTCAAATCAGCTTACAGGATGATTAGTCCTTATCACTTTAAGACACCTCACCATGTCTAGGGACGATGCAATCCCGAATCAGCTTACAGGATTATTAGTCCTTATCACTTTAGGACATAAGACCAAGGACGATGCAATCCTAATCCACTTACAGGATGATCAATCCCTATCACTTTAGGACATAAGTCCAAGGACGATGCAATACTGATCCACTTACGAGATGATCAGTCCCTATCACTTTAGGACATAATTCCAAGGACGATGCAATCCTGATCCACTTACGAGATGATCAATCCCTATCGCTTTAGGACATAAGTCCAGGGATGATGCAATCCCAATAGTCCTCTTAGACAAATTCTATGTACCACTTCATCGACCTCATCATCGGAACAGGAAACCTCATCATCAACCTCATCGTTGGAACAGGTAACCTCATCATCGACACATGTATCCTCATCGATCCAGGTATCCACATAATCAATACAGGTATCCACATCATCGATACAGTATCCTCATCAATACAGGTATCCACGTCATCAATACAGTATCCTCATCAATACAGGTATCCACATCATCGATACAGTATCCTCATCAATACAAGTATCCACATCATCGATACAGGTATCCTCATCGATACAGGTATCCTCATCGATACCAGTATCCAAATATCGTCATCGACCATATCACTCCCCCTTTCGAGGAGGGTCCTTCTGAACTACACCAAGCTTGTCTCGGAAATACTCAAACTTTACTCGAGACAGAGGTTTGGTCAACACATCAGCAACTTGTTCATCAGTGCCTACATACTTGATATTGATAGTTCCTTTCTGCACCATATCCCGTATATAGAAATATCGGATCTCTATGTGCTTTGACTTATCATGGAATACTGGATTCTCTATCATCTTGATACAACTCTGGTTGTCACACAGGATCACAGTGGGTTCCATCTCTAAGTCAAACAATCCTGATAGCAGCTTCCGAAGCCATACCGCTTTACAACTAGCAGAGCATGCAGCTATATATTCCACTTCAGCTGTGCTAAGAGCCACACTTGTCTGTTTCCTGCTAAATCATGAGATCATGGCAGATCCCAGATAATAACATCCACCTGATGTACTATTGCTGTCTGATACGCTTCCTGCCCAGTCAGCATCTGTGTAGCCATATAATTTGAAGTCATGATCTCCACGATAATATAGACCAAAGTCTATCATACCATTTAGGTACCTCATCACATGCTTTGCATCAATCAGGTGAACTCGTCTAGGTTCCACTAGATACTAACTCAGGTTATTCACCGCAAAGCATATATCTAGCCTAGTATTCGTCAGATACATTAATGACCCAATAATCTGTTTGTACAGAGTCATATCCACTAACTCTGAAGAGTCATCAACTAACAACTTCAAGTTGGAATCCATGGGAGTGGCCATGGCTTTGCATTCCAACATATCGAATCTTTTCAAGATTCCCACAACATACTTACCTTGGTTGAGAAATATTCCATTTGGGGCTTGCCATACTTCCAGGCCTAGGAAGTAGTGCATCAATCCGAGATCTTTCATCTCAAATTCTGAAGAGAGATTCTTCTTGCACTCGATAATTTGTTTCTCATTTCCAGTTAGAAATAGATCATCCACATATAGCAACAATATGACAGGTTCATCATCCATGACTTTGAGATAAATATTAGGATCAGCCTTACTTTTGGTAAAGCACAAGCTTGTCAAGAAACTGTCAATTCTTCCATACCAAGCTCTGGGAGCTTGCTTTAACCCATACAAAGCCTTCTTCAGTTTGCATACATGGGTTCTTCCATTTTCCACCTCAAATCCTTGTGGTTCTTCTATGTACACTTCTTCCTCAATCACACCATTCATGAAAGTTGTGTTCACATCCATCTGGTGTAATTCCCATTTCATCATGGATGCAAGTGCCATGATGGTTCTAATGGAAGTGTACCTTGCAACTAGTGCAAATGTTTCTTCATAGTCAATTCTCTCTTTCTGAGAGAATCCTCTGGCCACAAATCTTGCCTTATATTTTTCAATGCTACCATCCGCAGCATGCTTTATTTTGTATATCCATTTGGAGGATACCACACTTTTGTCTTTTGGTTTGGGAATTACATCCCAAACATCATTCTTCATTATTGATTGGTACTCCTCAGCCATTGCCTCTACCCATTCTTTCTTATGAGATGATTCTTCATAACTAGTGGGTTCTTGATCTACAAGATCACACATCAAAGCCGTATAGTTGGAAAATATCTTTGGTTTCTTGCTCACTCTGGTGGAGCCTTCAGGGGCTCCATATTTTTTTGCTCCTAAAATAATATCTCTTGCCCATGCTGGATTTCTCTTTCTTGATATGTTCATGGTAGGGGGTTCTTGAGGTTCTATAATGTCATGTTCTTCAGGTGTTACATCTTCAAGGATGGGTATAGCCTCTGCAATTCTGGGAGGTGCATCTTCTTCATAAACTTCTTCATACTGGCACTTCCTATATCTCTTGAGAGTTGCTTCTTCATCAAATGTCACATCCCTACTTATTTCCATATGATGAAAACTTGGGATGTAAATTCTGAATGCCTTGGATGCTTCACAATATCCAACAAATATTCCCTTCTTCCTAGAAGGATCTAACTTGGTCCTCTTTTCTTTTGGAATGTGAATGTACACTGGACATCCAAATATCTTGAGGTGACTTACCTCAGGCTTCTTTCATGTAAACACTTCTTCTGGAGTCTTGAAATCAAGAGCACTATGGGTTAGTCTATTTTGCACATAGACTGTTGTCCTAGCTGCTTCATCCCATAGATACATAGGAAGGTCTTGATCATGTATCATTGTTTTTACAGCTTCCATGATGGTTCTATTATTTCTTTCCGCAACACCATTTTGTTGAGGATTGTAGGGAGTGGTTAGCTCCCTCTTGATTCCAACTTCCTTACAAAAATATTTAAAGTCTTTTGAAGTATATTCTCCGCCATTATCTGTCTTGAGTATTTTGATTTTCTTTTCTGAATGATTCTCTATCAGGGCTTTGAACTCCTTGAACTTTCCAAAGACTTCATTCTTTCCTTTTAGAAAGTATATCCAAGTCTTCCTTGAATAGTCATCAATGAATGTGAGATAATATTCATATCCACTCAAAGATGTGGAGGGCATTGGTCCACATACATCTGAATGAATTAACTCTAAGGTACTCTTAGTCTTTGTTTCACTCTTTGGAAATGGGTTCTTGATATTCTTCCCTTTTGCACATCCTTTGCATGTGCCATCATGATCAATCTTCAAGTCTGGTAGTCCTATAACCACTTTGCTTACATGAGGTAGAGCTTTGTAGTTAATGTGAGCAAGCCTCCTATGCCATAGCTCATTTGGGCTAGTGGCTTCATGTACAAGGGCAACTTTTGGATGACCCTTGAGCTTGTACAGACCTCCTTCCTCTTCACCAATAACAATTGCATCTTCAATTGCTTTTCCTTTGGGCCACATGAGTACTTGCCCATCTATGAATGCAACCCTATAGCCTTTCTTATACAAAGTTGAGATAGAGAGTAGGTTATTCTTCAAACCTGGTACATATAAGATCTCCTTCATCTTCAATGGGGTTCCAGAATCAAGCTTGTAACTTTCTTCACCAACTCCCTTGATGGGATATTGATAGTCATCTCCAAGGGATACCTTTTGTGGAGAAGTCTTATTTTCAAGTTTTGAAAGAGTCTTCTTTTGACCTGTCATGTGCTTTGAAGCACCACTATCAATGAGCCATGTATCTTCTCCAGGTGTTACAGCCCCAGAGAGTGCATAGAATAGAACATAATCTTTTGCATCTTCTTCTTCTATTACTTTAGATCTTTTCTTTTGAGGCCTTTCCTCCTCTTCATCTTCACTATGATATTCTGCTAGATTTGCATGATGTCTTTTGTGGTGAAATCCCTTCTTCTTCTTTAGAGGACAATCCTTAGCAATGTGTCCTATTTTGTGACAAGTAAAACATTGGAATGAGGAGTAATCTCTTGTTTGAATAGTTCCTTTCCTCTTTTGAAATCTTTGTGGAGGTTGAGGCTCCTTGTGACTATCCTTCTTGAAGTAGGATTGATTCCTTCTTCTCTTGGTGTGGGTGCCCAAGGCTTGGTCATCTTCTTTGAGCAAGGATTCTCTATTGGCAACCCTAGTTTCTTCTTGAATGCAATCCTCCCAAACCACATCAAACTTCATACTTTCTTTTCTGGCACACATGGTTTGGATGAATGACTCCCAAGATCTAGTGAGACCATTTAGAGCAGTCATGACTAGTTCATCTTCATCAAGGGTGTCTCCAATAGCATCTAGTTGTTCCTTAAACTAGGAAACCCTTGAGAAATAGTCTTGAATAGATTCTCCTTTATTCATCTTGGTGCTCTTCAATTGAGCTCTCAGGTTCATCTTCCTATTGATGTTCTTTCCCTCATACATTCTAGAAAGGGAATCATACATTTCCTTTGGAGTCTTATTAGATGCCACTCGGGGAATCAAGTGGTATTTGATAGAATCAACAATGATTCTCTTTGCCCTAATCAAATCCTTCCTATACTTCTCTTTGGCTTCATCTTCTTCAGGTTCTGCAACCTCATCCTTGATATATTGGGAAAGATCATTCTCTTCAAGAATGAGACCAATTCTGTATTTCCATGCCCAGAAATTTTCTATACCCTCTAGCTTGTCTTCAAGCTTAGTGCTTGGAGCCATCTTCTCCAGGGGTCAAAGAGATTGAAGTTTCTCAAGAGATAGAATAACACTTACCAGGAGATGTGCTTGATTGAATTGGAATCCATTCAGACCTTTCATTTGGATCTTTAATGGAGTCTTTATTTGCAGGTGTAAGCTACAGGGCAACTCATGGTTTCTTCTATTGCATCTCACTCCTTCAACCATTTCCATTTTTGGTGGCATATTCTTGATCCTTGAGGGAGGGCGTTTTTGGTGAGATATTGTACACTTTGGGTGAGCTTATAATGCCCCATTTATTTTTTAATATGAATTAAATACTCCTTTATTCATCTCCAGAAAGTTTCAGGTCGAAATTCCAAGTAGAAATGTATAAATCTCATTTTTAATGAAAGAACAGTGCCATTTCCCCACTACCTTGGTGTGAACCAATGTAATGTTGATGGATTCGAATGGATAAGTAAACTACTGATGGTTTATTAATGAATGGAATTTTATTGATGTATTATACAAGTTTCATGTTCAGTTATCAAGCATTTGAAGTCATTTTACTCAGTTTATTTACATTTGGAGAAGATTTGGTGCCATTTCCCCAAGGGTCGAACTAGTGATTTTTGTTGTTGTTTGGGAGAGGTTTGGAACAGAATTAATAGCTAATGAATGGTTCATTTTGGACCTTAATAAAATCCTTGAGATATCCACTACCTCTACTCAAAAATTTGAGTGGGTTTGGAGGCATTTGGGAAGCCATTTTCAATAGTTAACCCAGGGGGATTTGAACCCCAAATTACTAGTAAATTTGCATACTTGGTCCAGAATATTAAGAGAGTTTGAAGAGGTATTTTGGTGGCCATATCTCATCCATGACATCATATTCAAGTCCTAATATAATTCATACACCTTCCTTGAATATTGATTTGAAGGCATTTGGAGTCAATTTGAGACATAGAGACCAATACTAGTCAAAGGAAATTACTATTAAAGTACCCTACATTGGCCAGAATTGAAAGAGAATTTGTAGAAGTATTTTAAAGGTCCAAAAGCATCCCTGAAACACATATTTATGTTCTAACATCATCTATATACGTTCTCAGAATATTTGGGAGCAATTGGAGCAATTTGGGGACCTAGAGCTCAAAACTAGTCAAAGGTCTAACTAGGGAAAAAAATGAAAAATTGCCATTTTAATAAAATTCCTAACAAGGGACATTGCATTCACCTTGTCATTTGTCAACCTTAGACATGTCAACTCTCGACCTTCTGCTCCTTCTGTCGACCGCATATCGACAGCTTCTGCTCGACTACTTGGCTTCGACAGCTGATCTTCCTTCGCACTAGTGGTCATCGACAATCCCCCTGGTCGACTCCTCATGTTGATCATCTTCGATTATTTCTCCTAGGCCCCGATGCTCCTGCATCAGACTCCCCAGGTGAAAAATAACTCAAATTCCACGTCATACTCCTCAAATCTTCTTCAGAAATCCATGTCACCTCCTACAACTCATCATATTAATATCTGACCAAATATTCTTTCTTTCGCGAACTTCACGTCCGTCAAACTTCTCGCTCCTCCAACACTTCATCGATTTCCTCCTTGTGTCGATCTGGAATATGCACTATCCAGTCGATGTTTGAGACTTCTGCGCTTCTGCTGGTTGAACCTTCTTCAAACTTGTACAGATATGAGACATTGAACGTTGGTGAAATGCTCAAGTCTTTCGGCATCTCCAACACATAATCATTGTATGAAATATTCTTCAGAATCTTACGCAATCAAATCGTCTTCAGCTTCAGCTTGTTATACGTTCATGTCGGAAATTCTCCTTCCGCAAATGTGCATAGACTAAGTCTCCTTCGTTGAACGACTATAGCCTCTTCTTTCTTTCAACTCTCAACTTGTATCCCGCGTTTCTCTTTTCAATGCACTTTCATGCATCTTCCTACACTTCTTTCATATGCTCTGCGAATGATTCTGCATCCGCGCTTTTTCTGATTTCTGTCGATATCTAGACCAAATCTACCACTCCATGTGGGATTCTTTCTTGAACAATCTGTAATGGTCTCAAACCTGTCGAATGATTCACTGAATTGTTGTATGCGAACTCTACTTGCGCCAACACGTTCTCCCACTGCTTGGGTCTGTCGACCGTCAAACATCTCAGAAGGTTTCCCAAACTTTTGTTCACCACCTTGGTCTGTCCATCTATCTGCGGATGATATGCCGAGATAAATTGCAACTTTGTGTCCAGTTTCTTCCATAGAGTTCTCCATAAATGTCCCATAAACTTGGTATCTCTGTCCAATGTTATACTCCTCAGAAACCCATGCAATATGAGTATCTCCTTGAAGAATAGTACAACAATGCTTGTGGCGTCACTTGTCTTCCGACACGGAATAAAGTGTGCCATCTTCAAAAATCTGTCAACTACAACAAATATTGAGTCGCTTCCCTGTTTTGTCTTCGGCAATCCTAGCACAAAATCGATGCTCATGTGCTCCCATGGGGTATTCGGCACTGGAAATGGCGCATACAACCCCGTATTCTGACTTCTTCCTTTTTCCAACTGGAAAACGCAACACTGTCATACCCACTTATCAACATCTATCGTCATTCTTGGACAATAATACTTTTCTTCGACCAACGCCCTGGTCTTGTCGATGCCAAAATGACCTGCTAATCCACCACAATGCAGCTCTCAGATTAGGTTCTCTCTTACGGATCCTATGGGAATATACAACTAGTGTCCCCTGAATAGGTATCCCTCTTGGATGAAATAATCCAAGTATGGAGTTCTGTTGACACTCCATGGTTCACGACAAGCCTTCCATGCTTTTGCAAAATCCTCATCGGTCGCATACTCTGTCTTCACCGACTCTATTCCTGTTTCCCAAACTGTCGTCATGTTCAATAATGCAACTCTTCGACTCAGCGCATTGGCAAACTTGTTCGACTTGCCCGAATTTTGTCGCAACATGAAGGTATATTAGGAACTCGACCCACTTCATGTGCCATTGATTCAACTTCGATTGAGTGTTCAAGTACCTCAATGCTTGGTGATCTGTGTACAACACAAATTCCTTGAGCAACAAATAATTCCTCCACTTCTTCAGTGCTTGGACAATAGCATAGAACTCCTA
The DNA here is from genome assembly GCA_027924585.1 of Larix kaempferi. Lineage (NCBI taxonomy): Eukaryota > Viridiplantae > Streptophyta > Pinopsida > Pinales > Pinaceae > Larix > Larix kaempferi. The sequence goes on along the minus strand of BSBM01001110.1, from coordinate 11,301,813 downwards.
GTCATAGACTGAATATTTTCGCCTCGCATCATCCAACTTCTCGTTGAAGAATGCAATTGGTCGGCCCTCCTGGCTCAACACTGCTCTAATTTCCATTCCACTCGCGTCGCAATCGACTTGGAAAACTTTGTTGAAATCTGGGAGAGCTAACACTGGGCTCTCAGTCACCTTTTCCTTTAACTTGTTGAAATATTTCTGGGCAGCTTCTGTCTACTTGAACTCCCCTTTCTTCATGCACTCTGTCAAAGGTGCACATATCTGACTGAATCCTTTGATGAACTTCCAGTAGAAACTAGCAAGTCCATGGAAATTCCACACTCCTTGTCAGTTCTGGCCATTCGAATATAGCCTTCACCTTGTCTGGGTCCATCACTAACACTTTACCCAAGATTACAAATCCCAAGTACACCAGCTCTTCCTTCATGAAGAAGCATTTCTGTAGGTTCACCATTAGCTTCTCTTCCTACAGTTTTCGCAATACTTGTCGAATGTGCTCCAAGTGCTTTGTCTTGGTTCGACTCAATATCAGAATGTCATCTAGGTACACTACGACAAACTTTACCAAGAATGGATTCATTACTCCATTCATCAACCGCATGAACGTACTGGGTGCATTAGTCAATCCGAATGGCATGACTAACCACTCATACAGTCCTTCCTTCATCTTAAAGGTTATTTTCTATTCATCTCCTTCTCTAACCCTAATCTGGTGATAACCGCTCTTTGGGTCGATCTTTGTGAAGTATCTCGCTTCACTCAAACAATCCATCAAGTCGTCCATTCTCGGAAATGGAAACCGATACTTGATCGTGATCTTGTTGATAGATATGGATTTTGTACACATCCTCCATTCTCCACCCTTCTTCGGCGCTAGTACAGCTGGTACCGCACAAGGGATCAGACTATCTCTAATCAATCCTCTGTCCAACAACTCGTGGACCTGTAGATTGAGTTCCTGACCCTCTGCCAAAGTCATTCTATGAAGTTCCTTGTTTGGAAAACTTGATCCTGGAATCAATTCGATCTGATGGGATATGCTTCTTGTCGATGGTAATCCCATCGGTGCTTCATCGACTACTATGCTCCTGAACTCGTCAAGCATCTCTTCGACTTCAACTGGAATCCTATCCATTTTTGACCTCTCGACACACGGTCCCTTCGGAATGATGGAGAAACATCCTGACTGTTTCTCCTCCTCCGCGAGGAATTCCTTGGTTGATCACATCAGCACTCGCTTCTCCCAATTGCTCTCACCCTACTTGCATTCGAATCGATCCTCCTGCTTCGGCTTTAGAGTATTCCGCGTGCCATTTTTCCACACTATGACTATGTTGGCTCCACCATCATAGATCATCTTCCAATCATACTGCCATGTTATTCCTAACAACATATGACATGCATCCAATGGGATTACGTCGCACAATACACTGTCTTCAAGTTTCCCAACCTTAAATTTTATGAGGCACTGTCTGGTTACGTTGACGTTGTGTCCTTTCTACAACCAAGATATCTTGTATGTGTGTGGTTGTTCTCGACATGTCAGACCCAACTTGTCGATGACCTCCGTCGACACAAGATGCTCTGTATTGCCACCATCAACTATGGTCTTGCAATACCACTCACCAATCAGCACTCTGGTTCGAAAGATAGCCTTTCGTTGTGTCGGCTCTTTCTCGTCGTGTCGGTCGTCTTGAACCAACATTCTCCTGGCCGTCATGGTTCAACATTTTCTTTTCCCATCCTCACTGTTGTCCGATGTCGACTCCGCCCTCTCGTCAACTTGCTCATATTTTCAACGTCTGGGTTTCGACTCCTCTGCCGCATGTAGGTTCTTTGGGCACTAATATGCCTTATGTCCAACTCCTCGACACTTATAACAGAATACCGCTAGTCAGTCAGCTCCTTTTTTGTCAGTTGGACGACTTCGACCATACACACCTCGACCGCGAGTCTCAAGACCATCGCGTCGGTTTTCCTGTGCTTTATCCTTAGTCGATATCCCTTCCGCACGTTGGTTATATTCGACAGTTTCTCTCCTGGTTCCGCTACTTTGGCCATTAGCGGGAACGGTATTTGCACCCCAACCAGTTATCCTGCCTCTGGTCGATACGGATTTCCTCGACTGTTTCTCTTCTTCCTTCAAGGATAACTGGTAGGCTTCACCGACCGCTCTGAACCTCAATAGGCTCAACTCGTCCTGTGGCATACTTTAAGTCGTTCATGTATCTCGCGACAACTTCTTCTCCTTCATCGGTTTGTCCCAATGGAATCGACAATCTATAGAGCTCTTATGTGTACTCCTTCACGGTCATATCTTTCTATCGAAAGTTTTGCAACTTCCAGTACAAGGAAATCACATAGTCACCTGGAAAGAACTTCGCTTTCAGATTGGCGACCATCCTATCCCAAGACTTGATCTTTTCCTTTCCTTTCTTGAGTCTGTCAGCTTGTACATTGTCCCACCACAATGAGGCATGACCCTTCAACCTCAGACATACAGTTTTAACCCGTTTAGGATCCTCAATCTGCTCTATGTCGAAGTATTTATCCATTTCTCTGAACCAGTCTATCAAGTCTTCTGGATCCAAACTTCCTGAGTAGGTATGTACATCCATCTTTGTCCATCCTCTCATCTCCGTCAGAATCTTGATGAGTTTGTCTTCTGGTTCTTCGACTGCCTCTTCCCGTGCTCCCACTTCTTCGACTTCCTCGTTGTTGTAGTCTAATGCATCGCGAATGCATCCACGTCTTTGGATTTCCTTGATCACTGCGACTTCACTAGTCAAAATTCACATTGTTTGCATGCACTCGTCGAACATCTCACGATCAACTGTGACTATTGCGCCACGCGCTCTTCATCCTGTACCTCGAAAATTAATGCCTCTGTGAGCCATTTTCAATTACAGCTAAAACTCCCAATCGTCCAGTTGCAACCGGACTTTCACAAGTCATGCACAACTCTACCCAATCGCAACTAGAGTGTTCTACGAACTCAACACTAGATTCACTTCCAGCTCCGATACCACTTGGCGCAAGGTCAGTCCCGACAAGGAATTATTTCTTAACAATAACACATGACACACAACACTCACAAATACTAGGTGTAAATAGGATGTCGGAAGCTGGCTTCTATTACTTCAATTGAATTACAATGTTTGAATACAAAGCAAATGAACTAAACTACTAAACTATTCGGCCTTAGCCTAATACAATATACATAAGTAAATGTGTGTTCTCTCTGTGTGCGATCTTTGTCCCTCTCACGGCCTCTGTTGAATGCAAGCACTCGCTGAGCTATGGATGAACAATATATGTTTCCACTGAACTCTCTGAACTGAAATGCTTCCCACTGTACCTGCGCACTAGTCTTCTACTGTTTCTCATCCCGATGTCCACTCCATTCCCTGAGACACTCTTCCTCTGTCTGCTGAATCCTCCAGATCCTACAGACCTGTAGTTTTCAGCGCCCTCTGGTCATGCTACACAACCTCTTCCCGTGGCGACATCTATCATGATCCCAACCACCTTCATAACTTCTCTTAACTTCCTTAGCAACCCGAAACGGCTACCAAGTACTTCACCTTGACTTCTGAACTTCCCTGACTCTACTATAGTAGTCAGTCCCATCATTGACTTCGACCATATTTCCTCCGTCATCGTTAACTTCACCTGTCGGCTTTACTTTGCTTCTACAGCTCTCTACTCCGCCCCTTCCTCCACGCTTGGCTTTCTCCAAAACCCGTCGGTGTCGTGATTCGACAACATGTCGACCTTCGACGCCTTTGCTGCAATCGTGTCGTCTATCGATTTTAGACATGTCGAATCTCGACCTTCCGCTCCTTCTGTCGACCGCATATTGATAGCTTCTGCTCGACTACTTAGCTTCGACAACCAATCTTCCTTTGCACCAGTGGTCATCGGAAATCCCCATAGTCGACTCCTCATGTCGATCATCTTCGACTGTTTCTCCTAGGCCCCAATGCTCCTGCATCATCCGACGACCTCGCCATACCACCAACAACAAGAGGCATCGGATATCAGACTTCTTATAATGTAATTTCAGTCCTATATCCAATGTCCCCTTCAAAATAATCCGACGAGCTTGCCAAACCATCGACGCCAAACGCCGTCGGTATTTCTAGGTATCTGCGTCGAATATCCTACAATATTTGAAGTAATGTGTGTCGGGTATCTGAGGGCCCTGTTGTCGGATATCCAACCACCCTATAAAGTAATGGGTGTCAGATATCCGACCACCCTATAAAGTAATGGGTGTCAGATATCAACCCCCTATAAAGTAATGGGTGTCGGATATCCGACGGGTATATTAAAAGAGTTGTGGTTAGATATCCAACAGGACTGTGTCGAATATCCGACGCGGCCATTTTCTTGTCAGATATCTGCCGAAGTGCAACCGATGTTTAAAAAATGAGAAGCTTGTCGGATGGTCGACAACGTGATGTCAAAAATCGGACATATATGCCGATGGATTTTGGGTTCAAAAATGCTATTGGATGGTTCATAGACACTCACCACTAATGGATATGAGTCCAAGATACAGGGACCTCTAGGTCTATCCTCTGGAATAGATGTGCTGGCATCGACAGAGGGAGAGCTGAAACTACCAAGGAAATGATGTTTCCTTAATAGGAGCGCGAGTTGTACAACCAAGAGGTGATAGTACTAGTTGTGTAACTGACACACTGTGGGGGGGGATAAGGGTGTCGGGGAGTGATGGGACTCAAACTTCCTTTGTTCAAAGTATGACGGCAGGGATAACCTGGCAGCATCCGAAACTGACCTCGAGAAAAGGGTCATAGCTTAAGGGACCAGGGATTGTGACTGCAATGGGGGAGACTCGGGGGGGGGAACTGATGAGTGATATCAGGAGACTCCAAGTGTGGTACATCGTAGAATACTCTAAACAAAGGTGACCATGATGGGGATGTTGCCATAATGGTGGGACGAGATGTGATCTGTCGTAGCGCCAAGAGGCACTGCTTGGTCCTTCTTCATGGTTTAAGGAGATTGAAGAAGGGATATGTACGAGCCCAAGACAGTGTATGCTCGTGGGTTCTTTCACTTTTAAGGAGTTGGAAAGCGATAAGAAGACTTTGAAAAGGTGGAAAGGTACTGTCATGTGGATTTATACAAACCAGTGATGATAAATGCTCGTGTTCGCTTTCAATTTTGGAGAGTTTGAAAGCAATAAGAAGACTCCAAGGGGGTTCTTTTTCGTATGTTAGTCCCCAAGGCCTGAAAAAGCATAAAAGTATGCAATGGAGAACTCTTCTAGCCGATATGACTAGAGTATTCCTTTTTCGTAATTGTTCTATCAAGTCCGGAAAAGGGTTAAACTTATACCATATAGACGCCCTTTCAGATCATTTTAGCAAGCATGAAAGAAAGCAAGATTGCTCGACAAAATTTTCATTCTTTAAGGAGTCAGAAAAGAGATTAACATAAACTCCTTGAGTGCCTCTTTCATAAAGTAGTTTCTCGGCCCTAAAAAGGGATAAAAGTATACTGAACATATGTAAAATCCAAGCAAGTAGGAAGTGTTCAATCAAGGGACAAACATGGGAACTAAGAAAGAAGGTGTGGGGGGAACACTGATGGGGCCTCCTTGCGGGTAAGTGAATGGTGGAAAAATAACGCAATAACTACAGTATGGATGGAGTGTAGGGATCATGAATAGGCCATGATAGACAAAATTTTCAAGATGGTGAAAAAAACGAATGCAACCTGTGTGGCACACAAATCGAGGCAACGAGGGGCGTGAAAAAATTCTCCCCCAAAAAAAAAATTGGTGAGAGAGAAATGATCTCAAGCATCATCACAGGCACAAAATTCTGAATCCGTCGGTGCAAACAGCACAGAAAACGGAGTTCAGATGACTCTGGAATGGTCGAAGAAAGAAAAGGGGCCAAAATGGGCCATAAATAAAAGGGAGCCCACCGAGCCAAGGATGCGGTGGTGGGGTGAAATAATGAATCATGGGGGCGGAATACTAGGAACATTAAATCAAATCAAATATACTAGTGACATATGACCTCAAAAATGGTCGATATCAGGCATGTGAAAAAGTGAGTAGGGTTAAGGTCCTGCCCCCATGCTATGGGCATAGGGTTTGTGATTGTGGATCACATATGTGTTGGTTTGAGCGATGGGCTCATTACAATACTAATATAGATGTGATGGTACAGGGTCAAAATGATTGAGTGGGAATCCTATCCCAGGTTCAAGGTAATCTATTATGCCCCCTAGCCTAGAGGTGTCAATGTGGTGCAGATGTTGTCTCAGAGAGGGATCAATAGGGCATCGACCAACTACTGGAAGGGGGTGTACCATGAGGCTAATGGACATGGTGGCACACTGAATTGATGATATGATGATGGGGGATTCTCCTTGTGGGGTAGATTCCCCTAGTATCATCGACGAGAATGAAGACGATGATGAGTATGGAATTTTTTGGGCATGTCCCCATGTTGTGGACATGTCATTTCCTCGTCAATTTGAACAAGTTGGATAAGTGGGTCGAAGGGATCAGTTGAAGTTGATGGCGTGACTATGGTGTCGAAGATTTAAATAGTATAAATTGTGTTTACCTCAGTCGATGAGGATTCTGGGGGGTGGATCCACTACAACAAATTTGGATTTTAGGGGGCGTTGTCTTCCGCTCCCAAAAGTGACTTTTGGGGGCGATTTTGGCTTTGGAGGTGGTCTTTACAAAACCAACCCCAATAACACTGACGCTAAAACTTTTGACTTTTAGAGGCAGTTTTGGAAGAGATCAAAACCACCCCTAAAAGTCGCTTATAGGGGCGATTCTAAATCCCCTCTAAAAGTGACTTTTGAGGGCGGTTCTAAACCCCCCTCGTAGACACCTATGGGGGCGGTTCCAAACCCCCCCTAAAAGTCCTTATTACAAACCTTTGGGGGAGGTTACAAACCCCCCTTGTAGGTTCCTATAGGAGTGGTTCTAAACCCCCCTAAAACTTCATCTTACAAACCTTTGGGGGTGGTCTTAATAAAACCGCCCCCAATAGCACTGACGCTAAAAGTTTGTACTTTTAAGGGTGGTTTTGGAAGAGATCAAAACCGACTCTAAAAGTGACTTTTGGGGGCGGTTCTCCCCCCGCCCCGAAAAAAAAAAAGTGACTTTTAGGGACAGTTGTAAAACCCCCTCATAGACACCTATGGGGGCAGTTCAGAACCCCCCCTAAAAGTCCTTATTACAAATATTTTCTGGCGGTTACAAACCCCCCTCATAGGTACCTACAAGGGTGGTTCTAAACCCCCCTCATTGTAAGATACAAGGGCAATTTCGAACCCCCCTCGTAGTGACATATGAAGGTGGCTTAGAACCCCCCTTGTAGAAACATACAAAGACAGTTTAAAACCCCCTTTATAGCCACAATAAATCATAATAAAATATATTTTCTTAAAAATACCAATATTGCAATATCAATAGGGTATGTAGGAATTGAACCACCAACCTCCTGCTTGTAAGGCAGGCACTCTACCATTGAGCTAGCACCCTTTAAGAATTAGGGAGATGAGCAATATTGACACCGATATTGCATTATTTTTAAGTCTAATAAAAGACAATAAGAATGTTCAGGATATGATTGTAATCGGATATCCACATGTACCCAAATATCTATAGATTGTCATGCAAGAGAAACCTACTCTTTGCAATCCTCACAAGGCATAAGAACTATAATTCCAAACTTTTCGGTTACTTACTAAAACAACAAAAATGCTGAAAAAATTTGCAGACACAAATTTCAATCATGTGATATGCATTTCATAACATAGTGCAGTGATTCTTATTGTAGACATGACATATTGATGCAGTTGAGGAGCTCAATAGTTTGTGCATGGAAAGCCAATATTCAAGATGAATCATCTTCCTTGTTTGTCTCTTCCACTATGAGAATTTATGTACTTTGTTCAATATAGACAATATGAATAAACTAGAAGACGAAACGTTTGTATCCCTTAACTAGATGATAAATGCCACATCATGAGATTGTGAATACTTGAATAGTTGGTTGCTTGAATATTTTGCTCAACTTCAAGTTGTCCATACATTGTCATACATTTTCATAAACTTAATGGGAATCTGGATTTGATTCATTGCTAATATAGACATGCTAATGTTTGTGTGAATGAATATATTTTTTTTGCCTGGGTTCACTAATATTTAATTTGAACAAGATAGTGAATAAGCAATCTATTTTTGGGTGTATGTCGTGATCCCTACTAATCGGTTGGCTCATCAAGAACAAATGGCTCATAAACTAGTCAATAAAAATACAGATGGCTTACGTCATGTATTAGTGTTGCAAAAAGTAATGTTTCAGCCTCAGTTGTTAGATGTCGAGGTGCTACATTTACATGACCTGAACAAATAATTTACTTTTACCTGTTAAATGAAATACTTTTGCCAAAAAATAACTTTTTGAAGAATGAAACTATGGCAGATAACAACTTTCAATTGAACATGTTTGAGATGATACATAAGCATGCAACTTACCTGCAATTGCACGGCCCCATTGATCATGTTCACATGCCACAGCCCAAGCCAGAGTATTCCCAGTCATTGGCCTTGACGTTACTAGGAGTACTAGATCAGCATTAAAAACACCTTCTACAGATGCATATATATTTAGTCAAGATAAGTAGTTTTTCATGGAGTGGGAGAAACATAACAACAATAATTGCACTTCAAAAGAGTAGTGTCATCGGTTGAAAAAAATACAATTAATTGAGATTCAAAATACATATAATTCTAGGCATCTAAATTTCTAGAAAAGGGCAGGAAGGGTCCACAGCATATCCCACATCCTTACACAAAAATTCACCTTACAGGTAATATAATTCATGCATGGAATGCAAGAAAACGACAAATGAAACCCATCTTCTTACCATCAACATACTACCAAATAGTAAGCTTAGGATATTTTCCATACACATGGTTTCATTCGCGCTAGTAAGGTTATGCCAGTAAGCGAGGTGGGTAAAGCGATTCACAAAAATCAACCATTCTAAGGAAGTTGCCAACTTGGAATTGGAATAATGACACATGACTACTATGAATAATGCAAGTTTGCAAGTCACCATGGTAAAATTAAATATAGCAATTAGTAAATTAAAACGATTTAATAATCAAATCATAAAATGCTTGTTGAAAAAGTTAGAACTGAATTCATTTTTGCATAACCAGGATAAAATTTCAGTTTTGTGCTCACTGTTCAGTGTTTCCATGATATGGTGATTGAATTCCACATACTTTAATCATTCTTTTCTATATTCTTTTCTATTAGCATTTAGTATCTAGTATGTACTAATTTTGAATCTACCTATTAGTCTATAGAAATAATAAAATTATAACCTCAATATGACAAGGAAGTTGGGACGCTTTGTAATATGCCTCACTGCTCAATATTCTGAGTTTTGTTCTTGAATATTCTGAGTTCTCATGCTAATCCTATAAAATTATCGAGTTCAAAAATTGAAAATGCATTCATTGTTCAGTTGTCGGTTTTTAATTAATGCTTCGAACATCCTTCAATTCATGCTTTGAAACATCCTTTAGGATTTAATTCATGCTAATCCTATTACAGTTCTGAGTTCACCAAGCGTGAATGAAATAAATTTCATGCTTATCCTATGAGGCCATGCTATTTTTGTTTACTTCACCAAGAATGAGTGATTATTCTGTTTAAAATGCACACATACCCTTTGAGTTGAAGGTTCTTTCGATAACCAAGGATATTATGGGTTTCTCAGGGCTGCTAATCTAGACAGAGGAGGTCCAAAACAATTATGGGTCAGACGGAGGTTGTCCAAAAGTTACAACAATTCTCACTTCTAGGTTCTCACTAGAACTTAAGAATTTAAAAGTTAACTGGGACTCATACATATACAACCCTATGGGAAATGATAAATATGAAACAATGAAATATCACAAGAATAGAATCTGGTAATCTGAAATCTCTAGTTAAGCTTGTAATTACTAAATATTAAGTGATATTGATCACTAATCAATGAATTATTGAACTAATGAGAATAAATGATCGATGTGAGTTTATTTCCCTTCCATACATCCTAGATTAACCAACTAGTATAAATTGATTAATTATAGGACAACTTCCAATGAAACCAAGTCAACATCATCATGATGGAATGAACCTACTGCTTGTAGATGTATAAGGAAGGGTAGAAGAAATATAATAGCTGCAATAAAAAGTTCATTTGTAGCTTGATCCTACCAACAAAAAATGTTAGTGGTTTAAAAATTGTGACATTTGAGTCCCCTGAGAAGGTTGAATCCATTTAAGTTGCTACAGAATCCATGAGGATATGGTAGAAAATTTCTACACTGGAAATGGGTACCTCTTGCTTTTGTGCTTCAGTTGAGATATCATGAGACACCAAATAACTTTCAGGTTTGAAACCTTGACTTGAAACCTGTATATCAAACCTTGCTACAACTTGCTTTAAAGATAAACCTCTTTGTGATTGATACCCTATTACATGCTCATCCCATAGAAATTGATTGCTATGTCCTTCTCCCATATCAGGATATGAAACCTTCTCAACATTTTATTTTATGTGCTCATAATCTGGTAGGAATACAAGTAAATGAAGGAAGAACTTTTTCTGTTGAGTGAGGGAAAGTTTGTCTACATACTCATCATGAAAAAGCTTTTTGTAGCCAATTTCTGAAAATGAAAAAATATTAAATAACAATTTTTTTGTACATCTGAGCTTTGACCTATTTCCTTTGGAATTGGATTTTTAGAGATAACTTGTATAGCAACAAAATGTGTTTCATTATTCCATGTCATCCTGCTGATTTTCTATAGCTTCTGTAAGCATTTAAATTTGATCTTGATGGGTAGCTACAACCTCTAGAGAGTCTTCCTCATACTTGAACATCAAAACTATGTAAGATCATTAAGAATATATTCTACCAACCTGTTTTTATCCCCTTCATAAAACAATTTACAAACAACAAAATAATAGTCTAGAGCAGTAGATACCGTATCGGTCTCAAAAATATCAGCAGACTCTATTCTTTTAAAAAATTCAAACACATTCTTTTGACTCTCATGATATCCTCAGGGAAATACAAATAGAAAATTGATCGTATTCATGCCCTTGATTATTTAAAAATGTAAACATCATTGTATGTGCACCAAAATCTTCTCCTAGTTTTTCCAATATTTTCCAGGTTTTTCAAACCCAAGTTTATGCTTGCCAAAATTTGCCAATTTTTCTCAATTTTGGCAATTTCCTAGGTTGGTTAACCCAGTTGATTTTTTGCCAATGCCTAGCTTTGCAGCACCAAATATTATAGCTATTATATCAACTAACCTCATGGGGATATTCACTAACTTTTGTAAAGTAGAACATGAAAGCAGATACAAGTTTAAAGAGCATTTGTTGGTCTGTCAAGATGTGGTCTAGTGGCATAAGAAGGGGCAATTTCCACTATGATGACCCAGGTTCAAGTTAAAGCGAAAATAAGAATTTTTTTGTTAGAGCATGTATTTGTGTCTGTACAAATACAAAAAAATGTAACAATAACAGAAAACACAACCCATTACTATTATAGGAATAATTAAAGAAAACTCATCAATGAACTACAATGTCATTTGTACATGGTCTTAAATCAACAAAGAGGAGATCCATACACGTTAATCAACAAAGTATACTTACCTTTGCAACATTGAACTGTGGTAGATTGGAGTTGAAGCCCAAAATAAATGTGGGTTGTTGAATACCAGTTGCATGGGGTTTCCAAGCAATGGACGTTGTCAAACATGGACATTTGCCAAATCTCTCAACAACATTACTTACGTTTTGAAATTCAGCCTGTCATAAAAGATGACACAGAAAATAATCTTAGCTATCAATAAGTATTAAATAGCTCCCAAATGAGTAAAAATTTTCATGTCGAATATTGAAATTATACCAAGTTGAAAACTGAATAAAACTGCATATCACTTTAAAGAGAGCCCATTAATTCAAATTAATGATAAGACATGATCATCATAGAATAAAAGAAACACATAAACTTATGTAACCAATGGTTAAACTTTACCTGGACTTTAAATAATAACAAGTGCATTCAATTTCTACAGATTAATAAATGGTATATGTGGATACAATTTAAAGCTATATGACATGCCATTGATTTCCTCTGATTGTGAGTGAGATCCATCACTTGTAACAAATGAATAAAATTTGTTTATAATTTCAATCCAAATTTATTTAAACCATACTCTTTAAGAAACATGAGAACATTAGCCTTCAAGTCTACTCAATAAAAGCTCTTCTCTATCAGCAGCCTCCTTTCATAAATCATTTTTAGGTACTGCAAAATTGTAATGTTGGAACTTTGGAGACTAACTGGAGTTACAACAAGAACATAACCAAATCATTTTTCTTTAAAGAAACCCTGTCAACCAAGTAAAGACCTGAAACTGAAGTGCTAAATATCTAATCCTCTTCCCAACTCTTAAAATACAATCTGAGTGTGAGTACAATGTTCGTGAATGAGGAGCTTTCCAAAGGATATTTTTAAATTGCAAACACATTATAATTTGCAAGGCTTGTAAGATCAAGCAGAGCACAATAACCATGCACGTGAAGAGTCATTACTAGAGGGTCTCAACTTTCTGCATTCATCTACAGAGTTGACACCAAATCAAGATTCAAATGATGTTTGCCAAGTTAGCACCCAAGTGAATTAAGAAACATTAACAAATTGTTCAAATCCAGTAAATTTCCAGACTAATTTGTATCAGAACAGTCAAGGAAGGAAAACTAAACTATCCTATTTAATTTTATTTAAAAGTAGGTGACAATATGAAATGTACCATAAGTTATAATGTACCATTATTAACATGCTCAGTAATCTCTCCTTGGATGTCAAGAGGCATGTATTGCACCATGATTGGTCTGATTTTAGAGTCCATGTATGACTAGAAGAAGAGGACAAAAAAAAACAATGACTCCCACAATTTTGACTCTTTACCTCCATCTTCTCAAAGACTGGGATATTTTCACTGCCACCAGGAAATGTGACCTGGCTATTTTTACAACTTAGGTATTTATTACCTTATCAATAATTATAGAAACAAGTGCCATGGATGTCTTCTCACAGCTTCCCTGACTACTTGTAGCCACTGATAAGTTACTACTATTTGTACGACATAGCCACTGATAATTTACTACTATTTGTATGGCATAGTAGTAGTATATAAGTTACTACTACTATTTGTTAGGTGTCTTTGCATGCTCAATTAAGGAGCAGCTTGCATGTGCTTGGCCTTATTCAGTCAGTACTCGTCCTCAACATTTTATTTATATTTATACCTACTAATCAAGAGTGTACAATATCACTTTTTGTGGCATATTCTTGTGTTTGTTTCTATTATTTGCTCTGCTTGTACAAGGCTGGGGATGGATCTTTTTTTCTTGTCTCCGCTACTTTCCCTCCTTGTGGGTTGATATTTTCCTGGTATTCTAATACATGTCTCGTTGGGAATTGGGAGGGCTGGGGAATTTTAATTTTAGACAGGTCAGTTTCAAGTTTCAACATTTTGGATCACTGTCTTTTCCTTGATTGGAGAGTCTTCTGTGAATGGAATTGCTCCATTCTCACCTATTTCTTCTTCTTCTAAGTTCTTGCCCTCTTTCCTTAGTTTTCTTGTTTGTCTTCATCCTTTACAGACTTAGGTACTACTTTGTCTCCTTTGAGAATAAAGTTGTTTTTATATGGTTAAATTTCATTATGGATGTACCAATACATCATTTTCTCTGGATTATTCCCTTTTATGGCAATCCAAGGCTGAGAGCTTGGACCTACTTTTTCTTTTATCTCTTCCTTTTGCTTTCGATTTGAATTCTGCTCCCAGTTCTTTGATAGATCTAGGGGCAGATTATTCCCTTTTATGGCAATCCAAGGCTGAGAGCTTGGACCTACTTTTTCTTTTATCTCTTCCTTTTGCTTTCGATTTGAATTCTGCTCCCAGTTCTTTGATAGATCTAGGGGCAGGGTCCCATTTCTTTAATAGATTTAATAGACTGGTATGTTAGACTTGATGTAAATTCCATCCAAATTACAGACTACTTGGCTTAGTTCATATGTACATATTCATCCTCCATAAAATATGAAACACCATGTATTGTAGAGAAATTTATCAACACTGTCAAAAATTAACTAAAGAAATGAGTGGGCCTTTGGAGTTATATTGTTAATAAAGCATCTATCCAGACTATAATCTACATTATCTCATTCCCTATATGTGACATTGATAATATCACTAATAGGTCATAGGTGTTTGCAAGTTTCCCCCTGGTAAGGTAATATATACTTGTGCATAAAACTTACAGAACTCAAATAATGGATCCAAGTACAATGGTTTTGTGTACATGTTCATGTCTCTAGGAGTTGGTATGTTAAATGAAAAGGCAATACAAATTCTCCATGGTTAGCAAAACTGTTAGCACTTAGTGCTCGATTACAACAATTTAAGTCAGTAATATCTAGTCACCAATGCTTCATACCATCCTGGTCTTTGTATGCCAACTCTGTGCTCAAATACCAAAGGCATCTGAATTTGCATTTGCTCAAAGCCTATTGAATGAGAAACTTTCATGCATAGAATTTGCATGCTACAGAATGACCTGTTATTGTACTCATTCTAATGGTTTTGGTTTTGCAACTCTGCAGAAGTAGAGAGAAAACATCCTTCAAGTACTAAAGGAGTTGAGGAAGATCCTCTTGTTTCACAGGTTGGTTGGTTCACAGTGAATACCCAGCAAGTTGTGGCGAAGAAGAATACTTCCTGATGAGTTAGACAAAATCACAAGACAATGGTTAATAAACATTATGGGATTCACTAACAGAACTCTGGTCAGACAAAGCATTGGTTCAATAACGTTTCACATTGAAACATTCATTAATTGAAATTCCCGCAAATAGAAGGCAATATCTAGAGTGGTTATCAAATTGTGTAGATAGCAGGTTCAATGCTAAAATGCCTGGAATAGACCCTTAAGTGCCCGCAGGGATTGGTGAGAATGCACACAGCTCAGAGAAAAATGCCCGCACTCCCTTAAAAAGTGCCCACGGGCAGAGGTGAAAATGCCCGTAGGCATATGGGAAACCCTCCAACAGTGATGAAATACTCACGAGAAATGTTAAAAATGCCCGTAGGAGTCACTGAATTCCCGCCAATTTGAGTGACAAGTCAGGTATGGTAAGGTGTTTGAATTAAGGACAAATTTATGAAATATTTGCAATGCATGCACAGTACACAAAGATGCCCGCAAGATGTTCCTAAGCTATAAATATGCTCGCACACTAATGGAGCTGAGTGAATGCTCGCCTGGAAAGTTGAATTGACTGAAATGCCCGTTGTATGAAGGAAATGAACAAATGCCCGCCAGGCTATGTCTGCACAACAAACTAGTTAAAACATCAGCATATAAGGAGAAAAATGCCCGCGGGGCAGTAGAGAAATGCATGCACTGGCATTTGAATAAACTTGATTCATGAAGAAATGACCGCCTTGCAAATGTAAAATTCCCGCAACATCAAAAAAATGCCCGCACTGATGGGTTAAGTTCCTGTAGGCATAAAGAAAAATGCTCACAGTTCCAAATATGCCCGCAAGCAGCCTTCAATCTGTAAAAACTGCCCGCATTTGGAAGAAAGAAAATACTTGCAGACATAAAGGAAGTCTGCAGGAGATGAAGAAAAATGTTCTCACTACTAAAGAGCATGCCCGCACATCAGTATAATATGCCCGCAGATCTCACTATTTCCTGCACCAGAGAATGAATTGGTGATTATAAGCAATGAGGAATTCCCACAGTACTATTGAATGCCCGCAGAGGTCTCTGAGTTTGGCTTACAGGGAATATTTGGTGGAGTTGAGAGATGTCACATAGACAAATCTCCTTGGCTTTATTTGAAAACTAAGTTCATGCGTCGAGGAAGAGACTTGTCTCTAGTTTTACCCTGATTGAAAAGTAGATTTGGAGAACGTTGAGCCCTCTTGTGGATAGAACTCAGCCAATTTTTATGCTGGTTTCATGCACTATAACAAATTTTTGAAGGCTCTCTTAGAGCAGTAGTCGAAGTGAACTTAAAATCATGATGTATACAAATGGATCATGAAGACCAGGAATGTTGTGATTTGACACATAACTTAGTTAGCAAATTTTATGTCTTTGAAAGTCATTTACACCAACATATATATACAAAATTTGTTATTAAGTGTTGGCCCACTGATTCACCCCCCCTTGTGTCCAACAGAATGTC
Source organism: Larix kaempferi (assembly GCA_027924585.1). Classification (NCBI taxonomy): domain Eukaryota; kingdom Viridiplantae; phylum Streptophyta; class Pinopsida; order Pinales; family Pinaceae; genus Larix; species Larix kaempferi. The sequence goes on along the minus strand of BSBM01001110.1, from coordinate 11,285,462 downwards.
CCCTGTAAAATGGGATGGGTAGGCCGCAAGGAATCCTCTGATTCCAAGATGGATACCCAAGTTTCACTGATGCCTCATAATACAACTGTATAGGAAAAGAGAAGTTCAAAAAAAGTCACAGAAATCAGACAAAGACATCAAAAGACACCGGTATTGGAAACTTATGTTATGTCTAGTATTCTAACAAAGAAATCAGTGATGTTAGGATTCAGGGAAAACCCAACTAAATCGCTTGAGACAATGAAGAAGGTCAAAGAAATGGGTATTGATGCAATAACATTTGTCAATACATGAACCCCACAAAGAGTCATATGGCTTCCTCATAATATGTAATGGCAGAGTCCTTTGAAAGGTAATAATAGTTGGTTATTGAGTCAAATGTTTATCAGGGAAAGCGGACAAATCTTATGGATGCTCCAAGTTTGGCCAGTTATCAAGTTACTGGGAGGAGATCAAACTGTAATTTCATAAATGTAGGAATTCAGGCTAGTGGTAATTGATCGTTTTTCAATGGCTGGGTCACTGACAATGGAAGCAATTCTTATATTACAGTTGATCATGGATTCACTACTAAATATAAAATGGGTTATTCGCTAGAATCATGTTGCAAATGTGCATTCAACTTCAACATTTGATGAAAGGAAAGCAGTGGACACACATTTTCTTCATTCTAAAGGTGTGATTGTGGATATCCTTCACAACTAGGCTACGGATGATCACCTACATATCCATTCAAGTTGCAACTGTGCAACTAATTATGATGGTAATCCTTATAACCTCACTGTCAATGAGGCACTAGTTGAAAATGTAGGGAAATCACACATGGTTTTAAGTTGTTGTAATCACCCAATTCCATTGGTTGGATCAAAATTTGAACAAGTGACCTTTACTTCTAGTAGAGGGGTCGGATGTATGCTAGGGAATAGCAATAGACATGGAAATCATCTTATGGAGGGTAGACAAGGATCCTATAAAATAAATACCATGGAAAGCATCATCATATTTAGATATCTTCCCATGTTCTTCATGGTAGGATGATGTCCAAATCCACCTTACAGCTCCTAGATGGCACACTATCAGTAGCAGCTTAAGTATTTTTGCTAATATTGTAACAATTCGTATTGTTAGGCCTGTAGAATAGCCAATCATACCCAAGGCTAGTGTAGGTGATGTTGCTCCAAATTTGAGGGGTTATCTATGGCTGGGAAATCAAAATATCCCCAGAGAACTATTCAATAAAAACATAACCCTCCACATCAACAAGAACCAACTTTGCCTCACATATGGCCATTCAAAAATGTTGGGAAGTATATGCCTGAATTGCAACCAAATTCTTCCAATTCCAGAAAATTAAGGATAGTTAGTGGACAATCTAATCTCAATGATTTTTTATAATGTGGTTTATGTATAGTGATGTCTAAAGATAGGTTTTTATGATCGAGTCTGTAATATGTCTGTTTTTGGACTATAGGTGACTACTCTCTGAGCATTTTTGTTGAGTTACTGCTAGTCTAACTGTATGGTCACTTATAGTCACTATATCTGGGTCCAATATGGTCAGTGCTTGCAGCAACTTATGATTGTATTTTATATTCTACTTGAATACGAAATACTTTTTTTCCTTGGAAAAAAAAAATCAAACGTCACCCCAAGTTCATACAAAGCATATTGTATTTGATAATGATGATGCTTGGTGCACAACATAGTACATAAATTAAAGTGGGGATGTTGAAAGTATGTTGTTATAAATGACACTATTCAAAAACACATCATTTGTAATAGAACCAGAACACAACACCTTTATGTTCAATTACAACAGATGTTGAAACTATCAAGCAGGTTGATCATTCTTGTCTTTAAGTAAATCTATAGTTGTGTGTCATGACACTAAACCTATTAACTCAAACTTGACATAATTATAACTGAAATATTTCTCATTTACTAGAACATCTTATTTAGAAGAAAAATCACATAGTAATTAGCATTACCTTCCTGAAATAACATTGATTAAATTTATAGATATATAGAAGAGTATGGAAAATGTCTTCTTCAGGAGTGAAGGTTACTTACTGCAATAGTGTAGATTGTTGCTGAGATGAAAATTGCTTAGGGATGGCCCCTGATAAATGAGATAATGGATCCCCAAGGACGGCAACACCATGACCTTGCTATTGAACTTGATGAAGTCGTAAAAGAAATTTCTCCCTTTTTTTACATAATCCAAATTTGAAGGAAGGAGATGATCCTGAAAATAGAACCGAAGACCTGGAACTGAGGGGTTTTCCATGGATGCCTCTTTCCATCCTTTCCTGCACCGATGGATAAGAGTTGTCAAGTTTGGTGCAAATTTGGTTTCACATATCCACAAGCCCAAAGGGTATATGTAAGCAAGTGCGCCCGAAGGGTATATATTGGCAGCCTGAAAGCAAGCCCAATGAGCCCATTCAACAGTACAACCAAAATCAACCTTGTTAGTCAGTACCGGTCCAATGTTTTATTCATGCCTCTTCTGCGAAACTCTGAAAGAATTATTTTAACTATGTATCCAAGAATATGGATTCCTGGAAAAATTTATCCAATCCTTATGATGAGGATTTTTATATGGCAATAAATTTTGTTCCATAAGGTCCAAGATCACATATTTAAGTCAATAACGCCCTGTAAGAGTAACACTTAGTAACAATGATAGTAGGGGGGGTGTGGTTCACCGAGATTCCTATGTTTCCCCATCCCTTCCTAGTTCCTTACCTTACTATGCGAAAGCTATGATAGGATTGTGACTGAGATTTTTATCAGAATCCAAGCTCATCCCAGGTACAGTATCCAAATGGCCCTGTGTTTTGGGAGAAAATTGTGCCATATTAGAAGGCTCTATGTCTGTAATAGAAGCAGTGTCTCCACCAGATTTCCCAATGATATCATGCACACCATAAATGGATCTAATGGTATGTCCAACATCAATTGAAAAATAAACATCCTTGACAGAATCCAAATCAGTTTTGTTGCCTTCAACCATCCTCTGATCACAACCAGGATGTCTTATCCTAGTATCTAGTGCAGCTCCAAAAAATGATCATCCCCAGCGATCTGTTCAACATGGTTATCCAATCTCTCAAGCACATTATCTACAGCATCAATAGGGAAATTGGAGACCACATGGGTGTTTATTATCCCATTGGCCACATATTCTGCAACTTCAGACATTGGAAATATCTTCACCTAGGACGTTAATTTAGTATTTTCAGGTGGATTATCATTCACCAGATTTGCAGCAATGGAACTCAAATTTGTCTCGGAAACAACACTGGAGATAGATTTAGTATTGGTATACCATAAATGGTTGCTTTTGGTTGCAACATCAACAGAGGAATTATCGACAATCACAACGGATCCATCTTTGCCAGACATATTTTCAGCTTCTTTGTCAGATATATCAGCAATTATTGTAGGTTGACTGTCTTGGAACAGAGTCCCCCCACTAGTTTGTATGTGATCATAATCCCCAACATAAACCAGTTGAACATCTACGAAAGAAAACTTAACATCAACATCTACAGACGCTAATTCTTTATTTATAATAGTAGGTTCAGCACCCTGTGAGATACCCTAGCCCCAGTGTCAGTAGGAAATTCATTATTAGCATGCAATTCCAACACAGGTGATGGAACTTGATGAACTTCATCAGGTGTAAATTCTATCTGCAAAAGAAAACTTGTCACTCTCAGCATCTATAACACTCTTTCCACCATCAACATCTACAAATTCGCTCTTGTTACTTCTAGTAGTAATTTCAGAACCTGGAGGGAGACTGTAAACTGAAGTGGGTCCAACATCACCAGGCAAGCCATTATTAGAAGGAAACTCTAACTCGAAAGATGGAACTTTGTGAACTTCAATAGCAGGGGCAATCCCGTCACCATCAACATCCAGATATGATCTCTTGTCACTATCAACATCTACAGACACACTCTTTTCACTTCTAGTAATTACAGGACCCAAAGTCAGATTTTAAGCAGAAGTAGGTCCAGTATCAGTAGGAAATCCATTGGTAGAATGCAATTCCAACCTAGAAGATGTAAATTCATTATCTTCAATAGGTGTACATTCTTTCAGCAAAAGTAAGCTTTCATTTACAACCTTCTCACCACTAATGTCATCCTTCCCAATGACATTAGTTCATATAGGTTGGTATGGAAATCATTTTGTCCTACAGGGCATACTTTCTATACCAGTATCAGGTTCACCATTTTCATCATGGAATATTGTGTCTAGAGAAAACTCCCCATTAATCGGTGCTACATAATGGTCCCTACTGTCTCTAGATCTAGAGTGGTCCTGACATCAACTGTATTCCTTTCTTCAGAAGAAGATCCAAGACCTGCATCAAGTTCAAAATATTTGGTCAATATAAATTGTGGAGACTACAAGCACAAACACATTAATTAAGGAATTAAGTATTCATCAAAAACACCATCAACAGTGATTCGTACTTACCACACACATGATTTGTTCATACATTTTATAATAGAAATAAAATAAATTCCAAACTCGCTCTGGTTCTTAGAATCACCATAATTTGAACTTCATGCAAATGCAGCTAAAGAAATGCCAACATCTTCAAACAACAGAACAGGTTCTCCCTCAACAGAAGACACAAATGTACCTACAGATTCTGTAGGTGTGGCCAAGGGTTTTGAGCTTGACTTTTCCTTGTACTCCATGTGACTCAGTTTCCTCAAAATCTGTGATATCAACAAAATATACAAAGCAACTTGGAATCAAAACAAACATATTGAATCACACAATGGGAATCGAACTCCTGATGACTTTGTTCATAATAAAAACCTGTTTTGAAAACCATTTTGAATAGTTTATAGCATAATAGTGAAAAAGGCATAAGTATGACTAAGAAATGGCGTTTGGATTGATGCGTTCAAGCTTGAACACCATTATTCTAGCGATTTTTAGCTACTGCGAAATGGAATAGCAGAAGAGAATAGGAGCAAAGAGAATTGTAGCTCTGGAGAAATCAATTTCACAAATCTACGCAAGTGCCACGTCAGGGAAAAACAACTCTATATTATTGGTGCAACTGCTAATGTTGTTGATCGACAGAATGGCTCATCATCCAACATTCCCACGCCCATATTCCCTCTCATCTACCCAAAAGGATTGCAGAACCAAACATACCCTTCTGACCAAACAAAGCCCCAAAGAAGATGAAGATGACAGTAGTAAGTAGTTTTGACAAATTTTAGCGCCCAAAATATTGGGATTTTATTTTTTGAATTTAGTGGCTATGAAAATCAAAATAAAACTAAGGTTCATGGTGATCTAATAATTTTTTAACTTTGGATCTAATCACTAAAGAGAATGAAAAAATTAAAGTGAAACTTTTAATGAATTTATATGATTTATACTATTATATTTATATGCATATATTAAATAAAAAATGTTGACTACAACACTACTATGTATAAAGAAAAACTTCATTAACTTTGTCATTTATTTAGGCAAAAAATCTATAATTGTATGTAGTTTATCCCCTTCACCCACAAATGAGCTTTAATTATCAATTTTCTAATTGTTAGTGTTTTTCCTTCACAAATTCACTTATTTTTTTATACTTTTTGCATCCCTATGATGTTCGAACTATGAAAACAACCATAAATAAGGATTTTTGTAGATTTTTTTAATGACTATTATAAATGGTATGTTGAACCCCTCTAATCACTCGCTCCTTGAATGTCAAATTTATACAGCCAACATCTGTATGCCTTTATAAAACCACATCAACATAATTTATCGCCTTCAAATTTTATAAAATGCCTCAATACTCCTTTTCCTTTTTCGAAAATACAATGGCACGTGATTTAAAAAAATATATGCATGGGCATCTTTAAAAAAAAGAGGGTCACAAAAGCATCGATTACAAATCAAAACCAAGCATCTAATGTTCACTCATAGAGTTCAAACACTAAAAGATATATAAAATTAAACATAAAAATGGTCATGCACATCTTTGTCATAGAAAGGACATGTGGGTTGGGGAACCCCAAGATACTAAGTGTTGGCCAAAATGGAGGTCTCCCATAAGCAAGGACCAAGCAAATGTGGTTTTTTGGGCTTAATGAAAAATCATTATACTACATGCAAACAAAACAACCAAGTGCACTAATTAGAAGCCACCCTCCATAGACTGTTTAATTTTCCATCAAAATCCAACCTAAGGTTAAGCCACCAATACCCACCATCGAGGTTATGTTTCTTGAACACTTTATAGTAATGTTGAAACCCTCACGACTATCTAGTTTCTTTGTAGACATGGGAAAAAACAAAAAACAAAAAATAAATATAAATTTTATTTAAAAACTCAAATAAAAAAATAAATGTAAATTTACAAAATCCTTAAACATTTGAATGGAATGGAGAGTTGGATCTCCATTCCTCCTATCTTTCTAATTTGACCTTCTTCTAGGCTATCCCTTGTCCTTAATATTTAGCAAACAAAATTCATCCTTTAGTAATGGGCAAAGGAAGCAAAACCACTCAGATTATCCTAGAAAAACGGGAAACATAATAGTGATCAAAGATTCTTATTTAAATTGGGTAGAATGACCTTACTCTCCCAAAGAATGCTTAATAAATTCCTAAGGCATGGTATTTATAAAGTATGTGAGGTCTCTATCGATGTCTCTCCATTGTCCATGCATCCCTTTTATTTTATACATCTAGTACTATTAGTTGATAACAAACAAATAGTGATTGGGATCGATCTGACTCGGGTCTAATTTTTAGTAAATAAGGCATGATAGGAATATACTGTAAAGGATACCCATAACCTACATGGATGTATGGAACCTGAGGGTACATCTGCCTTAAAGAATTAGCTTCCCACAATTGCTTGTGTGTGGCATGCAGTAGAGAGGGAAATATTTGCAGAGCTTATGATATTGAATTTTGTATCTTTGGAGATATTGATTGGTGCCCTTGAAAGCCCGTGGAATAAGAGATAATAGGTGGCATACTCTCTGTATATTTTCTGTTATAGAGATACTTCTTGGGCTTGTCTTCAGGTTGTTTGTGACTTGTCTGCTTTCTATACGAATTAGCCTCAAGAAGGGAAAATCAATGAGTTGGAGGGACAAGGAGGTAAATCATTGGGTTGGAAGGCTACTTGGTATCTCAACTCAATGATTTGTCCATCCTCAGGTAAATCACTAGGTTGGGAAGCCAATAAGGATCCCATCCTAGTGACTGGACCATGTTTCAATCTTTATCGTAGATAACTGTTGAGATATTGTAACTTCAAAGAATATTATATTTGTACTTTATTATTCCGGAGATGATTCATTCCTCCGTGAAGATCTTATTGTATATCCGGAGATGTTTATTCCTCCGTCGGAATGTGGTAAATTGGGTTATTAGACTTCCCTAGTGGGGGTCGTCCCTGTATGTGTTATGTGGGTAAAAGGGTTATTAGACCACCCTAGAGGGGTCGGCCCAGTCAGTTATAATGGGGTATTTAACCTAATGGTTAAATACGAGCCTACATGTACTTGTGTAAAATACATATCAGAGTAGTGTATAAATAGAGGAGGTGTGTTCCTCATTATACACATTCACTCACTTGAGGAAAGCGCACTTGTGGAGGAGAGGTCTGCTATTGTGGAGGAGGAGATCATGTCTCAGGGTTTCATCTTTGTATATTGCTGGTCATCTATATTGAGGAAGCTTTGCTGGGTTTTCTACCCCATGAGGGTTTCCCAGGATAAATCTCTGTCTCTTGTGTTTATGATGTGCTTGTTGTTTCTTCAGTGATCCTGTATATGCTATTATTGTGAAATGGAATGTAATGCTGCTATTTTCTGTCTTAGCATATTGAATTTGAACATGGTATCAGAGCTAACCTGAAGGAAGACAAGGTATGGCACTAAAGACACTTGCTTTACTTACGACAATTTGAAGGTTAGGGTTTTACATAGCAAAAACCAGTCATCGTAGCACTTTCGCTATAAATCCGTTTTGGCGAAGTTTTCGGATCTAAAATTGTTATAGGACGAATATTAAATCTCCAGGTACCTTGTGTCCAAAGGAAAACCTCTAATTCGTTGTACTTTGTGATTTATGATCTGTACAATATAGGGTTTCTGCCTCTTCCAGATCTGAGTCAAAATCAGGTGACCTTGGGAAAAAGGTCATATCTTGGGCTAGGAAGCTCCAAATGAAATTTCGTAAAAAGTGACAGGTAGTACACAGTCTGTACTATCTCAAAAAACTTTTTCAGAGGCCGAAGTTAAAACAGTGACACGTGGCACACCGTACAAGTTCGCTCTCCTGTTTTATCCCAAAACAGGTCATGTTGCGACATTTGGCATAACTCTCTCTCAGAGAATCCAATTGAGGTCAGACCTGTCAGGATGGAAAGGTAACAGACCGAGCTATCTCAGAAAAATTTTTTAGAGGCCGAAGTTAAAACAGTGACACGTGGCACGCCGTACAAGTTCGCTCTCCTGTTTTATCCCAAAACAGGTCATGTTGCGACATTTGGCATAACTCTCTCTCAGAGAATCCAATTGAGGTCAGACCTGTCAGGATGGAAAGATAACAGGTCAGAATATCTCAGGAAACCTTTTCAGACCCTGTGGATCAAAAATTTCGGAGTTACACCAGAAACAATCAGGTACATATTTCTGTCAAAACAGAATTATTTTTTGGTACCTTCATTCATGGCTTCCGGAATTTAGGGCTTTGGAGAAAGTTGGAATTTTTGTAATCGGAGACCACGGCTGGATGCTACTCAGCAAAATAGAAATTTAGAGACCAAGATCAGAATTTTTGGTTGGGCAGAAGGCCGGGTTTGATTAGACCCTAGTTCGGGACTTTGATCAGAAAAGTGGAAAATTAGGGCTTCTGTAAAAATGGGAATTTTTGAAATCTGTGACCATGGATGGAAGCTCCTCGGAAAAATAGAAGCTTAGAGCTTTGGATCAAACATTTTGATTGGGCAGAAGAGTGGGATTCATCAAACCCCAGTTCAGGGTCACGTCCAGTGAATCCGAAAGTTTCAAAGGCAAAATTGAGGAGTGAAACTTTGCAGTTTTCAAATTCTAAATATATCAGTTTGATCAGCTCATCAAGGCGCATATTTCTATCCTTTCGGAAGTTTGAAATTCAAAGTTTGAATTTTAGGGGTTTCTCTGACAAACCCATATCCAGCTCCAGGTCCAGTTCTTGCAAATCAAGTGGATAGGATTAATCCTAGAAAAAGATGGATTGGTCACCTGCATAAGTGAAGGAGTTCCTATTTCAGAGGGAGATGCGGCTAAGGCTTTACATAAGGAGATTACAAGCGATCTCGACAGGTATGACTCATCAAGGTATGTTTTGATATTTGTTCATGATTAAGTTTATGGTATGTTGTCTTCATATTATTTACTAGTACAATCTTGATTAATGTTAGAATTGTGTTATCACCCTAGTAACAATATGAATGCATGTGAATGATCAAAGACATTCATTGATTAGGGCTATATGATTGTACTAATGCATTATGGTGTTGTGTGAGGTTGATGCTGTCTGCTAACAAGATATAGGTACATCACAAAAGACAAATCAAGTTCCATGACCATGACATCATGAAGACAAAGACTCATCCATAATCTTTGTTCTACTTACAAGGTATGTATGACTTTATTATATTATATGAGACATGCAGGTTCTAGCTCAGGATCTCTAAATCATTGAAGAGATTGTTTAGGTATGTTGTACATAACTAAGCAAGTATACTAATCCAGGTATGTTTTCCTATGTCATGTTAAGAATCTTACCTTGTATTGGGATCCCTTATATAAGTATACTTGGTATGATTGGTTATGCTTATTCATAAATTTAGTATTCAAGGGATTATGCATATTATGTCTTTTATCTTGATTGATGATATGCATGAGTAAAATAAGACTTCCCTGAAATCTTGAATACTAATGTTTATTAACTATAATCATGACTATACATTTTCAAGATTATTTAGAAATATAATGTTTTGATAACATTTAGAACATACTAATGGGTGTATGTTTGTGTATGAGATCATGAGGATGACACTTGAACATGCACAGTGGTACATAATGAATAGAAGTTCAAAAGACATACAGAAGATCAAGCGGGAGGCAACCACACAAACATAAAAGATAAGTATTTGAGTTGTTATTTGAAATAGTAAATGATATTGCCTGTAATAGGTTGTATGCATATTTGTATTCGTATAATGTATCATGCTGAGTGTAAATATTCATAGAACATTGAACAGTATACTACTAATATGCATATGATTGGTAAGTTGGACAAACATTCCATTGTTGCTTGTCTAGAATGAAACCTCTTTGCTGACATGCTGAGAGTTGTGCACACTCTCGATAGTATGTTCTGGTGGAGATGGAAGGCATCTAGATAGCCACTGTATGCATACAGGATATGGGAAAGTGTTGTGCCAAAGTATTGGTCAAGATAGTTGCATAACTATGTAAATGATATCTGTATGCATAATAGGTTATCATGATTTCATGATTATGAAGGATTACTAATCATGTACTTAATTTTGTTTTGTAGGAAAGATCATGAAGAATAATGAACACCGAACAAGTGATGGATGTTCAACAAGAAGATTTACAAATCAAACAAAATATAGAAGGCTTGTGGCTAGAAGATTCTCTTAGAAAGAGGAAGAGAATCATGATGAGATGCTTGCTCCAAGTGGCTAGATAAGACCATTCTCTTAATGGTGCAATTAAAGAAGAAGTGTGAATCAGGTTCTGTATGGGTTCCCAGGATCGATAGTATATTGATGAGAATACATGTGGGGATTGTATCATCCTTGAACACTTGTTCTAAAGTGAGCCGTAGACAGGTGTCTCCGAGAAAGAAAAGGGATTGGATCATCCCTGGACTTTCAGTCCTAAAGAGAGCCGTAGACGTGAGGTCTCCGAGAATGAAGTCCTTAGTGGACAGTTGAGGGGATTGGATCATCCCTGGACTTTCAGTCCTAAAGAGAGCCGTAGACGTAAGGTCTCCGAGAAGTGGGGATTGTATCATCCCCGGACCTTGGTCCCTAAATTGATCCGTAGACGTATGGTCTTCGAGAATAAAGTGATGGGGATTGCATCATCCCGGAACCACTAGTTCAAAATGTACGTGAGGACTGCATCATCCATGAACTGGGTTCAAAATGTACGTGAGGACTGCATCGTCCATGAACTGGGTTCAAAATGTACGTGAGGACTGCATCGTCCATGAACTGGGTTCAAAATGTACGTGAGGACTGCATCGTCCATGAACTGGGTTCAAAATGTACGTGAGGACTGCATCGTCCATGAACTGGGTTCAAAATGTACGTGAGGACTGCATCGTCCATGAACTGGGTTCAAAATGTACGTGAGGACTGCATCGTCCATGAACTGGGTTCAAAATGTACGTGAGGACTGCATCGTCCATGAACTGGGTTCAAAATGTACGTGAGGACTGCATCGTCCATGAACTGGGTTCAAAATGTACGTGAGGACTGCATCGTCCATGAACTGGGTTCAAAATGTACGTGAGGACTGCATCGTCCATGAACTGGGTTCAAAATGTACGTGAGGACTGCATCGTCCATGAACTGGGTTCAAAATGTACGTGAGGACTGCATCGTCCATGAACTGGGTTCAAAATGTACGTGAGGACTGCATCGTCCATGAACTGGGTTCAAAATGTACGTGAGGACTGCATCGTCCATGAACTGAGTTCAAAATGTACGTGATGGGATTGCATCGTCCCTAGACATGAGACTTGTCTTAAAGTGATAAGGACTAATCATCCTGTAAGTAGATTGGGATTGCATCGTCCCTAGACATGGTGAGGTGTCTTAAAGTGATAAGGACTAATCATCCTGTAAGTAGATTGGGATTGCATCGTCCCTAGACATGGTGAGGTGTCTTAAAGTGATAAGGACTAATCATCCTGTAAGTAGATTGGGATTGCATCGTCCCTAGACATGGTGAGGTGTCTTAAAGTGATAAGGACTAATCATCCTGTAAGTAGATTGGGATTGCATCGTCCCTAGACATGGTAAGGTGTCTTAAAGTGATAAGGACTAATCATCCTGTAAGTTGATTCGGGATTGCATCATCCTAGACATGGTGAGGTGTCTTAAAGTGATAAGGACTAATCATCCTGTAAGTAGATTGGGATTGCATCGTCCCTAGACATGGTAAGGTGTCTTAAAGTGATAAGGACTAATCATCCTGTAAGTTGATTCGGGATTGCATCATCCTTAGACATGGTGAGGTGTCTTAAAAGGATAAGGATTGATCATCCTGTAAGTTGATCTGGATTGCATCATCCATAGACATGAGAGATGTCTTAAATTGAGAGGGATTGATCATCCCATAAGTGGATCAGGATTGTATCATCCTTGGACCTATGTCCTAAAGTGAGAGGGATTGACCATCCCGTAATTGGATCATGTGTGTTGCAGGGTATGCTGCTGTTGTGTATACTTGTATCAGTGTGGATACTTGTATTGATAGATGTATTAGTGAGAATACATGCTTTTGATGATAGATGTATTAGTGAGAATACATGCTTTTGATGATAGATGTATTAGTGAGAATACATGCTTTTGATGATATATGTATTAGTAAGAATACATGTTTTGATGATAGATGTATTGGTGAGAATACATACTTTTGATGATACATGTATTGATTAATGTACTTGTATGGTTGAGGATACTTATGTTGTAGATCGAGATGATCCAGATGCTGTAGATCGAGATGATCCAGATGCTGTAGATCGAGATGATCCAGATGTTGTAGATCGAGATGATCCAGATGCTGTAGATCGTGATGATCCAGATGCTGTAGATGAGATGATCCAGATGCTATAGATCGAGATGATCCAGATGCTGTAGATCGAGATGATCCAGATGTTGTAGATCGTGATGATCCAGATGCTGTAGATCGAGATGATCCAGATGCTGATGATCGTGAGATGACGATGTTGATGATCGTGTGATGACGATGTTGATGATAGTGAGATGACGATGTTGTTGATCATGTGATGACGATGCTGATGATCGTGTGATGGCGATGCTGACAATCGTGAGGATTCAGATATTGATGTTGCTGTAGTTGTTTGAGTGCTGCAGAAGATAAAGACTCAGTACTGAAGATGTTGATGTTCCAGTATTGAAGATATTCCAGTAACTGGTTGAGTTACTGATGATGTTGAGAAAGCTTCCAATGATTTATAGATGTATCATGTATGATGTTGATGACTCCTTGCTCGTGCAGATGCTGTTATAATATCCTTCTCGTTAAGGGGGAGTGTTGAGATATTGTAACTTCAAAGAATATTATATTTGTACTTTATTATTCCGGAGATGATTCATTCCTCCGTGAAGATCTTATTGTATATCCGGAGATGTTTATTCCTCCGTCGGAATGTGGTAAATTGGGTTATTAGACTTCCCTAGTGGGGGTCGTCCCTGTATGTGTTATGTGGGTAAAAGGGTTATTAGACCACCCTAGAGGGGTCGGCCCAGTCAGTTATAATGGGGTATTTAACCTAATGGTTAAATACGAGCCTACATGTACTTGTGTAAAATACATATCAGAGTAGTGTATAAATAGAGGAGGTGTGTTCCTCATTATACACATTCACTCACTTGAGGAAAGCGCACTTGTGGAGGAGAGGTCTGCTATTGTGGAGGAGGAGATCATGTCTCAGGGTTTCATCTTTGTATATTGCTGGTCATCTATATTGAGGAAGCTTTGCTGGGTTTTCTACCCCATGAGGGTTTCCCAGGATAAATCTCTGTCTCTTGTGTTTATGCTGTGCTTGTTGTTTCTTCAGTGATCCTGTATATGCTATTATTGTGAAATGGAATGTAATGCTGCTATTTTCTGTCTTAGCATATTGAATTTTAACAATAACAACATCAAGACAAAAACCATCTTGAATTGTTTTAGTGCATATAATTACAATGCATTCTTGGAATAAACCTCTCATTAGTGTCTCCTAATATGTTCAATCAAGTCATCACAATTTCCAACAACTCATTCAAGAGGTCTTTTGCTTCCTCTACCTACCCCCTCTTGTAGGTGCCATAAATTAGTAACAAAATGGCATAAATTACTGCATTTTTTTCAACTATGTAATAGCCTCATGTAGATTAGTACCCTTGTTGAAACGAGCACCAAGATCATGTAGTGTGTTGTTTCATTCAATTCCAATATGTTTGTGTAATGTCATCCATTAGCTGCTTTGCTTCCTGCAATCTACCATTTTTGCAAATTCCATTGATGAATGATTTGTATGTAACAAAAGTAGACTGAAGACCTTTCTGCAGCATCTCATCACGTAATTCAAAGGCCACTTCAATATTTCCCTCTTGTCTTAAAGGCCAAATTAGGCACATATACAAAGCAAAAATTGGTCATTTGAGCAATCAAAGGCAACACAAATCAATCTCAAAGCCTTGTGTAACAAAAGATTATGTGAAATTAATTAGAATGTGCACACATAGCCTGAGAACATGGGGCGATGATATGCACACTGTCTAATGCTAAAAGTGAGCTCTGAAAGTTTAAAAGTTTAAAAGGTTCTAGAGATCATGGGAATGGTGAGAGGAGGAACACTAATGAGACCCATGCGATGGCATGAGTCCCCAGTACCCATGGTCGGTGAACCTACATAAAGGCAAATGTTATGGCCTAATACTATGTCTTTGGACTTGCTAAATATTATAGCGTAAGCGTTAAAAAGACAACCATATCCCACTCATAGCTAGCCAAATTATCTATGGAGGGTTTAAGTGGCGGCATGGGATCTACTTCCATGAGTTATAAAATAAAATGTGTTATTGCATAATATCCCATATTTCATGCACAAAACATGAAATGGACCTAGAGAACCATATTTTCATATTGCACCAATGAATATTGAAATGGTGACCATATATCACTTGTAGGCTTAAGGTTCTTTATTTTGGGCATGTGTGGTGGTTTAACACATCACACATGGCCCATGAGCCCCTAGGGAAAATTTTATGGCCTTAGACTATGATGTTTGACCCTAGGCCATGAGAACATTCATTGGCATAGTTATTATTGAAATGGCCACTGTATCATACATGGCATGTGTGATGTCCTGGGGCTTCAAGTGTGGACCATGAACCTCAAAGGATAATGTTGTTTCTTAAGGAATGTTATGTATGCTTAGGGAATTCAATTTTCTAGTTGGGTGTTGATGGTCTATTTTTATCTAATAGAATTCAAGGTACATGGCCACATGACCTCTGGTATATGAGTTTAATCCTGGATAGTATTACATTTGCTTCATAGTTAGGTAGGTGTTTTGATATCCCAAGTGTTCCAATGAATAAGGGTCACCATGGGACTCATGGAACACTAACAATATTCTTAACTTTGTCTAATTTGGCACATAAATCTAATTTCTCCATAGAAAAATCTATGGTGTATGCCTTTAATCCTGATTATCTTTAGAGTTAGGTAGGTCTTTTGATATCCTAAGTACCTTAGTGAATACAAGAATCATGGGCATCATGGAACACTAACCCTCTTAACTTTGGCACATACATTTGATTTCTTCACAGTAGTACTTCACTTCAACTAAATGTTAATCTTCATATTTTTTACTTCTTTCTCCATCCAACTCTCATTTCTTAATAGAGCTTCACACACCTCTTGGTAACATTTGTCATCATTGGGTCACCTCCTATCATTGTCCTTAAATTTGATTAATCTTGGGAGATTGCATATATATGGCATCTTCAACTCAAGGCATATGCCACTTGATTCTCTTCCCCTTTTATGTGAAATAACTTGTAACCATAGTTGGCCAAAAACTTCACCCATCGCCACTACCTAGCGCCAGTCAATGGTGGGTGAGTCTATAAGTATATCAAGATCTCATGATCTAATCCATAATTCAAACTTTCTATCAATCAAATAATATTTCCATGCATTTAGGACATGGGCATGTATTGTTACTAAGAGATCGAAGTTGTCATGATTTGCTTACTTTTGCTTGTGAATGTTTAACTGCCTAGACTCATATTCCACTACTTTTCCTTCCTTCATGAGCACTCCCTAAACTCTCTCACCACTCACATTTATGCATACCAGGAAATCCTTATCAAATCAAGGAAGTATCATTATAGGTGTTGTCATGAGAATTCTCTTTAAGTTCTCGGTATCTTTCTTCATGTATGGTTTTCCACATAAATTTGACACCTTTATCTTGTAACTTCGGCAAGGATCTTATAATTTTTTAGAATCCTTTGACAACTCTCTGATAATATCCAACTAATTCCAAGAAACTTATTACTTTGGTCTCATTCTTTGGGGTTGGACAACTAGATATAGCTTCGATCTTATTAGGGTGTATCTTTAATCCTTCTTTAGATATGACAAGCCTGGTATATTTAATATCCTTCTTAAATAATTTTCATTTTCTTTACTTAGCATATAGATGGTATTCATGTAGCTTCTACAACAATAGGAAGAAATGCGATAAGTGTTACGGTCCTCCTCATTTTGAGAATATATTAGGATGTCATAAATGAATACCAAAACACACTTGTCTAAATACTTTTGGAACACATCATTTGTTAATTAAATGAAAAGTATGGAGCATTTGTCAATGCAAAGGGGAAAACTAGGAACTCGTAATTCCCATATATAGTTCTAAAAGAAGTCTTTGGTACGCTAATTTTTCCACTCTCATATGATGATACCCAAAACTTGAGTCGAACTTTGAAAAAACATTTTCCCATTTGAGTTAATAAAGAGGATCATCAATTGTGTCGGAGGTACTTGTTCTTAATTGTCACTTTATTCAGCATTCTATAACTAGTGCACATCCAAAAGGTTCCATCCTTCTTATTTACTAGCAATATGTGTGCTACCCAAGGTGATGCACTTGGTCATATGAACCCTCTGTCTAATAATTCTTGTAATTGCATCTTGAATTCACCCAACTAATTAGTTTGCAATATATTCTAGGCCTTAGATATTGGCATTGTGTTATGTTATGATTTATTATTTCCATTGTTGTCCATTGGAAGCCACTTGAGTCACCCTTCACATAAAGGGGAAAACAATGAGAAGAAAGGGTGATGGAATGAAAATAACTATCATGTTGAAATTGGAAGGAAAATTTTAATTTTTGGTGTTACAGATCTCAAAATTACCAACATATCCCACTTGTAGTTGAAATATTCCCTCTATAGAGATTATGTGATGTTTCAAGGCCTTAAGCATCACTCGTGAGCAACAAAGGGAATTGTAATTACATATAGGCTAGATATTCCATACGTAGGTCATATGTGGCAGTATAGGTTAACATGCATGGACCATCAACCCCATAGAAAATTAATATGGTATTAGGACTTAAAATTAGTTCATAGGCCATGGTCTAGGCCACGAGAACCATTGTCAATGTTACAAATATTGAAATGGCCACCATATCTCGCTTGTAAGGTAAAGTAATTATGTCTAGGGCCCTACACATGGACCATGAGTCATATAGTAAATTTATTAACCATGGACCATTATTTAGGTTATGAGAACCATTATTGGTTTACATAACCTATCAATATTAAAACATGGTTAGTTTATTGGTTTACATAACCATGGACAAACCAACAACAACAATGACAACGACGATGATGACAATGATGATCATGATGATCTCACATGTAGGCTAGAGATTCTTATGTGGTAATCTAGGTTAACATGCATGGACCATCAACCCCATGGAAAATTAACATGGCATTATACCCTAAGTTTAGTTCATAGTACATGGTCTACACCACGAGAACCATCCTCAATGTTACAAATATTGAAATGGCCACCATAAATAATGCCACTAAGACACTCACCTAACACAACCAATGCATGTAAATGACTCATGCACTTGTCACACTTGACCCATGCAATGAATTCATGCATCTTGGAAGCTTCAACCTCTAACCCCCTCACCTCGTACCTAATCTTAACATCTAACCTTTGCCTCAACCCTGGATTTTTTAAGCCTGCTCTTTTTCAAATTGTACAAATTCCCATATGTTCTCCAGTTCTTCTCACAACAAGAGGATGAAGTAACTTGAGAGAGGACCCTCATGGATAACTATTGTAGAATAGGGCATGATGCCCCATGATTTTTCCCACCAACCACAGGGCTTCTTGACCCCCTGGAAGTTCTCATCCCTCCCTCATGAATGAAGCTCAAAGCACTCAACCACTTGAGCTATTTATCCATCAAGTTCAAAGTACTCAATGCATTTTTTGTATACAATGCAAAAATCATTCATATGTGTTAGTAATTACTTCACTATATAATCTATCAACTAAGTAATTTGTTCATTACATGAAATATCAACCAAGAAATTAACAATGAGGACTTTTGGGGGAGGTTCTAAAAAGACCTCCCCTAAAGGTGTTTTTGAAGGCGGTTATTTAAAACCCCTCCCAAAGGTGTTTTTTAAAGGCGGTTATTTAAAAACCCCCTAAAATTCATGATAATTCTCGTGACTTTTGGGGGAGGTTCTAAAACGACCCCCCTTAAAGGTGTTTTTGAAGGCGGTTATTTAAACCCCCCCCAAAAGTCATGAGAATACTCATGACTTTTGGGAGGGGGTTTAAATAACCGCCTTCAAAAAAACCTTTAGGGGGGATCTTTTTAGAACCGCCCCCAAAAGTCTTGAGAATTGGACATTTGGGGGGGGATTTTAAACAACCGCCTTCAAAAAAACCTTTTGAGGGGGGGCTTTCCAAACCCCCCCCAAAAAAAGTCATGAGAATTGGACTTTTGGGGGCTCCAGGACTTTTGGGGGCTCCAGGACTTTTGGGGGGCGCCCCCAAAGACCTGAAAATACTTTTGGGGGGGCTTTAACAAAACCGTCGCAAGCTAAAACCGCCCCCAAAAGGGTAATTTGTTGTAGTTGCATTCCAGTATCTTGATATGAGTCTAGTGGTTGAGATGGGAGCAGCACCATGACCTCTGTTCAGACCTGGATGGGCATAGAGCCCTGTATTATCAGTTGGCAAAGTTCAATGGGTTTAATATGCAAGATTGATTCAATAAAAATATATTCAATGATAACAAAATATACTCCATTTGAAGTATTGTGCTTTTCCCTTATCTTCCTCACCTCATTGAGCTTGAGCCTTGCTCAGGGGGCAGCACCTAAAATGTGGTTGCATTGGTTGGGTGATTAATCAACCCTTTGTTGTGATTTCCTCACTCTTGATTGAATACGTTTTTTACATAGTTATTTTTTTTTCACAAGGAAAATGTATTTTACAAGAAAATATAAAGGTCCTAGCATTAAAGAATTCATAAAGTACTAAAAGTAATTATGGAAAGAGAGTTGGTGGAAAAAAGGTATTCCTGTGAGAATCAATGCTATGGATGATGGGCATCGAATACCTCTATTATTTTTTTTTAAAATTCCCCATAATTGTCGGACATCCTATGCTCCCTTCCAAATAATATGATGGCACAAGGTCAGTCTCGACAAGGAATTCTTGCTTAACAATAACACACGACACACGTCGCTCACATAGACTAGGTGTAAATAGGATGCCAGAAATTGGCTTCTATTACGTCAACTAAATTACAAGTTTGAATACAAAGAAAATGAACTAAACTACTAAACTAGTCGGCCTTAGCCTGATACAATATACATAAGTAAATGTGTGTTCTCTCTCAGTGCGATATTCGTCCCTCTCACGACCTCTGCTGAATGCAAGCGCTTGCTGAGCTATGGATGAACGATCTATGTTTCCACTGAGCTCTCTGAACTGAACTGCTTCCCACTGTGCATGCGTACTAGTCTTAAATTGTTGCTCTGTCGCTCATCCCGAGGTCCACTCTGTTCCCCGAGACACTCTTCCTCTGTCCGCTGAATCCTCCAGATCCTGCAGACCTACAATTTTCAGCGCCCTTCGGCTGTGTTGTACAACCTCTTCCCGTGGTGACATATAACATGATCCCAACCACCTTAATAACTGCTCTTAACTTCCTTAGCAACCCCGAACGACTACCAAGTACTTTGCCTTGACTTCTGAACTTCCTTGACTCTGCTACAGTAGTTGGTCCCATCACTAACTTCGACCATACTACCTTCGTCATCCTTCGACTTCACCTGTCGGCTTTACTTCTCTTCTACAGCTCTCGAGTCTGCCCCTTCCTCCACTCTTGGCTTTCACTGAAACTCGTCAGTGTCACGATTCGACAACATGTCGACCTTCGACGCCTTTGTTGCAATCTTGTCGTCTTTCAACCTTAGACATGTCAACTCTCGACCTTCCGCTCCTTTTGTTGACAGCTTATGCTCGACTACTTGGCTTTGACGGTCGATCTTCATTCGCACCAATGGTCATCGGAAAACCCCCTGGTCGACTCATCATGTCGATCATCTTCGACTGTTTCTCCTAGGCCCCGATGCTCCTGCATCAGACTGCCCAGGTGAAAAATAACTCGACTGCCACGTCAATCTCCTCAAATCTTCTTTGGAAATCCATGTCGCCTCCTACAACTCATCATCTTTCCATCTGACCAAATATTCTTTCTTTCGCGAACTTCGCGTCCATCTGACTTCGCGTTCCTCCAACACTTCGTCGATTTCTTCCTTGTGTCGATCTGGAATCTGCACTGTCCAGTCGATGTTTGACACTTCCGTGCTTCCGTTGGTTGAACCTTATTCAAACTTGTATGGATATGAGACATTGAACGTTGGTGAAATGCTCAAGTATTTCAGCAGCTCCAACACATAAGCATTGTCTGAAATCTTCTTCAGAATCTTACACGGTCAAATCTTTTTCAGCTTCTGCTTGTTATACGTTCCTGTCGGGAATCTCTCCTTCTGCAAATTTGCATATACTAAGTCTCCTTCACTTAACGACTGTATCCTCTTGTGTCTTTCGGCTCTCAACTTGTATCCCGCGTTTCTCTTTCCAATGCACTTTCACACATCTTCATGCACTTCTTTCATATGCTCTGCGAATGATTCTGCATCCACAATTTTTCTGATTTATGTCGGTATCTCAACCAAATATACCACTCCATGTAGCATTCTTCCTTGAACAAGCTGGAATGGGCTCAAAGCTGTCGACCGATTCACATAATTGTTTTACGCGAACTCTGCTTGCGCCAACACATTCTCCCACTGCTTGGGTCTGTATACCGTCAAACATCTCAGAAGGTTTCCCAAACTTCTATTCATCACCTCAGTCTATCCATTTGTCTGTGGATGATATAACGAGATAAATTGCAACTTTGTGTCCAGTTTCTTCCATAGTGTTCTCCATAAATGTCCCATAAACTTGGTATCTCTGTCCGGCGTTATACTCCTCGGAAACCCATGCAATCTGAGTATCTCTTGAAGAATAGTACAACAATTCTTGTGGAGTCACTTGTCTTCCGACATGGAATAAAGTGTGCCATCTTCAAAAATCTGTCAACTACAACAAATATTGAGTCGCTTCCTTGTTTCATCTTCGGCAATCATAGCACAAAATCCATGTTCATGTGCATGTTCAGGTGCTCCCATGAGGTATTCAGCACTGGTAATGGCCTATACAACCCCGTATTCTGACTTCTTCCTTTTACCAACTGGAAAACTCGACACCGTCCTACCCACTTATCGACATTTGTCGTCATTCTTGGCACATAATACTTTTCTTCAACCAACGCCTTGGTCTTGTCACTGCCAAAATGACATGCTAGTCCACCACTACGCAGCTCTCGGATTAGGTTCTCTCTTACGGATCCTATGGGAATACACAACTAGTGTCCCCTGAATAGGTATCCCTCTTGGATGTGAAATAATCCAAGTATGGAGTTCTGTCGACACTCCATGGTTCACGACAAGCCTTCCATGCTTTCGCAAAATCCTCATCGGTCTCATACTCTGTCTTCGCCGACTCTATTCCTATTACCCGTACTTTCATCGTGTTCAGTAATGCAACTCTTCAACTTAGCGCGTCGACAAACTTGTTCGACTTGCCCGATTTATGTCGCAACTTGAAGGTATATCCCTTTAGGAACTCGACCCACTTCATGTGCCGCTGATTCAACTTCGACTGAGTGTTCAAGTACCTCAGTGCTTGGTGATCTGTGTACAACACAAATTCCTTGGGCAACAAATAATGCCTCCACTTCTTCAGTTCTTGGACAATAGCATAGAACTCCTGGTCATAGACTGAATATTTCCGCTTTGCATCATCCAACTTCTCATTGAAGAATGCAATTGGTCGGCCCTCCTGGCTCAACACTACTCTAATTTCCATTCCACTCGCATCGCAATCAACTTGGAAAACTTTGTCGAAATCTGGGAGCGCTAACATTGGGCTCTCATTCACCTTTTCCTTTAACTTTTCGAAATCTTTCTAGGCAACTTCATGCACTCTATCAAAAGTGCACATATCCGACTGAATCCCCTGATGAACTTCCGATAGAAACTAGCAAGTCTATGGAATTTCGCACTCCAGTCGCACTTGTCGGTTCTAGCCACTCGAATATAGCCTTCACCTTCTCTGGGTCCATCACTAACACTTTACCCAAGATTACAAGTCCCAAGTACACCAGCTCTTCCTTCATGAAGAAGCATTTCTGCAGACTCACCATTAGCTTCTCTTCCTGCAGCTTTCGCAATACTTGTCAAATGTGCTCCAAGTGCTCTGTCTTGGTTCGACTCAATATCAGAATATCATCTAGGTACACTATGACAAAATTTTCCAATAATTGTTGCATTACTTCATTCATCAACCGCATGAACGTACTGGGTGCATTAGTCAATCCGAATGGCATGACTAACCACTCATATAGTCCTTACTTCGTCTTAAAGGTTGTTTTCCATTCATCTTCTTCTCTAACTCGAATCTGGTGATAACTGCTCTTCAGGTCAATCTTTGTGAAGTATCTTGCTCCACTTAAACAATCCATCAAGTCGTCCATTTTCGGCAATGGAAACCGATACTTGATCATGATTTGTTGATAGCTATGGAGTCTATACACATCCTCCATTCTCCACCCTTATTTGGCGCTAATACAGCTGGTACCACACAAGGGACCAGACTATATCTAATCAATCCTCTGTCCAACAACTCATGGACCTATTGATTGAGTTCCTCAACCTCTGCTGAAGTCATTCTGTGAGGTTCCTTGTTTGGAAAACTCGATCCTGCAATCAATTCGATCTGATGGGATATGCTTCTTGTTGGTGGCAATCCCGTTGGCACTTCGTCGACTACTATGCTCCTGAACTTGTCGAGCATCTTTTCGAATTCAACTGGAATCCTATCCATTGTCGACCTCTCGGCACATGGTCCCTTCAGAATGATGGTGAAACATCCTGACTGTTTGTTCTCCTCCACAAGGAATTCCTTGGTTGATCACATCTGCACTCGCTTCTCCCAATAGTTTCTCTCGCCCTGCTTACATTCAGCTCGATCCTCGTGCTGCGGCTTCAGAGTCTTTCGCGTGTCATTTTTCCACACTATGACTGTGTTGACTCGACCATCATAGATCATCTTCCGATCATACTGCCATGTTATTCCTAACAACAGATGACATGCGTCCAATGGGATTATGTCACACAATACACTGCCTTCAAGTTTCCCAACCTTAAATTTTATCAGGCACTATCTGGTCAAGTTGACGTGGTGTCCTTTCTGCAACTAAGAGATCTTGTATGTGTGTGGGTGTTCTCGACATCTCAGACCCAACTTGTCGATGACCTCCATCGACACAAGATTCTCTGTACCGCCACCATCAACTATGGTCTTGCAATACCACTCACCAATCAACACTCTGGCTCGAAAGATAGCCTTTCATTGTGTCAGCTCTTTCTCGTCGCGTCGGTCGTCCTGAACCAACGTACTCTTGGCCGTCATGGTTCAACATTTTATTTTCCCATCCTCATTGTTATCGGATGTTGACTCCTCCCTCTCGTCGACTTGCTCATATTTTCGACGTCTGGGTTTCAACTCCTCTGTAGCGTGTAGGTTCTTTGGCCACTCATATTCCTTTTGTCTGACTCCTCGAAACTTATAACAAAATATCGTTGGTATTTTAGTGCCTTTTCTGTCAATTGGACGACTTTGACCATACACACCTCGAGCGCGATTCTCACGACCATCGCGTCGGTTTTTCTACACTTTATCCTTAGTAGATGTCCCTTCGGCACGTCAGTTATCTTCGACAGTCTCTCTCCTGGTTTCGTTACTTTGGCCATTCGCGGGAACAGTCTTCGCACCCCGACCAGTCATCCTACCTCTGGTCGATGCGGATTTCCTCGATAGTTTCTCGTCTTCCTTCAAAGCTAACTAATAGGCTTCACCGACCGCTCTAAACATCAATAAGCTCAACTTGTCCTGTATGGCATACTTCAAGTTGTTCACGTATCTCGAGACAACTTCTTCTCCTTCGCCAGTTTGTCCCAACCGAATTGACAGTCTATAGAACTCTTCTGTGTACTCCTTCACGGTCATATCTTTCTGTCGAAAGTTTTGCAACTTCCAGTACAAGGAAATCACATAGTCACCTGGAAAGAACTTTGCTTTTAGCTTGGCGACCATCCTGTCCCAAGACTTGATCTTTTCCTTTCCTTTCTTAATTCTGTCATCCTGTACATTGTCCCACCACAATGAGGCATGACCCTTCAACCTCATACATAGAGTTTTAACCTGTTTAGGATCCTCAATCTGCTCTATGTCGAAGTATTTGTCCATTTCTCTGAACCAGTCTATCAAGTCTTCTAGACCCAAACTTCCTGAGTAGGTACGTACATCCATCTTTGTCCGTCCTCTCATCTCCATCAAAAGCTTGATGAGTTTGTCTTCCGGTTCTTCAACTGCCTCTTCCCGTGCTCCCACTTCTTCGACTTCCTCGTCGATGTGGTATAATGTATCAGGAATGCATCCACGTATTTGGCTTTCCTTGATCATTGGGACTTCACTAGTCAAAATTCGCATTGTTTGCATGCACTCGTCGAACATCTCACGATCAACTGTGACTGTTGCGCCACGCGCTCTTCATCCTGGACCTCGAAAATTAATGCCTCTGTGAGACATTTTCAACTGCAGCTGAAACTCCCACTGGTCCAGTAGCCGAAATTTCACAAGTCGTGCACAACTCTACCCAACCGTAGTTGGAGTTGTCTACGTACTCAACACTGGATTTACTTCCAACTCTGATACCACTTGGCGCAAGGTCGGTCCAGACAAGGACTTCTTGCTTAATAATAACACATGACACACAACGCTCACATATACTAGGAGTAAATAGGATTTCAGAAGCTATCGTCTATTACTTCAACTGAATTATAATGTTTGAATACAAAGCAAATGAACTAAACTACTAAACTAGTCGGCCTTAGCCTGATACAATATACATAATTAAATGTGTGTTCTCTCTGTGTGCGATCTCCGTCCCTCTCACGGCCTCTGCTGAATGCAAGCGCTCGTTGAGCTATGGATGAACAATCTTTGTTTCCACTAATCTCTCTGAAATGAACTTTTTCCCACTGTGCCTGCGCACTAGTCTTCTACCGCTGCTCTACTGCTCATCCTGATGTCCACTCCATTCCCCGAGACACTCTTCCTTTGTCCGCCGAATCCTCCAAATCCTGCAGACCTGCAGTTTTCAGCACCCTTTGGTCGTGCTACACAACCTATTCCCATGGTGACATCTGTCATGATCCCAACCACCTTCATAACTGCTATTAACTTACTTAGCAACCCCGAACGGCTACAAAGTACTTTTCCTTGACTTCTGAACTTCCCTTACTCTACTACAGTAGTCGGTCCCATCACTAACTTCGACCATATTGCCTTCGTCACCGTTTGACTTCACCTGTCAGCATTACTTTGCTTCTATGACTCAACAGTTTGCCCCTTCCTCCACACTTGGCCTTTGCCGAAACCCATCGGTGTCATGACTTGACAACATGAGGACATTCGACACCTTTGCTGCAATCCTGTCATCTGTCGACCTTAGACATGTCAAATATCGACCTTCCGCTCCTTCTATCGACCGCATATCGACAGCTTCTGCTCGACTACTTGGCTTCGACATCCAATCTGTGAGGCACCTGCAACAATTAATTAACAAGAATACGCGAAATAGCATAAATGACAGAACTCATAATCACTTTTGTATTGATCACAGGCCACTTCGAGGGGGCAACCTCCTTTGAGCAAGCTCAATACAAATAACTTCACCCTGCCTTCATAGGTCTCAACACACACTTATATACTAATTCTAGGCGCCAATACTATGGGTCGAAACCATGGGCCGTTACAAACTATGGATCAACAATACTACGGGCGGCTTACAAAGCATATGCGCCAACAACAATAACACAAACTATTGATCAACAAATACTACGAGACGACTTACAAAGCATATGTGTCCAACAACAACATACTAACAAAGTAAAGACATGGGTTCCTAACATACCCTCCCCCTTAAAAAAAGCTTTGTCCTCAAAGCTTTAGATGTGGAAATTGTTGTTGAATCTGAAGGAGTGGTTCCCATGTAGCATCCTCTGGTTGCATGCCGTGCCACTGAATTAAGACCTCTGTGATAGAGCAAGAGCGAAGCTGACGCGTGCGCCGATTGAGGATGGCCTCTGGCTCCAAAAGGATGGATCCTTCATTATCCAGTTCGGGTAAAATCGTTTGGCCGCTGATGTTGGTGCCAAGAACTTTCTTCAGACAAGAGACATGAAAGACTGGATGAATGCGTGAAGAAGGAGGAAGTTCCAATTTATAAGCAACGGACCCAATCTTCTGAAGAATCTGATATGGCCCATAGAACTTTGGAGCGATCTTATGACGCCCTTTGAGTTTCAAGGAGGATTGTTTGTACGGCTGGAGACGAAGAAAAACCATATCGCCGACTTGAAAAGTGCGCTCCGAACAGTGCTGATCAGCTTGTTGCTTCATGCGATTTCTTGCCATGTGAAGATTGTCCCGCAAAATGCGAAGAATCTGATCGCGGTTGCGAAGGACCGTGTCAACTTCCTGAACTGGTGAACTGGTGGGGGTGTATGGAAGAAGAGTTGTTGGTGCCTGACCATAGACTGCTTCATATGGGGTCATTTTAGAGGCAGTGTGGTAAGAGGTATTGTACCACCATTCAGCGAGAGGGAACCACTTTTCCCACTGGTGTTGTTGTTCCGAGGTGAAGCAACGAAGATAAGTTTCCAAGCATTTATTGACAATTTCAGTCTGACCATCTGTTTGTGGGTGATACCCTGAACTCATCTTCAGTTTGGTGCCAGTGTGGCGAAATAGTTCTGTCCAAAAATGACTAGTGAAAGTCGCATCACGATCCGAGACAATGGAAGAAGGGATGCCATGAAGACGAAAGATCTGGTCCATAAAAATTTGAGCGACGGAGGAGGCTGTATAGGGATGGATGAGAGCACAAAAATGACTATATTTGGAGAGACGATCAACCACAACGAGAATCACTGTCTTCCCGCCAGATTTAGGGAGCCCTTCAATGAAATCCATAGAAATATCTGTCCAAATCCGTGTAGGTATGGGCAAGGGTTCAAGCAATCCTGGAAGGAGTGTTGTTTCACCCTTATTGCGCTGGCAGGTATCACATTCGGCCACCATCTGTTGAATTGTCCTTTTCATGCCCTGCCAAAAGAAGTTACGCCGTGCTCGTTCATATGTTTTGAGGAACCCAGAGTACTCGGCCGATGGAGAAGCATGGAGTTCATAGAAGACAGCCCGTTGAAGATCTGTGCTCTGGGGAAGCACCAGACGACCCTTGTATCGCAGAGAAGCACCATCCCAAGAGTAATGTGGGACAGCAGAAGGATTGTTGGTCAAGCGTTGGATGATCTGAGATAAGGAAGAGTCATTGACATAACCTTGTTGAACAGATTGCAACCAATTTGGAACAGGCATAGAAATAGCTGAAAGAGAACCTTGGGCATCAAATGTGCGAGAAAGAGCATCTGCCACAATATTGTCTTTACCCTTCTTGTAAGTGATCTCATAGTCATAACCCATGAGTTTGCTAACCCATTTTTGTTGTGTCGGGGAGGAGACACGCTGGTCCAAGAAATATTTCAGACTCTGGTGATCAGTCTTGATGCATAAATGATTCCCTAATAGGTATGGACGCCACTTCTGTACTGCATGCAAAATAGCCATCATTTCCTTCTCATAGGTAGAGGCAGCTAAATTCTTACCTGAAAGGGCTTTGCTGGTGAACGAAATGGGGTGTTCATCTTGAAGGAGAACAACACCAAGTCCATTGTCGCAAGCATCACTCTCAATAGTGAAGTGCTTGGAAAAATCGGGCATGGCTAGCACAGGTGTAGTACACATAGCTTGTTTTAGTTTGTCAAATGCACACTGAGCAGCAGGTGTCCATGTAAAAGCATCTTTTTTCAATAGAGCAGTTAATGGAGCTGCAATCTTCCCATAATCCTTGACAAACTTGCGGTAGTAGCCAGTCAACCCCAAAAAACCACGAAGGCTCTTGAGTGTCTGAGGATGTGGCCAATTGTTCATGGCCTCGATTTTGGCAGGATCCACGCGAACCCCTTGTGCTGAGATAATGTGCCCGAGATACTCAACTTCCTTTTGTCGAAAAACACATTTAGACTGCTTGGCATGGAGATGATGGTCAGAGAAAAGTTGCATGACAAGATCCAGATGCTGGAGATGTTCATCCCATGTTTTATTGTAGATGAGGATATCATCAAAGAATACCAGAATGAATTTCCGCAAGTAGGGTCGAAATATTTTATTCATTAAGGCCTGGAATGTGGAAGGAGCATTAGTGAGGCCAAAGGGCATGACCAAAAACTCATAATGGCCATCATGTGTGCGGAAAGCTGTTTTAGGAATATCATCCTCATGAACCCGAATTTGATGATACCCAGAACGAAGATCCAACTTGGAGACAAAATGAGCCCCATGAAGCTCATCAAGAAGCTCATCAACAACAGGAATTGGAAACTTATCCTTGATGGTGAGGTGATTAAGTGCTCAGAAGTCAATGCAAAGGCGCCATGACCCATCTTTTTTGCGGACAAGAATAACTGGAGAAGAAAAGGAACTAGTGCTTGGGCGAATAATACCTTGCTTCAATAAGTCCCCAACGAGCATTTCAATCTCCGTTTTTTGGTGAAATGGGTAGCGATAGGGCCTGATGTTGGGAGGAACGCTGCCAGGAAGGAGCTGAATACGATGGTCTTCTGGCCTGGAAGGTGGTAATCCCACTGGTTCAGCAAAGACACCTGTATATCGATCCAAAATTTGTTGTAGATCTAAAGGAGTAGTGGAGACCACTGATGGTTGCATCTGGATGGAATGGATCTGAGCGATGACACCATGTGAATTCTTCTTGAGGAGTTTTTCCATGCGATGGGAACTGATGATGCTAAGAGAACCTGGTTGTAATCCTGTCAATGTGTGTTTGTGTCCATTGAGGGAAAACTGCATCCAAAGTTCGGCAAAATCCCATAAGATAGGGCCGAGTGTGCGTAGCCATTGCGCGCCCAAAACCACGTCACATCCGCCTAAGGGCAAGGCAAACATGTCAGAGCGCAAGGTATAATCTCCCATAGAGATACGCACATTTCAACACTTCCCTTTGCAAGGTAAGGTGCCCCCATTGGCAATCATGACTTCAAAGTTGGAGCAAGGATGGATAAAACAATCAGCTTGTTTGGCGATCCGAGGGTCAATGAAATTATGAGTGCTACCAGAATCAATGAGGATTGTAAGAGGAAGCTTCTTGAAGTAACCTCTGACCCACATTGTTTGGGGGGTGGTGATTCCAGCTAAAGCATGGAGAGATATCTCTGGATGGTCATCCTGAGACGGAGGGTCAATAGGCAGTTCCTGAATGTCGACCGGAGCATCCAGTGTTTCTGGATCTTCGTCACCCATTTCAGAGGCAGGCGGAGACTCCACATCCAGGAGACAGAGCTTTTGCTGAACACATTTATGTCCCCGAGTGAATTTCTCATCACAATTATAGCAAAGCCCCTTTTCTCGGCGTGCTTGCATCTCTGTTTCAGACAAACGCTTGATAGGAGTCGGTCGAGGAGCCTGCGGTATAGGTGGTCGCTGAGAACCCATATTTCGGAAGGGAACAAAAGTGGGCTTGGAGCGTTGTTGGGATGAAATCTTGTCTTCTGCCAACTTAGCCAACCCGAGTGCTTCCATCATTGTGTTGGGACAGAACATTTTGACCTCAGAGCGAATGGCATCCTTTAGACCACTGATAAAACAACTCCGGTAAAATTCATCAGACAATCCTTCGGTGTGGTTGGCTAGATTCTCAAATTCGGTTTGATACTCTCTCACAGTGCCAGTTTGGCGAAGTTTAGTGAGGGCTCCTGTGAAGTCATCAAAAGCACTAGGACCAAATAGTTGCAAAAGGAGCTGGCAAAAGTCTGGCCAGTTGGGCTCTGGATGAGCCTTGATGTACCAACGGTACCATTGAAGAGCTTCCTGTTCCAAATGAAAGGATGCCAACGGAACTTTATTGACATCAAAACTATTATGCAAACTGAAATACTGTTCTGCACGATAGATCCATCCAGTTGGATTGGTAACATTGAAGTGAGGAAAATCAAGCTTCGGACCACAGAAATTGCTGGAAGAAGAGAACCCATTGTCTACTGAAGACTCGGACTGCCGTTTGTTGTTCATAGCTGAATGTTCAAGATGGAGACCGAGAAATTTTTCATCCAGATCCTGGAGTTTGGCTTGGATGGCTGCAAGTGCTTCCTCCATGGTTTTTGCTCCTGCACGGGTGACAAACATAACCAAGTTGTTGTTTTTTTTTTTTTTTTTTTAGACTGGAGCGGCTACGGCTCGAAAGAGATCTGGAACAGAGCCGAATGGATTGAAAACGGTTGAATCTGGAACGGCTTGCAAAATAGATCTGAAACGGTGCAGCAGTGATCGACAATAGTTCAGCTGAAAGTAGATATGGACCCCAGGTATGTGCGGCTTCCTAACAGTTCAGGGGTTTCACTCGACCACCAATGCTGTCTGACGGCTTGCGTATTGGGGTAATACCCCTCACTCCACGGCTCAGGTAAAACTGATAAGCGCTTTGCCACAAACGACAACTCTTGATTTACCTCACGGGTGGGAACTAGTCAATCAGGTAGGGGTCGTTTCCCTTTTCGCTGGCAGGTCCTCTCAATGGGCCAGCTACTTCGGGGTTCCTGTGGTACTCCTCACAATGAGTTTTAGGGATTATGCCCAAGTACTTCCCACAGTTAAGCGGATAGGGATTATTCCCAAATCCGAACCTACAACAGATGCGAAAAAAAAATTTGGCAGAAATTTCACCCAGCGAGCCCAAGAAAGTGCTCTGATACCAGATGTGAGGCACCTGCAACAATTAATTAATAAGAATACGCGAAATAGCAGAAATGACAACTCAGAATCACTTTTGTATTGATCACAGGCCACTTCGAGGGGGCAACCTCCTTTGAGCAATCTCATTACAAATAACTTCACCCTGCCTTCATAGGTCTCAACACACACTTATATACTAATTCTAGGCGCCAATACTATGGGTCGAAACCATGGGCCGTTACAAACTATGGATCAACAATACTACGGGCGACTTACAAAGAATATGCGCCAACAACAATAACACAAACTATTGATCAACAAATACTACGGGACGACTTACAAAGCATATGCGTCCAACAACAACATACTAACAAAGTAAAGACATGGGTTCCTAACACAATCTTCCTTCACACCAGCGGTCTTCGGAAATCCCCATGGTCGACTCCTCATGTTGATCATCTTCGACTGTTTCTCCTAGGCCTCGATGCTCCTACATCATCTGACGACATAGCCATACCACTGACAACAAGAGGCGTCGGATATCAGACTTCTTATAATGTAAGTTCGGTCCTATATCTGACGTCCACTTCAAAAGAATATGACAAGCTCGCCAAACCATCGACGCCAAACACCGCCGGTATATCTAGGTATCTGCGTCGGAATCCTACAATATTTGAAGTAATGCATGTCGGATATCTGAGGGCCCTGTTTTCGAATATCCGACCACCCTATAAAGTAATGGGTGTCGGATATCCGACCCCTATAAATTAATGGGTGTCGGATATCCGACGGGTATATTAAAAGAGTTGTGGCCAAATATCCGACAGGACTGTGTCGAATATCCGACGCAGCCATTTTGTTGTCGGATATCCGTCGAAGTGCAACCGACGTTTAAAAAAGGAGAAGCTTGTCGGATGGTCGACACTGTGATGTTGAAAATAGGACATATATGCCGTCGGATTTTGGGTTCAAAAATGTTATTAGATAGTCCGTAGACACTCACCACTAATGGAGATGAGTCCAAGATACAGGGACCTTTGGGTATATCCTCTGGAATAGATGTGTTGGTGTCGACACAGGGATATCTGAAACTACCAAGGCAATGATATTTTCTTTATAGGAGCGTGAGGTGTACAACCAAGAGGTGATAGTACTAGTTGTGTAACTGACACACTGTGCGGGGGGATACGGGTGTTGGGGAGTGATGGGACTCAAACTTCCTTTGTTCAGAGTATGATGGCAGGGCTAACCTGGCAGCATCTGAAACTGACCTCGGGAAAAGGGTCATAGCTTAAGGGACCAAGGATTGTGACTGCAATGGGGGAGACTCGGGGGGGGGGGGGGGACTGATGAGTGATATCAGGAGACTCACAAGGGGGGGGGAACTGATGAGTGATATCAAGAGATTCCAAGTGTGGCACATCACAGACTACTTTGAACAAAGGTGACCATGATGGGGATGCTGCCATAATGGTGGGACAAGATGTGATCTGTCGTGGCGCCGAGAGGCACCGTTTGTGCCTTCTTCATGATTTAAGTAGCTTGAAGAAGGGATATGTACGAGCCTAGGACGGTGTATGCTCGTGGGTTCTTTAAATTTTAAGGAGTTGGAAAGCAATAAGAAGACTCTGAAAAGGTGGAAAGGTACCGTCGTGTGGATTTATACGAGCCAGGGATGATAAATGCTTGTGTTCGTTTTCAATTTTAGAGATTCTAAAAGTAATAAGAAGACTCCAAGGGGGTTCTTTTTCGTATGTTAGTCCCCAAGGCCCGAAAAATCATAAAAGTATGCAATGGAGAACTCTTCTAGCCGGTATGACTAGAGTATTCATTTTTCATAATTATTCTACCAGGTCCGGAAAAGAGTTAAACTTATACCATATAGATACCCTTTCAGATACTTTTAGCGAGCATGAAAGGAAGCAAGATTGCTCGGCAAACTTTTCATTCTTTAAGGAGTCAGAAAAGAGCTTAACATAAACTCCTTGAGTGCCTCTTTCATAAAGGAGTTGCTCGGCCCTAAAAATGGATAAAAGTATACCGAACAGATGTAAAATCCAACCAAGTAGGAATTGTTCAATCAAGGGACAAACATGGGAACTAAGAAAGAAGGTGTGGGGGGAACACTAATAGGGCCTCCTCTTGGGTAAGTGAATGGTGGAAAAATAAAGCAATAACTGTAGTATGGATGGAGCGTAGGGGTCATGAATAGGCCATGATAGACAAAATTGTCAAGATGGTGAAAAAACCGAATGCGTCATGTGTGGCACGCAAATCGAGGTGAGTGGCATGGAAAAAATGCCCCAAAAAATAAAAATAAGTGAGAGAGAAATGATCTCAAGCATCATCACAGGCACGAAATTCTGAATCCGTCGGTGCAAATGGCACAGAAAACGGAGTTCGGATGACTCTGGAATGGTCAAAGAAAGAAAAGGGGCCAAAATGGGCCATAAATAAAGGGGAGCCCACCGAGCCAAGGATGCAGTGGTGGGGAGAAATGATGACTCATGGGGGCGGAATACTAGGAACATCAAATCAAATCAAATATACTAGTGACATGTGACCTAAAAAATGGTCGATATCAGGGATGTAAAAAAGTGAGCAAGGTTAAGGTCCTGCCCCCATGCTATGGGCATAGGGTTTGTGATTGTGGATGACATATGTGTTGATTTGAGAGATGGGATCATTACAATACTGATATAGATGTGATGGTGCAGGGCCAAAATGATTGAGTAAGAATCCTATCCCAGGGTCAAGGTAATCTATTATTCCCCCTAGCCTAGAGGTGTCAATGTGGTGCAGATGTTGTCTCAGAGAGGGATCGACAAGGCATCGACCAACTACTGGAAGGGGGTGTACATGAGGCTAATGGAAATGGTGGCACACTGAATTGATGATATGATGATGGGGGATTCTCCTTGTGGGGTAGATTCCCCTGGTATCATCGACAAGAATGAAGATGATGATGAGTATGGAAGTTTTTTGGCATGTCCCCATGCTGTGGACATGTTATTTCCTCGTCAATTCGAACAGATTGGATAAGTGGGTAGGAGGGATCATTTGAATTTGATGACGTGACTGTGGTGTCGAAGATTGAAATAGTATAAATGGTGTTTACCTCAACTGATGAGGATTCTGGGGGGTGGATCTCCTCAATTATAGCGATCAAGGACTTTAAGGGTGGTTGTCGCAGCTCATGGAGCACTAACTGGTACTTTGGTAAGTCGAGACAATGATGAGAGTAATGGTCGTAGACGCCATATATGGAGTAGGGGTGGTTGGTGCGCAATGATTTGTTACACAGTGGGGGGGTGTTTGGTAGTTCGACAACCAGTATATTGTGGTTATCAACCAATGTCTTCATGTGTTCGTGAAGGTTGGGAAATTGCGGACAATTATGGGTTGCATGGCCCAAATCATCGCACAAGCAACACTTGGGAGGAGCGCAGAGTGGAGGGGGAGGGTGCACGGTTCTAGTCACATTTTGTGTGGTATGAGTGTGCGTGGCTCTACCCCCATCATTCTTGGGTGGTTGAGGGGCGGTGTGGGAGAAATATGGTGCCACCATACGGGGAGGTGGATGATTTTCGGTGGTAATCAGTTGTACTGGATGAAGAATGACTTGTGGTGTCGGAAGTGGGATTAGGGCCAGGTAAATACCACACGGGAAGTCCTAACGTCAACTCTGAGAGATTCAGTGTGGCCATGGCAAGCATACTGACTACCCCTAATGGTGGAAATAAGAAGGGTATTGTGTGCATCGGTGTGGCTCCAACGTGGCTAGGTACCAATGGCGGTTGGGACAGGAGTGGAGGTTGAGATTCAGGGACCGATTGAATTCACGAAATGGTGTACAAATCAAATATCTCAATGGCCGGAGGGGAGGCGGTATGAAATGAAAGGTGGAGACCATTGGGGGCTCTTAATAAAGGAGAGGTCCGACGGTGGAAACCAATGAGGTAGGTGCACCATAAACGGGTTGTTCAACCAAGGGGAGAACATTTTCAAGTGTAACGGGCGTGTTTGGGTCATAGTAAGTGACTTGATCGATTTTAACAACCCGTCCCTCATGGGGGAACATAATAAGCTAAAACACAGAGGAAGCAACAACCTTCATGGCGTACATGTAACTTCGCCCTAGGAGTAAGTTGTAGTCAAGTTGTGTGTTTACGACTTCAATGTCAATCAAGATAGTTTTGCCGGCTAAAATGACTGGAACATTAGCTAGAAGACCTTGTGGCCGAGATGAATGGCCATCATAAGCTCATAAGGTAGTCGTGGATGGATGTAGGGTAGGGGATCCGAGCTTCTTCCACATGAATGTATACATAACGCATGTAGAGGCACCCTCATCGATGATACATCGATGGATAACAAGATTCTGGACTGACACGGAGACTTGAAATGCTAAGGTGGAAGGCATGCGTGGTTCAGATTGGTCTAAATCGAATGCCATCATTCGTGAGTCAGAAGGGTCGATTGCACCTATGGAGGATAACAATGTTTTGCGGGCAGTTCTTTAAAAGTTCCAAGGCTCACATAGCAGCAAGGGACTGGGATAAGTCATACACGATGTTATAGTTGGGGGCAGCTCGAGTATTGGGGTTGTTATTGATGTGGCACAACGGAAATAGAGGATATTTGGGGGCCCCATCAAACGGTGTTGGGGGTAGGCGTAACAAATGATATGTGGGAAGAGTGGTAGCGGCCTTGTCTGCAGGAATGGTTTCAGCGGTGGAACCATATTGGTTATGGCATGTTTGAAGGTTGATATTAGCCGAAGACATCACTAAAAGATGTTGAGTTCCTGAGTCAACGTGTTGTCTACCAAGAGTAGCGTAAGTAGCTAGTTGTTGTGGTGTAGAATCCCCTTGAAGGGGAACCAAAGGTTGGGTGGCTACTACCCCTTGCGTGGGTATGGGTTTCTGCAACACCATGGTTTGTTCATTAGGTTGCGGGGGGTTTGGCGGTGCCGAAGGTGCAGCATGTCCTTGGCGTCGAG
The DNA here is from genome assembly GCA_027924585.1 of Larix kaempferi. Classification (NCBI taxonomy): domain Eukaryota; kingdom Viridiplantae; phylum Streptophyta; class Pinopsida; order Pinales; family Pinaceae; genus Larix; species Larix kaempferi. Next base: position 11,249,042 of record BSBM01001110.1, on the reverse strand, counting down.
CGTCATCACTCCAAAGTTGGCGAGATCGCTCTAGATGGGAACAATTCTACATGTAATGGTTGTATACCCCGCAAATAGAGCATGGGTGGTTTGTGCGTAATTTGGGGTTTTTCCCTTATCGAGGTGGTCGATCAGGATTTTGGTTATCTGGTGCAACACCATTATTTTTTGGGGGGTTAAGTGGTGGACTGCCTCTATCTGGAGGTTGTTTATTTCCTCGGTTACATCCTCGTCCCCTATTTTGTTGTCCTTGTTGGTTTCGTTTTGAAGGTTGGTTTTACTGGTGGTTTTGTTGAGCATAAACTTTCCCTTGGGGAACAAGGGGTTTTGCGGTTGAGCAGGTGTTGGGGAAGTCTGCGGTGGATAATAAGTTGAAAGGGCTTGAGGTGGTGCGGGTGCAGGTGCATCTGGTTAAGGGTAGTATGTAGGGGTGCCGAAGGGGGGCTTATGATGGCGGGGTGTGACCGTAGCAATGCACTGGACACGAAGGTCCATGTATATGAGGAGATTGGCCCATGGGAACATACGAAGGTGTTGCTCCTGAATGGGTTGTGGTGCATGAAAGGTCGGGACCACCCATGGAAGAATTAGGCGTTGGGTTATATGTTGGGGCGGTGGCAGGAGGCATATGGACATATGGTTGATTACGAGATGAAATGTGGCCAATAATGTCGTCAGTAATGTGGGATGCTCCCGACACATCCTTCCTGGAGGAATTGTCGCGGGAGCATCAAGTTAAATGGAGTAGAGGTAGCCCGACTATGCATAGATGAGGTCAAAATGTTGGGCTTTAGGTATGGATTCTTCTTCGGTTTTGGGTCATTCAGATGCCACATCCTTGGAGATAACTGGTATGAGGGATTTCAAGAACCAATCTAAGAAGATGTAGTCATCTAACTTGATCTTACACAAACTACGACGTCTACGCCATTCATGAGTATGGTAAGTGATATGGGTAGCTGTGTTCTGTCTACAAGATAGTAAAATCTCAACACCAATGTCATAACGTACAAGTAACTGGAAGAACTACAAGAAAGTTGAAGCAAGGGATGTAAAATTGGAATGTGTCCCATGAGGCTATTCAATGTACCACTTAGTTGTAGAGCCAGTGAGGGTCTGTTGTAGGATCGATTCATCTACTATGGAGTTGGAGGAACACCATAAGTGGAAGGAAATGATATGGTGTTGGGGGTCCTCACCACCCTTCCCTTCAAACTTGGGGATGTCTGAAGGGAGTTTGGTAGGCATGGGAGGCCACATAGGGTCATGTCAGATCGGATCATTGGTCAATCGGGCCAGATCAGGGAGGTTGATACTGGACATGAATGGAAAACTAGCAGAAGGATGTGACATGGTCGGAGGGGTTTGCATGCTATCCATGATGGCAATCGTGGCGCCACCTCCACCTAGGGGTGGAGCAATGGCGTAATTCATGACAAGGATTGAGGGACCTTCAATAAAGGGGCGGGGTTGTGTAGGAAGGGCCAGTGCCCCCAAGTGTACTATTGGTGACCAAAGGGACGGTAGTTGGAACTGATCCACTACTGATAGGTATGGAAGTATTGACTGGAATTCCAGGTGTAGGTCCTCTAGATGGTATAGCAGGGGTGAATGATGAAACAATAGCTAGGCTAGTGGTGGAACCACCACCAACATTCCCATTGTAAAAGGGGTTGGGATTCACGCTGGCCATGGGGCTAGATGGAGCTTTGTATATGGGTAACTCTGACTCAGAATCAGAGGTAAAGTAAAGGGCGTCTGGATGAATATTTGGCGACGAATTTGTGCTTCTGTGAAGGGTGAGGTCGAGTGGATCGTGTTGCGGGGATATCCCCCGTAGGCAATGAGAATGTCTCGGTGAATCAATGGTGACAGGTGTAAAAGTGTTGAGGGACTGTGGTAGATAAAATGCTCAAAAATCCCAGTGCAACCATGTGTGCAAAAGGAGAGCTAAAAAAATATCGCACTCAAGCCAACAACAATGCTAAAAAACGCATGCTGCAACATTGTGCTACAACAAGCGAAGCGGAAATAAAATGGTCAAAATACCAACAAGCATCACTCCTAGAAATAAAAAGGTAGACTCGTTAATCCAATGGAGGTATAGGAGCATGCAAACACCTATCTAAGAGATATGAAATCTCACACAAATCGTATCCCCTGCAGGGTGACGAAATACGCGGTGACGCAATATGAAATGTAGAACCAAATAGCTAAAGTACATCCCTCTATCGAGAGGGACTCCGAGTAAAAGAGTACTAGAAGAATGGAAACTAAGCTACCCCGCTCATTATACATCCGGAAAGGTGTCCCGTAACTTCAGTTGTTTGGCCGTCGCACACCCGGTATGGGCGCTAGTATGAACAACGATAACAACAAGTTGGTGTCCTTCAGTATAGAATGGAGAGCGGCATTCCACTCAGACTTCCGGAACCAATATTACTACTTTCCCTCCTAATGGAGAGTCCCTCCGACAAATCGGTGTCAACGGTACCAATAAGTAATAGGGGATTTTGGTTCCCTAAAAGACAACATCTATGTCTCAAATGTAAATGACAGAGGGGGTGTTATTTGGATGCCTAAACACAATGTCCTACCTAGCTACAAAATTGTTTTTGTGTTCCCCAAGTGGGGTTAAGGTGGGTTTAATTAAGTCAATTTTAAGTCTCTCTTTGAATTACGGGGAGAGTGTGTGTGCACAAGTGGTGTGAACCCAAGATCGCCAGATAGTAAATGCTTGAAAGAAACAACTGAGACTGAAATAAAATATTTTTTATTTTAATTTTCAAAAATAAAATATGTAACTACGATAATAAGTATACAGGAAATAAACTTGTTGAACTATGATGCAAGATATAGCAATGCAGGAAGTATGCATGCACACTGAAATGTCCTTAATGCTACAACAAGCAAAATAGCAAAAAAACTAATGGCAAATGTGTGCAAGAAAACAAGGGTTTGTGGGTGCAGCAAAGGGTAAAAAACAGGTGCAGGGTGCGGCTGTGAGGCGAAAAGGTGTGCTCTGGGTGTGGAAAACTGTAGAAAAATCGCACCAAAACAGAAAAACAGAAAACAAGAAAAAAGGGCACGGGTCTAGGTGGAAAGGGCGTGGCTGGGGCACAGGTTTCAAACTCAGAAGTTCGTGGAGGGCACAGTTTTTAGGAAACCAGTTGCGCGAAGGGCGCATGTTCCGGGAAAAATGCTCGTGGAGGGCGCGGATTTCTCAGATGAAGGCATGCTAAACGCGTGACTTTTGGGTCGGTATGCGATCGGAGGACGAGGGTTTGCAGGGTGGAATGCACGCGCAAGGCGTGTGTTGCGGGGTAGAGCGCCCATGCAGGGCACGGGTAGCTGAGGGTTATGCGCACGTAGAGCGAAAGTTTCACGAAAACATGTGCGCGGAACGCACGACTTACTTGGATGAAAGCATGCTAAACACGCGCCTTTCGGGATGTTTTGCACACAGAAAGCGCGGCTAAAGGGGACAAAAATTCACTAAGGGAACGGTTTACAGGCGCAAATGCATGCTTCGGGCAAGATTTACAGGGCAAAAGTCGTGTTGGGGAGCGCGGGTTTCAGGTCGTAAGTCGCACTACGGCCGCAGGAACACCACAAAAAATCACGGGTTGGGCCGTAAAAATAGTACTAAAGAAGGGAACTGTGAAGGAAAGGGCCATATCTGCAAATATGGGGGAAAAAATCATGTATCCCAAAACTGTAAAATGAAAGAAAATAACAAGTACAAAACTAAAAAATATCTTAAGACAAAGATTGATGGGAATCGACCCAGTGGAGTCGCCAAATCTGTAGCCAGTGTTTTCAAACCAGCCTGTGCAAATGAGCGCCTACTAAGGGTTATGGAACCCTTGGTAGTAGATTCAAATATGGATAAAAACTAAATGGATGAAAACTGATATGTATGAGTGCAAATAACAGAAAGTAAATCTAACAAACTACTGCAGTAAAAAGAACTAATAGTTCAGAACCCATGAAAGATTTTTTGTATTTTATTGCGAACTAGGGTTTACAAAAATGGTTACCTCCAAAGACGAGGTGATGGGGGCCCTTACAGCAGTGCGAAGAGTAGCGTGTCGGGTTTCCTGAGTTCCTTACTCTTCTCCAAATGCTTAATGGATGGCCAAGATTCAACTAGGTGGGAACACAATCTCAAAAGGGTAGGCTAGAGTGTTGTAGGAAATTTGGCAGCATAAGGGTATGAAGAGTGACCATGGATGTGAAATGGGGGGCCTCCATCACCTTTTTATAGTGATTTTGGGTGGTGGATTATTGACCCATGGTCTTGGGAAACCAATAGTATTGGCTAGTGGTATTTGATATTTTCCCTCTTTTTTATTTTATTTTGACGTTTTCCCTTTTTTCTTTTCTTTTTGGGGATTTTTGGACCCTTTTGTGGGTTTTAAACCTTTTTTGAAGGAATTTAGTTAATTTTTTTAGGGAAATAATGATTGTTTTCCCATTTGGTTACCAATTTAGGGTTTTGGAGGCCAAAAATGTAGGAAAAGTGGACAAATTGGTTATGTGACTAGGGAGATGAGCTAGTGAACAATTTTTGGGTGTTAACAGTATCAGTTGGTCATTGCAGTCACTCAACTATAAGAACGATGAGATAATAAGTGGCGCAGACTGTAGTATCAGCGAGCACACAGAACATGAAGTAATTCATCAGCAGGAGTGTGATTTGAGAGGAATGAGAAGTCAAGTGATGTATGCAGATCAATGATAGACTATCAACTACACATGAAGGAAGCACACAGCAGACTTATTATCATAAGATCAGAAGGGTGCACGAGGTTGAAGTTCGACAAAATCATACATTGGACATCAGAGCGGTCGAATGGGGAAAGGCGACAGGGACTTGGAGCTTCCTTCATATTGGTGCATGCAAAAAAACAACCAGACAGGGGGTCGGTGCATCCTTTCATTTGGTGCTGGAGAAACACAAGGAGTTATAGCTTCCTTCAGGTTGGATCTTGTAAAACCAAGGGGTTGGTGCCTCCTTCCAGTTGGTGCCGGTAAACACAGGACGTTGGTGCTTCCTCAAATATATTCTTTCTCATTATAAAGAATCATTCTGTGGTTTTCTCCTGTTTAGGTTTCCACGTAAAAATATTGTGTTTTATGTGTTGTTTATGTTGGTGCATATATGTGTGGATGTTTATTTTCTGATGCATAACTGAAGATAAATATTAATTAAAGGCTAATCTATTAAAGAAGTTAAAAATTTCTGATAACTGCACTAATATTGATTCAACCCCCCTCTCAGTATTAAATCGATTCCAACAATTGGTATCAGAGCCGGTGTATTCAGTAACAGATTAACATCTGGAAGATAGACTAGCACGTAATTATGGAAAGGAAAGGTTCTCTAAGCTAAGCACCATGGTTACAAGAAGATGGCTGTTTAGAAAATCTCTCTATCGCAGAAGTGCAAGAAATCATTCGAACACCGAGAAAGACTATAGAGAAGTTAAGAATATAGCAACCAAGATTTAAATATCTCAAAGAAGAAAGAAGCAAAATCCAAGGAATTGGTAGCAGCCCTTGTCGGCCAGTTGCAGGAAGTTAATGAGACTGGTCAAAATGTAAAATTGAAGAACAAAACCTTGGAGACTAAACTAAAGAAGTTGGTTGCAGATAATCAGAATCTTGAGAGTGAGATTACCTTTCTAAAAGGAGAATTTGGAAAAGTCGCAGAAGAAAAGGAAGTAAAAACCAAGGAAGTCCTGTCATTGAAAGAAAAGCTACATAAACAATGTGAAAGCCAAGATCATCTTCAAGCAAGTTGACTATAGGTTATCTCTCTCAAAGAAATGAATTCAGAATATGATAAATTGATTGACGAACAATGAATCACATTACAGGAAAAAGAAGACAAATGCAAGACCGATTCATGGTAACATAAAGCTTTGCTAAAAGCACAGAGGTACTAAATGAGATTCTCTGCAAGCAAATATCTCCTCACAACAAAATTGGTATAGGTTTTGAGAATGACTGCAAAAATTCGAAGAAGGAGGTTGTGCAAACAAAGAAGATGAACTTGCGCAAATATGTTCAATGTTGGAAATGCACAATGACCGGACATATTGGAAAATATTGCAACAATGTTACTTGTTACAAGTGCAAAAAAATTGGTCACAAAACTCAGAACTGCAAGAAATTAGGGAAGACCGTAAAATGTTGGATAGAGAAGGTTGATAAATATTTTCAATCAGAAAGCAGATGCAACACCTATGAAGATCAAGTAAAATATCATTATTGTAAGATGGTCTGGAGGAAGAAAATTGTGAATATTGATCCTGCACCGAGCAGACTTCAAAATGGAGAAAAAAGGGACCTGGGAGACACATTTGTCTCCACTCCAACACGAAACTGACTCATTGTCAGTCGGACCCACCGTAGTAGGGAAGGCATGCGAGATCATAAACAGATACAATGGGTGGAACATTAATTATTTAGTGGCGGATTTTTATGAACAATAATAAATGCTCAAATGACAACAACATTAATGGGGGAAAGTGGTTAAGTGAATTCAAACCAATCAACTTGAATTTCGAGAAAATTTCCAATATCCTGAAGTTGGACCAAATCAAGGGAAATATGTAGTTCATTAATGACAAACAAAACTGTTAGCCTTCAAAAACCCTCGATATTTTTAGTAAGAACCCTACCACCTATTGAGAATAGTTGCTGAAAGAAGATCAATGAGTTTGTGAGACTTAAGAACTATACAACCCAAAATACAACCGAAGAAAAAAGTTGAATATATGTTTGCATCTATGTAAGAAAACCGTGAATATACTCCCCCCGGAAAGTTGAATTCTCTAATGTTTATCCTACTTGAACTGGAAAGCACAAAGCTGTCGGACCGAAAGGAATCTGAAGGAGCGACTGTTGAAGAAAACCTATATGGCACAATAGACTAAGTCAATTTTGCAGAATACAATGTCAGCGACTCTAAGAAATTTCTGGAACTTGTCAAAATAGAGTATATGAAAAGGATCGATTCAGATGAAATGGTTCTCCAAGAATGAGCCATTGGATTATCTAAGTCTGGAATATTGAATTTGCTGGAAATTACCTTCTTTGGAAAATCTAATTATGCAAATATGTGTGCAAGGTTACTGCTATCACAAGTGCATGGTGGATACCTGTGGCTCAATAGATAAATATTCATTGATTCCACGCTAATTAAATCAATAACTAGTATACCTGCCACATGAGATGTAAGCCTCCTCTTTAACAAAAGGAATGAGAAAGCACTCATAAAAAGGATTTCTGAAAAATATTGAACTCAACGGGCCGGTAGAGGTTTTTCCATTGCTCAGATAAAGGAATCCTCTGTGAGATTCGTTGTTAAACTAATTTCTTGCAAGTTATTTCGAAAGGGGTGCTATGATCGGGTCTCAGCAGCGATCATTGCAGCTGCAGAAAAATGTGTAGAATGTGTCTAGATGAATTGGTCAACATTCTTGCTGAATGATTTCGTTGAAGGCTACATGGAAGCTCAAGAAAAAGGTAACCCATTTCGATACTCCTGGCTATTGATCTACATTGCATTTGTTGGTTGGAAGGAACCATAAGGAAGTCAATTCTTTAACAGAAATCAAAGACCCTTTTGGGGGGATAGTTTTTCAAAAATGTGGGACTCTCCAAATAAATGAAGACAGGAGATGAATGATACCAATTTTTGTGTCTACTATGAAGAGATTAGACACTACAAGAAAATCCTCAGATATGGATGCACATATTTGAGGCATACAAAGGAATAATATGCTTCAAGATTGGGATGCATTTTACCTATGTTCATCCCAAGAGGGACCCTAGCAAGCAGTGGCTTCCCACCAAGTTCATGTGTTATGAAAGTGATATTGTGCAGATAGTGCAGGAATTGGATGAAGAATGGATAAGGCCTTTGACGGAAGAAGAAGAGGCTATGCAAAACAGTAATGTATTTCCCATATTGGAAGAGAAGTTCATTGAAAATCATCCCAAGTCCACTCAGCAAATTGTGCCCACTGAAAAGAGAAAATAAACGAAGCACCCATAGGGGTCATCATGAAAGAAAATAAAATCCTCTAGGCCTAATCCTATTTGTACTCTTACCAGAGGTGACTTTGACAGAATATGAATAGAGATGAGAAACACAACAGTTGAAGCCTTAGAGCAAGTAGCCACAAAAGGGGACATTGAAGAACTTGCGATCCAACGGGGAGAGATCATCCTAAATATGGATGAAAAAATTGCAGATCTGTAGGAGAAAGTACAGGCTATCAGAGAAAACAATAAGTGTTATAGCCAAAATTGGCACTTCTCCATCTGTGACAACACTTATATCTTTTGGTCGCATGACGGAAATTCATGAGATTATTGTGAGTCACAAAAAAAGACATTTGTGGATGGAAGAGACATATTTGGGACTTTAGATGGATGGAATTACCTAATTCATGGCCCATTTAATAGATAGGAACCTTAGGAACAATTTTGGAGACCAAAACTTCTCCAGAAAACCCCCAGAAAAGGTTGTTTTGACCATTTTTCCACAAAACGTAGGTTGCACATGGTAAAACCATGGGTTTCCCAAAAACCTGCATGTTGTACATGTTGAAAGTTGTAAGTACCCACTAGTTTTCCATGAGAAAAGTCGCGGGTACCTCCGAAACACTAAAAATATATATAAAATCACGAAAAATGGTTGGTTTTGGAAACTCCTCTTCCATTGTAACTACTTCCTTTTCGACCATATCTTATTCACTTGCTATATAAGAGAGGGATAGGGACCATAGAAGAGGATCAAGCCCATTGTAATGTTGTGCTAGAGGAATTTGGAATCATATCCCCCTCACTTGTGCCCTAGTTTCTTATAAACCCTAGAACATCTAATCAGAGGTTGGGATCCTTGGAGAAGAGGAGCAGAAGACCTTGAATCTTGGTGTAATGAAGTGCCATGCTTGAAGGAAGGTAATTTGATGTACTTGCTTCATTCATTAATAAATATCAGACATTCTTTTTTTCCCAAACATGATTTGTTCATGTATGTTTCAGATCCGATTACAATTTGATGTTTTATTCTCTTATAAATATCAATCTTTTATTTGTAGTCAAATTGGTTTGAGGAGGGTTTTGTTGAATGTTTTTGCAAGTTGTTGCATTGGAGAGAAAGGAGGTTTGGATCAACCTTATGAATAAGGTACATATCCTCCTAACCCTAATCTCTTTGTTTAATAATTGTACTTGCAGAACCTTTTATGTTTATCTTTTACCCCAGTATGTTGGTAGTCTCACCCCTGCTATAGGAAATTTTCCCTAAAAATAGAACTGGCAACTCCACTAGGGATAAGCCTATCTACTTTGGGGTATCCAAGGAATTTTTTCCCAACATATTTGAAGGTCTCAGTTTAATTTCATGTTAGGACCAATCATTAAGCTTTGTTAGACCCTTCCTTGCTTTGTTTTTTAGTGGAACATTGCAAATTTTTAGATTTTTCTACATACTCCCGAGTTTGTGGTACTTACACTCGCGGTTCTAAGACAAATTCGAAGGTGTAATACTTTTCCACCCGTGGGTCCCTCATGCTTGTACCCTTTCACACTCATGGGTACCTCCTGTACATGAGGTTTTCAATTTTGGAGCTTTTTGGAGGGTTTTGATTGCAATTTTTGGAGTCCCTGTTGATCCTAGTTCTGTGTAGGACCCCTTGGAAGTGGTGTCTTGTCTCTTGATTGATCCTAGTTTGATGTTTGGGATATTTTTTAATACATTTGGGATTGCTTGGAAGAATTTGGGGCTTGTTGACCCAAGTTGGTGGGCTGTGAACTAGTTTGGTGTTTTTGACCCTAATTTGAGTCTAATTGAATCTACTTGCTCCAATTTTACTGAATTTGGAACCTGTTGAGTCTATTTGACCCTATTTTTATGTATTTGACTTATTTTAATCTTTATATTGGTTTATTTTCCTTCCTTATGCTTTTTGTCGCTCTTTTGTAACGAAAGCTCAAGTGTCTTTTATGTTATTTAGGACCTTGATTGCATTGTTTGTGTGCAGACCTAGCTTTACCAAACCATATTTCTTAGCAGGTCCTTTGATTTCATTGAGTCTAAAATTCCTTGGTGTATGCTTTTCCCAATTTTGGAATACTTACATGATAAGAATACGAGATTATGGTTGCTTTCAATGTTTAATAAGAAGATCTGAAAGTTTTTGCATTTGCTTTGATAGTGTGTTACTTTGATTTTCAGTTTTGTTCTCACCTTAAAAATCATAAAAAGTTGATTCATTTTATAAGTTAGTGTTGGTAGAATACTTTGCAAGTGGCTTAAATTATTTAGGAGTGCTTTGCATCAAAAAACAAGAACTTTTCTTTTGCATAGCTAGTTGTTTGAGTCTTTGCATGCTTAAGTTTTAAGTTTGATTTTGCACAGTAGACTTTGAATTTTTACATTTTGCATTCGAAAAGACTAAAAATTGCATTAGATACAAAAATTTTGAATATGCATTCTAGATTATATCATTAGAACTTGCATTAAAAATAAATGGAGATTGGGTGAGTGCATATTTGTGGTGATTAAGTGCTTCATGTTTCCTTTAAAGCATATCTTTCTTTAGTTGCGCTTGTTTTACTTCTTTTGAAAGTTTTTGAAGTACATTTTTAAAGCAAGCAATCAGTAAATTGGATAGGATCTTAGGTACTTTTCTAGTTTAGAAACACACATAACAGTTTAATTAGGATTGTGTAGGTAGGGAGTTGTGAGTAAACTCCTTCACAATCACTTAGACTTGTCAAAACATACGTGTCGTTCTTTTAGGGAGAAAATACATCTTTGTAGAAGGTGAACCGGGAAGCTCCACTCACACAGGAGTCAAGCACGAGGTCGTGTGAGATTGAGTATAGGAGATACTCAATTGAGTATCTACTAGGATCGGTGCACATACGGGGACTTATTAGGACCTTTTTGGTGCTTTTCAGTTTTAGGCTTTGTTACCCTGCCCATGCACATTGATTCGACCTATGATTGTCCCCTCAGACCCTTTCTCCAAGGTTGGTATACTTAGTATCCATACTCTAGGATTCATAAATAGGTGACGGTGGACAGATATTTCCACTATACCTAGGACATATGTGGGAGAAAATCCCTTGCAGTTATTTGGGAGGGCGGTTTGTGATTCAAATGCTTGCACCCGAAGACTCTGTATTGTGGACCTCGGGTAACTATTCTTCATTCTTCATTGGTTTGTTTTTGGTCCTAATCATCCCATACTTCCCTCTGGAAGGCATCTGTTTTCCTCGTTTGGATTACCTAGGACCTTTCTAGTGGTATGATCTTTGTGTTGATTGTTCTTAGTTGGCCTTAGATATTTTCTTGTTCATTGATTCGGGAACTATGGCTAGCATTCTAGTGAGCACCAATCAAGGGACCCATGTTCAAGGGGATTCTTGTGATTTTCTATTCATTGGGAACGTTGGTACTCCCTTACTAGCTACCTTGAATATTTCGAGATTCACTATAGGGCTACCGGTTTGGTTATTTTCCACTCTGAACGCCTTGCATGCTACTGATGCTTCTTAAGTAGGAACCTCAAATCAAGAGCATCAGAACCCTATGCCTTCTTCTCCAGTAGCATCTTCTCCTCCTCCTTCTACCCCATGTGGTAAAAGTAGTAAAACTAGTAACCAACAGTCTAAAAGGAATAGACAGAGGAAGAATAGGTAGAAGATGCCAAAGCAAGGGGGAACCCACCCAGCCTCTGGATGTCATGCCGGGGGCACCTACCCAGCCTCTAGAGGTCATGCTGGGAGAAAACATTCAGTCACTGCAAAACATACTGGAACTATGTCTTCGATAACTATTGGTCATGTTGAGGACGCGTCATGTACATGTTAAAAGTCGCAGGTACCTGCTAGTTGTCCATTTGCAATGTCGCGAGTACCTCAGAAACACTAAAAATATATATATATATAATCACAAAAAATGGTTGGTTTGGTTGGTTTCAGAATCTCCTCTTTTGTTGTAACTACTTCCTATTTGACCATATCTTATTCACTTTCTATATAAGAGAGGGAGAGGGACCATGGAAGAGGATCAAGCCCATTGTGATGTTATGCTCGAGGAATTGGGAATCATATCCCCCTCACTTGTGTCCTAGTTTCTTATAAACCCTAGCACATCTGATCAGAGGTTGGGATCCTTGGAGAAGAGGAGCAAAAGAACTTGAATCTTGGTTTCATGAAGTGCCATGCTTGAAGGAAGATAATTTGATGTACTTGATAGATTCATTAATAAAGATCAGACATTCTTCCTTTCCCAAATATGATTTTTTCATGTATATTTCAGATCTGATTACAATTTGATGTTTTATTCTCTTATAAATATCAATCTTTTATTTGTAGTCAAACTGGTTTGAGGAAGGTTTTGTTGAAGGTTTTTTCAGGTTGTTGCATTGGAGAAAAAGAAGAGAGGTTTGGATCAACCTTTTGAATAAGGTACATATCCTCCTAACCCTAATATATTTGCTTAACAATTGTACTTGCAGAACCTTGTGTGTATGTCTTTTACCCCAGTACATTGGTAGTCTCACCCCTGCTATAGGACGTTTTCCCTAACAACAGAACTGGTGAATCCACTTGGGATAATCCTATCTTCTTTGGGGTATCCAAGGCCATTTTTTCTAGTATATTTGAACGCCTAAGTTTAATTTCATGTTAGGACCAATCATTAATCCTTGTTAGACCCTTCCTTGCTCAATTTTTTAGTGGAATTTTGCAAATATTTGGACTTTTTGCATACTCGCGAGTTTGTGGTACTTACAGTTGTGGGTATGAGACAAATTCGTAGGTGTAATCCTTTTCCACTCATAGGTCCGTCGTGCTTGTACCCTTTCACACTCGCGGGTACCTCCTATACATGAGTTTTTCAATTTTGGAGCTTTTATTGCAATTTTTGGAGTCCCTACTGATCCCAGGTCTGTGTAGGACCCCTTGGAAGTGGTGTCTTGTCTCTTGATTGATCTTATTTTGATTTTTGGGATCTTTTTGAATAAATTTGGGCTTGTTTGGAAGAATTTGGGGCTTGTGGACCCAAGTTGAGGGGTTATGAATTAGTTTGGTGTTTTTTACCCTAATTTGAGTCTAATTGAATCTACTTGCTCCAATTTTACTGGATTTGGAACCTATTGAGTCTATTTGACCCTATTTGTATCTATTTGAGTGAATTTACTCTTTATATTGGTTTCTTGTCCTTCCTTATGCTTTTGGTCTCTCTTTTGTAGTGAAATCTTAAGTGTCTTTTATGTTGTTTAGGACCTTGATTGCACTGTTTGTGTGCAGACCTATATTTACCAAACCATATTTATTAGTAGGTACTTTGCTTTCATTGGGTCTAAAATTCCTCGGTGTATTATTTTCCCAATTTTGGCATACTCACATGATAAGAATCTAAGGGTTTGTGGCCGATTTCATTGTTTAATGAGATTTGAAAGTTTTTGCATTTGCTTTGGCAGTGTGTTACTTTGATTTTTCAGTTTTGTTCTCACCTTGAAAATCTGTTGTTGCAGCAACACCCCTCCCCAAAATTTTGTACATGTTGGGGCCCCTCCTATACTTTTGTAGAAATTTGCTTGAGAAGCCATCCCAGCCGTCAGCCCTGTTTTCAGCATAAAATTTTGCTTCCCTGCTGAGCAGCTTGCCGTCAATCCTACCATGTTCTCCCCAGTGAGCCAAAAGATAACTTAGTTTTTTGCCCAAACGTTTTGGAGTGATCCGGACATAGTCCCGAAGCCGCGGAAGTCAAGCGTCCAACCTTTCCAAAAGGAAGACTTAGGTTTTCTTTGCCGAAAGTAGCGGAAGCCATTGGGTGAGACCACCCGAAACGGCGGGAGCTTTCGCCCAAACCTTCCGCAACCACGGAGAAATTCGAGTTGTTCTCCCGAAACGGCGGAACAATTCAGCTCTGCCTTCCGAAACGGCGGAAGCCATTCGGATAAACTCGCTGAAATAACACCAAGGATTTCATCATTTTCTTCCGAAGTAAAAGACTTAGAAAATTTTCAATCGTTGCTTCTGCGGAACGGTTCCAGCTCCGAAACGACTTAGCTCCCGAAACGGCGGAGCCTTTCACTCAAACCTCCCGCAACCGCGGAAAGGTTCCGGCTTTCCTCCCGAAACGGCGGGACTCATTCGCCTTAGTCTCCCGAAAAGGACTTAGATTTCCTTCTGATTAGAAAATGCGGGAACAAAGGACTTAAAGAATTTTAGTTTCAACCTTCCGAAACGGCGGAAAATTGAGTGAACCCTTCCGAAACGGCGGAAGTTTTCATAAAATCCTTCCGCAACGGCGGGGGAGTTCAGGGAACCCTTCCGAAACAGCGGAAGCCGCCGCGATATCTTCCCAAAAGAAACTAGGCGGAAACTTTTGATGAAACCTTTCCGAAACGGCGGAAGCCATCTCCATAAGTCCCACAGGGAGAATTCACGATCGCCTTCCGAAACCATGAAAAGGACTTAGATTTTTCTCAAGAAGCTGTCGCGGGGGCCTTCAGCTTTTGATCCCGAAACGCGGAAGCCTTCGGGCTACCCTTCCGAAATAGCGGAAGCCAATCACTTACCCCGACCGGCAAAAGGACTCCGAAACGATCCCGGGTGAATTTGCGGAAAATATAAGTTTTGCTTCCGAAACGGCGGAAGCCATTCCCAAAAGCTTTCCGAAACTAGCGGGAGCCTTCGCCAAAACCTTCCCGAAAATCAACAAGACCTTGAAGTTTTGGATCGTGGAAGCTTTCGCAAAAGTCTTCCGAAAATACCGGGAGCATTCGCTATACTGTTCCGAAAGAGCGGAAGCTTTGGCGTTACCCGTCCGCTACGCGGCGGTCTCTCGCGGAAGGCTTCGAGCTTCCTTTTCGCATTAAGCCCCGAAACGTCGGAAGCTTTCGTTGAATCCTTCCGCAACGGCGGATACAAATCACAAACTAGCCCCGCGAATGGCGGTCGCACGGAAACCGAGGTGCGTTGACGTGACCGCTACGCGCGGCGAATTTAAACCCCGTTTTAACCACGCCACCTACCGAATTAAAGGCTCACACGTGCCCATTCTTATAAATTACGGTGGGGGGCTCAACCAATGCACCATTGTTTTTGTCAATCGGCCAACGACGTGCGATACCGTGCAAAACGCTCCAGCTCACCTCGCGCATCCGTGCTCACAGCCACCTTGCTCAAGCAATCCCCACGGTGCCAGGTAGGATCTTCACCTTGTTTTTCACTACTGAGTTGTCCTTTTGGGGAAAATATTGGGTTTTAGTGGGATTGTGACGGGAAAAACACCCGTCGAGGGCTATGTTTTGCCCGTCAGGTACAGTGAACGGAGTTTTCGTTTCACAAAATCGTCATGGGCCTTCGTAAAAAACGTATATTTTATGTTGGTGGGTGCGGGCGGTTAACCATGCCTTGTTTTGTTTTAAACCCCGGGTCGCGCCCCTCGTCGTGGGTTAAGTCGTCGAAACCCTACGGGCTTTCCATGTCCCGGGCCGATAACTCAGACTCAAAACCCGGGCCCCTTCCATAGGCCTTAGCCCCTACACACGAGCCGAAGCTTAAAGCCACAACCGCCCTAGCACTCCCCGTCAGCATATCCCGGCGCCGTTACCTCCGCCCGGACTAAAATCTCCCGTACTGACTCGGTGAGTGGCCGCGCATGACGATAGCATCCATAGCCCTCACCGAGTCAACCCGTGTCTTCCCCGCCTTCGACCTCTCCAACCGCAGCCATAGCGAAAGACTTCTCCTTCCACGAGGCGGAACCGGAAGCCGATTGCTTCCGCGAATCACCTATCGGTCCAATAAAACCAATAGCGTCCGCAACATAGTTTATCCCATACGCATCTTTTAAGAGCTTCAAATGTTTCAATGTGTGTCTTATGATTGAAATAATGTTTTACTTCCTAAGTATTTGCTTCACTGATTTATCTCATTAAAACGATTTTGCTCTCTGCTAAAACCATACAACCTGTTGCTCAAACTCATGATGAATTGTATATGGATGCTATCAGGGATAATTCAAGATGCCAAAACCCAGTAAGAAGAAGGCGAAGATGACAGAAAAGAAACCTGCCCCTCCTAAGATTGAAACCTCGCTCCAGGACACTAGGTGCACCACAGGTGTCCCTCCGGAAATCAGATGGGGAGACATCCACAGAATGATCCGGGACCAAGAAATCCCAGATATGCTGCTAGAGGAAGCACCAATCTATCAAAATATCAGAGCCTCAGGCATAACTAAGGCCGCTACCCGCCCTGAGCTGTTCCCCTGCGCTGAAGTAATCGGATGGATAATCCAACATGCCGATGCTGAAGGAAGAGTGATAAATGATAGCGGGAACATGGCTATCGCCTCATTTCAACCCGCATATCTGGCGGCAGCCTACAGGTTCCCCCGTGCCCAGCAAGCTCTGACTGATGAATGGTTAAGCCAGATGGACAATGTCGAGATGGCCAAGAAGCTACTGGTGCAAGGGAGACATTTGAGGAAGAAAGGGAGTGAGGAGTATGACGTACAGAATCTAAGAGCTCCTTATAGATTGATCGCCCTGATGCTGTGTAGAATCTTCGGCATGCCCGATGGCACAGTATACAAGATTCAGTGGGTCCCTATCATCCACTATGTGGCATTTCAGGGGACAGTTTTTGATTGGGCCACTATCTTGTCAGATAGTCTGGCCTCAATGATAAGTGCTGCTAAGCCCGGGCTGGCCTTGAAGAAGGCTGAATTCTTCATGTCTTCGTACCTGATAGACTGTATCTTGGCCAAGATAGAATTCCCCGGATTGGGGTGTACATGGGATAGGACCACAGTCCCGGTCTACATCGCATTCAAGATGTTGTGGGCTCAGAATTACAAGCCCAGCTACAAACTCATCTGTGAGGGGTTCATCATGCCCCTATACGAGAAAATATTCAAGGAAGAACCAAGTTGCCTGTCGCAAAACGCTTTGGAAGTCCTCGAGGATTATGGGGACTTCTACTTTTCAGAACAAGGCACCTACTTGAGAATGTTTGGAGGGACTAAGCCCCCATACATATTGCCGCAGTATGCCACAGACTATGTGGTGCTCAAGGAAGCAGTAAGACAACTCTTCTTGGATGGGATTGGAGCGTTCCTCCACAAGATACACAAGGCTTCCTTCCCCCCCTTACCTTTCTGCATAGGTGCTTACAAGTTTTCAGGGGTGGCCTCTGCCGACGAATTTGTTCAAGAGTTGAAGGCCTTCCATTTCGGTGAGGTCATCTTCCACAGGAACGACAGAAAGGGTAAAGTGGCCGAGCATTGCAAGGGGAACTATGCGAACTTCGAATATTCCCACTACCCCGATACCGAGGAGGAAGCTTTCAGAGGCATCAGCAACATGGCTGAGCTACGGATCTGTCGCCAAAGTACGGGAGCGAGCTCTAGCTCAACCAAAGCCCAGAAGACCATCCAGCAAAAGGAGAAAGAAGCCAAGGATGCCCGAGCTCAGGAAGAGCTCAGATTAAGAGAAGAGGCAAGGTTGCAAAAGGAAGCCGAGGAGGCAAGAAAGCTACAAGAGGCTGAGAATGAAAGACTGCGGAAGGAGGCTGAAGAAGCCCAAAAGCAGAAAGAAGCAGAAATTGAGCAAGCTGAAGCAAGGAAGAAGGCGGAGGAAGAATTGAAGGCAAGAGAAGATACCCAGGTAGGTGGGTCCGGTGCGCAGGACATGGAGATAGACACCTCTCAGGCAGGTGGCTCTAGTACCCAAAACGAAGGAACAGACCCCGCTCAGGAAGTCCGGACCCCACCTATGGAAGAAGACATAGACATCATAAACCGACCAATTGTACCGTACACTCCATCTGGGAAACGTACGGTGTCCAAATGGAATGAGTTTGTCTATGATAAGAAAAGAAAAACAATGGTCCTCCAATCAGAGGAGAGGATTAAAAGTCCCTTCCATGACGACATAGTTACTCACCGAGAGGTCGCTGTCATGCAGAACACAGATGCGGATCCCATTGCCATGGCCTCCGCAGTTATAGCAACAGCACAAGCATCATTTGCCAATGTAGGGGTTATAGTCAAAGAAAATATATTGACAAAGAAAAGAGCACGTAGCTTGCAACGAAATGTGGCTAATGAGCAAGCCCAGAGAGACCTGATAGTAAATAAATACAATTGCTTGTACGCTGAGCACAAGGAGTTGGCAAACAAGCACAGCTACCTGGAGGAGGAAAAGGACCAGCTAGCACTCCAAATAATGATTGCAGAAGCGGAGAAGAGTGGAGCAGAAGAAAAGTCCTCCCAGCTAGAAACAGACAAGCAGGCATTAGCTGAGCGTTTAAAGCAAGCAGAAAGCAGAACCTTGGACATGTCCCCCTTCCACGAGCTGTCATGTAATATCCTACAGCAAGTGTGTGGCTCTCAAGAGCTAATCACTGATGAGGTATGCAAACTCAAGGCCATGACGGGTAGGCTAAAAGAGGTCAATACGGAAGCCCACAGGCTCAAAGCTAAGAATACCCGTGTCAAGGCAAATGTCATAAGTCAGATGGCATGGAGGGAAGGGAAAGGAGGTTTCCCCCCGCATCTCCCTTTCAAGACCGTGGAAGATTTTAATGAAGATATAGCCTTGTTGGAGTTTGGCCGGAACTGTGCCAATAAGCTGATGGCCAGTGTGCAGAAGACCACAGATAGAATCAACAACCTGTACCAAAAGCTCAAAGAAGTCCATGATAACTGCTCATTGAGTTTCCCTCAGACCCTAGAAGACTTCCCGGGAAAGGAGCAGCGGTTATCTCAACTGAAAGAAGAGCTAGGCGTCCAGATGAAGTATGTGAAAAGCATTGATGTCCTTGCCATGGATGATCTCCAACATTACATCGGTTCATCAACACTTCACAATCATCTGTTGAAAGAAACATACCAAGTTGCTGAAGCAGAAGTACAAAGCATTAAAATAGAGCTCGGGAAGAATGTAACTTCTCAGAAAATCCTGTTTCCTGCTGCAGCAAACATAATCATAAGGGATACAGGTGTGTGGCATAACTACATAGAAGAGGAGGTCAGGAAAGCTGCAGCAGCAGCAGAAGCATCAGTAGACCCAGCAGCCTCTTCCCCAGCAATGGCAGAAAGTCTGGCCAGTCCCATTCCCCCTTCCCAATCAGGGGCAGCATCAGCAGGGGATTCGAAGACCTCTTCCCAGGCAGCACCAGTGACAATCAATTTGGGCGACCCTTTGCCACCGGAAGCTCACGCACAGGAATGAAGCAAACTGAATTCAGTGAGCCACTCGCTTCAGCCAGACACGTGCCCAGCAGGGAACGCTTTGAGTTTAGCAAATTTTCGGTTATATGTAAGGCGTAAGCTGTGGGACAGCTGTCCCTATTCTTTTTGTCAAAATATTTTGTAAATGAAGTGACCATTTTTTGGTGATCGATTATATTAGAAATCCCTGTAAATGACAGGTGGGGGAATGCTAGGTGTCAGCCCAGAGGGCAAATTTGTAACTATAAATAGAAGCTAGGAAAGATTAGAAAGGACTTTTGGCAGGGAATGAAAATTTTGGGCGAATGATATGAGCTATCTTGTATCGGCCCCTGTAAATTGAATTTTTCTAATAGAAGCCACGGGAGATGAACGTTTTGCTTGGAATGTTGGGTTGCTTTATGTTGGACTACTCTAATGACTGCAATTCTGCAATGTGAGATCATTCTTGACTTCTGAACTATTTCTTTGGATTAATGATTTTGCTCTTATCTATTCATGCGTTCTCCCTATTTCATGGACAATGAATGCGTTCCATATTAACTCAGGAGCTATCTGCTGATACTTTTATCATTGCTGTAGATTTTTCTTCTAGATCGAATGGCTAACTGTTCTTTCTTCAGGATAATTCGTATGGCTCATTGTTCAAGCTTTTAATTGCTCCTTGCAGGGATCTGTTAGTTTAATTCTAGTTTCGTTGCATCTAGATCTGTCTCTTTATTCTTGTTGTGTAGATTAAATAATTTTGATTTCTTATATTCATAAGCAATAGATATATTCTGTAAGCCTCATTTCAGATCTGTTTCTTTATCCTTTAACGTTCCTCTGTTCTTTTTGAGCAATAGATGCGTTCCATTTTGAATGGGAAGCTATCTTCTCAAGATCCTCATCTCGCTGTAGCTTTGACCGTGAGAAATAATAGCTATCTGTTCGTTACTTACGATATCTGCTACAGCTGATTGCTCTCCCCTTGAGCGTGTTCCCCTGCAGGGATAGATAGATGTGTTTCTGTTCCTAGATTTAGATCTGTTTCAGTTGCATTTAGACTAAGTATAGTTTAGGCATGTGCATTTCATATAAAACACATAAAATCCAAAAGAAAGGTGGATCGGGCCATAACCGGTAAAATCGGATTTAAAGTCCAAAACCACGGTTGCCGGAACCGCTAACCGGACGGATTCCCTACACCAAACGGGAGACAGTCTAATTGGGACCGTCTCTCGGGGAGAATCCCTTTCTGATTGATGCTACGATATCCGGGGCATCAACAGTTTTTGGCGCTAGAAGGAGGGCCTGAAGTGCATGGCTGATAGAGGAAAATCTTCCACGGTCATAGATAACACTGAAAACCCGCTTGAAGAAAACTTTTCAAACAGCCCAGATCTTGGATTAACAGACCAAGAACACCTCATTTCTGACCCTGAGCCTCAGGAAGCTTTGTACGCTGTTCCTTTTGCAGAAATAGAGGACTTGAGAAGACATACTAGATCCTACGTTAGACAGCTAGGTGGTTTAAACGCTGTCAACTTCCTCCCTAAGAAAACTACACCCAGAAAGGAGCCGCAATACACCCGTGATTCGATCCTTGTTCAGAGTTTTGAAGAACTGGTAAATCTGACGTTGGAAGAAATCTCCGGCACTCTTAACAAGACAGACCAAGAAAATCCCGAAGAAGGTACCACTCCCAAAAGTACTCCACAAGATTCACCCTGCACTTCTCCACCAGGGTCTCCACGTCCAAACCCAAACATGGCTGTACCTGCCTGGAGAGCAAGGGGAGCACTGAACCTAGCTGGACCATTCCATAATCTCCCTAAAAACCCAGAAAAGGTCTTGCCTAAGTACGATCCAGGGAAAGCCATCTCGGCGGAGGATCACCTCAAGAGTTTTTACCTAGCTCTGAACCTTTTAAATGTACAACATGAAGACGTAGTCTGCAGGTTGTTTCCGTACACATTCGAGCCTAAGGTGTCATCTTGGTACTTTAGCCTTCAACCCAGCTCAATCTCTAGTTGGGATGATTTCGAAAAGTGTTTCCTTAAGAAGTATGGGAACCAAAAGACTGTCGCCACGCTTATGAAAGAACTCCTATCCATGAGAATGGAGAAGAAGGAAAAGGTTCAAGACTTTAATCAAAGATTCACAACGCTGTTAAATAACTTTAGTGAAACTAACAAACCCACAGAAGAGTCCTTGATCGAATACTACACAACAGCTCTTGAAGGTCCAATCGCAATGTTTGTAAAACGATCCAAGAAAACGACCCTGACAGAGAATTTTGAGGAAGCTCGAAAGGTTGAGGAAGAGGCTGATAGCATTACTAAACATGCCTTAGATGTGGAAACGAAACCAGCAGCTAGCAAGAAACCTTTGCTCCTTACGAGAGGTAAGGAAGAGCCATCTACGGATATGGAAAATATAGTTAAAATGATGCAAAAATTATCTAACAAAATCGTAGATCTCGAGAAAGACAAGGCTGCTAGTACAGCTAGGAAACCTTTTAAGCCATTCTACAAAAGAAGGGAAGACGGGGAACAGTCTCATCCACCAGTGCACACTGCCCCTGTTTTAAATTTGAATGAGATTGGTATGGAAAATTTCTGCACCTTTCACCAAGAACCACACTCGGAGAAGAGCTGCCCACAATGGATCAATTCCATGAGCTTGGTCATGAACCAGGTGTTAGATTCTCAGATCCCAGACCAGGATATTCCTCCAGAGGAGTCAAGCCCTGAGCTACAGGAACCAACCCCTGACACTACTATGGTGTTGTGGGATTGGGTACCTATGACTGAATTAGGAGAAGAAGATCACGAAGATAGCTCTCCTTCTACCATAAATGTTGCCACTCGCAGCAAGGGCCCAATTGCGGATCCCGCACCAGTTACCATTCCCCATAAGCCTAAGATTTCGAAAGATCCGCCTAGGAGGCATATACCAATCATCCCACCACAGCCCAAAGTAAACCAAACAGCTGCCAAACAGCCAAGCGCTGACAACACAGTTCAGCCACCTAAAGTCACGATGAGCAAAACCGATCAGCCAAGTAGAATTGGGAATGAATCCGATATAGGGTATGACATTATCGAAGATATCAAGAAAGTTAAAGCAAACGTATCAATATTTGACATGTGTAGCTTGCCCCATCAGCGAGACAAACTACTGCATGTTTTACAACCAAAACCTAGCACTACATTAACAGATTCCCAAGACAATCCTGAAATTAACGAGGCTAGCATCGGTGGGAAATCCAAATCCCAAACATTGCCATTTCTGTTGACATTTGAAATTTTTAATCACAATGTTCATAACTGTTTGGTAGATTCCGGAGCTTCTTCAAACGTTATGCCACTTTCAATTTGTAGGAAAATTAATGGGCAGCCCGTACCATCTCCAGCTCAAATCATACAATTAGACAGGACTGCTGTCAAGGTTATAGGGGAGATGAAAGATGTTCTAATTAGACTGTCAGCCGATCCTAGAGTCTGTCAATTTATTGACATAATGGTGGTCGATATCCCTGAAGCTTATGGGCTGATTTTGAGTAGGGATTGGTCTACCAAATTGAGTGGTTACTTTGCTACCGATTGGTCTCATCTATGGCTGCCTTATCAGAACAGGCAGAATCAGATTAAAATTCTTAGGGAACCTCATATGAAACAAAACGTAACCCAGCTAGAAGAAAAGAATGAGGCTGTAGCTTTCTCTTTCTCGGTCCTGGGAAATTACTTCTTAGAAATGGATCCGGGTAACTATCAATCTGAAACCTTTTGCCATAAATCAGACAAACAGTCCGATCTCCTTCATTTTTCTCGGACTGATGAGATTGATTGTAACATAGTCAATTTAGTTGCTAACATAGACCACAAAGAAACTAACTTAGTTGAATCTAAAGATACCTTTTGGACATTATACTTTGATGGCTCTAAAACTCTGGAAGGATCCGGAGCCGGTTGTGTTCTGATTGATCCAAAGAAGAACAAGTATTTTTTGTCTTGTAGATTAGAATTCGATTGTACTAACAATACCGCTGAATATGAAGCTTTGGTACATGGTTTAAAGAAGGCCATTGGCTTGAATGTTAAGTATCTGAAGGTTTTTGGTGACTCCGAGATAGTTGTCAGACAGGTAAGGGACACCATTCATTGCCTCTCCCCGCACTTGAAAGGTTACCAGGCTGAGGTATGGGATTTAATCATGTATTTTGACGCTTTCAATATAAAATCAATTCCTAGATTGCAAAATTCTGCTGCTGATTTGTTAGCAGCTTCTAGATTAGTACCGTCAAATAATAAATGCTCTATTGAATTGATTTTCAGGCCTTCCATTCCCGATAACATCACTAACTTCAGAGTCTTCGATGATGATGAGCAAATTATCAGCTTCCTGACAAACGAAGACAGTTTTCAAGGAGCTGCAATAGATGAAGAGGAACATGATGCGGATTTGATGAGGAAGGAAGAGGAGAAAGGAAATTTCATGCCAAAAGGGGTAAGGTCCCTCGAAATGCTTTTCGATCTTCAAAATAAGTTCAAAAGACCAGCTAATACCAAAACTAACAGCTCATCAATGCAACATGAGTTGGTTAATCTGGGTACCGAGACAGAACCAAAATTTGTCAACCTTGGCAAATGTTGTTCACCAGGAGAAAGAGACAGGTTCATTAAATTGTTTAAACAATACAAGGATGTGTTTGCATGGACCTATGAAGATCTGAAGACATATGACGTCCGCATCATTCAGCATGTTATACCAATGAAAGCGGGTGTCAAACCATTTCAGCAGCAGTTAAGAAGGATGCATCCCACTCTTGAGCCGCTGATCCAAAAGGAATTAAAGAAACTCCTGGACGCGAAGATAATCTTCAAAGTTAGGCATTCCGAATGGGTTGCAAACTTGGTTCCCGTGAGGAAGAAATCAGGAGAGATTAGGCTATGTGTAGATTTCAGGAATTTAAACAAAGCCTCAGATAAAGACAACTACCCCGTACCTTCAATGGAGCATATCCTACAAATGGTGTCTGGATCTGAATTGTTTTCTCTCCTCGATGGTTTCTCTGGCTATAATCAAGTGTTAGTAGCCGAAGAAGATCGTCTCAAGACTACCTTCAGGACTAAGTGGGGAACGTTCGCTTACAGGAGAATGCCATTTGGTCTGATAAATGCTGGAGCTACATTCCAAAGGGCGATGGATATTGCCTTCCGAGGATTGGGTGGGAAATGCGTTGTTGTCTACTTGGATGATGTGACAGTCTTTTCGAAGAAAAGGGAAGATCATGTGGTTCATTTGAGGCACATCTTTGACCGTTGCCGGAAGTATGGTATTTCTTTGAATCCCAAGAAGAGCGTGTTTGCTGTACCCGAAGGTAAGCTCTTGGGTCATATCATCTCCAAAGGAGGAGTGTCTATCGACCAGGAACGAGTCCAAGCTATTGATAAGATTTCGATGCCTCACAACAAAAAATCTATGCAGTCTTTTATGGGCACCATCAATTTTGTCCGCAGATTTGTTCCGGATTTTGCACAAATCGTTAAGCCATTACAGCGGATGGTTAAACAAAGCACACAATTCAAGTGGACAGATTTGGAGAAGGACGCATTTAGAGATATCAAGGCAGCTGTAGCTAAAGCTCCTTCCTTAAGAAGTCCAGATTTTGATAAGGATTTCATCTTGTATACCTTCGCTTCGGATGACTCTCTCGCAGCTGTACTCACACAGAAGGTGGAGTTGGGGGATGAATACCCAATTTCGTTCATGAGCACTGGTCTGCAGGGGGCCGAGCTGAACTATCCCGTGGTGGACAAGCATGCCTACGCGGTCTTCAAAGCAGTCAAGCAGTTTAGGCCATACATTTTGAAGAACAGAACTAAAGTCATAGTTCCCCATCCAGCTGTTAGATCCCTGTTCGTTCAAAAGGAAATGGGAGAGAGGAGAGGGAACTGGGTCACAGCTCTGCAGGAGTATGATTTGGAATTTAAACCTGCTGCAATCATCAAAGGACAAGGTCTGTGCAAGTTACTGGCGGGAAACTCGACTGATGAAGAGCAACATTGGAAGAACGAAGCCGAGCTCAATTCGGTTGAGGTATGCCATATCTTCACAGCTCCCCAGTCATGGTATAGGGATCTAGTGCACTATTTACAGCAGGGATATCTACCCGAGCACTGGAATTCTAAACAAAGAAGGGCACTCCGTTTGAAATCAGCACCCTATCAGATCGTTGATGGGATTCTCTTCAGAAAGAATTATGATGGAGTCCTTCTGAGGTGTTTGGAAAAGGAGGATGCAAACAAAGTTGTCAAAGAATTGCATGATGGCCCAGCAGGTGGCCATTATTCGGGAGAGACGACAGCGCACAAGATACTGAGAGCTGGTTATTACTGGCCCACCCTGTTTCGAGATGCCCACACATACGCACGAAACTGTGATGTATGTCAAAGAAGCGCTGGGAAGTTACTTAAGGCCGCAGGCCCATTGCAGCCTGTCATCATCTCTGAACCTTTTGAGCAATGGGGCATAGATGTTATCGGAGAAATAAATCCAAATTCTTCATTACAGCACCGATACATTCTGACAGCTACCGACTACTTCACCAGATGGACGGAGGCCACCCCGCTGCGCAAGATCAATGAAGATGCAGTTATCAGCTTCTTGAAAGAGAACATCATAACTAGGTTTGGGGTTCCAATTTCCCTTGTTTTTGATAATGCTACTTATTTTTCATCTTGCAAGATAAATGAATTTGTTTATGAATGGGGAATTAAGTTGCATTATTCAGCCAATTACTACCCTCAGGGAAACGGATTAGCTGAATCCTCAAACAAGAACCTGATTCGAATCCTTAAGAAAACTGTGATAGAAAACCAGAGAAGTTGGCATGTGGCTCTCCCAAACGCCTTATGGGCAGATAGGGTAACCCCGAAGAATGCTTTAGGTGTCTCCCCTTTCACTCTTGTCTATGGCAAGGAAGCCATGCTTCCCCCAAACATCTTGCTGCCATCCTTGCAATTGTCCCAAGCCTCTCGGGGTTCTGGTAGCCAAGCCTTACAATCCAGGATAAACACCCTGCTTCGACTGGAAGAAGCCCGACACAAAGCTAAAGACCGATTTCATCAACACCAGGACATAGTTAAGAGATGGTTCGACAAGAGGAAATCCGGCAAGAGGGACTTTGAAGTTGGGGATTTAGTCCTGAAATGGGACCATAATCACGAAGGCAAAGGAATGCATACGAAATTTCAACATCTATGGGTAGGCCCGTACCAAATTTCTGCAAGATTGGGCCCATCCACTTATAAATTTACAAATCTCGAGGGAGAGGAAGTAGCCCTTCCACTCAATGGCCTCGCCCTGAAACAATACTTCGCGTGAGTCTCCTTGAAACTTCCTGTACATAAATAAAGTTGTCTGTTCGCTTTCGCTTTTAGCTGTTTTTTCGGCCATGTTGTTTCCTGTTTTGTTATTTGAACTTTTCAATAGGTTTTTGTTTTCTGAAACACCCTTTTGTTGAGTCTCCCGCTGAAGGCAGCTCCCTCAAAGAAAACTTGCAACCCATGAGTCTGGAACCCTGCTCAGTAAACCCGGTCTGCTGTGCTCTCGCTGAAATATTCAAGAGGGGGGAAGCCTACCCTGCTAGTCACATTAACCCTTTCAATAACAGAGACACATGGACATCTTCACTACTATCATTGGGCTCCACCCACTCTCACACTTTAAAGGCATCTCAAGAAGGTTACCCAAGTTGGACCCATGGAAAGTGGCACCTCTCGAGGACATGAGGTATTGAAATGACTCCGTGCTGCTGATTTAAAAGCCAAAATGGCCTACATCCAAGAGTCTGTTTTCCAGGGATTCTCGCCTCAATTAAAGCATGGCTGAGACAAAAGCAAAAGAGACATGTAAAACCTAAAAGGCTGTCCAAAAGAATCAGCTCAAAATGGGCTCCTCTCCGTCCGTGAAGTTTGATAAAATCAAATCAATAAAATTCTAACTCACACAAAAGGACACTATGGATTGAGGAGCCCAAATCAAAGATCTGTCCAAAAGAAAATATCCCTGGAAGGCTCAAACAGCTAAGCTGTCCAAAGTACAAGCATCCCAAAGGGTGCCAGCAGCATGGGAATGAGGAACAAGAACAATAATGTCCATGAGAAAGTGTTGCAAATCCTGTGGAGTCCGGCAGTAGTGACCATTTGAGGGATGATCCTCCTAAAATAAATCCCATATGCTGGCCCTCTGAGAGTGGTGAAGATGCCTCGGTCGAAGCTCCCCTTTCCCCAATGGCTAGCAGGAAAAGTGCTCCTTTCCCCGCATGAGTCTAAAATGCTCAGCTGAATAATGCACCCGAGACGGGGGTTTTAATGGGGTTCCGGACCATGTAGAGTATTTTTTTCAGAGATCTGTGTTCGCCAGCGACTCGCCATTGTTGTTGCAGCAACACCCCTCCCCAAAATTTTGTACATGTTGGGGCCCCTCCTATACTTTTGTAGAAATTTGCTTGAGAAGCCATCCCAGCCGTCAGCCCTGTTTTCAGCATAAAATTTTGCTTCCCTGCTGAGCAGCTTGCCGTCAATCCTACCATGTTCTCCCCAGTGAGCCAAAAGATAACTTAGTTTTTTGCCCAAACGTTTTGGAGTGATCCGGACATAGTCCCGAAGCCGCGGAAGTCAAGCGTCCAACCTTTCCAAAAGGAAGACTTAGGTTTTCTTTGCCGAAAGTAGCGGAAGCCATTGGGTGAGACCACCCGAAACGGCGGGAGCTTTCGCCCAAACCTTCCGCAACCACGGAGAAATTCGAGTTGTTCTCCCGAAACGGCGAAACAATTCAGCTCTGCCTTCCGAAACGGCGGAAGCCATTCGGATAAACTCGCCGAAATAACACCAAGGAATTCATCATTTTCTTCCGAAGTAAAAGACTTAGAAAATTTTCAATCGTTGCTTCTGCGGAACGGTTCCAGCTCCGAAACGACTTAGCTCCCGAAACGGCGGAGCCTTTCACTCAAACCTCCCGCAACCGCGGAAAGGTTCCGGCTTTCCTCCCAAAACGGCGGGACTCATTCGCCTTAGTCTCCCGAAAAGGACTTAGATTTCCTTCTGATTAGAAAATGCGGGAACAAAGGACTTAAAGAATTTTAGTTTCAACCTTCCGAAACGGCGGAAAATTGAGTGAACCCTTCCGAAACGGCGGAAGTTTTCATAAAATCCTTCCGCAACGGCGGGGGAGTTCAGGGAACCCTTCCGAAACAGCGGAAGCCGCCGCGATATCTTCCCAAAAGAAACTAGGCGGAAACTTTTGATGAAACCTTTCCGAAACGGCGGAAGCCATCTCCATAAGTCCCACGGGGAGAATTCACGATCGCCTTCCGAAACCATGAAAAGGACTTAGATTTTTCTCAAGAAGCTGTCGCGGGGGCCTTCAGCTTTTGCTCCCGAAACGCGGAAGCCTTCGGGCTACCCTTCCGAAACAGCGGAAGCCAATCACTTACCCCGACCGGCAAAAGGACTCCGAAACGATCCCGGGTGAATTTGCGGAAAATATAAGTTTTGCTTCCGAAACGGCGAAAGCCATTCCCAAAAGCTTTCCGAAACTAGCGGGAGCCTTCGCCAAAACCTTCCCGAAAATCAACAAGACCTTGAAGTTTTGGATCGCGGAAGCTTTCGCAAAAGTCTTCCGAAAATACCGGGAGCATTCGCTATACTGTTCCGAAAGAGCGGAAGCTTTGGCGTTACCCGTCCGCTACGCGGCGGTCTCTCGCGGAAGGCTTCGAGCTTCCTTTTCGCATTAAGCCCCGAAACGTCGGAAGCTTTCGTTGAATCCTTCCGCAACGGCGGATACAAATCACAAACTAGCCCCGCGAATGGCGGTCGCACGGAAACCGAGGTGCATTGACGTGACCGCTACGCGCGGCGAATTTAAACCCCGTTTTAACCACGCCACCTACCGAATTAAAGGCTCACACGTGCCCATTCTTATAAATTACGGTGGGGGGCTCAACCAATGCACCATTGCTTTTGTCAATCGGCCAACGACGTGCGATACCGTGCAAAACGCTCCAGCTCACCTCGCGCATCCGTGCTCGCAGCCACCTTGCTCAAGCAATCCCCACGGTGCCAGGTAGGATCTTCACCTTGTTTTTCACTACTGAGTTGTCCTTTTGGGGAAAATATTGGGTTTTAGTGGGATTGTGACGGGCAAAACACCCGTCGAGGGCTATGTTTTGCCCGTCAGGTACAGTGAACGGAGTTTTCGTTTCACAAAATCGTCATGGGCCTTCGTAAAAAACGTATATTTTATGTTGGTGGGTGCGGGCGGTTAACCATGCCTTGTTTTGTTTTAAACCCCGGGTCGCGCCCCTCGTCGTGGGTTAAGTCGTCGAAACCCTACGGGCTTTCCATGTCCCGGGCCGATAACTCAGACTCAAAACCCGGGCCCCTTCCATAGGCCTTAGCCCCTACACACGAGCCGAAGCTTAAAGCCACAACCGCCCTAGCACTCCCCGTCAGCATATCCCGGCGCCGTTACCTCCGCCCGGACTAAAATCTCCCGTACTGACTCGGTGAGTGGCCGCGCATGACGATAGCATCCATAGCCCTCACCGAGTCAACCCGCGTCTTCCCCGCCTTCGACCTCTCCAACCGCAGCCATAGCGAAAGACTTCTCCTTCCGCGAGGCGGAACCGGAAGCCGATTGCTTCCGCGAATCACCTATCGGTCCAATAAAACCAATAGCGTTCGCAACATAGTTTATCCCATATGCATCTTTTAAGAGCTTCAAATGTTTCAATGTGTGTCTTATGATTGAAATAATGTTTTACTTCCTAAGTATTTGCTTCACTGATTTATCTCATTAAAACGATTTTGCTCTCTGCTAAAACCATACAACCTGTTGCTCAAACTCATGATGAATTGTATATGGATGCTATCAGGGATAATTCAAGATGCCAAAACCCAGTAAGAAGAAGGCGAAGATGACAGAAAAGAAACCTGCCCCTCCTAAGATTGAAACCTCGCTCCAGGACACTAGGTGCACCACAGGTGTCCCTCCGGAAATCAGATGGGGAGACATCCACAGAATGATCCGGGACCAAGAAATCCCAGATATGCTGCTAGAGGAAGCACCAATCTATCAAAATATCAGAGCCTCAGGCATAACTAAGGCCGCTACCCGCCCTGAGTTGTTCCCCTGCGCTGAAGTAATCGGATGGATAATCCAACATGCCGATGCTGAAGGAAGAGTGATAAATGATAGCGGGAACATGGCTATCGCCTCATTTCAACCCGCATATCTGGCGGCAGCCTACAGGTTCCCCCGTGCCCAGCAAGCTCTGACTGATGAATGGTTAAGCCAGATGGACAATGTCGAGATGGCCAAGAAGCTACTGGTGCAAGGGAGACATTTGAGGAAGAAAGGGAGTGAGGAGTATGACGTACAGAATATAAGAGCTCCTTATAGATTGATCGCCCTGATGCTGTGTAGAATCTTCGGCATGCCCGATGGCACAGTATACAAGATTCAGTGGGTCCCTATCATCCACTATGTGGCATTTCAGGGGACAGTTTTTGATTGGGCCACTATCTTGTCAGATAGTCTGGCCTCAATGATAAGTGCTGCTAAGCCCGGGCTGGCCTTGAAGAAGGCTGAATTCTTCATGTCTTCGTACCTGATAGACTGTATCTTGGCCAAGATAGAATTCCCCGGATTGGGGTGTACATGGGATAGGACCACAGTCCCGGTCTACATCGCATTCAAGATGTTGTGGGCTCAGAATTACAAGCCCAGCTACAAACTCATCTGTGAGGGGTTCATCATGCCCCTATACGAGAAAATATTCAAGGAAGAACCAAGTTGCCTGTCGCAAAACGCTTTGGAAGTCCTCGAGGATTATGGGGACTTCTACTTTTCAGAACAAGGCACCTACTTGAGAATGTTTGGAGGGACTAAGCCCCCATACATATTGCCGCAGTATGCCACAGACTATGTGGTGCTCAAGGAAGCAGTAAGACAACTCTTCTTGGATGGGATTGGAGCGTTCCTCCACAAGCTACACAAGGCTTCCTTCCCCCCCTTACCTTTCTGCATAGGTGCTTACAAGTTTTCAGGGGTGGCCTCTGCCGACGAATTTGTTCAAGAGTTGAAGGCCTTCCATTTCGGTGAGGTCATCTTCCACAGGAACGACAGAAAGGGTAAAGTGGCCGAGCATTGCAAGGGGAACTATGCGAACTTCGAATATTCCCACTACCCCGATACCGAGGAGGAAGCTTTCAGAGGCATCAGCAACATGGCTGAGCTACGGATCTGTCGCCAAAGTACGGGAGCGAGCTCTAGCTCAACCAAAGCCCAGAAGACCATCCAGCAAAAGGAGAAAGAAGCCAAGGATGCCCGAGCTCAAGAAGAGCTCAGATTAAGAGAAGAGGCAAGGTTGCAAAAGGAAGCCGAGGAGGCAAGAAAGCTACAAGAGGCTGAGAATGAAAGACTGCGGAAGGAGGCTGAAGAAGCCCAAAAGCAGAAAGAAGCAGAAATTGAGCAAGCTGAAGCAAGGAAGAAGGCGGAGGAAGAATTGAAGGCAAGAGAAGATACCCAGGTAGGTGGGTCCGGTGCGCAGGACATGGAGATAGACACCTCTCAGGCAGGTGGCTCTAGTACCCAAAACGAAGGAACAGACCCCGCTCAGGAAGTCCGGACCCCACCTATGGAAGAAGACATAGACATCATAAACCGACCAATTGTACCGTACACTCCATCTGGGAAACGTACGGTGTCCAAATGGAATGAGTTTGTCTATGATAAGAAAAGAAAAACAATGGTCCTCCAATCAGAGGAGAGGATTAAAAGTCCCTTCCATGACGACATAGTTACTCACCGAGAGGTCGCTGTCATGCAGAACACAGATGCGGATCCCATTGCCATGGCCTCCGCAGTTATAGCAACAGCACAAGCATCATTTGCCAATGTAGGGGTTATAGTCAAAGAAAATATATTGACAAAGAAAAGAGCACGTAGCTTGCAACGAAATGTGGCTAATGAGCAAGCCCAGAGAGACCTGATAGTAAATAAATACAATTGCTTGTACGCTGAGCACAAGGAGTTGGCAAACAAGCACAGCTACCTGGAGGAGGAAAAGGACCAGCTAGCACTCCAAATAATGATTGCAGAAGCGGAGAAGAGTGGAGCAGAAGAAAAGGCCTCCCAGCTAGAAACAGACAAGCAGGCATTAGCTGAGCGTTTAAAGCAAGCAGAAAGCAGAACCTTGGACATGTCCCCCTTCCACGAGCTGTCATGTAATATCCTACAGCAAGTGTGTGGCTCTCAAGAGCTAATCACTGATGAGGTATGCAAACTCAAGGCCATGACGGGTAGGCTAAAAGAGGTCAATACGGAAGCCCACAGGCTCAAATCTAAGAATACCCGTGTCAA
This sequence comes from Larix kaempferi, assembly GCA_027924585.1. Taxonomy (NCBI): domain Eukaryota; kingdom Viridiplantae; phylum Streptophyta; class Pinopsida; order Pinales; family Pinaceae; genus Larix; species Larix kaempferi. Next base: position 11,216,344 of record BSBM01001110.1, on the reverse strand, counting down.
GGCAAATGTCATAAGTCAGATGGCATGGAGGGAAGGGAAAGGAGGTTCCCCCCCGCATCTCCCTTTCAAGACCGTGGAAGATTTTAATGAAGATATAGCCTTGTTGGAGTTTGGCCGGAACTGTGCCAATAAGCTGATGGCCAGTGTGCAGAAGACCACAGATAGAATCAACAACCTGTACCAAAAGCTCAAAGAAGTCCATGATAACTGCTCATTGAGTTTCCCTCAGACCCTAGAAGACTTCCCGGGAAAGGAGCAGCGGTTATCTCAACTGAAAGAAGAGCTAGGCGTCCAGATGAAGTATGTGAAAAGCATTGATGTCCTTGCCATGGATGATCTCCAACATTACATCGGTTCATCAACACTTCACAATCATCTGTTGAAAGAAACATACCAAGTTGCTGAAGCAGAAGTACAAAGCATTAAAATAGAGCTCGGGAAGAATGTAACTTCTCAGAAAATCCTGTTTCCTGCTGCAGCAAACATAATCATAAGGGATACAGGTGTGTGGCATAGCTACATAGAAGAGGAGGTCAGGAAAGCTGCAGCAGCAGCAGAAGCATCAGTAGACCCAGCAGCCTCTTCCCCAGCAATGGCAGAAAGTCTGGCCAGTCCCATTCCCCCTTCCCAATCAGGGGCAGCATCAGCAGGGGATTCGAAGACCTCTTCCCAGGCAGCACCAGTGACAATCAATTTGGGCGACCCTTTGCCACCGGAAGCTCACGCACAGGAATGAAGCAAACTGAATTCAGTGAGCCACTCGCTTCAGCCAGACACGTGCCCAGCAGGGAACGCTTTGAGTTTAGCAAATTTTCGGTTATATGTAAGGCGTAAGCTGTGGGACAGCTGTCCCTATTCTTTTTGTCAAAATATTTTGTAAATGAAGTGACCATTTTTTGGTGATCGATTATATTAGAAATCCCTGTAAATGACAGGTGGGGGAATGCTAGGTGTCAGCCCAGAGGGCAAATTTGTAACTATAAATAGAAGCTAGGAAAGATTAGAAAGGACTTTTGGCAGGGAATGAAAATTTTGGGCGAATGATATGAGCTATCTTGTATCGGCCCCTGTAAATTGAATTTTTCTAATAGAAGCCACGGGAGATGAACGTTTTGCTTGGAATGTTGGGTTGCTTTATGTTGGACTACTCTAATGACTGCAATTCTGCAATGTGAGATCATTCTTGACTTCTGAACTATTTCTTTGGATTAATGATTTTGCTCTTATCTATTCATGCGTTCTCCCTATTTCATGGACAATGAATGCGTTCCATATTAACTCAGGAGCTATCTGCTGATACTTTTATCATTGCTGTAGATTTTTCTTCTAGATCGAATGGCTAACTGTTCTTTCTTCAGGATAATTCGTATGGCTCATTGTTCAAGCTTTTAATTGCTCCTTGCAGGGATCTGTTAGTTTAATTCTAGTTTCGTTGCATCTAGATATGTCTCTTTATTCTTGTTGTGTAGATTAAATAATTTTGATTTCTTATATTCATAAGCAATAGATATATTCTGTAAGCCTCATTTCAGATCTGTTTCTTTATCCTTTAACGTTCCTCTGTTCTTTTTGAGCAATAGATGCGTTCCATTTTGAATGGGAAGCTATCTTCTCAAGATCCTCATCTCGCTGTAGCTTTGACCGTGAGAAATAATAGCTATCTGTTCGTTACTTACGATATCTGCTACAGCTGATTGCTCTCCCCTTGAGCGTGTTCCCCTGCAGGGATAGATAGATGTGTTTCTGTTCCTAGATTTAGATCTGTTTCAGTTGCATTTAGACTAAGTATAGTTTAGGCATGTGCATTTCATATAAAACACATAAAATCCAAAAGAAAGGTGGATCGGGCCATAACCGGTAAAATCAGATTTAAAGTCCAAAACCACGGTTGCCGGAACCGCTAACCGGACGGATTCCCTACACCAAACGGGAGACAGTCTAATTGGGACCGTCTCTCGGGGAGAATCCCTTTCTGATTGATGCTACGATATCCGGGGCATCAACAAAATCATAAAAATTTGATTCATTTTATAAGTCAGTGTTGGTAGAATACTTTGCAAGTGGCTTAAAGGATTTAGGAGTGCTTTGCATCAAAAAACAAGAACTTTTCTTTGCATAGCTAGTTGTTTGAGTATTTGCATGCTTAGGTTTTAATTTTGATTTTCCACATTAGATTTTAATTTTTTACCTTTTTCATTTGAAAAGACTAAAAATTGCATTAGATACAAAATTTTTGCATATGCATTCCAGATTATCTTTAAGACTTGCATTGAAAAGAAATGGAGAGTGGGTGAGTGCATATTTGTGGTGATTAAGTGCTTCATATTTCAGTTAAAGGATATCTTATTAGAGGAAATTTGGGTAAAAAATGGGCCTCCTAAGGAAAATAATAATAAAATAATAAAATAATAGTAGAGAGAGAGTTAAAAAACTACTTTTTTGGATCGTATTTTCAACTTATCTCCTTGTAGGTTTACTAAAATTTCAAGCGGGAGGACTCATTGGATGTATAATTGCATTATGCATCCAACGAGTACCCATGTTGCATACTTTTAACAACATCCACACCATGAAAAATTGAAAATACATTAAAAAACATGTTTTTAGTGAGAGAAAACACGTTTTTTATTATATTTTTTATTTTTCATGGTGTGGATGTTGTTAAAAGTATGCAACATGGGTACTCATTGGATGAATAATTTAATTATGCATCCAACGAGTCCTTCCGCTTGAAATTTGAATAAACCTACAAAGAGATAAGTTGAAAAGATGATCCAAAAAAGTAGTTTTTATTTTTTCCCTCAAATTTTTTTAGGTGCTCCCTTTTTTAATTTTAAAGCATTTTGATTGGCTAATACATGATGACATGGAATTTGTATTATTTTTGGAAGGCCCATTTTAAATTGAAATTTCCTCTAATAAGTTTAGTTGCGTTTGTTTTACTTCTTTTGGAAGTTTTTGAAGTACATTTTTAAAGCGAGCAATCAGTAACTTAGATAGTATCTTAGTTGTTCTTCTAGAAACACACCTAATAGTTTAAGTAGGATTGTGGAGGTAGGGAGTTGTGATTTAACTCATTCACAATCACTCACACTTGTCAAAACATAGGTGTCATTCTTTTAGGGATAAAATCCATCTTTGTAGAAGGTGAATCGGGAATCTCCACACACACCGGAGTCAAGCACAAGGTCTTGCAAGATTGAGTAGAGGAGATACCCCTTTGATATTCAATTGAGCATCTACCATGATCGGTGCGCGTACGAGGACTTATTAGTACCTTTTTGGTGTTTTTGAGTTTCTGGTTTTCTTACCCTGACCACGCGCATTGATTCGACCCGCGACTACCCCCCCATACCCTTTCTGCAAGTTTGGTAGCCTTAATATGCAGAGTCTAGGATTCATACACATGTGACGATGAAAGGCTATTTCCGCTATACCTAGGATAGTTGTGGGAGGAAATGCCTTGCAGTTATTTGGGAGGGCAGTTGGTGATTCAAATGATTGCACCCGGAGACTCTGTATTGTGTACCCCGCGTAACTTCTCTTCATCTTTCGATGGTTTTTTCTGGGCCCTAATCATCCCAGACATCCCTCTGGAAGGCATCTGTTTTCCTGGTTTGGATTAACTAGGAAATTTCTAGTGGTATAATCTTTGTGTTGCTTGTTCTTAGTTGGCCTTAGATATTTTCTTGCTCATTGATTTAGAAACTATGGCTAGCATTCTGGTGAGCACCAATCGAGGGACCCCTATTCAGGGGTCTCCTTGTGCTTTTCCATTCATTGGGAACATTGTTACTTCCTTAATGGCTACCTTGAATCTTCTTAGATTCACTATAAGGACACCGATTTGGTTTTTTTCTACTACGAACACCTTGCATGCTATTGATGCCTTCTTCGCTAGTAACATCTTCTCCTCCTCCTTCTACCTCATGTGGTGAAAGTAGTAATACTAGTAACTAGAAGTCTAAAAGGAATAGACGGAGGAAGAATAGGGAGAAGATGCCAAAGAAAGGGAGCACCCACCCATCCTCTAGAGGTCATGCTGGGGGCACCTACCCAGCCTCTAGAGGTCATGCCAGAAACAAAATTTCAGTCACTGCAAATCATACTGAAAGTATGTCTTCAACCACTATTGTTCATGTTGAAGACGTGTCAGGTACATGCTAAAAGTCGTGGGTACCCACTATTTGTCCATCTGCAAAGTCGCGTGTACCTTAGAAACACTAAAAATATATATATAATCGCAAACAATGGTTGGTTTGGGTGGTTTTGGAACATCCTCTTCGATTGTAACTACTTCCTATTCGACCATATCTTCTTCACTTGCTATATAAGAGAGGGAGAGGGACCATGGAAGATGATCAAGCCCATTGTAATGTTATGTTGGAGGAATTGGGAATCATATCCCCCTCACTTGTGCCCTAGTTTCTTATAAACCATAACACGTCTGATCAGAGGTTGGGATCCTTGGAGAAGAGGAGCAGAAGACCTTGAATCTCGGTTTCATGAAGTGCCATGCTTGAAGGAAGGTAATTTGACGTACTTGATTCATTCATTAATAAATATCAGACATTATTCCTTTCCCAAATATGATTTGTTCATGTATGTTTCAGATCTTATTACAATTTGATGTTTTATTCTCTTATAAATATCAATCTTTTATTTGTAGTCAAATTGGTTTGAGGAAGCTTTTGTTGAATGTTTTTGCAGGTTGTTGCATTAGAGAGAAAGAAGAGAGGTTTGTATCAACCTTTTGAATAAGGTACATATCCTCCTAACCTTAATCTCTTTGCTTAAAACTTGTACTTGCAGAACCTTGTATGTCTATATTTTACGTCAGTACGTTGGTGTTCTCACCCCTGCTATAAGAAGTTTTCCCTAACAACAAAATAATGAACCTCATCAAAATGGATCAGAGTCATGCTCAAGTACGCAAGAAACGTTTCCACATCAAAACCTGAAGATCCCATCTACAACCCTGAGATTCTCCACCCAGGAAGCAAAAAAATCGTTAAGCTATGGAAAATTGTATGAGGTTCACACATCTTCTCCACAAGAAATCAAAACGATATATGAAGCCACTACATCAGATTGGCACAAAAGTTAGAATGAAAGGGAAGTCCCGTAGGATGAATTTCTAAGATTGAAGGAAAAACAGGAAAAGACAGTACATAATGCAACAGATATGGAAAGGGAAGCAAAAGAAGTTGTCGCAAGAAGAAACAATATGATACAGGAAGTAGAAGTGGTAAAACAAGATGCCTCAATATTACAGAAAGTAGTGGAGGAAGTGTTCAATTTGATTCCAGAAATTCAAGAAATCGAGGACATTTCTCCATAAGGGAAATTGCTAAAAGTAAGTGAAGTCATTCAGGGGCTGCAAGTAAGAATTGTGGAACTATCTCAACGACCTGCAACACCTCCAGAAATCATAACAAAGCGCGAGAAAATGCTCGAAAGAGCCAACATTGTATTTGAGAACATCAAAGTTCTGAATCTAAAATGTGCAGAGCTGCATGAAGAAAGTGATCAGGTATGGACAAATCTAATTAAAAATGAGCAGCTAAAGGAGGTAGATAAGAAGTTGTGCAATGCACAAGAATCTGAATAAGAGATTCATGAAATTTTGGTTAATTTTCCAACTATTGAAAGAAAGGATAAAATGAAAAGTTTAGAGATCTACAGCTAGAAATTAACATGATTAGAGATGAAAACAAAAGTCTAACCGAAAGACTCAGACCGTTTCAGGAAGAAAATTTCATCCTAACAGAGTCCTTTCCAAAACTACAGGATGAAATAAAAGAGATAATTAGTGATGGCATAGAAGGACTTAATTATGTCTCTGAACAAGTAGAAACAAATCTAGTGGCCAAAGAGAAAGAACTAAAAGAAAAGGTTATTGTTTCAAAGACAAGTTTACAAAAGCTATAATATTTAGCTCAATCATAATTACAACAAAGCAACGAAGCATGAAGACAGGGGGTTTTATCCATGAAAAACAGTTAAGGATGATTCTAGCGCAAAAGAGACAGAAGAATGCACATTGCACAGGTAATGAAACCTCTTTGTCGTTGATGTCAAAGGGGGAGATATGCATGAAGCTAAGGCATAGAATGCACATCATGAAGCTGACATGAAGCTAAAGAGAGATACATGAAGCTGATACATGGAGAGATGCATGAAGTCAGCAGGACAACATGAAATGGGGAGAAATGCAAATAGAAAATAACATAGCATGAAGCTACAATAGATGTGAAAGAGTGTGAAGCAGATCACTTGAAGAAATGACATGAATATGACTGGCCACATGGTATGCGCAGAAGTAACAGAAAGCAGCATGGTTCACGCAAAAGTAGCATAAGAACAAATAGCAGAAGGAGTAGTAGCCAATATCCCAAAGAAATCAGGGGGAGCACTACAACCAAGTACAGATGAAGCATACATTCCAAAGAATATTAGGCACAGCTTCATAAGGTATTGACATCAATGCCAAAGGGGGATATTGTTGAACTTTGGTTGTCATTGATGTCAACTAATGTTAAAGAGGATGTCAAGTTATTAAGTATGAGTCGTTGATATCAACTGATGTCAAAGTGGATACAACATTCCTACAGCAGTGTGAAGAAGTATATGAAATCCAATTTGAATAAGTATATGCGCAAGATAAAGAAGAACATGTATTCCAGAAGTGCTGATGTAAATGTAATTTCGGAAGATATTCACTTGTATTTTATATTGATATTCACTTGTATTTTATATTTTATATTGTAATTTTGGAAGATATTCACTTGTAATTTCGGAAGATATTTTATTTGTACTTATGATGGATATGTTTTTCCTCCGTTCGAGAATTTCATTATTATGTTTGGTCATGCAAACTCATTGAGGTAAAACCTCCATTGTAAGTCGGGGCAATAGATCCCCTAAGGTCAAATGTAAAAGGGTTTATTGAGTCTCCCTAGAGAATTCGGCCCAGTCAGTCTTAGTGATGCCGACCTTGTTAGGTAAAAGGTCAAGTCAAAAGTAAAGTATAAATAGAGAGCCTTGCTCTCTCATTTGGACACACTATTCACTCAAAAAAGTTTGCATAGCAAGGGAGAAAAGACAAGTTCATGGGTGGAGAAAGAGAGAAGCCACATAAGACATATTTTGGGTTTTCCACTTTTGGCTTGATATTGTATTAGTGACAAATCTATCTTTGATGAAGTTGCGGGGTTTTCTCCTTTATGGTTTCCCCGAGGAAAACCATTGTGTCTATTATGTTTTTTTGTGCTTGTTATTCTTTCAGTTAAATATCCTAGATAATATTGAATTAAAGAACAAACTCTAACATGGTATCAAAGCGAACCTGAAAAGAAGACATTGTGCAGCAACGGGAAACTAGGGATTTCTAGTTTTAGGTCTTCTCTACAAATATCATCAAGAAACAGAGGCTAGGATAACTCTCCCTAGGAGGGTGCATCTTTTGGAGGAAGCAAAAATGGATTTGGATAATTTTCATTTTTAACCCAAGCACTGGTGCCGGGAGAAAACTAAGGCATCAAAATTTTGGGGTCATCCTCCATCAATTTGGAAAAAGGAGTACATTGGACAACTCACCTTGAGGAGGTGAATCTTCCTGTACGATCAGAAGTTCAAGATTCCAACTTTGGAAAATTAGGGTTTCTCTAACAAATCCTAGGCCAGCCAGCTCCAGAACCAGGTTGGGCATCTCAAATTGGTAAGACCTAAATCTTTTCTATTTCCATTTGAGGTACTCATTTAAAATGTCTCACCACACCAAGCTTGAGGATAAGCTTGAGGAAGATGATAACTTCCAATCATGGAAGTATAGTATTGCTCTTATCCTTGAAGAAAATGAGTAGGGAAAATATGTAAGTGAAGAATTTCTAGCACCAGAGATGAGGCTAAGGATATCCACAAGAATAATTTGGTTAATTCCAACAAAATTATTGTAGACTCCATTAAGGATCATCTCATCCCACATGTGTCATCCTTGAAGACACCCAAGGAGATGCTCGATGCATTGACAAGGATATTTGAAGGGAAGAACATCAATCAAAAGATGACATTAAGGAACCAACTCAAGAACATAAAGATCCTGAACTCAGATACCATGCAATCCTATTTCACAAGGGTCTCACATATCAAAGAGCAACTTGAAGCAGTTGAAGAAAATGTAGAAGAAGGAGAGATCGTTATGACCACCTTGAATGGTATCCCAAGATCATGGGACTCATTCATTCAAGGGATATGTGCCAGGAAGAATTTGATCACATTCAAAATACTATGGGAAGAATGTACAGAAGAAGAAGCTCAACATGTGGCACAAGAAGAGAAGATGGGAGAAAATTATGATAAAGCTCTCACAGTTCACGTTAGAATAAATCACAACAAGAGCACCACCATCACAACAAGAGGGAGAACCACCATCAAAATAAGAGGGAGAAATATGATAGACAAATGATACTTAGAAGAGATCTAGCCAACATTAGATGTTATACATGTGATGAGAAGGGAAACTACTCCGGAGATTGTCCCAGAAACAGAGGTCCCTCCAAGAAGACAAACAAGAAGATAAATCATTCTCACACCATGGAAGATGATGAACCTGCAAGGAAAAGAACCAAAGAAGAAGAAATAGATTATTCTTCAAGTGACGAAGCATATGTCCTGATCTCAGCACTCACGGGAACTGTTACACATGGGAGCAATGATTGGCCTGTAGATAGTGGAGCTTCCAAGCACATGACGGGATACAAAGAATCATTCGTCAATCTATCTGAACATGAGTCACCTCATAAGGTGAAACTTGGGGATGATTACCAATACCCCATAAAAGGAAGTGGATAAGATTCCTACAAGCTAGAGTCCAAAAAATATCTAAAGATGAAATATGTGTTATATGTTCCAGTACTAAAGAAGAACCTTCTCTCCATATCAGCACTATATGCTAAGGGAATGAGGGTTGCATTTGTAGATGGCCAAGTCCTAATGTGGCCAAGGGGTAAGACGATAGATGGTGCAACTGTGATTGGGGAGCAAGAGGGATGTTTGTAAAAGTTGAAGGGCCAACCTGAAAAAGCATTGGTTCATGACTCCATGGAACCAAGTGAACTATGGCATAGAAGGCTTGCACATGTGCACTATAGAGCACTACCTATTGCAAGCAAAGCAGTTTCAGGACTTCCAGAAATATAGACCAAACATGAAGGCATTTGTAAGGGGTGTGCGCAAGGAAAGAATGTGATGAAGGTGTTTCCCAACAGTGATATCAAAGTGGAAGGAATATTGGAGATAATCCACTCCGATGTATGCGGTCCCATGTCATCTAGATCACTTAGCGGGCATGTATATTATGTTTCCTTTATAGATGAATTTTCTCGTAAGACTTTGATTTATTTCTTGAAAAGTAAATATGAGATATTTAGTAAGTTCGAGGAATTCAAAGCCTTGGTCAAGAATCACATAGAGAAGAAGATTAAGAACCTTTGATTAGATAATGGCAGAGAATTCACCTTGGAATAATTCAAGAATCTATGCAGGGAATCTAGAATTAAGAGGGAATTGAGCACTCCCTACAATCCTTAATGGAATGGCATTGCAGAACAAAATAACAGAACGATAATGGAAGCAATGAAAGCAATGTTACATGACCAAGATATTCTGATGCACTTATGGGAAAAAGCTGCGAGGACAACGGTGTATGTACATAACCGTACTCCTAACCGAGTACTAGATAACAAGACTCCAGAAGAAGATTTCTTCAGTGAGAAGCCAGAAGTCATCCATCTCAGAATATTTGGCTACCCAGTGTACATACATATTCTGAATGAGAAAAGGACGAAGCTATATCCCTCAAGAAAGAAGGGAATATTTGTAGGGTATATTGAAACTTCGAAGGCCTACCAAATATACCTACCAGGATTCAAGAAGATCGACATCAGCAGAGACGTGACATTTGCCGAAGACTCGGCATACAACAGATAAAGAAAACTACCTATTGAATATATTGAAGAACATGTAGTTCACAGGATTAGAGATTCAGTGATGGAAGAAGCAGTTCCAGAAGATCATGAAGACCGCGACATAGTAGAATCATGAGAACCTGTAGATCCACCTGAAAATATAAGAAGTATTTCTAAAAAAAAGGAATGAAGACTTGATACCACAAAAATAAACTACTTCTCCAAAAGGACAAACTACAAAATATATTCCTCTCTTTTACCGAATATTAATTCAAACTATTTATTTTAGAACCTTAATGTTGATAGCCCTTATGTTAATTTTAAGAATTTACTCATTTTAATTATTCAATTACAATAATAAAACTTTATTAAACCTAATACACCAAATAACATAATACCAATAAAATTAAAATAATCTATAATTTTATATATAATATAATATATATATAATTATATAATTTCATTCCTCATGCTTAGTTTACCCTTTGTCAATTTTTAAAGAATGTAATAAAGTTTAATTAACTAATATTACAAGGAACTAGATTCATCATCTAATCAAATACTAACATAGAATTTAAATATTTTTCTACAATTAATAATATTTTAAATAGTGTTAACTTAGGACTAGAAATTTAGGGTTTTGTTTTCTTCAAATTAAGTAAATTATCCTTTAAATATCAAACTCACCAAAAACCCTAATTCCCCGTAGCCGACTTATGGGTTCAGACCTGTTATTCAAGTTTAAAATGGTTGAATGTAAGGCAGCCAAGTGCCCATTCCTTTCAGGCATAAAACTAGGTGAATTTGAAGACTCTCCATTGGTGGATTGCACACTCTACAGGCAGCTAGTTGGAAGTTTGTTGTACCTTACACATACAAGACCTGATTTGTCTTATGCTGTAAGTGTTGTAGCAAGGTATATGCAGTAGCCACATGAGATCCATTGGAAGGCAGCCAAAAGGATCCTTCAATATGTCCAAGGAACAAAGAGCTTTGGGGTACACTATGCAGCTGGTTCTTCACTACAACTAGGTGGATTTTCTGATTCCGATTGGGCTGGAGATCCCATCGATAGAAAGTCCACTTCAGGTTTTGTGTTTATGTTTGCTGAAGGTCCCATTTTTTGGTCAAGTAAGAAACAGCATACCATTTCACTTTCATCACCAGAGGCCAAGTACAGGGCAGCAGTGAACGCAGCCACACAGTGTGTTTGGTTGCAAGGCATTCTTCGGGAGTTTGGTGTTGCTATTGATTCTCCAACCAACATTTGGGTGGATAATCAAAGTGCCATCAAGATATCTACTGATCCAGTACAGAGGCAAAGAACAAATCACATTTAAATCCACATGCACTACATTCGGGGCTTGGTGCATGACAGGGTGATTTCCTTGCAGTATTGCCCATCCACCGAGCAAACTGCAGATATTTTCACCAAGTGCTTTACTGAGAAGACCTTCACTCACTTGAGAGATTTGCTTGGAGTGAGTGATGGATGGTGATTGCTGCAATTTAATTGCAGGTTCAACCCCATGTCCATTTTAGAGGGAAGTTTTTTATCCCATGTGGTTTTACTTCTTGTCCTCGGTTTATATGTACAAATAAAAATTTTTGTTTGTAATGAGGTGACTTGAGCCTTTGTTGCCAAGGCCTCCCACTTATCTTTCATGAGTTGTACTAAGTTCTGGTTAAGGGGGGTGTTAGAACAGTAATCCATACTTAGTACCATAGTCCATAACCATAGTCAAATTTTTATTGCTCATATGCTTAATAACACCATAGTTTGGACTAGGTGACTTTAGTTGGTCAAATACCCACATTTGAGAGTGTTCACACCCACTTCCAAGAAAACTAGTTCACCCAACCTCCTATTTTGTCCACAACTACGCCCTCATTAATTGCTGGAGCGCCCTCTCTCCTTGATTTGGGGAATTTCAGTTGACTAGGGGCGCTAGGGTGGATTTTGCCCAATTTTGGCTAGATTTGGAGCATTTATTGCTCCCTTGGTCCTCCCAAACTCCTCTACTTGCTCACCCACGCCTTCCTTGGCCTCATTAATGACCCAACATGCTTCAGCCACCTTCACACCTGAATTCGTGACTGTTTGGGATGATTGGGATTGAGTTGGACCCACCTAGGGGGGATTGAGGCCAATTTGGCAATTTTGACTTGTACACTCATCTTGAGCCAACTAATGCTCTCGAATTTCTCATGGATGTAATAAAAACCTGTTCTTAACATTTTCACATGTTAGAAAGTCAGTTAATGCAGAGATTAAGCTCACATTGTGTGTAAAATTATCTCCTTTTTCAAGTTTTTTCACTAGTTTTGCAAATTAATTCGATTTTGTGAGGTTCTCCATAGCTCCTAGATCTTCTGTGATCAAAATACTCACAATTATCGTGAGGATCTAGATGATGATGTTGATGTTGTTGTAGTTGTTCGAGTGCTGCAGAAGATGAAGACTCAATACTGATGATGCTGATGTTCCAGTATTGAAGATCTTGAAGATATTCCAGTAACTGGTTGAGTTACTGATGATGTTGAGAAAGCTTCCGATGATTTATAGATGTATCATGTTGATGACTCCTTGCTCCTGCAGATGTTGTTATAATATCCTTCTCGTTAAGGGGGAGTGTTGAGATATTGTAACTTCTAAGAATATTATATTTGTACTTTATTATTCCAGAGATGTTTCATTCCTCCGTGAAGATCTTATTCTATATCCGGAGATGTTTATTCCTCCGTCGGAATGTGGTAACTTGGGTTATTAGACTTCCCTAGTGGGGGTCGGCCCTGTATGTGTTATGTGGGTCAAAGGGTTGTTAGAGCACCCTAGTGGGGTCGGCTCAATCAATTGTAGTGGGGTGTTTAACCCAATGGTAAAGTTGGGGCCGACCTAGTTAATATAAAGTACAAATCGGAGATGTGTATATATAGAGGAGGTGTGTTCCTCATTTGACACACTTCCCTCACTCAGAATGTAGCGCACTTGTGGAGGAGAGGTCTGCTATGGTGGAGGAGGAGATCATGTCTTTGGTTTGCATCTTTGTATATTTATGGTCATCTATATTGAGGAAGCTTTGTTGGGTTTTCTACCCCATGAGGGTTTCCCAGGATAAATCTGTGTCTCTTTTGTTTATGCTGTGCTTGTTGTTTCTTCAATGATCCTGTATATGCTATTATTGTGAAATGGAATGTAATGCTGCTATTTTTTGTCTTAGCATATTAAATCTTAACAGATGGTAGTTGGGATCGCATATCAACAACTTCAAGTATTCACCCAATGAGGGATTAATAAGTAGCAACAACAAATCTCATCAAATATTTTAGTCCACATATACTCAGTCGACACTCCAGTCGCTTGTCATGGCAGGTCAATCCTTGGTCGACCACTTCCAAGGAAATCATCAATAATTAAAAGGGACGCTACACGACTGTAGAATTTATTGTTGGAATATTTTATATTCCTTGGAAGGTAATAATGTCTTTGTATTATGTCGGAAGATATCCACAATCTTATGTAAAAGAGTAATACATTTATCCCATATTCATTATGGTAAAATATACTCTTGATATTCATTATTATATAAAGAGATGTTATTCTGGAGAATTATATTATCCCACATGTAATATGTGAGAGTAATTCCTCCTCATCTCTTGGTATATAAATGAGTCAAGGAGGTCTCTCACATTCATCATTTTGCGAGGATCATTCATCCGTGAATCATTCATCCATTTTGGATCATATTGTATTAGGGTTATTGGCATTGCTCTATGTAAGCTTGGAAGAGATATTATGGAGATAATAGAAGACTACCTTCCCGTGGACGTAGCCCAATTGGGTGAACCACGTATATCTGATGTACTATTTTCTCTTGTTCTCTTTATGTTCTTATTTACTGTGATATGTTATTATTTCCATAGATAAGTAAGCTAGTTTAGTTAGATCCATATCTCTGACATGGTATCAGAACTCGTTGCTATGATCTAGCACCTTCTATTGCTTTCAAACAATATTTTATCATTTGGGCATTGTTTATTTCTTGTAGATTTGCTTTTTATCTGGTAGCCATTAGGCTTCTCTTCAGATTTGGGCATATTTCTGCAGTTTTTTTTTTAAACCCTAACCTTGTTGTGTAGATTTTTGAAGAAATTTTTCAGGGGTTTCTTGATGTTTTTTTGTAGATCTATATGATTTTATGATTCTCCTTAAGGATATCTATCTTCCGGTTGCCAAAACGGAAACTTTCGTCCAAGTTTGGTAGACTTTGTGTAGGTTTCTGTCTTCGGCAGATTCGACACTATTTTCGGCCTCATAACTCGGTCAATTTTTATCAGAATTTTTATTATAACCTGTTTTTGGAACTGGAAAAGTTGTTCTAGATCCACACTTGCCGACAAAACATAATTATGGGCCTTCTAGTTGCCAAAATGGAAACTTTCGTCAAAGTTTGGTAGACTTTGTGCAGGTTTTCGTCTTCGGCAGATTCGACACTGTTTTCGGCCTCATAACTCGGTCAATTTTTATTATAACCTGTTTCTGGAAATGGAAAAGATGTTATGGATCCACCATTGAGGATAGAACAGAATTATGGGCAAGTTTGGGCACTCAATCCAAGGGTTGTAAGTAAAATTTTCTCTTTCCTTTGTTGTTTTTCTAACTGTGTTTTTTGCAGATTCATATCAGTACAGTAAAATATTTAAGTTTTCTGTTATTCATCTTTTTGCATTTAGGTTTTGCTTCTAGTCATGTTTACTAAGAGATTATTTCTTGTTCTTGGTATATATTTGTCTAACATTTCTATATGGAAACTTTGGCATGTTTTAAGGGCATGGATCTCTAGTATTTTGTCATGATGATAGCTATAAACCATTTAATGCTTAATATGTTAACAAGATACTTAATAACTAATTTGTTCTTTTTGATCATATTTAATCATGTCATGTTTATAAAATCAATTTTATAATAACAATCTCATATGTGTTATCTTGTGATCATTATTTGCTTTATTTATATGTTATTGCTGACCTTTGTGTAAAAGCAATTTCATTGTTTTATAAGTAATATCTTTTTTATCATTATATGCTCTTGCTAATTAATTCCTTGAGTAAAGTCAAATTTTTTGAATCCATGTGATATCATTTTTTTTTTACTTGTCATAAGTTCTTTAATTGGGATATAGTTTCTTTCTCATGTATTGCAGAGATTGTATCTAGTTCCTCTGTTATTTGTCTCTAACATTCCTAGACGGAAGCATTGACATGTGTTGTTTGTCTCTAACATTTCTATATGGAAGCATTGACATTTTCAGGGCATTTCATCTCTTGCATATTTACATAGTGTTAACAAGAAATGAACCCATGACTAAGACCATTAGTGACTTGTCATTTCATAATTTATAAGTGATGTCATGAGTTGATCATAATTTGCTATATGTTGATCATATTAAACATTTTGATTTTTCATATATATCATGTCATGTTTATTTCAATTTGTGTGGAACCTACAACAAATAATTAACGAAAATACACGAGATAGCAGTAATAACAGAACTCAGAATCACTTATTTGATGGCAGGCCACTTCGAGGGGGCAACCTCCTTTGAGCAAGATCAATACAAATAACTTCACGGTACCTTCATTGACCTCAACACACACTTATATACTAAGTCTATGCCCAATACTATGGGTCAATACCATGGGACATATAATACTATGGGACGACTTACAAAGCATATGCGTTCAATACTATGGGTCAATACCATGGGCTAATACAAACTATGGATCAACAAATACTACAGGACGACTTACAAAGCATATGCGTCCAACAACAATATACTAACAAAGTAAAGGGAAGGGTTGACATGGGTTCCTAACATCCCCTCTCCCTTAGAAAAAGCTTTGTCCTCAAAGCTTTAGATGTGGAAATTGATGCGAAATCTGAAGGAGTGGTTCCCCTGTAGCATCCTCGGGTTGCATTTTGTGTCACTGAATTAATGCCTCTGTGATAGAGTGAGAGAGAAGCTAACGCCTTTTGAGTTTCAGGGAAGATTGCTTGGAAGGTTGTAGACGAAGAAGAACCATATCAGCTACGTGAAAATGGCGCTCAGAACGGTGCTGATCGACGTGTTGTTTCAGTCGAATTATTGCCATGTGAAGATTGTCCTACAGATTGAGATAAATCTGATCCGGGTTTCGAAGAACCGAGTCAATTTCCTGAACTAGGGAACTATTGAGGGTGTATGGAAGAAGAACTGGCGGTGCCTGTCCATAGACTGCTTCATATGGTGTCATTTTAGATGTGGTATTGTACCACCAGAGTGCTTCAAGGAAATCCATAGAAATAGTTGTCCAAATCTGTGTAGGGATGAGCAAGGGTTTGAGCAGTCCCAAAAGGAGTGTCATTTCACCCTTGTTGACTTGGCAAATATCACAGTCAGCCACCATCTTTTGAATTTTCATTTTTAGTCCCTGCCAAAAGAAGTTACATTGTTCCCGGTCATACGTTTTGAGGAACCTAGAGTGCCCTGCCGATGGAGAAGCATGGAGTTCATAAAAGGGATAGCCCTGTTGATAAGATTGCAACCAATGTGGAACAAGCAGAGAAATAGTTGTAAGAGAAACTGGGTCATCAAGTGTGCGAGAAGGAGCATCAGCCACCAGATTGTCCTTACCCTTCTTGTAAGTGATCTCATAGGAAGAACCCATGAGTTCGATAACCCATTTCAGGTGTGATGGGGAGGAGACCCAGTTTGCCAGCAAATTTTCTAGACTATGGAGATCAGTCTTGATGCAGAAATAATTCCCTAATAGGGATGGTTGTCACTTCTGTACTGCAGGAAAAATAGCCATCAGTTCCTTCTGAGATGTAGATGCGGCTAAATTCTTACCGGAAAGGTCTCTTGAAGGCGGCAAGCCCACTGGTTCAACAAAGACACCTGCATATCTATCCAAGGAAGTAGTGGAGATCATTAATGGGTGCATTTGAATAGAATGGAGCTGAGCGATGACACCATGTGAATTCTTCTCAAGGATATTTTCCAGGAGATGTGAACTGATGATGCGAAGAGACCCTGGTTGTAAGCCCATAAATTTGTGTTGTTTCCCATTGACTGAAAACTGCATCCAAAGTTCAGCAAAATCCCATAAAATGGGGCCAAGAGTGTGTTAAATTTTGAGCATTAATTCACAATACTCTTGGATCTTTACTAAGAGAATAACATATACAGTATATCAATGCGTAACAATCACAATAAGCATGACAAGCATCATAAGAATCAAAAGCATGAGAGACAAGAGACACAGAGTTTTCGTGGGGAAAACCATAAGGTGAAAATCCCCACAACTTCCTCAGAGATAGAGAGAGCAATGGCTCAACCAAAGTACAACCAAAATACACTAAGATAGTCTCCTAGTAGCAGATGATCCTCCTCCTCACTAGTGCGCCACTTTCTGAGTGAGAGAAGTGTGACTTTTCGAATGATCAAAATAGAGATCTCCCGATATCTATTTATACTAACCTGTTTTCCCAGTGACCTTACGGGACTGACTTGTCTAGCTAGGTACATCCACAATATAATATATATATTTCAAGGCCGACCCCACACATGGTGGTCTAATAACCCATCGGCAAGTACACACACTTGCGACACTTGTCAATCCACATGATGACACTTCCTTATAGAGGAATAACACATCTCTAATAAGGGTACAATAAATATATATGAAATACATTCTGAAGTTACATATACATCAACACTCCCTCTTAACTAGGAAGGTATTTCTCGACACAGTTCTGTTAGACAAGTCTTCTTCTCGGGATCATCGTCATCGATGCATCGTCATCATCATCGTCATTGCTGCTGCTATCTCAACCAATCTCTGACTCTACTCATCATAGGAAATTCTACAGAGCCAGTCCTTTTTCATAATGGATGTAGGCCCACCACTTGCATATCTTCATCATCACTGGCCATACTGTGGAATCCTCAGGACTTATTACGTGCGTCACAAAACCTGGCTGCAGCATCCCAGGCTATTACGATCACACAACTCTACCTGTCAAATCTCCCAGGAGCACATTACATGTGACCCATCACAAAACCTAGCTGAAGCATCCCAGGCTGTTACGAGCACATAACTCTACCTGTCGGATCTCCCAGGAGCACATTACATGTGATCTCACCAAAAAACCTGGTTGAAGCATCTGAGGCCTTTTTCATCCTATCCAGATCTCCCAGGAGCAAATTACATGTGGTCCACCACAAAACCTGGCTGAAGCATCTGAGGCCTTTTTCATCCTGTCCAGATCTCCCAGGAGAAAATTACATGTGGTCATGGCAAAACCTGGCTGAAGCATCTGAGGCCTTTTTCATCCTGTCCAGATCTCCCAGGATCAAATTACATGCCATAGGACAAAACCTTGCCAGAGCATCTCAGGATGTTACGGGTACACAACTTCGACCTGGAGATCTCCCAGGGAACAAATTACATGTCCTCCCAGAGCAATGTCTCAAAAGAGAATCCCAGGCTGTTATGGGTACGCAACTCTGACCTATAGGATCTCTCAGACATGCTCATCTGCAAAACCTGATCCACGGCCACAAAGTATCATCTGATACTCACCATACATCATCCTGATGTACACATGATCATCCTGATCATCATCACTGCAACATCCTGTTGCATGTCATCTGGAGAAGC
The DNA here is from genome assembly GCA_027924585.1 of Larix kaempferi. Taxonomy (NCBI): domain Eukaryota; kingdom Viridiplantae; phylum Streptophyta; class Pinopsida; order Pinales; family Pinaceae; genus Larix; species Larix kaempferi. Next base: position 11,197,673 of record BSBM01001110.1, on the reverse strand, counting down.
TCGTCATCCACGATCACCCTGATCATACAATGCATCTACCTGATGCATACCAAGTATCTACCTGATACATATCATCATACGCAGTGTATCCACCTGATACATAGATACATGATCCACACAATGTATCCATCAACATACATGATCTACCTGATCATACCTGATACATATCAACATACATGATCTACCTAATCATACAATGTATCCACCTGATACATATACAGATACATGGTCCAAGCATCCAACATGATGCATATACAAAATACATACAAATGATCCAACCGATCATATCCAGCATCCAACATGATGCGTACATACATATAAATGATCCAACTAATCATATCCAGCATCCAACATGATGCATACATACATACATATAAATGATCCAACTGATCATATCCAGCATCCAACATGATGCATACATACATACATATAAATGATCCAACTGATCATACAAAGCAGAAACTAGAACATCATTCTGATGCTCATCATCCAGTGCTTACATACACAGCCATGTGAAGGATCCTCCTTCCAACATGCTTGGAATGGCTTCAGCAAATGTGTCCATCATTTCTTCCTCGAAGTGTCGTCGATCTGAAGAACACCAAGCCTCTCCCTGAAGTATTCGAACTTCACTCTGGCTAGTGGCTTCGTCAGTACATCTGCAATCTGCTCATCCGTCGCAACATACAAGAGCTTCACAGCTCCTCTCTGCACCATATCCCTGATATAGTGATATTTGATCTCTATGTGCTTCGACCTGTCATGAAACACAGGGTTCTCTGACAGCTTCACACAACTCTGGTTATCACAAAAGATACCAGTAGCATCCAACGGGAGATCAAATAACTCAGACAGTAGCTTCCATATCCATACTGCCTCACAACTAGTTGAACAGGCTACAACATACTCTGCCTCAGCTGTACTCAGTGCTACGCAGGACTGCTTCCTGCTAAACCAAGAGATCACACCTAATCCCATACTGAAGCAACATCCAAATGTTCTCTTCCTATCTGCAGCACTGCCAGCCCAATCTGAATCAACATAACCCTGCAGGTTAAACTTTTGATTCGCTTCATACTTGAGCCCAAAATCCATTGTACCCTTCAGGTACCTCATAACATGCTTTACAGCAACCAGGTGAACACTCCTCAGATCCGTCAGGAACTAGCTCAATGTGTTCACAGCAAAGCAAATATCTGGTCTCATGTTCGTTAGGTACATCAAGGACCCAATCATCTGACGATACATAGAGACATCAACCGGCTCAGATGAAGCATCACATAGAAGCTTCATATTCGATTCCATAGGTGTGGCCATGGCCTTGCAACCCATCATCCCGAATCTCTTCAGGATATCTACTGTGTACTTCCCTTGACCAAGGAAGATCCCACCTGCATTCTGCCACACCTCCATACCTAGGAAATAATGCATCATTCCCAAATCTTTCATATCGAACTCAGCAACAAGCTTCCTCTTAGTATCTACAATCAATCTGTCATCTCCTGTTACAAATAAGTCATCCACATACAGGAGTAGAATCACAGGATTCCCTTCCTCAACCTTGTAGTAAAGGTTGGAATCCGCTTTACTCTTGGTAAAGCCCAAACTAGATAGGAAACTGTCCATCCTACCATACCAAGTTTTAGGAGCTTGCTTTAAACCATACAAGGCTTTCTTCAATCTGCACACATATGACTCTCTGTCATGTATTTCAAAACTGAGTGGCTGCTCCACATATACTTCCTCTTCAACTACACCATTCAAGAAAGCAATCTTGACATCCATGTGGTGTATTTTCCATTTCATTACTGCAGCCAGGGAAAGTACTGTTCTGATGGAAGTATACCTGGCTACAGGTGCAAAAGTTTCTTCATAATCTATTCCCTCTTTCTGAGAGAAGCCACAAGCTACGAATCTTGCCTTGTGTTTCTCTACACTGCCATCTGCAGCATGCTTGATTTTGAAAATCCATTTGGAAGTCACAACAGACTTCTCCTTAGGTCTTGGGACAACATCCCAAACATCATTCTTCATTATTGATTGGTATTCGTCAACCATGGCATCCTTCCATTCTTTCTTTTCCGCTGCTTCTTCATAGCTAGAAGGTTCTTTGTTCATAATGTCACAGAGTAAAGCAACATAGCTGGTATGTGATCTGGTTCTCTTCTTTGCTCTGTGTTCTTATTCTGGAATGCCAAATCTTTCTGCATCTTGAATGAGCTCTCTAGCCCATGCAAGTTTCCTCTTGTCATAGTTATCCCAGTGACCTTATGGGGCCGACTTGTCTAGCTAGGTACATCCACAATATAATATATATATTTAAGGGCCAACCCCACACATGGTGGTCTAATAACCCATCGGCAAGTACACACACTTGCGACACTTGTCAATCCACATGACGACACTTCCTTATAGAGGAATAACACATCTCTAATAAGGGTACAATAAATATATATGAAATACATAGATGAAATACATTCCGAAGTTACATATACATCAATAGAGTGCGTAACCATTGAATGCCCAAAACCACATCACATCCTCCTAAGGACAAGGCAAACATGTCAGAGCAAAGGTTATAATCTTCAAGAGAGATACGCACATTGTGACACTTCCCCTTGCAAGGTAAGGTGCCCCCATTGGAAACCATGACTTCAAATTTGGAGCAAGGATGGACAAAACAATCAGTCTGTTTGGAAATCCGAGGGTCAATGAAGTTATCAGTGCTACCAGAATCAATGAGTATGGTAAGAGGGAGCTTCTTGAAGTAACCCCTAACCCGCATTGTTTGTGGGGTGGTGATGTCGGTTACAACATGGAGAGATATCTCTGGTGGGTCGTACTGAGATGGGGGGTCAACAGACGGGTGTTGAATATCGACCTGATCATGTATTGTATCTGAAGATTCTTCACCAAGTTCAGAGGCAAACGGAGAATCCACATCCGAGAGATAGAGATTTTTCTCAACACATCTATGTCCCCGAGTGATTTTATCATCACAATTATAACAAAACCCTTTTTTCTCAACATGCCCGCATCTCTGGTTCAGACAAATTCTTGATAGGAGTTGGTCGAGGAGCTAACGTGATGGGAGGTCAATGGGAACCCATATTTCTAAAGGAACAAAGGTGGGTTTGGAGTGTTGTTGGGCTGCGATCTTGTCCTCTGCCAACTTAGCCAACCCTGGGACTTCCATCATTGTGTTGGGACAGAACATTTTCACCTTTGAGCGGATTTCATCCTTGAGACCACTAATAAAACAACTCCTGTAGAATTCATCAGACAATCCTTCTGTGTGATTGGCCAGTTTCTCAAATTCTGTCTGATACTCTCTCACTGTGCCAATTTTGTGAAGTTTAGTGAGTGCTCTTGTGAAGTCATCAAAAGCACTAGGACCAAATCGTTGCAAAAGGAGTTGGCAAAAATCTGTCCAGTTTGGCTCGTGATGAGCTTTGATGTACCAATGGTACTATTGAAGGGCTTCCTATTCCAAATGAGACGATGCAAGTGGAACCTTCTGGACACCAAAAGTATTATGCAGACTCAAATATTTTTCTTCCCGGTATATCCATCCAGTCGGATCAGTACCATTGAAGCGAGGAAAATCAAGCTTCGTCCCACGAAAATTGTTGGAAGAAGAGAACCCAGTGACTGCAAAAGATTCTGGCTGTCGGTTATTGTTCATGGTTGAATGTTGAAGATGGAGGCTGAGAAAATTTTCATCCAGATCCTGGAGTTTGGTTTGGATGGATGCAAGTGCTTCCTCCTGTTACACCTAAAATATTCCCATCATGAGATTCAGTGTATACACCGTTGAAGTTACCTTGATTGAGTGATTGACCTGGAAGTATTTGTACCCATTTGTACTAGTTTTCGAGAGGTCGTCGTAGGTTGCACTCATGCAACATGCGACGTCGCATCTTGCTCCATTGTAGGGTGCGACGAAGTCAGTTAAATGGAAAAAATAACTTCTTCGAGCTTCTTCTCGAAGCTTGCTGACTTGGGACCCTATCCCTGACCTCTTGGAAGAGCTGGCATTCGATTCCTATCATTTTGGAAGGATCCCTTAAGCCTCTCCTATCATATCTCAGCCTATCCTATCCATATCCTATCCACTTAGTCCTATTTAAATGAAGCTCACTCCCATCCCAATAGGAGGAAGTCTATGGTACTCTTATGCTGGTGAAACTAAGCCCAATAGATCTAACACTCTAGCTTGGGGAACATCCACTTCTCTCTAGGAGCTTTAGCATGGCTTGTCGGAAGGAGTTTGCAACATTAAGGCGATGGTTGTAATCCTCTTTTCTATTGTACTTCTCCACTCTTCAATACAGTTAATATAATTTCTTTCCATAAATGTTGTCTCTTTGATGACATTTAGAGTTTTCCTCCTTAACTGTTAACTTAGATCTGTCATATGAGATATATGCTTTCACTTCTTGTGGTCTATTACATGTTCAACAGGGTTTAGCTACTCGCAATCTGGCAGCGCTGGAGCATTGGATCAACGAAGGAGAAAGAGATCTACAAATCTAAGGTAAATGATCTACTCTTACATTTGTACTTCTACATGATCTAGGAAATTATTTTATGTTATGTCTTATTTGTTCTAGACTTACGTTAAGCTAGGTAGATCAGGCCTTGAGTCCGCTCTCGGTAGATTGTCCACTAAACAAATCTGGCAACCATACTGGGGGCCTTGGGTCCGCGAAATGGCATACTGCGACGAGCAGAGGGCACAATAGCCCTCCATAAATCCATCAAAAAACCTAAAAAATGGACCTAAAATCAAAATGTAATCCACTACAATTTTGCTGGATGAAGTTTAGGCTTACCTGCTCCCGACGCTGGATGAAATGGCGGCTCGTAGCTCCCAGAATCGATGAATGAAATCTTGGTTTCAAATTGGCACTTCTTCTCCCAAATTGGCAAATGAAACAATGGTGACTATATTTGACCCATTTTTCTATTTATAAATAAAATAGAATATTCCTTTTTCAAATATTTGATGCTTTGAGGTCATTTGCTATAGTTTTGATCACCTTTAATCATATTTGAAATGTTAGTTGACTATTTGACCTAGTTTCCAAGTGTACAAGGGTTGTTAAGTGGTATTTTGTGTCGTTTCTCACATTACAACGGTCATCTCTGGTATGAACTCTCCCTTGAATGTTTTGTCATTATTTTTCAACGGCTAGATTGTAATTATTTTATGATGACGAGCTTACTCTTCGTTTGTTCTCGTGCTCTTGAAACTATGAGAATAAGTACCGAGTTACGATTTATCACTTTTCCGGGCTCGTTAAAATCCTACGGAAAAGGATACCCCCTGGAGTCTACCTTTAAGCTCTTTTCAGGCTCTCGAAAAATGAAAATATTGCCAAGCGAACTTGTCGCGTTCACGCTTGTTAAAGTATTTGAATGGTCGTCTTCCTGGTGATAGTTTACCCCTTTTTCGGACCAGGAGGCACTACTTACGAAAAAGGTATACTCCAGCCAATCATGACTGGAAGAGTCCTCTCCCGCGTTGTTTTACTCTTTTTCGGGCGATGAGCTAACTTTACGAAAAAGGACTGTTGGAGACTTCTTTAGTTCTTTTCAAACTCTCTAAATATGAAATGACGACCGAGTTTACCTTCTATGGACTCGTTAAATTCTTACATTGAAGGGCCTGCCATGGGACAAACCCATCCTATCCCAGGTTTGAAAAATATTTGGGATTGGACTCATCTATGAGATGAGCTATACCGAGCATCTGGTTACCCTCATCAAGCTCGTAAAAAACACATGAGGAACTCATCATTCATGATGGGGAAAAAGGAAAGCTTTTATGTTACACACTTTACCAGTGGCAGTACGTAGTCGTTCTTGAACATGGCACTCATCTGCATTTGCATACTGTACTTGGATCATCCGTTTGTCCTCGAGTTTTACCTACTTCCTGAGTCTTGTTACTCCTTTGAGTTATTCAAAGAAAGATCCCCTCATCGGTTGCATTAGGAGTTAGTGGCGTACTCGTCATGTCAATACTGCCAAGTCATGCCATGCCCATGTTCAAGAATACATCCACCATTTATCATCTGCAGTCAGTACACCCATCACTTTGTCGGTCTACTCTGAGTCAGTCTTGCATGTTACTACATCGTTCGATCTACTCTACACATCTTTTGTCGTGTTTCATGTCGATTGATGGGGGATTCATCATGTCCCTCCTTCAACGGATTCGTCCTTGTCGACTTCAACTCATCATCCGAGGATTGAATCTAGAAACCAACCAAGTACCTTGACCCTGCATGCCTCAATGGCAATTTACCTCGTTTTACATGAGTCTACATCATTGGCTCTTGATTGGAATATTTCATCTTGCGTTCAACTTCAACTCACTTATTCACGCTTGGTGATATGTACTGTGATACCTTGGGAATCATTGACGTTAATAGTGATCTCCCTCATGCTTGTTAACGGTTTACATCAATGACCGGTAATCAAGCGGTTTCTACCATGTTTGACATCAAGACATTTGTAATCACATGGTTAGATTCGTATCATTGCGGGTTCGGCTTGAAGACCCTGGAAAATCATATTTTACCCAGGTTGCGATGGAGTTTGTATTGAGTCATATTACACGGATCCACATTTGTATTGGTCGTGGTTGTGTTATCATCTCATCATGGATCTACACTTGTGTTTAGTAGCCATGATTGTGTTCAGTCAATCATTACTACCATGGATCTGCATTGTATTGGTCGACAGCCATGATTGTGATTCATTTTGAGACTGTGTACTCAGATTCAGTTGTACTGCAGCAACATCCTTCATCCGACAAGTCCATTGCCATTACTTTTATCAAAGCATTTCACCTGTCTATTTTCAAACAGCTTCATGCTTTGGGGGGCATTCTATTACACCTAAAATCTTCCCATCATGTGATTCAGTGTATACAGCCCTGAAGTTACCTTGATTGAGTGATTGACCTTGAAGGATTTGTACCCTTTTGTACTAGTTTTTGAGAGGTCATCGTAGGTTGCACTCATGCAACATGCGACATCGCGTCTTGCTCCATTGTAGGGTGCGACGAAGTCAGTTAAATGGAAAAAATAGCTTCTTCTCGAAGCTTGTTGACTTGAGACCCTATCCCTGACCTCTTGGAAGAGCTGGCATTCGATTCCTATCATTTTGGAAGGATCCCTTAAGCCTCTCCTATCATATCTCAACCTAACCTATCCACTTAGTCCTATTTAAATGAATCTTACTCCCATCCCAAGAGGAGGAAGTCTATGGTACTCTTATGCTGGTGAAACTAAGCCCAATAGATCTAACACTATAGCTTGGGGAACATCCACTTCTCTCTAGGAGCTTTGGCATGGCTTGTCAGAAGGAGTTTGCAGCGTTAAGGCGATGATTGTAATCCTCTTTTCTATTGTACTTCTCCACTCTTCAATACAGTTAATATAATTGCTTTCCATAAATGTTGTCTCTTTGATGATGATTAGAGTTTTCCTCCTTAACTGTTAACTTAAATCTGTCATATGAGATATATGCTTTCACTTCTTATGGTCTATTACATGTTCAACAGGGTTTAGATACTCACAATCTGGCAGCACTGGAGCATTGGATCAACGAAGGAGAAAGGGATCTACAAATCTAAGGTAAATGATCTACTCTTACATTTGTACTTCTACACGATCTAGGAAAGTATTTTATGTTATGTCTTATTTGTTCTAGACTTACGTTAAGCTAGGGAGATCAGGCCTTGAGTCCGCTCTCGGTAGATTGTCCGCGAAACACCTCCATGGTTTTTTCTCCTGCGCGGGTGACAACCATAACCAAGAGTTTTTTTTTTTTTAGTGTGTAGATAAACAAAAACATAAACTGTTTTAGTAAAGGAAAATCTGGATTTGGGAAAAAAATTGATGGGTAATTTGGGTTTGACTAGGTTTTGGACACTTTGAAGGGGACAGGGAAGCAGAAAAGGAGGATTTTAGAAGCGGGGTGAAAGAATGAGAAAATTCGGCAGAGAGGGACAAAGAAGCAGAAATATGAAATGAACAATGTGGTAAAATTTGAAGGCGATTGGGTGAAAATCAAAGAAGTTATGGCAAACCCTAAAAATAGACAAATGTGGAATTTATGGCATTGGGAAGTGGAATTTGGGATAGGGTCCTTAGGAATGAAATATGCAGAATGGGATTGCAGGGGTGTCACAGAAGTTTCAAGGGAAACGGAGTTAAAACAAGAGAGATATGGTGGAAAAACATAATTTTATACTTTTTTTTTTATAGAAATGGATCTGCAACGGTGAGGAAGGGATTAGAAACAGAAGGATCTGCAACGACGCATAAGTGATTGGAAACAGATGGATCTGCAACGACGCAGAAGTGATTGGCAACAGATGAAGCAACGACACAAAAGTGATCGGCAACAGATGGATCTGCAATGGCACGGAAGTAACCGGCAACAATTCTGGGTAGATGAAATCTGTGATTTATCAGCAGAAAATATATATGGACCCCAAGTATGCTCAGCTTCCTAATGACTCAAGGGATTCACTCGGCCACCAATGTTGTATGACGGCTTGCGTATTGGGGCAGTACCCCTCACTCCACAGCTCAAGTAAAACTAATAACCACTTTGCCACAAACGACAATTCTTGGTTTACCTCACGGGTGGGAACCAGTCAATCAGATAGGGGTCGTTTCCCTTTTCGCTGGAAGGTCCTCTCAATGGGCCAGCTACTTTGGGGTTCATGTGGTACTCCTCACAATGAGTTTTAGGGATTATTCCCAAGTACTTCCCATAGTTATGCGTATAGGGATTATTCCCAGATCCAGACCTGCAACAGATGCGAAAAAAAAAAATGGCAGAAATTCCACCCAACGAGCCCAAGAAAGTGCTCTATTACCATATGTGAGGAACCTGCAACAATTAATTAATAAAACTACACGAGATAGCAGTAATAACAGAACTCAGAATCACTTTATTGATCGTGGGTCACTTCGAGGGGTCAACCTCCTTTGAGCAAGCTCAATACAAATAACTTCACGGTACCTTCATTGGCCTCAACACACACTTATATACTAAGTCTATGCCCAATACTATGGGTCAATACCATGGGACATATAATACTACGGGGCGAATTACAAATCATCTGCGTCCAATACTATGGGTCAATACCATGGGCTAATACAAACTATGGATCAACAAATACTACGGGACGACTTACAAAGCATATGCGTCCAACAACAATATACTAACAAAGTAAAGAGAAGGGTTGACATAGGTTCCTAACATGATCATCTTTTACTCAATATTTATATGGCTTTGAGCAATCTTATAATCTTGAACTATTTATCATGAGCACCTTATTCTTGTTGCAATGAGATTTATATTCTTATGATAGTGGAGGTTATATTGTTCCTACTTGTCTCTAATGTTCCTATATGGAAGCATTGACATGTGTTTCTTGTCTCTAACGTTCATATATGGAAGCATTGACATTTTCAGGGCATTCATCTCTTGCATATTAACATCATACTAATTAGAAATGCACCTATGCTTCATATTAGTAGCTTGATGACTAAATTTTCAAATATTTAAGTGAAATCTTGGGCTCACTATTTATATGTTGCGGCTGACACTTAATGTGTAAAAGTAACTTCATTTTCCTTAATGAGCAAGTTAATATTTTATTTGATCGTATTATGTTGCCATCTTTTATATGATGTTTGCTAACCTTTGGTATATAAGCATTTTCATTTATGTATGAGCAATTTTGTTTTGTGATCTTTATATGCTTTAATCTTGGAAGTTCTTGTGCAGATAAGTTCTATGTTTATGTTTCCTGAAATAATGAAGCACCATCTTCTACTGTTAAAGTCATGATGTTCATATGTATGATATCATTTTCGATGTATAGACCATTGGGGTCTTGTTTCTTCGATGTTTGAAGTCTTCTACAGATATTTATATTGCACCTTGATTCGAAGAATGTCTGCTATCTACATGCGTATTGGCCATCTGGATATCTTTGTACTCTATTGTGGTGTTCTTAGCCACATGTTCTATTGTATCAAATGTCAGAAGGTATATGTACACTAGTGTGGATGTTATATCAGAGTTCTTAAGCTATCAGTTATGGTTGTGATGATTCTTATGGTGATATAGGCATCTTGTGGATCTAGTAGCCATGTTTCCTTCTCTTTAGATCTGGGCACCTTATTGTTGGATTGCGTCACATGTTCTCGACATCTTGTGGATCTAGTAGCCATGTTGGCTTCTCTTTAGATCTGGGCATCTTGCTGTAGGTATTTCATCGTACAATCTAGTTTGTGTGCAAATTTCATGATTCAGTGAGAAGCAGTTGTTCTTCATCAAATTCCATCTGCCGAAGTGTTCTTCTTTTGCAGCTTTGGTTCTTCTGGTAGGTGTCATCAAGGGGGGGCAGTAATGACTCCTTCCTTCCTTGTTAGTAGGCTTTTCTCCCAACCATTATTAAGGGGGAGTGTTGGAATATTTTATATTCCTTGGAAGGTAATAATGTCTTTGTATTATTTCGGAAGATATCCACAATCTTATTTAAAAGAGTAAAACATTTATCCCATATTCATTATGGTAAAATATACTCTTAATATACATTATTATATAAAGAGATTTTACTATGGAGAATTATATTATCCCACATGTAATATGTGAGAGTAATTCATCCTCATCTCTTGGTATATAATAGAGTCAAGGGAGTCTTCACATTCATCATTTTGTGAGGATCATTCATTCGTGAATCATTCATCCATTGTGGAACATATTGTATTAGGGTTATTGGCATTGCTCTATGTAAGCTTGGAGGATATATTCTGGAGATAATAGAAGACAACCTTCCTGTGGACATAGCCCAATTGGGTGAACCACGTATATCTGGTGTACTATTTTCTCATGTTCTCTTTCTGTTATTATTTACTGTGATATGTTATTGTTTTCGTATATAGGTAAGCTAGTTTAATTAGATCCATATCTCTGACATTGATGATACACTGAATTCCTCAAACAGCTGGTCAAATGATTCTATCACCATCCTTCAATCCAACCACAATCTGTCTTGGTAGTCGGCATTGGCCGCGATTATGTCGTTCCTTGGTCAACCACTTCCAAGTAAATCATCAACAATTAAGAGGAATGACACATTAATGTAAAACTAATGATACACAATGATATGAAGTCCTCAAACATTTGGTCAAATGATTCCATCACCATCCATCAATTCAACCACAATCTATCTGGGTAGTTAGCACTAGTCCACAATTATGTCTTTCGCATCTCTTCTGCAAATGTGAAAACATGATTACCATTCCTTCAACTTTTATGATGAGGATGATGATAGGGCACATATTTTTTTGCTAGTTTATCAGAGGAAGTAGAATCAGAGTCAAATTAACTTGCATGAGTAGAACAACTCGTCATATTAGCAACAATGTCGTATGTAATATGATAATATAAATTGTGGCAGGGATGTGTCTACACTTAATTGACTATCTTACTATGAATTAGGTAAAGTTCAATGTCAAAAATGAACAATTATATAACATTTCCTAAGATCTTTAACCATTTAGAATTCAAACTAAACTTGGAGGGAAAAACTTTAAACTCATAAATGGAAGGAAAATTGAATTGTTTCATATAATATCAAATAAGAAGAGATACTTACTTACAACCTTGCTTGAGATGAATCCATCCTCATTTTCCTTGAGCTATCCTTCTCCATCATTTCCTTGATCCTTCAAGAGCTTTGTTGAAGATGAGCTTTCCAACCTCGAAATCTCTCTAGCATGCCTTTGCTCTCACTTTGTGTCATTTACCATGCCCCAAATGCCTTTGTTTTATAGTATTCGGAAATGGGATTTCAAGTTTCCACTTTCAATGTGGGATAATACATTTTCTTGATTTTTTATTATTTTTACTCAAAACCCCACTTTCCATAGTATTTTCAAGCTTTTGTCACAAATTCAAAATTCTCAAGCACAATTAATGCAATTTTGTGCATTTATTCTCATTATTAACTAGTGGAGACTAGATTTGAGCATTCAAGTCAGCAATTCAATCACTGAAACTTGCCTCTTTAGGCTACCTCTTCCTTCACTCAATCCTTCAGATTATGGAAGTAGTGATTAGATAAGATAGGATTGTTCTCTTGTGTACTTGTCTTATGTCTTCATGTTTCGGGCGCATAATAAAAATGTGCTTCTACCTTTCTCTTTGTTAAGGGTGTTGATTTGATTGTTAACATATGCCCCCTAATGTGTGAGGTCCAAAGTGGAGCTAAGGGTCGAAATACATTATTTTTTATATTGATACTCTTCATACCGATACTCTTTATTGATCAAAGAAAGGATGAAAAAGGATTACCTCATGGGCGCAGGATTCAGGAGAACACCTGGAAGTCAAACATAACAATTTATCAAATATACAATATATTCCTGAGGCGAGCATACCCATGCTCAATAGTAAACAAGCATGGCCATGAATAATACATAGTGGATGCATGTCAAAAGAAAAAATTTCAGAAGTGAAAACATGCACTTTGATGAGTGCAAGAACAAGGTCTTCAACGAACTTCTGACATGGTACTTTAATCTTGCGCAACTCGGGCAGTGCATTGATAAGTGATACAACTGTTTTTCCCAAGGTCTTCAATACAAACCGACAATAGTATGAGTTTATATCATGCGAATAAATGAACTGATTTTGAGCATAATAAAACACCATATGATTATCGGTCATTGATGTATACCGTTAACAGATGCGAAGAGACCCGCCGATAATGATGATGGAATCTAAGGTACTGAATACAAACTAGCAAGTGTAAATAGATGTCCTGAAGTCGAACACTTGTAGAATGAAATAATCAGGAGTCATTGACGTATACCGACTGTCATTTGTGAGGAAACCTGCCGCTAATGACTGCAAGATCCAAGGTACTCCTAGGTTTCTAGATCCATTTCCTAGATGATGATTTGGTGTCGATAGGACTAGATCTATAAGAAGGAGGGAATTAATGCATCCCACATCAACTGATACGAAACAAGGATCAATAGTCTGATATAATTTGGTAGAACTGCAAGATATAACATTGTATATTGACACAAGGAAGGCTGACATGATTGGTCATGAATATTTGAGGAATGGCCGAAACATTTTGAACTTTTCGTGAACACATAACATGTCGCAAATAGGACACTTGGAAACATAGGACTTGAGTAACTGACTTTAGTGAAATCCACTAATGCCATATGCATTAATGAAGTTTCCATTGGTGATGGTAAGTTTAACCCATCGGTGGAGATCTATTCAAAATACTGGTACAATTTACTAAGGCAAATGTAGATGGTGTACTAACAGCGGATACCAAATTATGTGTTGTGTTCAAGGGCGACAAGGACTGACTATTTCCATTTTATTCAAGGATATAATGTGAAATGATTGAATTCTCCCCCTTTTTGGATTTTTGTGTTTTCCAAATCTTAGCCTTTTTCATTTATTAGCTTGAAAAAAGAATAAAGCATGCTATGATACATTTAGAGGAAATGAGTGTCTCAAGAGCATGCACTTAAATTTCAAGGGCATGGGTCAGGCCAAGGAAAATATACATATTGCAAACAACGATGAGCTAGTTATGTACACTCTTATGGGTGTTTCCTTCATGGGTAATGGTCAAATGTACAAAAGCAATGGTTTATAGGCATCATGTAACAAAAAGTGACTGCAAAGGCAAATATGCAAAATAAGCAATAAGCAACGAAGTAGTTGGAACAAATGTTCAAGTGGATATTTTAACACATGTTTATTGTTATCGGTCAAAATGGCACTTCTCCGTTTGTGACTACATTGCCTTGTCAGTCAAACAAAAGTACCTTATGGATGGAAGAGATTATTTGATCATATATGATTTGGCCTGGACTTTGCAACATATCTCCTTTACACAACCATCTTTGTGACATGTTTTGAGATATAACCGCGGCTCTCGTATCAACAAACTCACGGGTTAACCACAATAGTCTATATTGACAACCCACAGGTAACAACTAAAAAGCTAGTTGTCAAGATACATACCCGCGATTATATCTAAATCATGAGAAAAAAATATTAGAAGATTATTAGAGATCAGTTATGGTAGTTATCTTAACTACCACAACCTCCCTAACCAATTTCCTTTCAAGTCTATCCTCCCAGCCTTGCTATAAATACAAGGAGAGGGCCTAGAGAAAGAGAGAACCAACTTTTGATAAAGAAATGATGGAGAAAATTCTACTAAAGGAAGAGGAGCATGAACCCAAGGTCAGGTTTCAACAGTGCCAATTGCAATACAAGTTTGGTTGATTGCCTTTAATGCTAATAATACATAAAATTTATTTCCCATAAATATTTTTCCATTGTATGAATGTATGTCTTTGAATCTTTCATGTATTTAATATATGAGTTTCTTATAAAGCATTCATTTCTATTTGGTTAGAATCTTTGAGAAAGGTATGTGTTTGATTGCAAGTAATCTATCTGGAGCAGTGAAGCAGGAGACTAAAGTTTGAAAGCTTGGATCGAACGTCGTTTATTCAGTTATTTAGTTTAACTTTATATCTTAGTTATTTTCATTAAAATAATGATTGCTCGATGCGCCTGTGTATTATCCTACCTCTGTAACTAAATTATATGTACATTGATGATCTCTTGAATTCCCTATCATACATAGTTTTAGCACACAACAGAATTGGTGACTCAGTTAGGGAGTTCATGTTGTTGCTTTGGGAGTCCTAGGTTGAATTTCTTCAGTTTTATTATTTATGTTGATCTCTGGGAGAGTTTATAGGCTTTCTGTACCTTTTTTAGTTACTCACACCTGGTCTGGTTTGAGTTTTCTTTCATTTTTTGTTTTTTATTAAGGCAGACCCACGCATTGTATTCAATAGAAGTCGTGGCTTTCTCCTTGTACCCACAATTTGATGACTTATGGACCTGCGGGTCACCTGCGTGGTGCTTTTACTAACAATCGTGGTTATTTTTTGATATTTTAGGTTTTGTGCTAGGGTTTGAGCTTGAGGTCTATACTTGATTGATGAAAGTCTTTTATTTTCATTTCTGGACCATTTATACATGTTTATAGGTTCATATTGAGTTTCTTTGACTCTTTTTGAGACTTATTTTAGTTTCTTTGGTTTGCTTGTTTGACATACCTAGGTATTTCAAATCCATTTTGTGTTTGGTTGACGCTTCGATCTTTCCTTTTATGGTCACTGGTTTGTCGAAAGGCAGTTTGATATCTTCTATAATTTTATGCTTTTTCCATTATGTCAATTTGATTGCAATAGTGTCTCTTTACTAAACTTAGTTACTTCTTGCTTCCTGGAAGAAATTTTTGGATTTGTTATCTTCAGAAGACTTGTGAGGGTAGATTTTCTGAGTTTTATAGATCTAAGTACAGTCATTTATACTTGCAACACATAGTGTTCTTGTCTTGTTTATACTTTTTTGTCGTTTCTTTGGTTAAAGAAAAAAAATAAAAAGCAAGTACTTTCGTTAAGCAAGGGCATTTATTTTTCTAGATTGTTAGTTGTGTATGATCGTCTAAAAAGTTTTAAAAAAATTAGATTTTAGGTTTACTTTCCAAGTTTTTAATTTTGAAAGATCAACAAAAATAAATTTGTGAAAAGAAGTTGCACTTTACACACTTTGCGTTTTTCAGTTGTAACCATATTGCACACAATCACTCCTTTTTCAGTAAGTAAAAACCCTAAAAAGAATATTTTAAGTTAAAAATTATTAGTAACTTTTCTTTCTAGGGAACACACACCAACTAGCTGAGGCTAGGGTTTTCGATCAGATCATCTTAAACTATCCAAAACCATTTTTAACTCAAAATCGTAGTGAACTATCTTTAGGTAAATCCACCCTTGTAAAAGGTGTGCCAGGAATCTCCACTTAAACCAGAATTAAGAACGAGGTCGTGTGAGGTTGATTAGTTGGGGATACCCCCCCTTCTCAATCGAGCATCTACCAGAATCGATACGCGTACAGGGATCCATTAGTACATTGTGTGGTATTGGATTTCGGGCTTAGTTACCCTATCCATGCGTGTTAGTTTTCAACCTGCGACTATCCCTCGTGACTCTTTTTTCATCAATGGTAGCCTTAGTATCTTGACTAATAGGACTCTACACAGGTGTGAGTGGAAGGATATTTTCACTTCACCTAGTACATATCTGGGCGGAAATCCTCTGTAGCTCTTTGGGAAGGTGGTTGGGTGATTCCAGCACTTAGCCCCATCGTGACTGTACCATGCACCCCAGATAACTATTCTTCATTACTCCATTGGATTGTTCTGGGCCCTAATCATCCCAAACTTCCCTTTGGGAGACTACATGTTTGCTTGGTTTGGATCACTCTAGGAAATTTTGTAGTGGTGTGTTGTGTGTTTATAATAGTTCTTGCGGCCCCTAGGTTTATTACATAGAACATTTTTTGTTATAATTGTGGAGGACCAACCTCCTCAAAGGTCAATAAGGTTGAGAAACCTTCCTCCACTCACAGTGGAGCCTCCACCGCCACCTCAGCGGCGCAGAACATATTCTAGTGGTTCTTTTGGACTAATTGGCACAACTGAAACCCCTAGAGAACCTCAACTCATTTCATAAACTTCATCAGTCTCACACATCATCGAGGTTGAATATTTGTCAATAAAATATTTTTCAAGACACTTCAACCCTCCCTTTACTGAACCGAACGATCCTTTGCTAGAAAGAGTTGTTTCTTTAGGTTTACCTTAGTTAAGTGTATATAGATTTACACCTGGACCTAAAATGGATAATATAGGAGATGTTTCGGGAGTTCCATATACTCCCACATCGGCTATCAGACCTGGAGGTTTATCTCCTTCACACATTAATACCCCGGTACAGAGCTCATTACATATTTCCTTTGCTCCGAGTACTTCATTTAGTTTCAATGTTGGACCTTAAGGAACATCTAATACTCATTTTACACTGAAATCTACTCCTTTTGGATCCACTATTGGCTCCTCCAACATTCCTTTTTCAGGGATACCTACGGTACCATATACATCTTCCCCTTTCATCCAAAAATTCTAGGTTAATCCCATCTCAGCTCCTTTCAATCAAGGTTTTCCTTGGCATGGAGGGCATATTGCTCCTTCTGCACCATTCGTGGGATCAATGCCTACCCCTTCTATTACACAAATATCGAGTTTCAATCCCTTTACAGGATTTAATGTACATTCTTCAAATGTTCAAACCTCAAATGTGCCTGTAGGGAGTGTTCCTTTTTCACTTTTTGGTGGAGGAGGTACTAACACTTATACTCCATTCAGAAGTACTTACACTCAGTCGCAATGTACCGGGACACAAGGAAGTAATCCATTATCTTGTGGCTGGAGCAATTTCCAAAACACTTTTTCACCACAATCGATGGCTGGGGGAAACCCCAACCAAGCTTATGGGAGTCATGGATTTGGAGGTTCTCCTTACCAGATTCCACAAAATCAAATGACATCGACAAGGCCCAGTGCGACATAATCCTGCTTAGCCTCCGGTCCCAACCAAACTCCCTTCAGACATTCCAAAGTTTGAAGGCAAAAGTGATGAAGACCCAGGGGACCATGTTACGACATTTCATCTGTGATGCTCCTCGAACTCGCTAAATGATGAATCGATTCGTTTGAGGCTCTTTCAAAGAACCTTGACTAGTGTTGCAGCCAATTGGTATATCGAGTTACCAACCATAGCTTATAACATTTTTTGTGATTCGGAGACAGTCTTCCTAATCCATTTCCAACTTCCCGTTCGGTATGATGTCGGTACAGACCTTCTATCTACTTTCAGACATAATAAAGCCACTCATTTATCTGATCACATTCAGGAGTGGAGAATACAAAACAACTAATTAAGGCTGATATTCCCTTGGAATACCTATTCGAGTGGTTCTTGAAATCATTGCTACCTTACGTTTCTAAAGATGTGTCAACTTCTGGGGTTACTTCTGAGGAAGAATCCATTCTAAGGACCCAACCAATTGAATTGATTTATGCTCAGTCCGGGATCCTTTATGAAATCATTCCCTATGCACCTAGGTCAAACATTGATCTTGGAAATCCTAAACCTAAACCACATGTTGATGGAATAATGGGTTTAGCCGACTCATCCACATTAGAAGCTTTGACGAAGCAAGTTCATGCACTCTCTATAAAGAATTCTGTTGTGCAAGCAACTACTGTTGCATCCTCCCCTTCACAAAAAAAAATTGTACAAAATGTGCAGTCAAATCAAAGGGTTCTTGGCAACCCAACAACAAGAAAAAAGGAAAGAAAGGGGAAGAAACCAACAAAATCCCAAAACTACTGAAAATGCCGAGGAGGGAAAGAAAAAAAAGAAGAAAGTGAAGTTTCCTTGCAAACTTTGTAAGGACGATCATCTCACTCATCAATGTCCTCTAATGGATGAAGCCTAGAAGCTGTTAAGTGAAAAGAAACTCGTTGTCCTGAAGGATCCTTTTCCCAATGTTGATGTATATGTAACTTCGGAATGTATTTCATATATTTATATTGTACTCCTATAGAGATGGTATTATTCCTCTATACGGAAGTGTTTGTATTCCTATAGAGATGTTATTATTCCTCTATTCGGAAGTGTCGTCATTTATATTGTAAGTGTCGTAACTTATACTTGATGGGTTATTAGACCACCTTGTTGGGGTCGGCCCTGTATAAGTCATGTGGTTCGAAGGGTTATTAGACCACCCTATTGGGGGTCGTCCATGTGGGTCAAAGGGTTATTATACCACCCTATTGGGTGTCGGCCCAGTCAGCATTATGTTATGTGCTTAAGTTAAGGCCGACCTAGTAAAGGTTATTAGGCAAGTCAAGTCAAGTATAAATAGAGTGCGGGAGGCACTCTATTTCATCATTCTATTCTCTCTCACACTCTCGGGAGAGTGGCGCACTTGTGGAGGGGGAGAAGCTGCAGCTAGGAGATGTCTATCTCTTATTCTTGGGTTGTATCATTGCTCTATCTATCTCCGAGGAAGTAATTGGGGTTTTTCACCTTTATGGTTTTCCCCAAGTAAACTTTGTGTCTCTTGTGTGCTTGCATTATTGTGTCCATGATTGATATGATGTAGATATGTTGTACATGTTGTTCTCTCAGTTAAGATCATAGATCATATTGAAGTAAATTATGAAAAATTAACATGGTATCAGAGCTAGCCTGAAAGAAGGCATGGTATGGCATGTATGACACTTGTTGCAATTGCGAAGCTAGGGCTTGATATAGAAAAAACCAGTCATCGTAGAACTTTCGCTATAAATAAATTTTGGCGAGGTTTCAGGGTCTAAAAATCGTACAGGGAGAAGCTAAGATCCCCATGTAAATTGTGTCCAAAGGAAAACCTCTAATTCGTTGTACTTTGTGATTTATGATCTGTACAATATAAGGTTTCTGCATCTTCCAGATCTCAGTCATAAACAGGTGACCTTGGAAAAAAGGTCATAACTTGGGATAGGAAGCTCCAAATGAAATTTCGTAAAACGTGACAGGTAGTTCACAGACTGTACTTTCTAAGGTAACTTTTTCAGAGGCAAAAACTGAACCAGTGACATGTGGCACTCTGTACAAGTTCTCTCTCCTATTTTATCCCATAAATAGGTCATGTTGCGACACTTGCCATAACTCTCTCACAGAGAATCCATTTGAGGTCAGACCTATGGGTTGGAAAGATGACAGATCGAGCTATTACAAAAAAAAAAAAAAAACAAAAAAAAACAAAAAAACAAACAAACAAACAAAACAAACAAACAAACAAACAAACAAAAAACAAACAAAAAAACAAACAAAAAACAAACAAAAAACAAAAAAAAAACAAAAAAAAAAAAACAAAACCAAAAAAAAACAAAACAAAACAAAACCAGACCCTGGGGATCGAAAAGTTCGGAGTTACACCAGAAACAATCAGGTACATATTTCTGTCAAAACAGAATTATTTTTTAGCACCTTCATTCATGGCTTCCGGAATTTAGGGTTTCGGAGAAAGTTGGAATTTTTGTAATCAGATACTACAACTGAATGCCACTCATCAAAATCGAAATTTAGAGACCAAGATCAGAATTTTTGGTTGGGCAGAAGGCCAAGCTTGATCAGACCCTAGTTCGGGACTTTGATCAGAAAAGTGGAAAATTAGGGCTTCTGCAAAAATGGAAATTTTTGAAATCTGTGACCACGGCTGGAAGCTTCTTAGAAAAATAGAAGCTTAGAGCTTTGGATCGAAGCTTTTGATTGGGCAGAAGGGTGGGATTTATCAAACCCTAGTTTGGGGTCATGACCAGTGAATACGGAAGTTTCAAAGGCAAATTTGAGGGGTGAAACTTTACAGTTTTCAAATTATGAGTATACCAGCTTGATCAGCTCATCAAGGCGCATATTTCTATCCTTTCGGAAGTTTGAAATTCAAAGTTTGAATTTTTAGGGTTTCTCTAACAAACCCTAATCCAGCTCCAGATCCAGTTCCTGCAAATCAAGTGGATTGGGTTAATCCTAGAAGAGAATGGATTGGTCACTTGCATAAGTGAAGAAGTTCCTGTTTCAGAGGGAGATGAGGCTAAGGCCTTACATAAGAAGATTATAAGCAATCTTGACAGGTATGACTCATCCAGGTATGTTTCGAGATTTGTTCATGATTAAGTTTATGGTATGTTTGTCTTCGTGTTATTACGGTTAGTACAATCTTGATTAAATTTAGATTGTCGTATCACCTTAATAAAATTATGAATGCATGATAGAATATATTCATTGATTAGGGTGTTCACACTTATCATTGTACTAATGCATTATGGTGTTGTATGAGGTTTATGTTGTCCGCTAACATGAAAGGTACACCAAGAAAGAAAAATCATGTTCTAGTTCAAGAACATATGATCGTGATGACATGAGGACAAAGATTCATCCATTGTCATGAATCACTTAGAAGATCTATTTGCGAGGTATGTATAACTTGGTTCTATAATGGCTAACCTATGATATATGCAGGTTACTAGCACAAGCCATTGAAGAGAACAAGAAGACATCATGTGGGTATGTTAGACATAACTAGCTAACATACCAATCCAGTTCAAGGACAGGTAATCCAGGAAGCAAAGATCAAGAGGGAACACACTCCAGTTGTTCTTGCAAGGAAGCAAAGATCAAGAGGGAGCACACTCCAATTGTTCCTGCAAGGAAGCAAAGATCAAGAAGGAGCACACTTCAGTAGTTTCTGCAAGGATGCAGATATTCAGAGGGAGTTGACCACTTCTCACAATCCACATCAGAATGGAGTTGCAGAAAAGAAACAATGACTGAGAGGGAGTCAACCCAACAAACAAACAAAGATAAGTATTTGAATTATCATTCCTTGCACATTTTATTGTTTAAATAATACTATTCAATAATGTATATACTCATGTTCCTAGAATTAGGTGGTGTATTATGCATATTAGAATATTTGAATTGATGAACAGTATACTACTAATATACATGGGTAAGTGGCCTATGGCACTATACAACATTCCATTGCTACTTATCTAGAATGAAACCTCTTTGCTAACATGTTGGGAGTTGTGCACACTCTTAACAATGTTCTGGTAGAGATTGGAAGGCATCTAGAAAGTTAAGGGATATGGATAAATGTTGTATTGAAGCATTGGCTAAGATAATTGCATGACTATATGACATATTTCTTTATGTGTAAGAATTTGTTCTGAAAACCATGAGATGTTTTCTAATCATGCAATTTAACTTGTTGTGTAGGAAAGATCGTATACCATCACCTACAAAAGAAGGACTACAACATTTGTTCAGCAACAAAGTCATCTATTGAAAATATTAAAGATATTGAAGTTCCCAGGATCTGGGAAGAATGCCATGATCGAGGAGTACCAGTCGATCATGAAGATGTTTGGGATGCAGTCCCAAGACTTGAAGGGGAGTCTGTGTGACTTCCGAGAGGATCTACAAGATCAAGCATGCTGCAGGTGGTAGCATAGAGACTTTTGCTCCTGTAGCCAGATACACTTCCATTAGATCCGTACTTGTTATGGCTGCAGTACACCAGATGGATTTCAAGACAGCTTTCTTGAATGTTGTAGTTGAAGAAGAAGTGTATGTGGAGCAGCCACTTGGTTCTGAGACACATGACAGGGAGTCATATATGCGCAGAACTTGGTATGGTGGGCTAGACAGCTTCCTATCCAGTTTGGGATTTACCAAGAGTAAAGCGGATTCCAACCTTTACTACAAGGTTGAGGAAGGCAATCCAGTGATACTACTTTTGTATATGGATGACCTGTTTATTACAGGTGAAGATAGATTGATTGCCGACACACAGCGGAAGCTTGCTGCCGAGTTCGAGATGAAGAACTTGTGGATGATGCACTATTTTCTAGGTATGGAGGTGTGGCAGAGTGCAGATGGAATATTCCTTGGACAAGGGAAGTATGCAGTAGATATCCTGAAGAGGTTTGGGATGATGGACTGCAAGTCCATGGCCACACTTATGGCATCAAACCTGAAACATTCTGTGTGATGCTTCATCTAAGCCGGTTGATGTCTCTATGTATCGTCAGATGATTGGGTTCTTGATGTACCTGATGAACACGAGACCAGATATTTGCTTTGCAGTGAACACATTGAGCCAGTTCCTGACAGATCCGAGAGGTGTTCACCTGGTTGCTGTAAAGCATATTCTGAGGTACCTGAAGGGTATGGTTGATTATGGGCTCAAGTATGATGTGAATCAAAACTTTAACCTACAAGGTTATGTTGATTCAGAGTGGGCAGGCAGTGCTGCAGATAGGAAGATCACTTCTATGTGCTGCTTCATTATGGGATCAGATGTGATCTCTTGGTTTAGCACGAAGCAATCCTGTGTAGCACTGAGTACAGCCAAAGCAGAGTATGTTGCGGCTTGTTCGGCTAGTTGTGAGGTAGTATGGCTTCGGAAGCTACTGTATGAGTTATTTGATCTACCGCTGGAGGCTACTGGTATCTTTTGTGACAACCAGAGTTGTGTGAAGCTGTCTGAGAACCCAGTATTTCATGACAGGTCGAAACACATAGAGATCAAATATCACTATATCAGGGATATGGTGCAGAGAAGAGCAGTGAAGCTCTTGTATGTTGCGACGAATGAGCAAATTGCAGATGTGTTGACGAAGCCACTAGCCAGAGTGAAGTTCAAGTACTTCAGAGAGAGGCTTGGTGTCCTTCAGATCCATGACACTTCGAGGAAGAAGTGATGGAGACATTTGCTGAAGCCACTCCAAGCATGTTGGAAGGAGGATCCTTCACATGGCTGTGGATGTAAGTGCTGGATGATGAGCATCATAATGATGTTCTAGTTTCTGCTCTGTATGATCAGTTGGATCATTTATATGTATTTGTAAATGCATCATGTTGGATGCTTGGACCATGTATCTGTATATGTATCAGGTGGATACTGTGTATGATCAGGTAGATCATGTATGTTGATATATATCAGGTGGATACATTGTGTGGATCATGTATCTATGTATGTATCAGGTGGATACATTGTATGATCAGGTGGATCATGTATGGTGATATGTATCAAGTAGATACTTGGTATGCATCAGGTAGATGCATTGTATGATCAGGATGATCATGGATGATGAGCTTCAGGATGTTGCTCCAGATTACTTGCATCAGGACGATGCAGTGATGATGATCATGTGTACATCAAGATGATGTATGGTGAGTATCAGGTTGATACTCTGTGGCCGTGGACAGGTTGTGCAAAGGAAATCCTAGATTTGTTCTAGGTCACATCTAGTATGAAAAAGGACTGGCACTGTGTATCACATGTAAGACCTGGGAGATCCGATAGGTTGGGTTGTGTGCCCGTAATAAGTCCTGGGATGCTCTTTTGAGGGTTTGTGATAGTGGGCCACATGTAATACCTGGGAGATCCGATAGGTTGGGCTGAATGCCCGTAATAAGTCCTGGGATGCTCTTTCGAGGGTTTGTGGTGGGTTGCTACATGTAAGACCTGGGAGATCCGATAGGTTGGGCTGTGTGCCCGTAATAAGTCTTGGGATGCTCTTTCGAAGGTTTGTAGCAGAGGTCACATGTAGTCAGTCCTGGAGATCTTTCCGATCGTTCTTAGGCACATAAATGTTCCTAGGATGCTCTTTAGAGTTCTTGTCGGTCGTGCTATGCACATAACCGTTCCTGGGACACTCTTTTAAGGTTTTGTGACAGTCACATGTAATAAGTCCTGGAGATCTGGATAGGATGAAAAAGGCCTCAAATGCTCTTTAGGGTTCTTGCTAGTCAAGAGACTCTTTTAAGGTTTTTTGACGCACGTAATAAGTCCCGAGGATTCCACAGTATGGCCAGTGATGATGAAGACCTGCAGGTGGTGGGCCTACATCCAGTATGAAAAAGGATTGGCTCTATAGAACTTTCTATGAAGAGTAGATTCAGAGATTGATTGAGATAGTAGCAGCAGTGACGATGACGATGACTCGATGACGATTATCCAGTGACGATGATCCAGAGAAGAAGACTTGTGCTAGCAGACCTGTTTCAAGAAATACCTTCCTAGTTAGTTGATGTATATGTAACTTCAGAATGTATTTCATATATGTATATTGTACTCCTATAGAGATGGTATTATTCCTCTATACGGAAGTGTTTGTATTCCTATAGAGATGTTATTATTCCTCTATACGGAAGTGTCATCATTTATATTGTAAGTGTCGTAACTTATACTTGATGGGTTATTAGACCACCTTGTTGGGGTCGGCCCTGTATAAGTCATGTTGTTCGAAGGGTTATTAGACCACCCTATTGGGGGTCGGCCATGTGGGTCAAAGGGTTATTAGACCACCCTATTGGGTGTCGGCCCAGTTAGCATTATGTTATGTGATTAAGTTAAGGCCGACCTAGTAAAGGTTATTAGGCAAGTCAAGTCAAGTATAAATAGAGTGCGGGAGGCACTCTATTTCATCATTCTATTCTCTCTCACACTCTCGGGAGAGTGGCGCACTTGTGGAGGAGGAGAAGCTGCAGCTAGGAGATGTCTATCTCTTATGCTTAGGTTGTATCATTGCTCTATCTATCTCTGAGGAAGTTATTGGGGTTTTTCACCTTTATGGTTTTCCCCAAGTAAACTCTGTGTCTTTTGTGTGCTTGCATTATTGTGTCCATGATTGATATGATGTAGATATGTTATGCATGTTGTTCTCTCAGTTAAGATCCTAGATCAGATTGAAGTAAATTCTGAAAAATTAACACCCAAAGGACAAGTTCCAGCTTCTGGAAACTCTAATACTAAGGGCACTTCTCGTGCCACACGGGCTGATCAATCCTACATCAATATGGTTAACTCCCATGCTTTATTTCAAATATATCCATGATTCCTTCGGTCCTCTTCATATAGAGATACCTACAGATCCTATGCCGAAGATACTGAAAGGTTTCTACAAACGGGAAACACAGAACCCTAATGCACGGGCCGCTCCAAACTACTTAGTTGTAGAGGACCTATCCCAAACACTGTGTGCTATGTCCGCTCTGGAAGTTCTGCAAATTTTCCCATCACAGCGGAATTCACTTATGGTGACAATAGGTAGTATGGATTCATCAAATATGCTATCTAGATTTGATATGTCAAACGTCAAACCCCGGTTTCCCTATCACGTGGCCTTCCAAATCGAAGTAGTCCATGGTTAAAAAACCATTGGACGAACAATATTAGATGAAGGCGCGTCAACGTGCATAATGTCTATCTCTTGTTAGCAAGCCCTAGGCTCTCCAGAGTTAGCCCCTTCGGTTACATTACTCATTGATTTTGATGGGAGATCTTTCTGTATGCATGGAATCTTACCCTCATTTGAGATCCAACTTGTAGGAAAGGTAGTTTCAGTAGAGGTGGAATTTGTAGATGCTTCTCTCGACTACAATTTTTTGTTGGGAAGAAGTTGGACATATGAAATGCAAGCCATTCCTTCATCCATTTTTTGGGTACTTATGTTCCCCCATGAAGGAAATATTTTCATGATTCACCAATTATCCTATGCCCGGAAAAACAACAAAACTCCTTCGGATTCTAATATCTCGTGGATTGATCAATCCCATCCGCCTAGTGAGAGTTTAGGGGTAGGTATGTACTCATCTTTGATGGGCATCTTTGATTTACCCACTCCTATGAAATATATTGGTTCCAAGAGTAACGGTAATTTGTTATCCAAGGAGCTCTTCACCGTTTTTCAAACAACTGATCCTTGGATCCTTCCTACTCCAGAGGAACCAATTGTGTCCCTATCCTTCGCAAAAGTGACTTACCAAGCATCACAAAATGTTGCAATAGATTATATCTCGACTCCTTTAGTCTCTATCGAGTCAAATATCGATTATGCTCTTGCATGGGCAATAGACTCCACCCATTCATTTGATTGTTTAGAAACTGTTTTACCATCAGATGAGGCTATTTTGGAAGCCATGGTAGGTCTGGATCATCCTTGGGAACATATGAATCACAGATACTCTTTTCTTCCATATTTGAACAAAGTAGAGAATGGAGAGTTTTCAATGAGACCTAGTGGAAATGTTGACTGGTTCGTTAATCCTTTAACGAAATAGGGGATTTTCGTTGAAGGTAATATGGCAAATATTTCAACAACTATCCCAATCAACATTTCCATTAAACCTA
The DNA here is from genome assembly GCA_027924585.1 of Larix kaempferi. Classification (NCBI taxonomy): domain Eukaryota; kingdom Viridiplantae; phylum Streptophyta; class Pinopsida; order Pinales; family Pinaceae; genus Larix; species Larix kaempferi. The sequence continues at coordinate 11,170,922 of BSBM01001110.1, read as the reverse complement.
ATGTCGTGGAAAACATTTTCATCGGAGAAAATTGTTCTCCGCAAGATATCAGCTTATATACCAACTTATTTAAAGAGTTATGCGATGTTTTCTCCTATTCATATGAGGATATTCCAGGCATAGACCCGTCCATCATCGAACACGTCATTATGACATATCCTAATGTGAAACTAGTTCGGAAAAAGCTTTGTCCAGATAACCCTAGGAAAGTTGCGGCCATCAAGGATGAGGTTGAAAAGCTCCTCAATGCCGGTTTCATTTATCCTATCGACATGACAGAATGGGTGTCCAACCAAGTTAGAGTTGATAAAAATCAAGGTACCATACGCGTGTGCAAATATTTTAGGGATCTCCACAAAGCCTTTCCAAAAGACAACTATACCACACCATTTATTGATCAAATTATTGATGCATGTGTGGGAAATGAAATGTTTTCTTTCATGGATGGTTTTTCAAGATATAATCAAATTCAAATCAAACCTAAAGACCAGCATAAAATGGATTTCATATGTCCCTGGGGTACCTTTTCCTATAGGAAAATGTCGTTCGGATTGAAGAATGTTTGGGCTACTTTCCAGCGAGCTATGAACTTCACTTTCCATGAGATCAAGCATGTGGTTGAACCTTACTTGGATGATCTACCTACGCGATCTCAGAAGAGAAGAGATCATCCTGAACACTTACGACTCGTGTTTGAATGATGCAGATACTACAAGATTCGGTTAAAACCTAACAAATGTGTGTTTTGCGTCGAGTCTGGACGATTACTTGGCTTCATTGTGTCTAATCGAGGGATTATGGTCAATCCTTTGAAACTTGAGTCAATTTTCAAATTTCCTCCTCCTCGTACTATCCGACAACTTCAGAGTCTGCAAATCATGTCAAATTTTCTCGGACGCTTTATTATCAACTATGATAAGATTACTAAAGGTTTCATGTGAGGAATTCCTTAAACATGATACCCATTTTTTTTGGGATGAAGCTGCACAAAACCCGTTTGATGCTTTGAAAAATGCACTCTTTTCATCCCCCTTGTTGAGCTCGATAGATTATACTCAAGATTTTCTTCTATATCTGGATGCATATGTTTCTACCATTGGCATAGTCTTAGTTCAGGAGGATGACAAACTCCAAGAGCATGTCATTTATTACCTTTCTCTCACGCTTGTAACTCCTGAACTTAAGTATTCTAATGGCATTAGCTGCTGTGTATGTCGTTCAGAGGTTGCATCACTATATTCTATTACGAACTACCATAGTCATAGCATAGGTCAATCCTTTCCAATATTCCTTAACCCAACGCATAATCGGGGGTAAATTCAACAAATGGATTGTCATCTTGCAATAATTTGATCTTACCTTCCAATATGCTAAGTCAAAAAAGTCTTTGGTGTTCGCGGAACTTATAGTTGAGTTCCCTAGTGATGTAACACGCCATGAAGAAAATCTGTCATTCCCTGATGAACACATCTTCCTCATTGCAACCTCAGATCCATGGTATGGAGACATTTTAATATATCTCCATATTTTGAAGTGTCCACAAACTTTATCTAAGGAAGAACGACTAAAGCTTAAGCATCATGCCATGAACTACCTCATTATTTTTATATGTTATACAGACGAGGGGTAGATTCGATATTACACCGTTGTTTGACCCTGGATGAAACTAAGTTAGTATTGAATGATGCTCACAGTGGAGCCTGCGGAGGTCATCTTTCAGGGTTGGTAACAGCCCAGAAAATACTGTGTGTTGGGCATTTTTGGCCCACCATCTTTAAATATTGTGTGGAAGCCATGAAACATTGTTTTTCACAAAGAAAATGCGAGCACATCCGGCTCCTCTTCACCCTGTTATCACAGCGGGTCCCTTTACCAAATGGGGAATTGATTATATGACTTGTAACCCATCTTCTGTTGGGGGATATCAGTATATCATTGTTGCGGTCGACTACTTTACAATGTGGGCCGAGGAAATGCCTACTGTGAAAGCAAATGGAGAAACTGCAACATATTTCATTTTCAATCAGATTATTTCCAAGTTTGACATACTTAAAGAGATCGTCACTGATCATGGACGACATTTCCAGAACTACATGATGACTGAGTTGACCACCATGCTAGGTTTTCGACAAGAACACTCATCTTTGTTTTATCCGCAGGACAATGGTCAAGTTGAAGCGGTCAATAAGACTTTGAAAACTATTCTTCAACGTACCGTTAATGCCAGTCAGTCAAATTGGCACATCATGTTGTATCCAGATCTTTGGGCGTATCGTTCTAATATCAAGACTGCTACTAGTTTTTCACCATTCCAACTCGTTCACAGGCTGGAGGCAGTCACATCGATTGAATACGAGATTCCATCATTGAAGTTGGCTATTCAATTATTACCCGAAACTTCTTCTTTGGAAGAATGGTTCCTTCATTTAGAACATTTGGATGAACAACGTCGTGTTGCGCTCACTGCAAATGAAGATCACAAGAACCGAGTTAAACACCAATATGACAAGTCTGTAAAACCTAGTGTTTTCTCTGAATGAGACCTTGTTTTGGTTTATGATCAGGATAAGGATCCCTTGGGGGCAGACACGTTCAAGTCTATGTGGCTTAGACCCTTATTGTTTCTAAATTTTTTAGGAAAGGGTCATATGTGTTGATGGATTATGATGGTTTTAAGCTTCCCGAGCCTAGAAATAGGCTCTCCTTGAAGAAGTCTACTCCTAGACATATATGCTTTTTCTTGTACTATAGTTGTACATTTTTTTAGAGTTAGTTATTTTTTAGGATTTGCTTATGTGTCTTCTGGATTGTGTTTTCTGATGACAAGCGAGTGTTTTCTAGGATTCATTGATGGCGCAAGTCGTCACACTCGTAACTTGGCTTTAGCTACTTGGGTAATTTATTCACCCACAAGCCAACTTGTTTCTTCGGGAGGTGCTTGTTTAGTCCCTACGACGAACAATATAGCTGAGTACAGTGCAATTATTGAACTAATCTGAGATGCTATTCATCATGGAATTTCATGTTTGGAGGTAAGACTCGATTCGCAGTTAGTTGTACTTCAGTTGACAGGTGAGTATCGGGTTAGGGATCCTTCTTTGCTATGTCATTTTTTGCAAGTTAGATTGCTTGAGAGACATTTTAATTACATTTCATATCAACATATTTCAAAGAATCACAAGACATTAGCTAATGCATACACAAATTATATACTTGACTGGAATTTGTATCACGCACAACAAACTAAACCATTAACACACAGAACGCAAACCATGTATATAAACTAGTACTGTATATATATATCAGGTTCAAAAAATAATATGAGTTTGATTCAATATCTTTCAAAATGTTACAATATACAAAAAGGGCATAACAACCTCAAAAATAAATTTCACTCTCTGGCTACTTTCCTAAGAAGACGGATCCATGCAGGGGGCACACCCACTACATGTTCTTGCATCTCTAGCGGCATCCGCTCAATCATGAATGTAGGAATATCATGTGGTTCAATTGACCCATCTTTCCCTCAATACTCCGCAACATGGCACCAGTACCACTTGGTTCGGTTGGTATCACATATGTTCTGGGATGCCCAACTGGCCTTGATGGCCCCACATCTGCATAATTTGTATGTTGTAAGTACTCTCACTCATTCAAAACAAACAATTACATATATATTGTGTTGGAGAAAACTCACTATGGCTTGGGGTGTACCACAACAGACAGATGACTACCAGAAATCAACTCAATTCTCAAAACTATGCTATATAAATGACAATGCTAAGATAAGGAAGAAGATAACCAACCTCGATCCAAGCGTTTGATGTAGATCCTCGTTGGAGCTTTTCAATCCATGTACTTGAATCTGCAAATTAGTCTTGACAGCCAATATACAACAAGTACATATAATATATAAACGGCATTAACATCATCAATAGAAATGGCCCATGATATAACAAGTAAATGCAACCCAATGTAAGATAAACAAGATTTACAACATTAATGGACGAGAATATGAGTATTTCTATTAATAAACAAGAATAAGTACAAAGTGATACGACCTCTTGCCGGCAACCAATCTGAACCAAGATCTGGATCAATCCACTTGTGCCTCCACCACTTCAATCCTCCATGAATGGAAAACTCAAACTAGATAGGAGTTTGGAAGGTGAACATAAAGGGTTCACAACTACGAGGATCAATGAGTGTAGACTCAAGATAGGGCAAAAATCCACTAGAGTTCTCTTGCTCTTCTTTTCTCCTCCCATCCATAAGCCATATGTGCTCAATATATAGTCCTCTCAAAGGTAAATGAAAGGACACATCGAGACGTTACTTGGGCAGATGGAGAGCCAAAGGTCACCCAATGACCGCTTTTTGGGAGTAAAAAGTAATAAACTAGTGATTTTTACCATTTTACTTGATACCCGCGGGCTATAGTGATGCAATTCGTGGGTACGCATGCTATAGTGATGCAACATGCAGGTCAGAGGAAAAATGAGGAAAAATATGTCTGAAGGATATAAAGTGAATCTGAGTTAGTGAAATGGATCCTACAGGCCAAAGAATGCTGATGCTCATAGGGGGGAAGATTACGGTGTAACAGGTGCCCCCTAATGTGTGAGGTCAAAGACTGATGCTACGATGGCCGAAATACATTATAAAACTCAGAAGTGGAGTGATGGAGACACAAGTGGAAAGAGCAGCTCACTCGTCAAAAGACAATAGTATCCCTGAATACATGTCGGTAATACAACAATCTTATACAATGGCCATGAACACGCAGTACATAGTGAATTAATGTCATAAGTGACCATAGCCATGATCCCTCTACAGTAAGATACGGTCTCCTGCTAAAAAGGAAACAACTGGTGCAAACTAGAGGTACAAACTGTTGATATCTGAGAGGTGATATCTCAGATGTAAAGTCAAAGTCATAAGTAGCATACTGAATGCCACTATCGCCTGGGGTCTTCTACACAAGTCTTCAACGGTGCAAGTCCCATCAAGTGAATAAAAGGAGTTTGTGTCGAACCTGATGTGACATCGTCTGGTTACCAGTCAATGATGTATACCATTAACAGACGCGAGATAACCCACTAATAATGAAAATGGGAATCAAGGCATAGAGTACAATCATTGGAGTGTGAATAAATGAGTTGAAGTCGAACACTAGGATGAATCCATCGATCAGGGGACATTGATGTATTCCCAAAACTGTCGATGGCGAGAGAACCTGCCACTAATGACTGCAAGCCTAGAGGTACTCAACCAAAATCTAAGGCTCAAGTCCCGGAATAAATGGGTTGAAGTCGACGGAACAAGACTCGCTGGAAGGAGGGCATTAAGGCATCCCCCATCAACCAGCACGAGGTACCCGCTACGCTGAAAGATTTGGAAGAACTCAGGTAAAACGGACTGACTCAATAAGGATGGCCAACATGCAATGGTCAAGAAATATGAGGAGTGGCTGACACTGGTTCAGGACTTCCTTTGAACAAGAGCATGAACAGATGGATAGACTCAGGCAGCATAGACTTGACATAAACTGTGCAATGCAGGAGGCATTATAGAGGGCTCCATAATGACTGGAAGCTTAACCAATCGGTGGAGAGAACTGAGAAACAAGTGCAGCTCCTAAGGTCCAATTATAGTCCCGACTCATAATGTACAGAGTGGAATGAATGCTCTGTTCAAAGGCGACACAACAGCTTCCAACAAGAAGTAGTAACCATAATCCCGTCCGGCTTTTTGGAATATTTGATTTTTGGTATTTTTCATATTTGGGAAAAGCTTGAAAAAGAATAAAATTGCTTATAGTACAACAAGTGAGGGAACGAGTGTCAAATAGCAAGAAGACTAGTTCCAAGCAGTGGAACATACTTGTGAGCAATGCAAGGAAGTGCATGCAGGATGTGGACACTCGGGGGGGATGTTCCCTTAAGGTCAAAAGGTGATCAAATTGTGAAGGGAAAATATATAAGCTCTGTAGGGCTCGACGAGGAAAAGTGCTCAGGCACCAGGCTAACAACTGAGTAAGCGGGAGCCGGCACAAGATTCAAGCGGAAAGCAGGATGATGCAATGCAATCACAACATGATATAACTAAAGGGAGTCCTTAAGGGAGATGGCCAACATAAGACAAAGTAGAGTATGAGTCTTTATCGCAATGTCATGGCGTAACTACGAAGGACTCCCAAACCTAAGGACAAACAACGGCATGGGCACCAGAATGCACAAAGGGGTTCTAACTAGGGTACCCATGTTCGAAAAAGCCCTACAGCCGCATAATGACACTTCTATAGCAGTGTGAAGATTCTGTGTCAATTACAAAGTGGGGTCGCACCTAGGGTTTATGAAAATGGTCAATAGGTCAAATGCATAATGCACATGGAAATGGCATCTAACCTATATGCCAGGTGTGAAACGTACTTGCTGTAGGTGTGAAATGGTCCATAACAACTCTTGCCGAAGAAATATGATTAAAAAATACTACTCCAAGACATTATATTAGTCCATAACGGCACAAAATGGTAAAAACTATAGACAAATGGGTCCTGAAAATTATAAATAGTAATAAAAAATTGTAATTCACAATTCATTTTTACTATTCACCCATTTGGAGCTTTTGGTTAGTTTTCACCTGAATGTTCAGTTGCCGATTTTGGGAGCTAGGAGCGACCATTCATCGAACCGTCCGGAGCTGGTTGGTAGTCTAATCCATACCTTTCATTTCAATGCTTTCATTTTGATTTTCAGCGGTGGGATTTTTTGTTTGGCCAAGCCCTAAATGGGTTTGGCGCTACCCGTGGGTTGTAGCTATGCAGGTCGCGGGTAGGGCACAAAACGCGCAGTCAATGCAAAGGTTGACCGCGGGTACCCACACCTGTATACAAGTTATCCCGCGGGTACGGCCGTGTAGTTGGTTTTTTAAAAGAATTTGACTAAAATGCTTGTTTTTCTTCACTCCAGGATGGTTCTAGAGTGGAGGGAGAGGGAGCATGACTAGGTTGATGAGGTCGTGAGTAATGATGTGCAAGCAAAGCAAGTATTGCAAGCATGTGGGTTGTATAAATTCTGGAGAATAGGGGGTTTGAGGGCCCAAAACCTATTACTTCGGCGCTTGATCGAATATTGGGATGTTGATGCACAAAACTTCAATCTTAACGGGCAAATGCTCACACTGGAAGTGGACAACATCTACTTCATTACCGGTTTGTCTCATTGGGGTGAGGAGGCTAGTCTTCGGTCGTGTACTGTGGGTGGTGGGATCACCGTCCTTGACTACATAGCGTGGTATTGCCCCGCAAACACACGCACGGTGGGAAGTCAAGTGCCCATCAACACCATCGTAAATCTGAGCATGAAGATCATTGCAGCTACCTTAGTGCGGATCACGGGATCCAAAGCTTAGCACCAGGCATCCAGGCCGATGATGTTTTATGCATCACAATGCATGCAACCTATAGTGTTTGACTGGTGTACCACACTACTGCGGTCTATGAAGACCCAACTGACAGAATGCAAAGAAGGGAAGGCTAAAAACTTCGGGTATGGGAGCATCCTATGCAGCTTCTTCTTTGAGAGGGTTCCAGGGCTTAGTCCAAGGGTGGATGTCCCTCCTCATAGTCTCTGGGATCCAGCCTTGACCCGGTGGTCTGAGATCTTGACACGACAGGGTGTTGGCCGTCTGGCATCACCATATACCGAGGAGTTTTTTCGCTGGTGGGACCGGCAAGTCATTTCCATAGAGGACTACCCCTATGCAGGGATAGACTTCCGCGATGATAGGGACATGCCACTCCCACCAGATGCCGCGTTCAGAGACATTGGTGAGTACTCTTTTTGGTTTTTCTATCTATTAAATTTTTATGGGTTTTTTATTATAAATGCAAATGCAAAAATCTTTTTGGTGGTAGTATCATGTGCTAATGGTTGACTGTTTTCTCGCAGAGAAAGGCCCAATGAGACCTGATGGCTTCCTGAGACATGGTCGTCAGGGCAGGGGTGAGGAGGCAGGCGATGCTGCAGCAGTACGCACACTACAGACCTTGCGGCGCAACCTCACACGGATGGTTGCTAGAGTTCCACGGATAGAGGTGGCGAGACTACCTGAGGCCATGTAGCGCCAAGTAGTGGGGGTTCCGGGTGACTGGGTGCGGCTACTACAGCGGGTAGCCAATGCAGTATAGTATTTCTACGAGACACATCCTGTCGGGGTGGCAGCTAGGCCTCCTCATAGAGATTAGATATCTCAGGATCTCATCTTTGTATTGATATGTATATTTTTTAGGGCTACGGGCTCCAGTTTTGTATGACACTACCATTTTGGACATATTTATATATATAAAACTTTGGTTCTCTGGTTCTACTATATGTTTGTATGTACAAATGTATGAATGTCTTCTTATATTTGTGTGCTTCATGATGAATGTGACAAATGCCAATCTAATACATAGTTAGCGTATGCATCAGATATATGATTAACACTTCTCGGAACATGTATGTATGTAATTGAAACAAAATATCGTTCCAAGAGTCTTACCCTTAGGAATTTCCGTAATAGCGTAGGATCTCACACACGGTACTTCCTATTCAGCTGAGACACAACTAGTTGTGAATCCAGGCGGACTTCTAAAGACTGGACACCATGGGAAATGGCATCTCGAAGTAGCTCAATGACGACACTATACTCAGCCACATTGTTAGATGTAGGACCAAGACAAGCACCTCCTGAGGACACAACTAGGTGGTCGGGTGAGAAAATAACCCAGGCATCTGAAGCAAGTTGTTGCGTATGATGGCTAGCACCATCCGTGAATCCTAAGAACGTAGGAAACTCTGCTGACATCTGTCAATCAAACGAAAGCTAATCGACAGACCTGAAAACCAACAGAAATCTAAACTATGTACAGAAGCAACTATACAATAGTATACAAAAGTATTAGCCTGAACCAGAGGTTCAAGCGTAATACCGCTTGAGGTAGATCCCATTTCTAGGCTCCTTCAAGACAGTCCCCTCATAGTCTTCTAATTCATAGGTTCCTTTTTCTAGGACACGCCTCACGATGTAAGGACCGTGCCACATGGGGTTGAATTGCCTGCCCCCAGGGGTTCTTTAGCTTGGTCATATAAGAGGACCAAGTCACCTTCAACATACTGCCAGGGACGAAAAGATCTATCATATTGAACCTTAACACGACGTTTGTTGGCATATGGCCATAGCGGCATCTCGACGTTGCTCGTCAAGTTGCTCAAGCTGGATTAAACATTGCTCAAGACCCGTCGTATTAGGGAGGAGCTCTATGGCCAGTTTAAGTGAAGGGATCTCGCATTCAATCAGCAAAAGTGACTCCACACCGTGAACTAGCTGAAACAGTGAGAACCTGGTGGCAGTCTTGACTGCAGTTCGATAAGCCCACAAAGCAGGATATAACATGATGTGCCAATTGGTCTTGCTTTGTTGGATGGTACATTAGAGAATGGTATTCAAATACTTATTTACTGCTTCTACTTGACCATTCGCTTGGGGATAATAAAAAGATGAGTGTTCTTGACGAAACCCAAGCTTGAGAGACAAATCCTCCATCATCTTGTTCTGAAAGTGATTGCCATGGTCAGTGACAATCTGTTTCGGAATACCGAACTGAGTTATAATTTGATTGAATACGAAGTGGGTTGCTGTAGCACCATCGGCTTTAACGGTAGGCATGGCCTCAGCCCATTTGGAAAAATAGTCCACGGCCACTATAATATGGTGATGCCCCCCAGCCAAATCTAGTTTGCAATGCATGAAATCCATCCCCCACTTGGTCAAGGGACCGACAGTGACGACCAGATGAAGGGGCGCTGGATGCGAGTGTATGTTCCGAGAAAAAACCTGGAAAGGGTGACTTCTCTTCACAGCATTAACACAATCCTTAAAGATGAAAGACCAGAAATAACCAGCTCGCATAATACGTTGGGCTATAGCAAGCCCGGATAAGTGACCACCACACGCCCCAGCATGGAAATCATTAAGCACTCGCTCCGCTTCTTCGTGAGTTAAGCAACGATGGAGGATAGAATCCTTTCCTCGGCGATACAAAGTGTCACCGACAATAGTATAATATTTAGCGTGATGTTTAACACCCTGTCGCTCATCTCGTGAATAGTGCGGAGGAAACTTCAAAGTTCGGAGATATACAATGACATCCCCATACCAAGGGTCCTCTGACGAGATAAGAAATAAGTGCTCATCCACAAAGGAATCTTCATGAATGACATCCTCATCAAGTCTCGGAAGGTCCGACATAAGCTTAGCAAATACCAATGATTTCACTAACTTTGCCGAAGCAAAATCGAGATCAAATTCCTAAAGGATAACAATGCATTTATTATACTTCCCCCCGATAAGGCGTCATGATAGCACGAACTGAAACGGATTGATATGCGCGACAACTATGGTGGGTCTAAGCAAAATGTAATGTCGTAACCGTTGGACTGAATGAACAGTCGCAAGCGCCAGCTTTTCCACATGAGTGTATCTTAGCTCAGCGTCTACTAGATTCCGACTAAGGTAATAGATGACATGCTCGACAAGCGCATCATCCACCTGAACCAATACCATGCCAATCATCTCTTGAGACGCGGCCACATAAAGGATAAAATCTCATGCAAAGTCTGGTGGACTAAGCACAAGGGCCGATACCAAAGCTTTCTTAAGGGCGTCGAAAGACTGCTAGGCTCGCTCATCCCAGATAAAAGGTGTATCCTTCTTCAATAAGCGCGCGAAACCTTTGATAAGATTAGCATAATTGACTATGAAAGAGCGTAGAAAAGTGGATCTTCCTTGGAGGCTCTGAAGTTGTAACAAATTACGCGGAGGAGGCAACTGAAGTATTGCCTCAACTTTTAGAGGATCAACTCTAATACCCTCTTACTAAACTATGAAGCCCAGAAGGCGACCCATCCTAACAGTAAAGACGCATTTGTTAGGATTCAATCGAATCTTGTATCGTATACATCGTTCGAGAATCATGCGGAAGGTGCTTGGGGTGGTTCATTCTCTTGCGAGAATGGCTGGAAAGATCATCCAAGAAAACCTCCATAATCTTTTTAAGATCGTGAAAGGCGTAAGTCATGGCCCGCTGAAACGTAGCTTCGGCGTTTTTAAGGCCGAAGGGCATTTTCTGATATGCAAATGTTCCCCAATGACAAATAAAAGCTGTCTTATGTTGATCCTCGGGTTTGATTTGAATCTGGTTATATCCGGAAAATCCATCCATGAAGGAAAAAATCTCACTCCCGGTGCAAGCATCCAAGAAACTCTCTTAGGTTAAAGTAGACTTAACTGACTCTAAACTAAGACAAAAAGAAAACAAATGCTACCTTGAGTTCCTGAACTAATCTTCACAACAAGATTAAATGCATTCAGAAGAGATGAAAGACATAACTCACCTTCCAATTCAACGGTTGTCCCTCTTCTAGCTCTTGATTCCGAAGCTCCAATGTAGAACCTATTGAAATCAAACAAAGGACAAGCATGCAAGCTTCCAAATACCTTGAAGCAAAGATTAAGTTCAAATATAAACTAGATACATTTCATATCAAAGATTTATACAATACACATGAAATGGGAAAAACAAGACAAGTTATCTTTTATTGCAAACTTGAAGTCACTTACAATGGTTGCTTGATATCCAAGCCAATCCTCCACCTCCAAGTGCTTCCTCTAGCTATCTTTGCAGAAGTCTGAAGATCATAGGTTTGATGCCCCAAAAGTCCTCCCTTGGGCCCATGGAAAGCTTCTCTCTTATAGCATATGGGAAGGTTAACCAACAAGAGAGAAATTTGGATATATGGAGGGTTTAGTGGATCAAGCCAGCTAAACAAAGAAGGAGTTAGGATCGAACCAAAGGTGGTAATCCCAACAAAATCTCCTCGAAGGTTGAATCCCAAAGTCCAAGGCAAAAAGGCTAATTTCGGACTACCATGCCCCTATAACTGAGCATAACGTGGTAGTACCGCACACCAGAGAAGGAGCAACACGTGGTAGTGATGACTATTGCGCCCCTATAGATGTGCAGGGAGCGGTAGTGCTTGCAAACAGGGCTAAGTTGGGTTGACGGATGGCAGAAAAAGGTTTTGCTTTCAGTGTTCAGTCAATGGTTTTCACTCTGGATGTTCAGATGATCTTTAAGGGAAACTGTCATTTAGGTTGGTAATGCAAGGATGTGACACTAATACGTAATGTGTAATATTGAGGTATAATAGATGCCCCCTAAAGTGTGAGGTCAGAAGAGACTGATGGCCGAAAGACTTTACAAATATAGTTCGGAGATAGCATCGAGGGGAGCAACAAGGAGCTGAAACAGAAACAAAATGTCAGATATACCACCGAGGCAGGCATTCCCATGCTCGGAAACAAATGACTCAAAGCATGGCTGCCGACCAATACATTGCAGATCCATGAGCACTAAGATGATATATACTGTAGAGAAATCATGGCTACTAGGGACAAGCGTATATCCATGAGACAATAATGGCACAGCCACGACCAGTACATAAGTGGATCTGTGTGACAATACAGAAAAATCTCCATTGCAACCTGGACTTAATCAAAATACAAAAGGGTGTCTAGGGTCTTCTACCCGATCGCAAACGATACGAATCTAGCCATGTGATTACAAGGTGTTGAAGTCGAACATGGTAGAAACCATTTGATTACTGGTCAATGATGTGAACCGTTAACAAATGCGAGGGAAATCACCAATAATGACAATGATCCCCAAGGTATCTATAGTACATCTCAACGAAATGCGAATAAAGGAGTTGATGTCGAGCATCCGAGAGATCATTCAATCATAGGTCAATGATGAAAACCTACTGTCGAACATGAGGAAACCTGCCATTAAGTCATGCAGGTACCAAGGTACTAGTGGTTGACTCCTAAGCCTAATTCCTGGATAGTGATTTGGTGTCGACAGGAATAGACTCGTCGAAGGCGGGCCATAATGATTCCCACATCATCGACACGAAATCGGAATGAAATATAGTATGGACCGATGAAACAATAGAATATGTACTGACACAAAGAGAAGGTTTGACATGAAGTAGAGGTGGACTCAAGGTAATAACCCTTTGAACATATAACGGAATGAAACGGATCTTGGCAGCAGGGACTACTTGAACAGACAGAACCACAGGAAGTGTGAACTCATACCAATAATGAGGACGCATGATCATAATGATGACAATATCAGCAAGACTGACTACCCAAAATAGACAAGGTGAGGATGCATGCCATGTTCAAAGGTGACGACTCACAAGCTACCAACAAGGTAAACTTGACTCATTTTCCCATTTTCCCCCGACATGATGGACGAGTACCTCTTTGTTGTTTTACGAGCTTGAGGAGGATGACAGATGCTCGGTATAGCTCATCTCATAGATGAGTCCAATCTCACATGTTTTTCAAACCTAAGAAAGGAGGGTTTCGTCCCAAAGTGGTCCCTTCGATGTTGAATTTTAACGAGTCCAAGGAAGGAAAACTCGGTCGCCATTTCATGTTTAGAGAGTCTGAAAAGAACTAAAGAAGACTCCAACAGTCCTTTTTCGTAAAGTTAGCCTCATCGCCCGAAAAAGGGTAAAACAATGCCGGAGAGGACTCTTCCAGTCATGATTGGCTGGAGTATTCCTTTTTCGTAAGTAGTGCCCCCTAGTCCGAAAAAGGGGTAAACTATCACTAGGGAGACGATCATTCAAATCCTTTTACAAGCGTGAACAAATAAATTTCGCTTGGCCATCTTTTCCTATTTTAGGAGTCTGAAAAGAGCTTAAAGAGGACTCCATGTACAACTTTGCCATGGTTGATGACCAAGTACGATAAAGGAAAAGTAAAATCGGCACAGTTCCTTTTCCGTAAATAGTCTAGCGAGGCCGGATAAAGTGATAAACCTATACTCGTTAGACACACCTTTTTACTCCAATTGTTTAACGAGCACAATAATGGTATCAAAAGCACTCAAAATCTTTTTCATGTTTGGATCCAGAGCATGAAAAAGGAAAAGTAAGCTCAAACCACTTTTCATGTTTTAACCAGAGCACGCAAAAAGTGAAAAGTAAGCTCAAACACCATCTTACTGTTTTTAACGAGCTCGAAGATAGGTTGGAAGAATGCTCATGATGTCTGCTTCATTTTTTAATGAGCTTGTAACATAAAATGAACTATGCTTAGGATCATTTTCGTGGTTTAATGAGCTCGAAACCTAAAAAGGAAAGTATGCTCGAAAATGTTTCCAATGGTGAACTTCTTCCCGTCGTGAAATCCAAAGGTTGGTACATGCCCCCAGCATGATTGCTAGAAGTAAGTGACTTAGCTCCAACATGGTGTGGAGAGGCGATCGAGTTAACTTCAACGTAACTTCCATAGGTTGAAGACATGCCCCCAAGCTTCATTTCATTCACCTAAGGTATATGCGAGTGAAAAGAAGATTCAGGTACTAAGTCTAAGAGGAGACTCGACTCAAAGGGAAAGGATATGTTTCATTTTTTAACGAGTTTGACATAGGAATAGAACTTTGCTCAAACTACTGGTTTCATTTTTTAATGAGCTTGAAGCCTAAAAAGGAAAGTATGCTCGAAAATGTTCCCAATGGTGAACTTCTTCCCGTCATGAAATCCAAAGGTTGGTACATGCCCCCAGCATGATTGCTAGAAGTAAGTGACTTAGCTCCAACGTGGTGTGGAGAGGCGATTGAGTTGACTTCAACGTAACTTCCAGAGGTTGAAGACATGCCCCCAAGTTTCATTTCGTCTGACTACTCTTCTTCCTTACCCAAAAATCCTGGCTACTAATCCGAATGTGTTCACTAGGGGGGGGTAGGGAGAACCAGGACCAAGTGACCCAAGCAGATGAAATGAAGGTTCAAATCCTAACTCTAGCGAGAGACTCGAACAAATGGAAGGGAGATCTATTTCATTTTTACACAAGCTTGAAATAGATAATAACAATGCTTGAAAGGGTCCTTTTTTATTTTTTAATGAGCTTAAAACAAAAAGAAATTATGCTCGAAGGTAGAATCCCAAAGTCCAAGGAAAAAAGGCTAATTTCAGACTACCGCGCCCCTATAGCTGAGCATAACGCGGTAGTACCGCGCCCCAAAGAAGGAGAAATGCGCGGTAGTGATGACTACCGCGCCCCTGTAGATGTCCGGGGAGCGGTAGTGCTTGCAAACAGGGCTAAGTTGGGTTGACAGATGGCAGAAAAAGGTTTTGCTTGCAGTGTTCAGTCAATGGTTTTCACTCTGGATGTTCAGATGATCTTTAAGGGAAACTGTCGTTTAGGTCAGTAATGCAAGGATGCGACACTAATACGTAATGTGTAATATTGAGGTATAGAGAATGGTGTGGGGAAGTTGTCTTTAGGACATGCACGGTTCAAATCCCTAAAGTCGGTGCATACACGGATCGTTCCCTACTTCTTATCCACAGGAACGGGGTTTGACACCCATTTGGTAAGGGGAACGGGGTAGATGAAACTAGTTTTGAGTAGTTTCTCCACCTCTGCCTTGATAGCGGCTTCCTTTCTAGGGTTCACAGCACGTAAGCATTGTCGAACCGATTTAGCGTTGGGATATGTTCTAATCTCGTGTTCAAAAATGCAGGGGTCTATTCCTGGCATCTCCTGATATGACTAGGCGAAAGCTTCCCGAAGTTCTATAAACAATTCAATTTAAATAGCAATCTCCTCAAGAGTGCAATCGTCACCGATGTAAACATTCTCAACTATTCCGGGAGTACGAGAGATATTGATCGACATAGTTGGGGAAATATTAGCCATATTCCCTTCCGCGAAAACATCATGTGACTCCAAAAGAGCCACAGGGTGACCAACCATCTCTGCTAGAGTCATCCTAAAATCTTCTCGTTTGGCGAGCTCGAGTTTGGGAAGGAAATAAGAGTGATGGTGCATATCTTCCCAAGGTCTCTCACTACCACACATGGCCTCCATAATAACTTCATCAGAAGGCAAAGCATCATCGAGGCAATCATGGGAACAAGACAAGTTGGCTTCCCAAACTGGTAGCGTAACGGGATCTTCCTCGACTGTATGGGAAGAAGAGAGATCTGGTTCTGCAACGGCTTGTTGAATATGCTGGTAAGCAAGCTCAGCTACAGACAATGGCATAGACATCCCGACATGTGAAATGTTTCCAGACGTGGAACTTGTGGACGGTAAAGTCCAAGGGTCATCAAAATATGAAGTCCGGAATGACATATTGCGTGAAGGAGGAGACGCATCATCGGTAATGGTTCCAATAAAATTCACAGGTGCAGAAAAATCATAAGTTCCCATCAATGAAGGGTACATGCCAACACCCATGTTCCCAGTTTCCCGTTGAGAATGAGTAACATGCAAGACTATGGATCCCGTGGATGCTGTGGAAGAGGAGTTAACATAATCCAGCTGATCGATGGTCACGATCTTGCCTTCGTGAGGAAAGCAGATAACTCTGAATATAGTGGACGCGACAACTTTCATGGCATACATCCAATTTCGACCCAGTAAAAGGTTGTAGTCGATGGGCGCATCAACCACTTTGACTTCAATATCCACAGACTTACCTCCCAAGGAGACAACAAGGGAAGGGATAATTCCATGCGGCTTAAATGAACAACTGTCTAATGTAGTGAGCGTGGTTCTAGACGCGAGTAAGGGAGGAGAGCCAAGAGCTTTCCAACAAGCTAACGACATTACTGACGCAGAAGCACCTTCGTCAACCATAGTACTTTTGACAAAACTCTAAAGGCACACCACCTGGATCTGAAAAGCCACATGGTAGGGTAAGTGAGGTGTAACATTAATAGTATCGAACTTGATAACAGTGGGACTTCCCCCATCCTGAACTCCTATTGCACTCAAAAGAGCATGCTTCTGAGAAGGACAGGCTTGCAAAACTTCAAGAGCCGACATCGCACACAGAGCTTGGCCCAAATCTTCTACGATGGAGTAGTTGTGGGCGGCTTGAGCATTAGGATTATGCATAGAGCGCTTAAGAACACCTTTCGGTATCCGCGGCATAATAGAGGGCTTCTCGATATGCAAGGAATTGTCAAGAGGAGGGGGAGGCTCACTACCCAAATTGGGTTGTGGTGCATCATAATCGCACTGATGAGTGGCAACACTAACCTCTGACTGAACCATGTTCACACATCCATAACCAATAGTATTGGAAGGAGACGTTGCCGTCTAAGTAGGTCCATAACCGGTGGTGGGAGCATGCGAAGCCATGTTTTGGTGATGAGGTAGGGGATCCTTCAACACAGCTAGGCTCTATGCCAAGTGCTTCGATGCCTCTTCAATATGAGGACATAAGTGAGTAAGGTGGTCTTCCCCAAAAAGCTTGCAAGGAAACTTCACCTTACGTCTAGGTTTACGGTCCTCGCCAGCATTTCTGCCTTCCCGAGGAGGGTTGGCATTATCCTTACGAGGGGTATTGCGATTGCTATTGATATTCCCATTATTTCCACCCTTACGATTATTTCTCCCCTTTTTCTTACCACCAGGTTGCTGGTTACCTAACTGGTTCATCGTTTGCACACTGTGTACATCGGACGATGGGGTGGAAGTGGACAAGGTGTGAACCTGTCCGGGAGCAGACTGGTTTAGTGACAAATTCTGAATTTCATTAGCTACCAAATCTACGGGGTGAGTGCTTGCAGATCCAATGATGCCATCGGCATGCGGTCCAGGAACTGACGTGGGCTCATGACGTGTACGCAGTGCATCAGGGATGATGTCATACAAAATGCCAGACTGAGAGTATAATAAGTCTAACTGTTCGACTTTCAAGATAGCTTGTTCCTTAGTCACAATGTCGAACATCGAAACATCCTTATCAATGTATGGGAGTAGAGACTTGAGGAACCATTCCAACAGGAACTCTGGAGGAATGTTGGCTTTCACTAACCTCTTCCGTCGACGCCACTCTTGAACGTGATCAGAAATATGCGTGGCCTTATTCTGACGGAAGGTAGATAAAAGTTCAGTGCCATTATCATAGTGAACCGGCAACTGGAAATGATCCAGGAAAACCAAAGCGATCTCATTAAAACCCCTATAGGTGTTTCCAGGCAAATCGACGTACCACTTCGCGGCTGCCCCCGTGAGGGTGCATTGAAATAGTCGCAATCTAACAGAATCGTGATTCAATGAGTTGGAGGAGCACCAAAGGTGAAATGTCGTGACATGATCTCCCGGGTCCTCACCATCTTTCCCCTCAAACTTAGGAATGTTCGAAGGGAGCTTGCTAGGGACCGGGGGCCAAGTAGGGTTGTGACACACCGGATCATTTGTGAGCTTCGAAAGAACTAGAAGATTCAAGCGTGCAAGGAACGGGAGCTGAGGCTGGAAAGCTTGATTATAAGCCCCCATAAAAGGTTGGTTAAACGGAACCGTGTTATAAGATGGACCAAAATATTGACCATGAGGATTAAACTGCTGATAATAAGGACCCGACGGACCGTAAGCTTGCCCATGGCCATAGGATTGATAACCTTCTCCTACCTGACCCATTTGAGAGTAAGCAGGTATGTGTGTGTTTTGGACACCATATTGGGGTGGCGGGTTATACTGGTGGCCAACACCGACTGTGTTGTAGTAAGGGTTGCCACCATGAGTATGGGGCATGTATGTACTATTCATAGCGGGAACCGTGTTGTAATGACCATAATGGTATGGTATGTTCCCACCCCCAGCATTAGGATTAGCTTGAGCAGTCGCGTGGTGACCAGAAGCATGAGAAGTATTCCCAACTCCAATATTGGTGTGACTAGTAGCAGGGATGGTGGCGTGATGTCCATGTGAATAGGAGATATTCCCACCACCTACATTAGCATTACTAGTGGCGGGAGTGGATGCAAAAGTATGCGGTATGTTTCCACCCCCGTGGTTGGGAGGAGCATTATCATCCGTAAAAGTAGTCCTAGGTTGACAAGTAGCGGGACGTGTATTAGGTGGTGGATAGCGAGTCGTGTTTCGAACAATGTTCCTATTAGGTTGGGAAATCCTAGGAGGTGGTCGTCTCCCAACATTAGCATTGTTAGGAGGAACATGACCAGTCCCCATACTATGTGTGTGGGTGGACAACGTGGTGCCCCCAGCGAGGGTAGTGCCCCTAGTGTGTATAGTATGGCTAACACTATGACTAGTGCCAGCGTGACTACCAACCGTAGTGGAAGGTTGAACGATACTATGACTAGGCATACCAAAAGAGAGTGTTTTTGGGTTGATCGTAGGGCCAGTGTCATCATGTGACTCTGGCATCCCATGTCTATAACTGTGTGGAAACGAAGGAATGAATGTGTCATCCTATTCTTCGTCCTCGGGTAAGGTTGGCATTCCATAAAGATAATTTTTTTGATTCGAAGGATCAAACGGATCTTGTTCAAGTGGATTATGCCAAATAGAACCAGGTTGAGTCTCAGGTGGATCACCTCCCCACTCCTCACGAGGAGTATGAGGATCGGAAGTGTGGTCAACTCTACCCGATGGAGTCAAAGGTTTTTCCTCAGTATCGGAATGTGTAGCAATCATGACGTCTTGGACGTAAGTATCGTAAGAATATGAAGACTCAGAGGGATCCCTCCGGCATCCCCTAGCAATACGGCGTGAAACCTTGGACGGCTTTAAACCAACCAACCGACGGGACCGGCGGAGATTATGGCTCTGCGCCACAATATCTCCGGAGAGATATATATAAAAAATGTCCCCTAAAGGCCAACTATCGATCAAAAAATAGTAAATCAAAAGCACACACCTAGAGAAACTACAGTGAAGAGCAGACAAACAGAGTGGCTAAATGAGCTCCCGACACTAGAGCCGGTATGTCTCGCCTAGGAGAGACTTGAGACTCCCAAACTATAGTTGGAGGTAACATAATCAGTTATAGAGACACCCAGGATTCACTGCGTGTATAGGGTCAAGTCCACTACACAAACACAACTGTGTTGTCCAATCCCTATCTGACTCAGGACACAAACAGTATAACAACTGCAAGTACCCTATGCAATACCTAGGTAAGGCAACTATGGTCACCGCAATATAACCAATGCTCAGGGGGACAGTCGCAGGTGGGATCCGTCGTATGGGAAGGGTAGCTAAGCCCGAAGCACAAGAGGAAGAACCTCTGGTACCCCCAGATACGAACAAATCCTGGAAATATCTCCCACGTTCAGCCGGTATCAGAGGGATATCCCTTCAACCAACCTCCCGTGACCTCGTGCTTAACTCTGGCTTGAGTAGAGCTTCCTGAGAACACAGATCTATATCATGGATTCCTCCACTCCCTGGTTAGACACCTAATGTTTCGTCTAGTAGTCTTGGATTGTTAACTCACAATGATCTATTCCAAGTTGGTGTACCCTATCAATAAAATCAGTCTAATCAATTTTAAGATTAAGCGTTAATTTTAATGGTTGTGATTACTCAAGGGATATGATCGTGAAACTAGTGATGTGTAAGACTCAATGGTATGCAAAATCGTTAAATCCTAGAATCATCTATCCAATGAAAACGATGCCCCTAATATGCACAATCAAACCAACGATTCCGAAATAAATATGCAATCCTTTTATATTTCTTTCAATGCACAATCAGAATCTAAATGAAGGCAGAAAGCACTCAATGCAAGATGCAATACATAAAAGCAACAACAAAAAATTGTATTTTCTCTTATAAACGAAAGGAAAATGCAAAAACTATGTATATATTTTTTTGTATTTTTCAATATATGGAAATGAAAAATGCAAGCAAAATCCTACTATCAAGTCATTGATATGCCAAGGAGATCACTAAGACAACCAGGTAGAAACCAAACAGTAAGACTCAGCCAAAGAAATGAGCTCAAAAGGAAAAAACCGACAATGCTAAATCCAAAGATGGGTAAAAAACCAAAAAGGCTCAACCAAGAGAAACGAAGAGTTATGGTCACAACCAAGGCATGGAACAGTCAAGAAACAGGCCAACAAAGACTCAGGATCAACCAAAACCAACCCAGTAACAACCAAAGGTCTTAAACCAACAAAAGTCGGAGTTGTACACTACTGTTGAAGGAATACCTGCGGGTACCCGCGAGCAGTAGAGTAAACAGAGGTGGGTGTACGTGGGCAGAGCTAAGCTAGCCCGCGGGTGAGGAAAGGTAAAATGGAAAATAGAGAGTCCAATGGCTTAGAAAAAGCAAGTTTTCTATAGTGTATCTCAACGGCAGATAAGTGACTGAGAGCTTCGAAAAACAACAACTCTAATTATGGACTAATGCTAAAAAAATCCCCAAGATGGATGTTTTCCCCAGCGGAGTCACCATTTTTGTGTTGGAGAAAACTCACTATGGCTTGGGGTGTACCACAACAGATAGATGAATACCATAAATCAACTCAATTCTCAGAACTATGTTATATAAATGACAATGCTAAGATAAGGAAGAAGACAACCAACCTCGATCCAAACGTTTGATGTAGATCCCCGTTGAAGCTTTTCAATCCATGCACTTGAATCTGCAAGTTAGTCTTGACAACCAATATACAACAAGTACATATAATATATAAACGACATTAACATCACCAATAGCAATGGCCCGTGATATAACAAGTAAATGCAACCCAATGTAAGATAAACAACATTTACAACATTAATGGATGAGAATATGAGTATTTCTATTAATAAACAATAAGAAGTACAAAGTGATACGACCTCTTGCCGGCAACCAATCTGAACCAAGATCTGGATCAATCCACTTGTGCCTCCACCACTTCAATCCTCCATGAATGGAAAACTCAAACTAGATAGGAGTTTGGAAGGTGAACATAAAGGGTTCACAACTACAAGGATCAATGAGTGTAGACTCAAGATAGGGCAAAAATCCACTAGAGTTCTCTTGCTCTTCTTTTCTCCTCCCGTCCATAAGCCATATGTGCTCAATATATAGTCCTCTCAAAGGTAAGTGAAAGGACACATCGAGACGTTACTTGGGCAGATGAAGAGCCAAAGGTCACCCAATGACCGCTTTTTGGGAGTAAAAAGTAATAAACTAGTGATTTTTACCATTTTACTTGATACCCACGGGCTATGGTGATGCAACTCGCGGGTACGCATGCTATAGTGATGCAACATGTAGGTCAGAGGAATAATGAGGAAAAATATGTCTGAAGGTTATAAAGTGAATCTGAGTCAGTGAAATGGATCCTACAGGCCAAAGAATGCTAATGCTCACAGGGTGGAAGATTACGGTGTAACATATATACAAAAAAAATTAAAAACTAAATAACTTTTAAAAAAAAAATTGGTACTTATGTCTCCCCAGGGTGCTCCTAGCGGTAACATGATATTGGGATCACCCCAAAAATCCATACCAGCAATAGGGAACTGCTCGAAAGATGGCACCTGGAGGCTCCACCACCCAATATAGTCTTCGTCGGAGTATGATGCACTAGTCTCACCACCTCCCTGACGAAGAAAGATGTCACCCCATCGAGTCATAAGTGGCTCACGGGGGTTTAGAACGGGTAGATCCATCCCCGTACTGAGGCCAGGGACTCTCTCGAAGAAAATGGTACACAGTATACTACCATATCCAAATTTATTTTTCTTCCCTGTTTTACATTCTGTCAGCTGGTGTTTCATATTCACCAACAGGGCATAGCACCAGTCAAATATGACGTTGCGCAGACATTCTACACTTATTTGCATATAGATTCGGGATGCCAAGTGTTGTGCTGCACTTTCCCCAATCCTGTTTATAGTGATGAGAATCACTTTCAATGGCAAGCTTGTTATTTGGCCAATGGGCACCTGACAACCACTCTTTTCAGTTTTGGCTATGCAGTAGGTGTTTATGTAGTCCTTTATTGATAGGGAACCTACCCCTCCGAATGTACCTTTGAGGTTAACAACCTCACCTCGGAGGGACAAACTGGTGATAAAATAAATATTGTTCAAAGTGATATCTAGCATCTCCCCTTGGATATTAAACATGCCATGATCTGGATCCCAGTACTGCACGAGCATTTGGAGGAGGTGCGATTGCGCTCGCATGTTGGAGGTGCGAAAAAATATGAGAAGTCCACATATCCTTAATGCATTTAAAGTTAATGGATCTCCCAATGCTATCCTGTGCATAGCTTCATGTTTCCTTTCTCTCCAGGTAAGCACCATCCTACATTGGAAAAAACCATTTATGCATTCTTTTTTTGAGTTTTTCTTTTTAAACCGCACCACCCACGGGTTTCTCTTTCATATAGAGGCTGGTACCCGCGGGTATATCTCTGGATAGCTCGTACCTTTTTTGTGTACCCGCGCGTTTCAAAGAGACAGGCCCATGGGTATGCAGCCCTAAAATTTTAAACTTGCCTAAAAACTTCAAAAAACCACTAAAAGTTTTAAATAATGAATCAAATTTACAAAGAAGGGAGATATGAGTTACCTGCAAGTGGCGGTTTCTGATTTTGACTCTTGGAACGATCGCAATCAACATTTGAAGTAATAGGTTTTTTGTCCTCTCCTCCAATGGTAAAATGGTAATTGTGGGTTATGTTTTGAATTTGTTACTATTTATTCAAAAAAAAATACCCATTCTATATAGTTTCAAATTAGTTTTTGTCAATTTTCTTAATCATAGTGACCTTTTCAAGTTGTTTTGGTTAGGTAAGAGCATAGGAAGGCGCTTTTCTCACTACTAAGTTCACATTGGTGTTTTATACAAGGTTTGACTTCTTAGGACATGACAGTAAGATTAGTACATTGATTCTATATTTCGTCGTTTTATGTCATTTTGATCTCCTTTGTTCACCTTGAACTGCCATTTGCTATCCATTGTCGTTGATTCTTTCTAGCAACCTGTTCCATCACTTGACATCATTGGGAATTTATACATCAATGTTCTTTATTCCAAGTTTCCCATCCCTATGGAGTTTTTTCACGTTCTTATTAGACTTCATTAAAATTAACAATATTACCGAGCATACTTGTCGTGTCCAGCCTCGTTAAAGGAATTGAACAGACATCCACCTAGATATAAGTTTACCCCTTTTCCGGATCTTTGTGGATTATTTACGAAAAATGTATACTCTGGTCTTGTCGACTAGAAGAGTCCTCTCTCGCACACTTTTACACTTTTTTGGACAAGGAGGCTAACTTTACAAAAAAGTACAGTATGGAGTTCTTGTTTAAGTTTTTCAGACTCCTTAAATATGAAAACATTGGCAAGCATTTACCAACTCGTGCTCGATACTAAAATCCACGAGTAGGTATATGGAGTTCTTGTTTAATTTTTTCAGACTCCTTAAAATTGAAAACACCAGCGAGCACGAAGAGATCCAGGCTTGATATTAAAATCCACAGATCAATACCTTATCGAGTATTAATCTATCTCTTCTTCAAACTCGTTATTACATGAAGAAGGTCCTGAGTTTCCCTCCCATGGAATCGTTAAATTACACATGGTTGGACCTATATCAAGCATTATTTTTCTCCTCTTCGAGCTTCTTTAAAAAATGAAGATAGATTATTGAGTTTACTTTCTTGGACTCATTAAAATTTCACGAGAGAGACAATATCAAGCTTTATTTTCAACCTTTTCATGCTCGTTAAACTAAGAAAAGACATTTAAAAAGTTAAGGGAAAGGAAATTTTTGTTATTCATTCATTATTTGGCAGTAACTCTAAACCGTCCTTGAACACAACACTTTCATGAGTCAATGGGTTTTAGTTTTCGGCTTTAGGATTTAACTTGATTCCATAGTTTGTGTACTCCTCCGATTGGTTACTCTTATGATCATATGGAGAATTTTTTATGTCTCCTACATGACAAACTTATATCATGTTTCTTGTCAGTCCCAAGCTTCCTAAAGAACTTATCTTCCGTGCTCAATGTTCAAAGATTACCCCTGTGTCGGCCTTTCTGCAGTTCATCTTGACTCCTCATGTTGTTCATCTCCTATATCAATTTTGTTTCAACTCAATCTCTTAGTGTTCCGCGTGTGAGATGATGAAGGATACTTTAATGCCTTCCTTCTCACGGGTCTCTTCCTATCGACATCAACACATTTTGCTCTAGGATGTAGACTTAGAGATTCCTAGTTAGTACCTTGAGATTTGCAATCATCAATGGAATATTCTCTCGCTGTTGAGTTATGGGAATACATCAATGTACCTTACTCGACAGATTCTTCAAGTGTTCGACTTCAAGACCTATTCTTCACACTTGTAAGGATGTACTAGGTACCATGGACCCCCTTTTCATTATTGGTGGGTGTCCTCGCGTTTGTTAATGGTTTTCATCATTAACCGGTAATCAAATGAAATCCTCCATGTTCGACTTCAACTCCTTTTATTCGCATGGTTTAGGGTTTGTACTATTGATGGTTGGTTTTGAAGACCTTGGGTTTATGATACAGTTCATTTGTTATCACCCAAGTTGCGCAAGACCGAGCCCTACTTATGTTGGCTCATCATGAGACATAGATCCAGTTTGTTGCTATGGCTATGATATCCTTTTGACATGGATACAAGCTTGTATTTCAGTGGCCATGGTATATACATCATTTAAGTTATGTATTGGAGACCATGTTCTAACATTCTAAACATCTCCTGATATCGAGATTGTAATTGCTCGCTGACCTTGTTTCTGTTTCAGGTATTGTTTGCGACCTTGTCCTTGTGGTTCCTATGCTCCTCCACTTCCTGGTTTTGTAATGTATTTTTTTCATCGTCTTTCCCTCTGACCTCATACATTAGGGGGCATCTGTTATCGGTCAAAATGGAACTTCTCCGTCCGTGCCTACATTGCCTTGTCGATCACACAAAAGGACCTTATGGATGGAAGAGCCTATTTGATCATAGATTCTTTTACCTAGAATTTGCAACATATTTCCTTTACACAACCATATTTGTGACATGTTTTGAGATATAACCGTGGCTCTCATATCAGCAAACTCGCGAGTTAACCACGATAGTCTATATTGACAACCCCTGGGTAACAACTAAAAAGTTGCACCTGCGTGTTGCTGGACACTATACTCGCGACTCACTCGCTAGTTCTTAAGAGACATACCCGCAGGTATCTCTAAATCATAAGAAACAAATATTAAATATGATTATAGATCAGTTATGGTAGTTATCCTAACTACCACAACCTCCCTAACCAATTTCCTTTCAAGTCTATCCTCTTAGCCTTGCTATAAATACAAGGAGAGGGCATAGAGAAAGAGAGAACCAACTTTTGCTAAATAAATGATGGAGAAAATTCTACTAAAGGAAGAGGAGAAGAAACCCAGGGTCAGGTTTCAACGTTTCCATTTGCAGTACAAGTTTGGATGATTTCCTTTAATGCTAATAATACTGAAACTTTCTTTCCCATAAATATTTGTCCTTTGTATGAATGTATGTCTTGGAATCTTTCATGTCTTTAATATAATTGTTTCTTATATAGCATTCATTTCTATTGGGTCAAAAGCTTTGAGAAAGGTATGTGTTTGATTGCGGGTAATCTATCTGGAGCAGTGAAGTAGGAGACTAAAGTTTGAAAGCTTGGATCGAACGTCGTTTATTTAGGTATTTAGTTACTTTATATCTTTGTTTTGTTCTTTAAAAGAATGATTGCTCATTGCACCTGTGTAGTATCCTACCTCTGTAACTAAATTATATGTACGTTGATGATCTCTTGAATTCCCTATCATAGGTAGTTTTACCACACAACACTTATGTAAAATGACAAAAATTTGGGATCCCATCAGGATATGGTCAGAAATGTATGAAAGAGAAATATGCGGTCTCAAACTCCAAGTCATGATGGGACTAATAGGGCTCTCGTGCCTTTCAGAATAACTCGGCATGGGCACCAAACGGAAATGGGGTGCTGACTAGAGTGTCCCATGTTCGGTAGGCTCTTATGTCGGAATGGTGGAAAATACATATATAAAGGGATGACCCACAAATTTCCAACAAGTGAGACCCTAGGGAATGTTTGGGTTGCAAAAGGCTCAAATGCATCTTCACAAAGGGATATCCTAAACCTATATGAAAGCTTCCAAATATACCTGATCAGATCAAGGAACATGCAAAGCATGCTCCTGTACTTGGTTAGATTTAAATGCTCCCATTGGCCCCACAAAATATGTTCTTAGGTGGGTGCAACCAAATGTTCACAACTTAAAGGATAGCTTCATCTGATGATAAAATATTGTCCAAGAAGTCATGTGAGCTAGGAGAGCTCACAGCCCAAATGGACCAAGTAAGTGAATCATATTCCTCCATCAAGGGAAGATTTTGATATGAATCTGCCGAAGTTGTTTGAGTATCTTGGTATGAAACGTCTACGGTAGATAGGCGTGATCCAAATGCTTTCCAACATTTAAATGACATTACACAAGCTGAGGTCCCTTCATCCACTATGGTTCAAAAAATTTCTTACCATGAGTTGTTACTTTAATTTGAAAATAAACTTTGGAAAGGATCCTACATATTGAATGGTCTATGTCTGATGTGATCAAAGTCGCATCGGATGTATCAACAATACCAATCGTAGACAATAGTTCCTTTCTTTTTGCAGGTCGACGTAGCAATACCTCCAATGCCGACATGGCACATTGTACTTGATCTAGGTCCTCAAGAACATTATCGTTATGAGCAGCTCGCGTGTTAGGATTATGTATTGTTCTACTTAGAACACCTTTGGGGGGGTGTGGTACTAATTCTATGGATGGTTTCTCAATGGAGAGAGAACTGCTTGGCTCTGATACCGATTGATTCGACGTACTAGGAGAGACATCATAATAATCAATTCTTATTTGAATGTTCACCTCATGATCACACATGAAGACAATGGCATTGGGATCATTGCCCCCGTGTGGGGGGGTTGGCTGGTTTCCCCCTGGAGGGAGTACTGGAATCAAAATAGCGGGTTAGTATTTCCCATCACATTGAATCATGTTCGGTGTATCTCTTTTCCCAGAGTTAGCATTTTTCTTACTCTTGTATTTATTCTTCTTTCCTCCTCTAAGGTCTAAGGATTGGACTGGGAGATTGTCAGAATTCTAGGAAGGATTAGAACTTTGCTTACCCTTATACTTCTTATTCTTTCCTTTAAGTTCTATGGATGAGACTATGAGGATGTTAGAAGTGTTGGAAGGATTAACAGGTTGTTGCATTTCCTGGCCAGCTGTGGGTTGTGAAGTCTGAATAGAAACTTGTCCCAAATGTTGGGTAATCTGTTCAAGTTGGTTGACGGAATCCATCATACCATTGGCATGAGGTCCATGTGGTGGCCTAGCTGGATCAAACGCAGGTTTTGCAGGTTGGTTCCAAAAATATTGGTTAACCTAGAACCTGACCACTCCATTGCAAAATGGGGTTAATGGTTGGATTTCCCCCTTGCGGGGTTAGGCCCCAAAAAATATTGGTTACTTTCTATAACCTGACCACTCCATTGATGTTGTCCGTGGGTGTGATAAGAATTCCAAGGTGGGTTTCCCCCTTATGGAGACTGACTCCAA
The DNA here is from genome assembly GCA_027924585.1 of Larix kaempferi. Classification (NCBI taxonomy): domain Eukaryota; kingdom Viridiplantae; phylum Streptophyta; class Pinopsida; order Pinales; family Pinaceae; genus Larix; species Larix kaempferi. The sequence goes on along the minus strand of BSBM01001110.1, from coordinate 11,142,393 downwards.
GAATATTGGGTACTTCCTGGAACATGAAGAATGGGTGGATTTCCCCCTTGTGGAGGTGGGTCCAAAGAAGAATGGTTACTTCTTGCATCCCAACCACACCATGGCGGTTTCCTTGGTATTGAAAAGAATTCCAAGGTGGATTTCCTCCTTGCGGAGGTTGCATCCAAAAAGATTGGTTACTTCCTGAATTTTTCCCATTCCATGGTGGAACAAGATGGATGGATGGATTGCCCCCTTGCGGAGGTAGGCCTAAATAAGATTGGTTACTTTATAGAACCTGACCATGCCATTGATTGTTTACTTGGTTTAGATAAGCATTCCAAGGTTTATTTCCTCCTTGCGGAGGTGGTGCCGAAGAAGATTGGTTACTTCTTGGAACCTTCCCAATCCATTGCGGAATGGGGTTGATAGGTGGATTTCCCCTAGGAATTGTGATAGGATCATTCGAAGGATAACCCCATGGGGAATTTCCACTAACCTATGGAGCATAAACCTAATTGGAATTACGGTTCTATGGTCTATTGGTTCCTCTAGGAATATTGAGATTCCATGATGAAGGATTTCCTCCAGAAGTAGAACTTGGAAAAATGTTAGGTATACCAAGAGTATTTTGGTTTACTCCTTGATTTTGTTTACCTTGACTATCAAAACCATATGGAAAACCCATATTTGGTAAGGCACACCCCCTGGTAGGGATCCCTGTAGACGAAGTGGATGTACTTCCGGGATTGGAACCTGAAACTGTACCAACTAGCACTGAAGTGCTGGTTGAACTTGTGCTAATAACAAGTCTACTAACTGTTGGGATTGATGTAGAGGAAAAATTGGAAGTATTACTACCTTCAACAACAGTTTGAGGTTGTGATGATGTATTCCCTTGTGCTCCCGATGATTCCATAGGGTCAATTGCTGAATTTTGCATATTAGTCCAATAACTGAAAAGAGGATTGATGTAATCCAATGATTCACTGATGTCAAGTGCCACTGGGTCTGAAGGATTTGGAAAAGGTGGGTTTATGTGAGTAGTTGTGTTGTTATCTAGTGTTTCAATTTCAAATGGAGCAAGATTATCAACAATGTCTATGTTTTCTTTGTTAGGTGAAGCTTCAGTATTTGTTTGATGTTGTTGTTCTCAATTGTTGTTGATTGAATCTAGAAGTTGTTCAGTTTGCAAGTCACAAGGTTGGATTTTCTGTATCCGTCTCCGCGATGTATGGGGCCTTCAATTTTCGGTGACTCACCTCGCTGCCGTCGTGACTGGTGTATCAGGAGAGTAGCCAGTTTGAAGAATTTGATAAAAGGATGTGTTTAAAATGATATTCTTGATAAAAAAATAGTATCAAACAATCCTAGGCACTCTAGACTCAACAAAAATAAAAAGTGTCCACACAGTAAAAATTCCTATGAATCCAAACAAGCATAATATTTTTCCAAAGAACCGAAGCTCAGTGAAAATTTAGATTAGAGGACTCAGTGAAAAATTGGATTAGAGATCCTTCTAAAACTAGTAGTTGTTGAGGAACATGAAGCCTCAAACAAATGCTAATAGCGAAGGTATGAGAAACAATTACAATAAACTTTAATCGCTAGGGGTGCAAGTATTGGTTCTTGACCAATCACCCTCCCAAACATTAAAAGCTTCAAAGTATGTATCAAGTACTGCAAGTTTCCCCCACTCACAATAGCTTATGTGACATCCTATGAATAGAAACTAAGGTTACCACTTCACAATCAATGATCGGGTAGAACAGTTCGAAGTCTAGGACAACTCTCATAACCAGGTATTCTAGAAAAGTGATGTCACCCTGAGGACTTGTCACTTACATAGAATTCCGTGATGAGCTCATATCCCACTAAACAAGAGATAAGGGGGAACCACCCTTACTTATCCATATTGACCTCTTGCTTGATGCATTTGTTAGATGTACTTTCCCAAAAAACAGTTTTTGCTACTAATGGATTTAAACTCTCAATAATCAAAGCTAGTTTCAAAAGTTTTGTAGCCCAGGAGTGTTAACTCTGCAAACCTAATCCATGGCACTAGCCTAACCTTGTTAGTGATATGAAAATCAAATCTTGGTTAGTTTTAGATTAAGCGCCAATTTTAAGGGTAGTTTTCTTAGTTTCAGGAGCGGAAGTGAAACTGGTGGTGTGTTGACTCGAAAATATGAACCAAACAATGCAGTATGCTCACTACTCTACCTTTCAATTTGATGAATGTTCTACACTAATGAAAATTTAGAGGTTCATGTGTGTCTTTCAAACATGAAATTTTTTTTAGTAGGTTTTTTTATATTTAGGAACAGTTCTTCTGAAATATGGCTAGTTACTGATTTTCAAAAATCAATGTAAACCAAACAAATATCTCACTAAAAATTAATCTAATTCTGTTACACGGGAGATCTCTGTTTCTCATTTGTAGGGCCACCCGAAAGTGCAAGCAAAGAGGATATGCAGATCCCTTTGAAAACTTATGAAGTAAATTCTTACACGTGAGATCTACTTTCTTGTTCATAAGATCACTTGAAATCCCAAGTGAAGAGGATACGGTAGCTCGAAAAGGGTATGCGAAAATTCAAATCTACTCTACTACAAGTGAGATCCACTTTCTCATTCACAAGATCACCCGAAATCTCAAGTGAAGAGGATACAGTGGCTCGAAAAGAAATTGCTTGAAAAATCAAATCCTAAACTATTACAAATGAGATCCACTTTCACGTTCACAAGATCGCTCAAAAGCCCAAGTGAAGAGGATACGGTGGATCAGACACAACTTATTGCAAGAAAATTGAGGACTAAAGCTACAACTTTCTCTAATTGTGCATGAGAATAATAAAATATTGTAGATCCAAAACAAAATTTGACTAATTAAAGTTGTTTTTGGTATTGGAAGGAAATTGTTTTCAAAATATCTCAAAGTGTAATGTTCAATTTTTTTTTAATGCAAATCTCTTTGTGAAATGTTTTCAAATGATCTTTTATTTTGTTATGAATGTCATTTGGAATCTTGTTTAAGATAAGCAAGTGTATGGGACTCAAAAATTAAAGGGCCTAAATGTTCTTTAAACAATTGTTTATGTTTTTTCAATTTTCATCATTTGCAAACTATTAAATTAATCAAACTTCTTTAGGGATCAATCCTAATCTCATCAAATTAGGAATCTAAAAGCAAAATATGACCTCAAGAAATCATATCTACAACAACTTATAAGAAAAAAATTGAAAAAATGCCAATTTAGGTTATCTTTAAAGGTTTTTGGCAGGAAATTTCAAATTTAAAGATCTCAAACCAAATCCTCCCATTTTTTTCCAAATCAGTGGTAAATTGATCCTAAATTTTTTTTAATGCCATGTGAAGATCCGCAAGTACAAAAATTATGCCTCAAATTGGCCCTAAAAAGTGGAATCTCAAAACTAGTTGACAATTCTTGCAAATTTGAACCAAGAAAGATTTAAAAATATTCCAAATATTTATCTAAAGATGGTCCAAGTAAGGTCCAAACTCTAATCTAAGGGATTCCTTAGCCAATCCAAGAATAAAATATCACAAAAATCGAGACAAAAGTGAAGAACCAACCTCCAAAAAATCAAAATCTCAGACGGTGCAGGTACAGAAAACATAGCAAAGCGTTAGTTTGAGGGTGGCACACCTTGAACACATGAAGAGTGCGTTGGTGGTGTTCTTTTCTCATGGACAGGGTGTGTCACCTAACCAGTGACGCTCTGTATGCACAGACAAAGTGCATTGGCCCTGCAAGATCAAGAAAGATGGAGGGTTGAGCTCTATTTTCAAGATTTTTGGCTTTTTAAGAGTTGATTAAGGTCGATTTTGAGCTTCTAAGGGTCTTTAATCCTAGAACATAGGTTCTATAAGAGTTTTAAGGAAAGCTTTAAGCATATCTGTAAGATTGAAACACCAAAATTTTGAAGAAATTTTCAAATTAAACCAAGTAGTGGAGTCGCCAATCTGATAATAGCAATTGTGGTAGGGATGTGTCTACACTTAATTGACTATCTTACCATGAATTAGCTGAAGTTAAATGTCAGAAACGAACAATTATCTTACATTTCCTAAGATCTTTAACCATTTAGAATTCAAACTAAACTTGGAGGGAAAAACTTTAAACGCATAAATGGAAGGAACATTGAATTGTTTCATATAATATCAAAGAAGAGATACTTACTTACAACCTTGATTGAGATGAATCCATCCTCCTTTTCCTTGAGCTATCCTTCTCTATCCTTTCCTTGATCCTTCAAGAGCTTTGTTGAAGATGAGCTTTCCAACCTCTAAATCTTTCCAGCGTGCCTTTTCTCTCACTTTCTATCCTTTACCATGCCCCAAATGCCTTTGTTTTATAGTATTCAGAAATGGGATTTCAAGTTTCCACTTTCAATGTGGGATAATACATTTTCTTGATTTTTTATTATTTTTACTCAAAAACCCACTTTCCATAGTATTTTCAGGCTTTTGTCACAAATTCAGAATTCTCAAGCACAATTAATGCAATTTTGTGCATTTCTTTTCATTATTGACTGGTGGATACTAGATTTGATCCTTCAAGTGAGCAGCGTAATCATTGAACCTTGCCTCTTTAGGATACCTCTCCCTTCACTCAATCCTTCTGATTATGGAAGTAGTGATTAGATAAGAGAGGATTGTTTTCTTGTGTACTTGTCTTCCGTCTTCATGTTGCGGGCGCATAGTAAAAATATGATTCTACCTTTCACTTTGTTAAGGGTGTTAATTTGATAGTTAACATAATAGCATGCTCAAATTTTGGCATGCAAGGAATTGTCAACTTATCAATCTATTCAACACAATCAACAGTAGGTTGATCTTCTCGAAAACCAGTCTAAACTCCACCTACAAAAAAAAAAACTTCCCTAGTTGTAGCAAGGTCAAGTTTAGGTAGGGAGGAAACAACAACATCATATACAATACTTGTCTTAATTATTGTAGAACTTTGACAATTGATGATATTAAATCTAAGGTTTCAATACTCTTTTCAAACTTAAAGCTTATGTTCAACTTAATAGTTGTTGTCTCCAATTCCTTTATTAAGGAAACATTTTCATATTCTAGTTCTTCACGGTTTTATTCTTTTTTCTTTACCTAGATCATCACCAGTTCTTCCATCCTTCTTGCTTCTTCTAATTAAACCTTTAAGTTCATGATAATATTTCTGTTTCTTCAAGTCTTTGTGACATTTTTTATTTATTTTGAACAACAATCATCTTCTTCATATTTCTACCACTTCTCCTTTTGTTCTAAATTCTTTTTCCCAAGCTTCTTTACTTCACTTAAGGCACAATTGAGTTTTTATTCAAGATCCACTTCCCAATTTGTTTCAGCATTTTCCTCTTCTTCTGAATCCATCATTTATTTCTTTTTGTATTCATCAATATTGGTTTTGATTTCCATAAAGATAGTTTCTTCTCTATCATTATCAACATTGCTTTCACTACTTTCTTTAGACAAGTCGTTAACCCCTTTTGAGTATAGACTCTTCTTCTTCTTATAAGAGTTGTTCTTCTTTTTATTCTTGTCATGTTTGTGGTTATTTTGATGGTGTTTTATCCCTTTGTTTAAATTATGGTTTTCTTCATCATCACTACTTTCATTTTCGCATATGGACACTTGAAACAAAATGTCATACTTGTCCACAGTTAAAGCATTTAAAGGGAAGATTACCTTTGTATTTTCTGGATATATTTTTTAGTTTTCTCACAAAATGTGCTTCCTTTATGTCTGACTCACATCTGGAATAATCGCTTGACTTGTGTTCTTTATTCTTTTTGGGACTTTGAAAGTTGTTTCTTTCTTTGATGGCTTTTCTTTTTCAATCCTCATTTCATATGCAGTGAGAATCCCATGCAATTCATCCACTGCTAGTTTATCAAGATCCTTCATTTCTTCAATAGAATAAAATTTTACATCAATTATTAAGGGGAGTGACCTTAAAACCTTTTGTACAATCATCTAATCTTCAATTTTTTCACCAAATTCTATGATAGTGTTGACAATTTCATGCACCGCGAGGAGATAGGCTGCAACATTCTCTTCATCTTTCATTTTCAGATCCTTCAATTGTCCTCTATGGGTTTGGAGATTTTCCTTCTTAACATTTTCATAGCCTTCATAGATATTCTAAATCTTGTCCCAAATTTCTTTTGCAGATACACGATGCATCACCTTGACAAACTCAGATTTTTATAGACAACACAATATGGCATTCATAGATTTTGCATCATTTTCACCAAGCATCCTCCCATCTGCATCTGTTATTGGAGTTGTTGGGGTTGTATTTAGTCATGATTGATTCTCAAATATCAAACGCAAGAGCCATTAGATATGTTCACATCCTTATGCTTCATAATGCATATTTTGTTCCATCAAACAATGGAGCCCTGTTTGTGGAGAAACCTTCTTGGTCATCCATGTTTGCTCCTAAGATCTACCTTCTAGTGGTTAGATTGTTTCCAAAGGAACCTACTCTGATACCAATTGTTGATCACAAACTTATACTAAGAGGGGTGGGGCTGAATCTGTATAAGAATTTTTTTTAGTTTTTCAAGCATTCATCGACCATAAGAAAACAATCACATATGCATAACATGGAACAAAATATTTACATGGAAACCCTTTTGGAAAAAAACCAAAAAAAATCTCTTTATAATTCTTTGTACGAAATGACCTACTGTTACAAATATTTGTAGGCACCAACCTACTAGAGACACCAATCCCCACTAGTATAAACCCTAGTAGGAATGAACCTACTATTACAAATATTTATAGGCACCAACCTATTGGATACACCAATCCCCACTGGTATAAACCCTAGTAGGAATGAACCTACTATTACAAATATTTGTAGGCGCCAACCTATTGGAGACACCAATCCCCATTGGTGCAAACCCTAGTAGGCACCAAAATACTCTTACACATAATCATAGACACCAATCCCCACCATTACCAACCCTAGTAGGCACTAACCTACTCTTATAGATATTTGTAAACAACAATCTACCAGAGACACCAATCCCCACCGCTAAGCACCAACTTAGCAAGATACACCAATCTCTTTGTTTGAGCAACATTATCCTTCAAGTTCCAATTTTTTATTTAGTACATATAATTTCTTCAAAAGTTAACAACATTCACATTACCTTCACTTATTCTGCTTGCTACTTATGCCTTCATCGTATTTGACCAAAATTTGAATTTCCAAATGGTAAATTTATTAAAGCTTGCAGTTTTGGCCTCTTCCCAAGAACAAAATTGTACAGCATGCCAAGTATCCAATTTTGGAAATAGAATTTTGAAATCGTTACCTGAGGTACTTCTATATGTCTTCTCAAATCCTTGAAAGTTTCACAGTTTGAAAAGTCCCAAATAAGAAGTTATAGAGAAAATGCCAAGCTAACTTGTTTAAAATTGATTTCAGGACCATTTAGAATCCCTAACTTCCACATCGCATAACTCATAATGTATAGTGAACCAACGTCATAAAAGTTTACCTTAGGTACTTATGTATGTATTCTAAGATCCATGCAAGTTTCACACTTTGAAAAAGAAGAATTTATAGAGAAAATGCCAAGCTAACCTATTTGAAACTAATTTCAGGACCATTCATGTAACAACCAAAAACAAAATACTATAATATATTTTAAACCTAATCAAATGCATATCTCTAGATAAAAATTCCATAGAGAACATATTGCATCAAGTGTAAATCATCAATAAAATAATAACACGTGACTAGAAAAAATTAAAGACTGTAAGACTATGAAAATAATCTTTACTTACCTTATTGATGACTAGAGTACCAGTTTTGCTTGCATCCCTTGTCTTGCTTGATCTTCCAACTCCACTTTCTGCAACAATAGTTGGGGGGGGACTCTCCACCCAACCAAATCCCATCCAAAAGGATGAGCCCCCCAAGCCCTCAACAATTAACACTATTCCATACCAGGTATACCATAATTCTTTTTGCTAGTTCTCCATCCATCGTATTTCCACCCTCTCCTCCTCCTTATACTTCCTCTTAACAAACACACACACAATACAAACAATCACAACAAGTACAACAAGCAAGAAACCTGAAAATCCACCAACAAGACTGGATTAATTTCCACATTTAATTCAATTTCTTACTTTTGCATGCATGACACACTTGTCACTCGCAAACCTAATTTAAGTTATCGTCTACATTTTCATTTTTAATTAATTTATATATTTCTTGACATTTTTACCATTTCCATATACTGTTGAAATTCTTAATGATACTAAGAGGGGGGGTGAATCAGTATAATGCACGGATTTACAAATAATTCACTTTTAAAACATGCACCAATTTATATTTAAAACCACACCAATAAAAAACCGTGCACATATATTTGAAGAAACTTTGGTGTGTGTACATACATACATACATATGTATAAAATGAAATTACAAAGAAAGATGGGAGACACCAATCCCACTGGCAAGCACCAACTTGCAGACTGTAGCCTTCAACCTATGAGGACACAAATCCTCCACGCAAGCACCAACTTGTTGAATTAGGATCCAACCTGTGAGGACACCAATCCTTTGCGCAAGCACCAACTCACAGTGTTTAGCCACCAACCTGACTGGAGACTCCAATCTCCTTTCCTTTCCACATCCAACCACCCTGATATGTAGATGTTGTTGTACTCTGACTTCAGATATGCATGCACTATTATTTGCGCTATGCTTCACTGACTAGTACACTTACTTCTGATGTAGTCTGGTTCAAATCTTATCGCTGCTTCTCTTACGTTGTATTTTGCTACAATTCCGTTCTATAATACATATTCTGCGCACATATATATTCACATGCTTCTTGCACCTTTCTCACAAATTCTCCTTTTGTCTTCGCAACTGCTTCTTGTTTCTATGCATTTCTTGTAGCTTCACACACTTCTTCAAATCATATTTCCTCTGGTTTCCCTGAGCATTTCATCTATCCAAAGCTTGCTAATTCAGAATATTACTCCATTTGTTCTTCCAAGCTTACCTCTCATTCATCAACTTCACTCTTATTTATAATCAACTTGTTCAAAGAACGTGTCCACAAGTTAGGGATTCTCCAAATGGTAACACCCCTTCTTCCTTTCTTTACGATCAAGCTTATCAAAGCATCTGCCACTTGTCTTAACCTATGCGAAGGAGGTACCATGACTTTGTGGGTCTTGCGCACATTAGTTCCTTGTCTTAGTGAGACTTGCACACTGGAGTACCATGACTAGGTGGGATTAAGGACTTACACACATATTTTTATATACTTCTTCAAACCGGCACATAGAAACCAAGCCCAACAATCTTTTGTCATCATCCAACAACTTCTTTGACATCAATGACAACACCAAAGTTCAACATATACCATACTTTAATGTCTGATGTTGGGTGGTTACATGCTTCCCTCCTTTAGGAAACTTCATCCTAAAGTTATAACCCCATAACAACAAATACTAAGACGTACTCAATCAGTCATGTATATATTAGGTAATATAGATAGCTAGTACTATTGTGAAGATGAGAGAATCATATATGTGGCCATCACGTAGAAATATCCCACTTACACTAATACAATCATGGAACCCTAAGTTACAACATGGCTTGGATTAATTTCCTAGGTGTCTAATATGCAATCAACCATAAGATTGTGCATTAATTTATTACACATTCAAGCATCCATCCAATCAATAAAGGAAAAATAAAAGTACACATTCTTGCAACTTCCTCCCTTACTCAGCCTCTCCTTGAGAATCATACCATCCGCCACCTCCACGATCCTCCTCACCAACTCTGGATGGTCCCTGTTTCGGGTATATTAACAACCCTAGTGACCTTTGGGCATAGTCACCACAAATAAATGCCCATAAAACATTACTCAAACTTACAAGCAAATAACTAATCAACAATATTTTACCAACAAACTTTTAAATGAGCAAATAAGTTAGGAAATTAACTCACCCGGATCCAAAAATGCGATGAAGAAACCCTTTAGCCACCATGAATGCTCCAATGTTTTCTTCAAATCTCTAATGTAAACCTGAAAATGAACAAAGATTCGATAGAAAGATCACTACTGCAAAGATTTAATAGATAAATTAAATTGTTGAAATAAACATCCAAATTTCATTGATAAAAACAATAATTCAACACATGAAATGGACAGAAAAGAGAGATATTTTATATAAAATATGACAACAAGATACAAATGATAAGATACAACCTGAACCTCGATACGACACCATTTTGGAATTGAAGCCTAAGTTCCTCCACCCAGTTCTTTGCACACTCAAAATCCAATCCATATTTCTTCCTTGTCAAGTATGCTCAAAAGAATCCCAAGCATTCTTTAGCATAATAAGGGCTCTCAAGAAGGAATGGAAAACAAAGTTCCATATATCGAAAAGAGAGTTTTACAGACGGAGATAACAAGGTTTCTTGATCAAATATCAAATGAACAACATGAGGGTACTCTCCAATACTTGATGATGATTTTTCCTTCTCCTATGCCTCTTGCATATTGATGGGGAGGTATTTAGGTAAGTTGGATACAATTACTTACGGGATTGGGACAAGTGGGCATGGTTGAAACCATAGCTTTTCATGTAAAAGTAACTTATTTTTATTTTTTTTCTATTGAATAGACATGTACGCGAGTCTGACAAGGGAAACCCGCATATATGCGAATATGCAGTATAAAGGTCACGTACATCATGAAAAACTTGTTCTTTTAGAATATTTTCAGGTAAAGTGCTTTTTCACAGATCACAAGGGATCAGGGGAGTCTACAAAAAAAGGAAATAGATACGACCATACCATCTAAAGCATCTATGGGGAAAGTGTGACAAAATATTCTATAACATATTCCCCCAAATATGTGAGCTGAGAGGGGTAAACGATGGCCAAAATACATTATAACGCTTTCAGAAATGAGTGTAGAAGTAACCTGGATATCAATTCCCATAAATCAGTCATAGGTGGCACCTGCAACAAATAAAGTAAGAACTCTCTTCCCCAGACGGGCATACCCATGCTTAGGAGTAACAAAAGCATAGCCGCCAAATCAAGTACACAATGTGTATATAGAATCAGTGATCATGGCCATGGAGATACACGATGGATCCATGTCATAAATAGATCATAGCCATGAAAATACAAAGTGGATCTATGTCTAAAAGGGGATATCATAGCCACAAATATACACAGTAGATCTATGCCTCATAATGAAATGAATATCTCTGGAAATAATACTGAACAAAGAAATCTCCATAAGAATCAGTTCCAAAATATGAGTAACTGGAAATCCAAGGCAACACGAGTCATAGCATAATGATGTGATGCTATATATGGACTTAATTTCTTCAAACCAACCATTACAGGTGCGAGTGTAAACCATGTGAATAGATGTCTTGGATTCGAACATAGTAAGACACCATGTGATTACTAGTCATTGATGTATGCCATTAACACAAATGATCCAACTCACCAATAATGATAATGAGAGGCAAGGTACCTAGGACAATCTAACAAGTGTGAATATTTTTCTTGATGTCGAACACCCGTAGACTCTAACAATCAAGGGACATTGATGTATCCCCACAGTTTCTAGAGAGGAAAATTTCCACTCATGACTATAAGCTCCAAGGTACCAAAAATGAATCTAGATCACAATCCCAGAATATATGTTTTGGATTCGATGGGATGTGAACTGTTGAAAGGAGAGAATTAAGGCATCCCTTATCATTCAACACAACGTAGTCGCAGCAAGCCAAATATTTGGTGGAACAAATTGATGATTTGAGATGTACATGACATGGGAAGGCCGACATACTAAATTAAAGAGTTATAAGGAGTGGCCAAAACATACTAAAACTTCCCTTAAACATAAGCACGACATAATGAGTGACTGAGGCAGTATGGACTCAAGAAAGAACATGAAAAAGTTAGTGATGTATGAGACATTAATGAATACTCAATAATGAGTGGAAGATTAACTAATAGGTGGAGATAATACATAAATGAGTTCAAATTCCTGCATCCATACTATAACCCAAACCTAGATAATGACTCAAGATAGTGTGCTTTGTTCAAGGGCGATGTGACTTGCTACCGGACATTAATAAGAACATAACTCTCGCCCATCTGTCTTTTTCATGTTATTAAAGCCTGAAAAAGAATAAAATAATGTTATGATACATGGGGAGAAATGAGTCATAGGGACAAGCGAACTAGTTCCAAGTGCAAGGAACATACCTATGCGTAATGCAAGGAACATGAGCAGTATAGGGACACTCGAGGTGCGTTTATTCTCCGTAAAAATATATCAAGTTGCAAAGACAAAATGATGCATATCTTAGCGATCATCAGATAATAGGTGAGGGATTTAACAAATAGTTGAAAGTTGGAAGCTGACATGAAGATCGAAAAGTGCAAGCGAGAATAATGCAATGTGTTTACAACTTAAACAAAAATAGGTGAGAGTCCCCCTTAGGGAATGGATAGCTTAAAATATTAAGAGGAAGAATGAGTCTTCATCACAAAGTTAGGAAACACTACTAAAGGACTCTATGATCCTAAAAATACAACAGCATGAGCATCAGTAGAAGATAGGATTTAATCTAGGATGCTCATGGGGTAGGTAGGTTCTATTGTGAAAAAATGATATAACGATATCAAAGGATGGGTGAAATCAAGATTCCGCAAAAAGGTCCTATGGAATTTTGAAATGGAAGGATATGGTGCAAAATGCAATGCATGGGATCACCTATTCCTAAATGTTAGTTAAGAAACACGATACCTACAGCAGATGCTACCTCCATCAAAAGAATAGGTTCACTAAAACATGTGAAAAGGACACCACAAAAATCTAAAACATAAGCCAATTAGTTCAATTGCAAATGTAAAAACTGAACTCTATAAAAGTGGGTTTAGTCAAAGGTGAATAAAATAGGGTAAAAGGTTCAAATTTACCAATTCAATTTGCAAATTGAAAAGGTTGGTGATTTTTGGGTGAAAACAACTTCATCCTTCTAGAGTGGATTGCATGAGATTGGACTAGCGATTTTCAGTGCCGCCAATTCTGGGTAGGATATCCCACTATGCTCTTTCATTTGATTCTTGTTTTAGTTAATTTGTATTCTATTTTTTATTTTTTTTTAAGGATGCCTTAATTGTTCTCATAGGTGTACATGGGTTTCAATGGTGCGGATTGCGTATACGGGAGTGTCTCCAAAGGAACCTGTGTACATGTATGTGACTTGGTTTTTTGAAAAAATGAGCTAAAAACCCAAATTTTCCACAGGATGGTGATCAAATGGCATGAGAGGGAAAATGAGGAAGTGGATAACTTGGTCCTAGAGGACGATGAGGCCCCCGAAGCACTCCGCCAATGCAGATTGATGATTTTTTTTGAATGTAACAACATACGGGAACAAAATCAAATGTTGCAAAGATTGATCAGTTATTGGGACCTGGAGGAAGAAGAATTTATCCTGGATGAAAAACCTCTAAAAATAGAGGTCGAGGACATTTATTTTCTTACCAGTCCATCCCGCCGAGGTGAAGTTCCAAGATTCAAAGCTCAAAGTGTTGGGGGGATGATGATAAAGGAATACATAGTCATGTATTGTGTATTAGGTACCCAAAAGGTGGGATCAAATATCCCCATCTGAGGTATACAAAGCCTAGGGCTCAAGATTATCTTGTTTACCATCGAGTGGATTTCCATATCAGCTTCAATGCACCAAGCCTCAAGGGTGCACATGTTCTATGAAGTGAGATGTTTTGAGCCTATGGTTTTATATTGGAGCACCCTGCTACTCGTTTGTATCAAATCCCATCTCACATCATGCCACCAGGGGAAGACAAGGAATTTTGGTTTCGGCTGTGATATTTTGTGAAATTCTCACAGAGAGATCTAGAGACAAAGATAAAATTCACACTATGTCTAATAGAGATCAAAAGAATTGAGCAGGAAAAACCAGGAAAAATAGAGAAGGAAAAACCGTGTTACAACACAAGAGAATGAAGAACGATTGGAAAAAATTCCATTACCTCTATTATTTAGTAAAATGTGTACATATTTAAAGGAGAAATTTCTGATCCCAAAGAGGTAGTTGGAATCCACACATGTGGCCGACTTAGTTTGCATTGAAACCATCTCTCGATAAGGTCTAGTGGCCACCAATGATGAATGACTAATCAAATGAGGTGGACTGGCACATAATTGAGTCATTTGGGATAGATATTAGGGGATGATACTCCAAGGAGATGCAATACTGACTTGTAGTGGTCAAAATAGGCTATGCCACACTCAGTAGCAATGAAAATAGGTGTAACAGTTAGTTAACTGAATAATCAAGGGGACAAGGCGCCCTAAATCATGGAACTGTCTGTATTGACTCCTAAAATCATGCATGAGGGAACCTTTGGACTTCAGTGATGTAACCAAGGCACTCTGAGTGGATAATAGGGCTATTGATGACCAAATTTAAGCTCTGGGGGGGCTAAATTAAGGACTAGGTGCTAGGAGGGACTAGGTGCTAGGAGACTCAACTACCAATTCATGGATGCATGGAGTGCTGCATGGAATGAATGCATGCATGCAAAACCAATATGGTTATAATATTCCAACGTCAGAAACATACTAAATAGCTTCTTTCTTAAGAGGGTGTCATCCATGAGGCCACATGTGACAATAGAGTCACACTCTCTCATGCAGCCTTCCATGATACGATGAAGACACCTAATGTTATGACTTGAGGGTGTGAAAGATACCAACCCATTCAACAATGAGTTTTTTATTGGTGGGAGAAACAAATCATTGCCATCGACGACTAGCCATATCATGGTATTGACTCCAGTCGGGTCCCATACATGGTGGTCCCCTAAGAAGTGTTCTTGGTGCGATTGGTAAGTTACTTTTTTACCATTTTCAAGTTTCTATAATTTTTATATTTTTTCATAGGTGTGAAAACAAAATGCAAACCATTTTTTGAATGGATACTAACAAACATCCATAATCATTACAGTTATGGGCCCATCATGTCCTGCCATATTTCATCGCTATATGTGGAGGACACACAAGGGGGAAGCTTTTGATGCTTTTGTGACACTTGAGAATGGAGGAACAACTTGGCAAACCTCACAGATGGTATTCTGAAGATGAAGATCAAGGATCTTCTAGAGGAAGTACAAAGACAAATAGTTGAAGTACCCAGAGCATGGTTTCGTGTTTTCAGGAGGTTGGATACTATGATTATGTACTACCATAGGGGTCAAGGTTTAGGTGACCCTTAGGAGAATTTGTCTTTATTTTTCTTCTAATAGTTTGTCGACAGGTTCGGTTGAATAGTATGTATTTGATTCAACTCTTAAATATTTCTTTAAGTCGTCATCATATGTCATGTATTTGTGTAGTAGTAATGGTGCCTTGATTTGTAGTTGCAGACCTACAACAAAAAACTAGATCACAACAACTTGGTCCATTTTGGATGACATCTGACTAGGAGATGTTTGAATATTCTATTATACTCTCATATTGTTTCTCCTATTCTTTGTTTTATTTCTTTCAATTTGTTTCCTGGCAATATGATCAGTGTTGTCTGCTTTGAAGAATTCCAAGAAATTATCTCTAATTTGTTGTTTTGTCTTGGAGCCCTCTTCCATGAAATTCATGTACCATGTGAGTGCTTTATCCTAGAAGCCACCTGCAAACTATGCAATTTGTTGATTATCATCATCAATGAGGTTATCTTGCTATGGGGCTTCACACACAAACCATTGTTTCTTAGGATCCCCATCCCCTTAAAAAATATGAGTATTTACCGGAATCGGATAAGCCATGTTAACTAAACTGAAATTTTTACCTTGTTTTGAATATTACTATAGCGGAATGACCAATTGACTGACGTAATATTTGTCATTCACTACTAAATTATTATGGATGTGACTTGTACCACGAAAAGCATGCTTATTGTATGGAATGCTCGTCATTGGGTCGGGTCTTCGAACGTCTGTTCACTTCAATCGATAATGTTGCTGGCAGGATGGGTACTTCCACATGGTATGAATAGAATAAATTAAAAGAGTGTCTTCCAAACTGGAGTGTTAAGGTAATCTAGTTACCATGCAGTGGTCATTGAATCATCAACCGATCCATAATTCGTCCACAATGATTTGGTCAACTCCATATACTATTGTCGCATGGTCCCATAACCATGTCGCGCTCAATGGTTTTTCTGATGGGTTGGCCCAGTCATCATTATCATCGGTACAGACTCGATGGGAGTTGAGGAATCTGGGATTGCAATATGCAGAGATTGTGGGGTCATCACCATGGCGTACGACTGTCCTACTGGCATCGACACCTCACCTTCTCTCTCATCTAGTTGAGTTTCCTCGACTCAGGCAGGGCCTTTGGTTGCTCGACCTTCTTCTTTATACTTCTTTTTTCGTGTAAGGGACTTGCAATATATCTCAGCTACTCTCGTCACTTGTACCTCTTTTCTCTTTCTATTCTCTAGATATCTGTAATTTGTTTATGAGCGGCTAGGCACTTATTTCATCAGATCAGACTTGACTTCTTGCATGGATTCATTCTTTCCTTTTTATATCGACTAGCATCATTATTCTATTCAGATCACATGGTTGATGACCCCCCTATTGTCGACCCAACTCTTACTATTCAACAAGGGTGGGATCAATAATGGATTTCATTTACTCAGAAAGTATTCACACTCATGCTCTTTGACAAAGTGATCCCAATCTTTTTTTTTGCTTTTGCTCTTAGTTTGATGAGGCATGCATGTCCAATGGAGGCCGTGGCTCGACTATGTGGACATCTCCATTTTCAATTAAAAATTTATATAAAAAGATTAGTATTGAACAAAAAATCCTCCGTGAAGGTTGATATAAAATCTATTTCGAACTTGGTCAACTGAAGTTCTTTCTTCCATGGCTTGTTCTTCATAGAAATATTCGCATTTTTTTCTCAAGCCACTTGTACAAATTCGTTCTTCCTCTGTTGTAGATATTGTGCATTAACAGTCTTTCATTCTTGGTGTCCAACTTACTCATGAACAACGTCGATGATTTTTTTTTTCTCATGGGGAACAACTTATATAAATCGTTCATGGGATTCAGTGAATAACTTTTCTCGGGCCTGTGCAAGTGTCAACTTGCTCCTTCTGGCATAGTTATGTATATAATTTGCAATATTTCGATTCCACTAGTCTCCAATTTCTCTCTCAATCACCATTTATATATGTATGACTACTTTATGTCCCAGGTCAGTACTCGACAATGGAACCAATGTTGTAATCTATGGGATTGTAAGGATTTACCAGTAGTACATTTGCACTTCATATATACGGGGATATACATATGAGACCACATACACATAAGGAGATCAAGATAGAGACAAAGTAGTGGAGACTGCTAGTTTTTCAGAATTTACTTCAATCTTATCTAGGATCTTAACTGACAGAACAACATGTACAACATATCAATCATGGACATAATAATGCAAGCATGCACAAGAGACAATAGACACACGGAGTTTCACTGGGGAAAACCATAAAGGTGAAAAACCCCACAACTTCCTCAGATATAGATAGAGCAATGATACAACCCAAGCATAAGAGATAGTCTTCTCCTAGCAGCAGCTTCTCCTCCTCCACAAATGCGCCACTCTCCAATGAGAGTATAAGTGAGAAAGTGAATAATCAAATAGAGTGCCTCCTGCACTCTATTTATACATGACTTGACTTTCCTAATAACCTTTATTAGGTCAACCTTAACTTAACCACATAACATAATGCTAACAGGGCCGACCCCCAATAGGGTGGTCTAATAACCCTTTAACCCACATGACTTATACAGGGCTGACCCCACCAAGGTGGTCTAATAACCCATCAAGTATAAGTTACGACACTTACAATATAAATGACGACACTCCCATATAGAGGAATAATAACATCTCTATAGGAATACAAACACTTTCGTATAAAGGAATACAATATACATATATGAAATACATTCCGAAGTTACAAATACATCAACACTCCCTCTTAACTAGGAAGGTATTTCTCGACACAGATCTGCTAGCACAAGTCTTCTTCTCTGGATCATCATCGTTGGATCATCGTCATTGTCACTGCTGCTGCTATCTCAATGAATCTCCGATCTACTTGTCATAGGAATTTCTACAGAGCCAGTCCTTTTTCATATTGGATGTAGGCCCACCAACTGCAGGTCTTCATCACTGGCCATACTATGGAATCCTCAGGACTTATTACGTGCGTCAACAAAACCTCGAAAGAGCATCCCAAGCATTTTACGAGCACACAGCTCAACCTATCGGATCTCCCAGGATCTTTACATGTGACTGTCACAAAACCTTAAAATAGTGTCTTGCCAAGCAAGATCTCTAAAGAGCATCTAAGGCCTTTTTCATCCTGTCCAGATCTCCAGGACTTATTACATGTGACCCCTACCACAAAACCTTAAAAGAGTGTCTTTCCAAGCAAGATCTCTAAAGAGCATCTGAGGCCTTTTTCATCCTATCCAGATCTCCAGGACTTATTACATGTGGTCCCCACAAAACCTTAAAAGAGTGTCTTGCCAAGCAAGATCTCTAAAGAGCATCTGAGGCCTTTTTCATCTTGTACAGATCTCCAGGACTTATTACATGTGGTCTAGCAAACCTTAAAAGAGTGTCTTGCCAAGAAAGATCTCTAAAGAGCATCTGAGGCCTTTTTCATAATGTCCAGGTCTCCAGGACTTATTACATGCCACCCTTGCACAACTTGTACACGGCCACAGAGTATCAACCTGATACTCACCATACATCGTCTTGATGTACATGATCATCCTGATCATCATCACTGCATCGTCCTGATGCATGTCATCTGGAGAAACATCCTGAAGCTCGTCATCTATGATCATCCTGATCACACAATGCATCCACCTGATGCATACCAAGTATCTACTTGATACATATCATCATACATAATCCACCTGATCATACAATGTATCCACCTGATACATACACAGATACATAATCCACCTTATCATACAATGTATCCACCCGATATATATCAACATACAATCGTATCCACCTGATACATATATAGATACATGGTCCAAGCATCCAACATGATGCATATACATATACATGATCCAACTGATCATAACAAGCATCCAACGTGATGCATATACAGAGCAGTAACTGGAGCATCGTTCTGATTCTCATCATCCAGCGCTTACATCCACAGCCATGGGAAGGATCCTCCTCTCACCATGCTTGGAATGGCTCCTGCAAATGTGTCCATCACTTCTTCCTCGAAGTGTCGTCAATCTAAAGAACACCAAGCCTCTCTCTGAAGTACTCGAACTTCACTATGGCTAGTGGTTTCGTCAACACATCTGCAACCTGCTCATCCGTCGCAACATACAGGAGCTTCACTGCTCCTCTCTGCACCATATCCCTGACATAGTGATATTTGATCTCGATATGCTTCGACTAGTCATGGAACACCGGGTTCTCAGACAACTTCACACAACTCTGATTGTCACAAAATATACCAGTAGCCTCCAACGGGAGATCAAATAGCTCAGATAGTAGGTTCTGGATCCATACTGCCTCACAACTAGCCGAACAAGCTGCAACATACTCTGCTTCGGTTGTACTCAGTGCTACACAGGACTGCTTCCTGCTAAACCAAGAGATCACACCTGATCCCATACTGAAGCAACACCTAGGTGTGCTCTTCCTATCTGCAGCACTGCCTGCCCAATCTGAATCAACATAACCCTGCAGGTTAAATTTTTTATTTGCATCATACTTGAGCCCATAATTAATTGTACCCTTCAAGTACCTCAGAATATGCTTTACAGTAGTCCATCATCTCGAACCTCTTCAGGATCTCTACTGCATACTTCCCTTGTCCAAGGAAGATCCCATCTGGACTCTGCCACACCTCCATGCCTGGAAAATAGTGCATCATACCCAAGTCCTTCATCTCGAAATTGGCAGCAAGCTTCCTCTTGGTATCGGTAATCAATCCATCCTCTCCTGTTACAAACAGGTCATCCACATACAAGAGTAGTATCATAGGACTTCCTTCCTCAACCTTGTAGTAAAGGTTGGAATATGCTTTACTCTTGGTAAAGCCCAAACTGGATAGAAAGCTGTCTATCCTACCATACCAAGTCCTAGGAGCTTGCTTCAAGGCATACAAGGTTTTCTTCAGTCTGCACACATATGACTCCATGTCATGTGTCTCAAAACCAAGTGGCTGCTCCACATACACTTCCTCCTCGACTACACCATTCAAGAAAGCTGTCTTGACATCCATCTGGTGTATCTTCCATTTCATCACTACAACCAGAGCAAGTATGGATCTGATGGAGGTGTATCTAGCTACAGGAGCAAAAGTTTCTTCATAGTCAATTCCTCTTTCTGGGAGGAGCCACGAGCTACGACCTCGCTTTGTATTTCTCCATGCTACCATCTGCAGCATGCTTGATCTTATAGATCCATTTGGAAGTCACAACAAACTTCCCTTCAGGTCTTGGGACCACATCCCAAACATGATCGATCGGTACTTCTCGACCATGGCATCCTTTTACTATATCTCGTATCCTAGGAACTTTAGATTCTTCAATATCTTCAATAGATAGTTTGAACTTCGTTGCTGGAACAAATGTTGTAGTCCTTCTTTTGTAGGTGATTGTATACGATCTTTCCTACAAAGCAAGTTAAATTGCATGATTAGAAACATCTCATATTTTTCAGAACAAATTCTTACACATAAAGAAATATGTCATACAGTCATGCAATTATTTTAGCCAATGCTTCAATACAACATTTATCCATATCCCGTAACTTTCTAGATGCCTTCCAATCTCTACCAGAACATTTGTTAAGAGTGTGCACAACTCCCAACATGTCAGCAAAGAGGTTTCATTCTAGATAAGTAACAATGGAATGTTGTACAGTGCCATAGGCCACTTACCCATCACATACATATTAGTAGTATACTATTCATTAATGCAATTATTCTAATATGCGTAATACACATCCTAAGTCTAGGAACATAGGCATATACATCATTGAACAATATTATTTAAACAAACAAGTATGCAAGAAATGACAATTCAAATACTTATCTTTATTTGGTTGTAGGCTGGACTCCCTCTCAATATTTGTTTCCTTGCAGGAACTACTGGAGTGTGCTCCCTCTTGATCGTTGCTTCCTGGATTACTTGTCCTCGGACTTATATTCATCCTGAACCACTATGCATGCTTAAGTGTGCACTAGTGTCATGATTGTGCCATCCTCAAGATCTCATACATAATCATACATTCATTAATATAGATACTAAAACAACATAATCTTAAACATGTATAGTCATGATCATTTCAAACACTGATAATAAACATTAGTATTCAAGGTTTCATGGAATACTTCTTTTACTCATTCATATTCTTATTGACCATAGGACTCTTCTGGTTAGTCATATCATCAATCAAAGTAAGAAGCATAATATGCCTAAACCCATGACTACTAACTTCAATGAATAATCATTATCAATCATGCCATGTATACTTATATATGAGATTCTAACACAAGGTAGGATTCTAACTTGATATAGAAAAAACATACCTCGATTAATATGTTAGATGATTATTGTCTAACATACCCACATGATGTCTTCTTGTTCTCTTAAGTGACTTGTGCTAGTAACCTGCATATCTCATAGGTTAACCATTATAGAACCAAGTTATACATACCTCGTAAGTAGATCTTCTATGTGATCCATGGCAATGGATGAAGCTTTGTCTTCATGTCACCACGGTCATATGTTCTTGAACTAGAACATGATTTGTCTTTCTTGATGTACCTATAAGTCATACCTGTTGAGATTGCTTGTAATCTTCTTATGTAAGGCCTTAGCCTCATCTCCCTCTGAAACAGGAACTTCTTCACTTATGCAAGTGACCAATCCATTCTCTTTTAGGATTAACCCAATCCACTTGATTTGCATAAACTGGATCTGGAGCTGGATTTGGGTTTGTCAGGGAAACCCTAAAAATTCAAACTTTGAATTTCAAACTTTTGAAAGAATAGAAAGATGCACCTTAGCTGATCAACCTGGTATACTCAAAATTTCAAAACTGTAAAGTATCACCCCTCAAATTTGCTTTTCAAACTTCCGGATTCACTAGGGAGGACCATGAATTAGGGTTTGAGTTTCTTGGAGCTTCACCCAACCAAATAGTTTGATCCAAATCTCTAAAATATGATTTTTCCAAGGAGCTTCCAGCTATGGTCACAGATTTCAAAAATTCCCATTTTTGTAGAAGCCCTAATTTTTTCACTTTTCTGATCAAAGTCCCGGACTAGGGTTTGATCAAGCCCGGCCTTCTACCCAACCAAAAAATTTGATCTGGGTCTCTAAATTTTGATTTTGATGAGTACCATTCAGTCGTGGTCTCCGATTACAAAAATACCAACTTTTTCCGAAATCCTAATTCCCGGAGCCATGAATGAAGGTGCTCAAAATCTAATTCTGTTTTGACAGAAATATGCACCTGATTGTTTCTGGTGTAACTCCGAAATTACGAATCCACATGGTCTGAAACATTGACCTGTGGTAGCCCGACCTGTCATATTTCCAACCCCACAGGTGTGACCTCAATTGGATTCTCTGAGAGAGAGTTATCCCAAGTGTCGCAACATGACCTGTTTATGGGATAAAACAGGAGAGCGAACTTGTACGGCATGCCATGTGTCACTGGTTCAACTTCGGCCTCTGAAAACCTTACGTGAGAAACTAAAGTCTGTGCCCTACTTGTCACTTTTTACGAAATTTCATTTGGAGCTTCCTAGCCCAAGTTGTGACCTTTTTTCCTAAGTCACATTTTTATGACTGAGATCTGGAAGAGGCAGAAACCCTAGATTGTACAAATCATAAAACACAAAGTACAACGAATTAGAAGTTGTGCTTCGGACAAAAAGTACATGGGGATTTTATCTTAGACTTGAAAGAGCTTCATATCCTGAAACCTTGTCGAAATGGATTTATAGCGAAAGTGTTACGATGACTGGTTTTTGCTATATCAAGCCCTTGCTTCGCAAGTGCAACAAGTGTCATAAATGCCATACCATACCTTCTTTCAGGCTAGCTCTGATACCATGTTAGTGTTTCAGAATTTACTTCAATCTTATCTAGGATCTTAACTGAGAGAACAACATGTACAGCATATCAATCATGGACATAATAATGCAAGCACACAAGAGACAATAGACACACAGAGTTTCACTGGGGAAAACCATAAAGGTGAAAAACCCCACAACTTCCTCAGATATAGATAGAGCAATTATACAACCCAAGCATAAGAGATATTCTTCTCCTAGCAGCAGCTTCTCCTTCTCCACAAGTGCGCCACTCTCCGATGAGAGTATAAGTGAGAAATTGAATGATCAAATAGAGTGCCTCTCTCACTCTATTTATACATGACTTGACTTGCCTAATAACCTTTACTATGTCGGCCTTAACTTAACCACATAACATAATGCTAATAGGGCCGACCCCCAATAGGGTGGTCTAATAACCCTTTGACCCACATGACTTATACAGGTCCGACCCCACCAAGGTGGTCTAATAACCCATCAAGTATAAGTTACGACACTTACAGTATAAATGACAACACTTCCGTATAGAGGAATAATAACATCTCTATAGGAATACAAACGCTTTCGTATAGAGGAATACAATATACATATATGAAATACATTCCGAAGTTACAAATACATCAACAGAGACCAGAGGAACAGGTATCTTTATTATTAGAGCAAGCCAATCATGTACAAAAGAAGCATCTCTCATCGCATGGCTCACCAACCTATTATATATTTAATACATGTAGTTATTCAGTTACAGTTTCTTAACTGCTTAGTCAGTTGACCTAACCAACACGACTAACTAAGTCGACTACTTCCTAGTCGGTCGGGAGGACCTAGTCGGAGGGATGACTAGGCTCTTCCAACAAAGACTAATTTATCATCATTCATCATGAGATAAGTGAGAAGGATACTGCTACATTTGAAGATACACTAAGACATCTCCATACCAATGGTAGCAAGAGGCACCGAGGAATAAAATTTTGTCTATCAAGGACTCATCAACAGTGAGATCCTCGTCATCTCTAGGGAGCTCAAATATTAGCTCAATAAAATCTAAGGACTTATTGGATTTATATGTGACAAATTCTAAATCAAACCCTTGGACGATGACAATCCATTTATAATATTTGCCCCTTATTTTGCATTTGAGTTAAAATATGTTGCATAGGATTGGAGTCTGCCAAAACAATCATGTGTCGAAGAAGTATATAATGTCTAAGTATTTGGATAGCATGCACTATTGTTGATGCCAATTTCTTAACATGGGAATATCAAAATTCAAGAACGATGAGTCCCTTTCTTAGGTAATAAATCACATGCTCTTGTTGCAATTTATCTTCTTAGATCAAGACCATGTTGATGGTTGAGTCATATGCTATGAGGGATAGTAAAAAATCATTGTTAAAACCTGGAGGACTTAACAAATGAGCAAACACAAGATTGATTTTCAAGGCATCAAAGGATAGTTAGGCTTGATTTTCCCATATAAATGGGACCCCCTGTTTCAACAGGAAAACAAAAACTTTTGCAATCTCATCATAGTTTGCTATGAACATTGACAATAAGTTTTATTTTGCTTGCAAACTCAAAATTTGTCTAATCATACATGGGGGAGGCAACTGAATTATTACTTCCACCTTAAAGGGATCAACCATGACCTCATGTTTGAACACAATGAACCCAAGTAATCTCCTAGAGGTGACAAAAAATATGCATTTGTGAGGATTCAATTGAATGTTATAATGTCAACATTGTTTGAAAACAACACTAATATGACCTAGATGGTCTACTCACTATCTAGAGTGAGCAACTAAGTGATATAAATAAGTGTCGACTATGTGCTTTACATCATGAAAAGTGTAAGACACAACCTACTAAAATGTGGATTCAACATTTTTAAGACCAAATGACATCTTGTGATAAGTGAAAGTACCGCAAGGACACATAAAGGTTGTTTTGTGATGGCCTTTAGGTTGAATATGGATTTGATTATAACTTCGAAAACCATCCATGAAAGAAAAGATAGAATTCCCATCATATTCATAAATAATCTAATCAATGAAAGGGGTAGGATAATTGTCTTTGGGACAAGCCAAGAACCTGAAATCAATATATAATCGACTAAAACCCTATTTTTTGTCAAGCATAACATGGTTGGATACCCATTACATCAAAGGGACAAGATAAATGAAGTCAATGTAGAGCAATTTCTCTACCTTTTCCTTGATAATAACTACTTTTTTTCCAGGTTTATACGTTGTAGATTTTGCTGAATAAGTTTGACAATTTCATATGTTTTGATCCCATGTTCAATGATTAAAGGATCAATACCGAGCATTTCTTCATGGGACCAAGCAAAAAACTCTGTGAATCTTTGTGAAAAGGGATGTGTACTCTTCAATTTCCTAAGGAAAATAGTTAGCCTCATTCATAATGTTTTCAACAATGCCAAGTTTGACAAAGATATTGATGGGTAAGGTTTCTGAAATGTTGGCTAGGTTAACTTCTATGAAAACATCATGTGCAAGTATGGGGAATTGGTACCAATCAATATTTCTTGGAAAATTGAGTCTATCTGGGCCGACATCCATCTTCTCAAGCATGGGTAAAAAAGATGATCAATGATGTGTATCTTTCCAAGGTTATTTTGGACTAGAGAATGCTTCTAAGATGTCTTCGTCCAGGAAGTCATTGAAAGTAGGAGAATTATCATCCCAAATGGGCAAGGTAGATTTATCATATTCCTCCCGAAGGTGAATAATTTGATCAGTTCCTATCAAATCCATTTGAATGGATTGATAGGCTATTTTGGTTATAGATAAAGGAATACTCATTTCCATTGTACCAATTTCTATTGTGTTGGGTATCACCCAAGGATCTTTATCTATCATCGTAATGGCGATATAAGATATGGTAAATATGGAGGGAGAGCCTACATAATATAACAATGTAGGCAAGTTAAAAGTACCCATAAGAGATGAATCTTTAAACATCCCCTTGTTGATGCTATCAAATGTTGCTTAGAATCATCGATGAATGGAATGGTGCATTCCGAGTTTGCCCTAGAATTTGGTGTATAGTAATCTAATTGATCAATAGCGACCAATTTCCCTTTGCGAGGAAATTGAATAACCCTAAAAACAAAAGATACTATTATTATCTTTGCATATGTCCAATTCCATCCCAAAACAAGATTGTAATCTAGTAGATCATCTACAACTCCTACTTTTATTGATAATGTATTTCCCCCAAATTCGACTGGGAAAATCACGACGATTCCATGTGATTTGCAGGAATGACAATCAAAATATTTCAACAATGTAAATTACGGAGTATGATCTAGGGATCCCAAAGCTCTTCATCATGTTAATAACATGGCACAGGTAGAGGATCCTTCATCTAAAACACATTGAAAGATGTATGTCCCTTGCAAAGATACTTGGATCTAAAATGTGATAAAGTGAGGAAGGCTAGAATAAGTTTAGTCAAGGTCAAAAGTCAACAAATGAGAATATGAAGGATCAATCCTGTTAATAGCTTTCAACAATTCTTTTTTCTACAACGGACATATTTATAGGATTTATAGGGCCAACATAGCGCAAGGGGCTTTGGAAAGATCTTCAACTATATTGTAATTTTGAGTTGCTCATGCATTAGGGTTGTGTATTGACTTGCAAAGACACCCATTAGAAAGTCTAGGCATTATGTCATTAAATGGTTTGTCTATGTGCATAGAACCACTGGGGTGTGATGTTGAGGAGTCATTCTAAGAATGTATAGCCACAATATTATAAAACATTTGGGTGTGAGTCTATAAGTTGACATCTTGCTCACACATGAAGATGTTATTAGTCGAGGTATTTACCCCTTGTGGGGGGGTGCCTTGATTGTCACCTTTTAGAGGTGTAAAATTACTGGAAACCATCTACTAATATTGATGTACGAAAGGATTGGCAATGGTCATGGGCTACTGTGGAGTCCCCCATTGACCCAAATATCGATGAATTTCATCCATTTTGAGATATTCATAGGTAGGGTGGTCTTCAATACAAATTTTACATGGAAATTTGAGCTTTCTTCTTTCCTTCTTACCACCAACATTAGCATTAGGGTTTTGTGTTGCTCCACCCCCATCATTAAAACTGTTCTTTTTATTATTTTGTTACCTTTGGGTTGTCGGTTGTCTTTCTAAGTGATGGAATGAACAAAATGAACATAAGAAGTTTGAACTAGGGGAGAAACATTATGGGTGACCATTTACAAGCATATTTTGTTGGATGGACACTTGTTCAATCCATCTTTCCAATTGATCAACCATGGCATGACTCACAAAACCGATCATACTATCAACATGTGGTCCTGCAACAAATTTTGAAAGATAAGATGAATATTGAGGTGCATGATGGATTAGCTCATATAGCATGCTAGATTGGGAATAAATCAAATCTAGTTGTTGCTCATAGAAAAATAATTTTCTCTTCTATAATAGCCCTTGACATCACTATATTTTTAGCAATATTTGGTAACAAAGACTTCACAAACCATTGTGAGGAATTGATCATGGTTCTCAGTTCTAATAAGCCATCATCAACATCACTGCTCATGGATATGATCATACATATGAGTGGAAGTGGATTGTTGAAGCAAAGTTAACAATTTGTTTCCTATTTTGTAATGAATAGGTAAATGAAATTGTATAAAAAAGGACATTGCTAAGGATTAAAATTTGACAAAAGAAGTTCAAGGTAATTAAATGTTCCACTTAGCGACAATGTTAGTCAAGGTCCACCATTAAAGGCATAATTGAATGTTATCTTCTACTAATGAGCTAGACAAGCACCAAATATGGAAGGCCACGACGTGTGTTGACATATCTTCTCAAGATTCACCATCAAAATTCTAAATCTCTAATGGCAACTTGGCTGGGATGATGGGCCATGTGAGTTAATGGTGAATAGGGTCATTTTTTGAATAGGACATGTCATGTAGGTTAAAAGTTACAAGAAATAGTGAATGTGGATGAGTACACACACTTAAATTATTAAAGGAAATCCCTTTCCGACCACCAAGTGTGACACTAACTTGAGCATAACTAACCACTCGAACTGGACCACTTCATTGGAAATGACTACCCCTAGGAATAACCTTGTTTCCTAGGATATTACTTCTACCTTGCATATTAGTGCCACTGGGTGTATTACTACCTCTTGTGACATTGCTAGTATTAAGTGGGGGAGTGGAATTAAGAGGAACATTGCTAGTATTAAGTGGGGGAGTGGAATTAAGAGGAACATTGCTAGTATTAAGTGGGGGAGTGGAATTAAGAGGAACATTGCTAGTATTAAGTGGGGGAGTGGAATTAAGAGGAACATTGCTGGTATTAAGTGGGGGAGTGGAATTAAGAGGAACATTCCAACCATAAAGGAAAGCTAAGTCTGGAACTATAGATCCACCTATTGGTTTTACCAGATGCAGGTGGAAAACCACTTCCTACACTAAAGCTAGGACTGCTGCCTTCACCAAAGGAGAAACTCAAATTGGGCAGTGGAGGGCTTGTGGTGGGAAATGCAACACTAGAATGACCATAGGTTGGAATTTACTTGCTAACAGATGGCATCCCAAATAAAGAGACATTAGGAGCATGTGGCATATTGGTGGAAGGAATTGTTCCACAAGTTGGTGGTATGAAGGGGGAATTAATGCCTCCTCAAGATACATTAGGTGTAGTGGGGTTAGGTCTCCTATGGTGTGATGATTCATGAAACACTTGTTGCAGATATATTGCATTGAGTATTGAAAAAAAATCAAATGTATCTATGGATGGAGGTATGCCCAAATCTATCAAAACATGATCATCGAGTTTTGTTAGGGGATGATCAAAATTAGTTGGTTGTTGATTATCAAGAGTTTCAATCTTAGGTGGGCCAAAATCTCTCAATAGGTTCCATTTAATTTATGAATATATGGATACTTCCCTTTCAAAGTTGTCCCAAGTTGTGTGTATGTCTGTCTTAGTTTGAATTGGGTTATGGTTGTTTAAACATCTTCGAGTTGATGGTGGTTCTACACTTTCAACATGAGACATTCTTAATCACCTAGACTAGTAGGTCTAATGTTCAGCCACTTTTACTCGATTAAGTTCAACCAATTATATATGTTAAAACTACAAACAAACCTAAGGTCACACTATATACATACCACTGAGAAGCAATCCCCTAATTAATAAATCTAAAAGCATTAGCAAGCAAACTGGACATGGAACCTTATGAGATTATTAGCTTGAGAGTATAAAGGCCTAAGGCTAACTAACAAAGGTGAGAAAGAGATGGTTACACTAACTCTCAAGAAACAATCATCATGAGGTGCAAGTACTCTCATGAAGACAAATACCCTCCAAGGGAGTTGAGGTAGATGTTATACATATGTTGATCCAAATTTATGCAGGAATGAAATAAGATAGCATATACATAATCATATAAAGAGATATATTGAAAAGAACACAGTGATACAGTAAACACATATTCTATTAAATAACGGAAATAGAACAAATTGTAAAATACAATAGCTAGAATGGTGGTAGCTATCTCTGAGAAGAGATGTGGCCGCTATGCTCATTCGTGCCAAGATGAATACAAAAAGAGGCCGAAAGGGCCTATTTATCATAAGCATGAAGGAAAGAATCCCAAACATCCAAAAACCTAACCCTAGAAGATGAACCGTCATATAGTTTGTGGCCCCAAGGTGGTTAGTTGAACAGTCAACTTCTCAGGGTCATAACTTTTGCATACGATCTCCGTTTGGGGCACTCGGTAGCCCATTGGAAAGGTTTATCCGAGATTTACAACTTTTGACTGGGCGCCCCCAAATCGCCAAAAAAGGTCATTTAGGGCCTCAAAACGGCCCAGAAGTTTAGGACCCGAAAAAATCGTAGAAAAATTACTAGAAAATTGTCGAAATGGGAAACTGTTTTGAGCCAATGGACTAGGTGGTTGGCCACCGATATCCATCTAGATCATATGTATTAGGTACTACAATCACTTTCCTCTTGCAGTCACATGTGTGTAACCTAGGAAAATCCATTAAGGTTACCACTTCACAAATCAACATGTAGTGGGAATAATTGTTGGTTAGGTGTTTGCGTATGGTCATGGAATGTAGGACTATGTCCTATATCCTAAACTCTAAGAGAATCAATGTCACCCAAAGGACATGGGAAATTATGCTAAAGCTCTCGTACAAGATCTGCCCACTAAAAAATCAAGAGGGGATGATCTCTATACTTTCCTAGCTTGACCTAGTGATTGAAACGCATGTTAGTTGCGCTTTCTTGACAAAATGTCTAGTAGTAGCTAGTTAAGTTTCAATAGCCTTAAATAACTAACTCTCCACCCTGCAACAAGGCTCTACATCCTAAGTTATGTGTGTTTGTTATAATAACAATTATTCATTGCGTTTAATGTCTGTTATTAGTCCAGTTACACAATGCAACTTATATGGTGTTTGAGGTTATCGTCAATTTTGCTAAAATAATAAATACAACTAAACTGCAATTGACATTTTACATTTCTTTCCATGAAGTGGGGCAAAATTTCAATAGCTCCATAAAAGGGAAAAGGATCTCATGTTTATTTTCCAAATGCAATAAAAAAACAATGTTCAAAAATCCCAAAAGGACTTTTCAGTGGTCAATAAGACAATAAATCAATTACACATGCAAACACTTCCAAATTATTTTTACAATCTCAAATAATGGAAAAAAAAAAGAACGAGCATGCGATAATTCTAAAAAAAAAAAATTGTCCTAATTTATGGAAAAATCAAATGCAAATCAGGAATGCATAAACCTAAGATTAAGTAAATTGCATCTTTAAGCATTCATGCAACACATGCAATCGAATTTCAGATATGGAAATTTAGAATTTTCAATTTTTACAATGTGCTCGCAAATGTTCTAAAGAGTAATTGTGTGTGCATGTGTTTTGTTTATAAAAAAAAAACATCAACAATCGTGGTTGTTAGGTATAACATGCATGAGAAATAATTAATTTCAAGTTAAAAACAACTTAATATGTCCAATTTTTGAAATTTTGCAATTCCTGGTTCATTCCCTATGTTTTTGTCAACATGCAGGAGTACTCTAGCTTTCATAATGACAAATAAAGAAAAGACAAACCCTATACATAGAGATGACTATTCACAACAATCCCTAGCATGGTTGTCATTTCTATGGTTGGAGTTTTCACTTTAATCACTAAGTTGATCCTCTCAAAGAGTGGGTCAACTCTCTAACAATTACTAGTCTAGATCCTGATCACACTTTCCTTAGATCTACTTGTAGGTTAACAAACAAAAAGGGAAAAAGGAGGAATGCGAGGAAACTTTGTTTTCTTCATTCATCCAATGTCTTAAGTGTGCTTTCCCAATCTAACCATCGCTTCTATATGTTTCATGTTCCTACACACAAATCAAGCAAGTACCTTCCTTGAACACTTTTGCATCATATTAACAAATCACATATTGAAATCTAAGCTACTTGTAGGTTAAGTAAACCACATCCCAATATGAAATTTATGCGTTTTCACGTAAACTAATGAATAACACCTGGTTTTTTTTTTGGGGGGGGTGTATGGAGGAAAGAAGATTGATCTATATAAAATGTAAAGGTAATTTTACAACAATTTAGATACATGAGTCCTATGATCTTAACTCTAAGTACATATTCTCCCATCCCTAGCCACACATATTGATATTTTATTGATGTTTTTCTTTGATCTTACTATAGTTGAGGAGCCAACTAATGGATCTTTAATCTCCACTCAATATCATTGTGCTACTAAATAAACTAATCACTAACTTCTCCTCTATAGTGGAAATGTGAGCCTTGAACTATTTTCACCATCTCACTCTGAATTCCTTGAGATCTTTGTCACTTACTATCACTTTGTTTATCTTATTTTCTCCCAGCCTTGGATCCTCTATTTATGGGATAGAAAGGTAATAAACTTGAGGTTTAGAGTACATGCATGTGACACAAATTTCTTCCATGCACGATCTCCATTCGTGACTTTCTAATTTCCGATCTTGCTTTCCCTTTCCATGGATTTTAGATGTGGCCATGTTTCTTCTAATGATAAAGTGAAACAAACCATGATTCTCCTCAAGAAAAATTGCGAGGCTTGCATTGTTCCTGAAGGAAAAACACAACCAAGTGATTAAAGAGCATGCAAGCTCTAACTTAAAACATGCAGTCTTCCTATCCTCAATTGATTATGACTAGGAGAATCATATATTCGTGTTCTATATACTAAAGGAGTAAATTATCCATATAATACTTGTATCCTCTTTCTATGCATGATATTGCCATTCACTACTTGCTAGTCTATTCCATGTTCATATACTTGTCATTGTTTCTTTTCTCCATGTAGTAAATAGCTACATAGATTGTGACTATCACAACTCTTCTTTACATGCCAGTATCAAAAAACCCCATTTAGGCATTTCAAGTCACATATTTCTCATCTATAGCCTTAGACACTTCTTCATTCACATGGACATTTTATCAAACTTGTAGCTTAAGACTGCATTTCCCCAATGTTCATAGGGCCAAACTTTAAAACTCAAGAAATTACTTCAGCTACACCTCCATAACTTGCCTAACTATTCCAATAGTAAATCAATATTGCAATTGGAACCTTCAATTGAACACTTATAGGATTCAAACATTGTTTTCCCAAATTATTCTCATAAGCATTATTCCAAACACCTCATACACAAACTCAAATTTCTTCGTGTAAAGTCTAATTCTAGCCCATACAACCTTAGTGTTACAACCAATAGCTCTGATACTACACTATCATGTACCCATTAACCTATATATACTATAGAGGCTATGGGGTACCTCAAATTCATCATAACATTTTTCCTTTGATGTGAAGATCGATACATTATCCAATTGTATAACTCATTAGTGGAAGCAAAGCTACAACAACCTTAAGTTTTGAATTTCAATCTTCGTATTAACAAAAACGTAAGGTTTTGAATTTCAATCTTTGTATTTGCATTTGGCACTGAGTGTCAGTTTAAGGTAATATTAACAAAAATGTAAAGAGCATACCACTTCTTGACATATTCATAATACTTATAATTTTGAGAAAATGATCCCGCAACTGGTTGCAAATGAAGGACGTTCCTCCTAGCATTGGACTTTCTATCACACTTAATCTTTCTATGATAGAGGCCACCCTGAGTTGAGGTTATGCTTCCACAAGGAGGAAGTCCTAAGGTCTAGCTCTAAGTCCTCTTACTCAACCCGCAACCTAGAAAAATCTCATGTGCAAGAAACCCCTCTACAACTATCCCAATCAACTAGCACTCTCCCCCCTTGACCTACACAACACCAAGAATGAGATCCCCTTCTCCATAAATAATCCTTTAGGTTATCCCAATTCCATTCGAGTGCTCCAATAAAGGTTGGCTAGGGAATCTCTCTATTAATACTTTAGGGATTCTCAATTGTAGGCTAGGTTTTTCTCTCTCAACACCACACTAATCATCATCAGAATTTCCACTGGCAACAACATAAGCATGCATGAGAGTACAATCTGTAGTCTATAGAATAATTATACTTTCCTCCTTTGTCCCCTTTACAACCATTTGCACAACAAGAATGGCGGTACACACTCAATTCCCACATTATATTTCCATGTTAATAATTTCCAATTTGGTCCTCATGAGGATCCCATGTTTCACCTCTGATCCCCTTCTTAAGATAATAAATAACAAAGGTTAATTAAGTCAAGTTTCATAATAATGGGTTTAAGGACTTTAGGATATATCGCTAGAGAAAGTTTATAATCAAGGCTTAGGGATTTGGTTAAATTAATCACTAAGGTCCTCTCCCCTTAGCACTCTTTCACTTCCTTGACTTGTGGAATCATAACCCCCATCTCTTTTTACTTCTTCCTTAGTTGTAGTTGTTAGGGTTTTTGTATTATAATTCAATGTACACAATTACAATATCATTGGTCATTATTATCCTATACCATATATGTTAAGCTTATAGCCACTTTGTCATTACATATACATTTATATTCGGGGGGTCATAGTTGGGGTATTACACACCCATAACACTTAAACGTATAAGGTGAAAAGCATAATTTGATATGGGATAAGCTTTAGATCCTTTTGTTGTGTGTACAAATGTGGCAATCAACTGAAATTGACAATGCATAAAGTAGAGTGTTGAAATAGAATTGTAATAAATAAATAATTAAGAGTCAATAAGCATGAGGAAAGAAGGGTTTCTCCATATATCAATATAGTTCCTTCAAATTCTATGCAAGTAAACTATTGACAACATGGTTAGAATGAACAATAATTTTTTGAAAAATCTAAACTTTCTACAAAACTGTGTAACAAAGTGAGACCTTGAAGGAAAA
The DNA here is from genome assembly GCA_027924585.1 of Larix kaempferi. Lineage (NCBI taxonomy): Eukaryota > Viridiplantae > Streptophyta > Pinopsida > Pinales > Pinaceae > Larix > Larix kaempferi. Next base: position 11,107,722 of record BSBM01001110.1, on the reverse strand, counting down.
TTGGATTTCAAGGGAATTGTGGAGGTCACAAAGCTAACAATCGTTTGAAGGGATTGTGTGCAATCATGTAGACAAATAAAATATTGCTTTTGTGATTTTATCGAGTGGGTTTCTAAGAAAAAACATACATGATGTTACAAGTTTTAGAAAAATAGTGGCATGAATTCTCGGGAAATTCAAAATTCAAATTTTGAAGATGGGGATCACTTAGCTAGGCGTTGGGGTCAAGCTAAGAAAGGGGAACTTGCAAATTGACACATATTAGATGATAGCCCTGGGAACAATTGAGAGTGATAATGAATCAAACTCCCTAGTATTTGCCATTATGCATGTGGATACCAAAAAAATGATCTTAAAGGTTTGTTAGAATTAAGAGTGTCAAAAGGGTGAGTGAACAATAATGAAAATAAACCACTCTATCCTATAAGCATGCATATTAACTAATAAAGCATCATGCCATTGAATTTCAATGAATTGAACAACAATTTAAGGCACTGAAGAGAGTAAGCTTTTTTATTATCTAATGGAAAGGCAATAAAACTTGAAATATATCGCATGGAAAAGACATTTATTGCTCGTGGACTCCAATCTTCTCATGGGAGGGTCCTTTCATCCTCCAATGTGCTTTCTTTATCTTGACGGTATGAATAGAGAACTTCTCTTTATGTGTTGACACTTTTGAGGAAGAAACTTTGCATCATGAAGGTAACACAACACATGTATAAGTGAGTGGAAGCAATGATATTCTTACTCTTTAACTCAATTACTTCAACATAACCTTATATTTATGACTTTTTTTTAATGCATGGGATGACTTTGTATTTATAAGCCATAATTGAGTTGGATGAAGAACTACTTCATGCAGTCATGGCCAAGTTTCATCCATGGCTCCCATGTCCTTGACTTGACACAAATGAGGGCCAAGTACCCAAATATTAATGAGGAAGGGCACCTTGACTTGAATGGCATTCAATATGAAGTGTTTGAGTGCCCTCTAGCATTACTAGGATGCAAAACTCCTTGAATCATGCATTTGTAGGTCTTACATGGGTATCAAAGAATAACCAACATCATTGTGGTAGTTTAGAGGGATATTCTATGCAAATCTTCATATAGTCAATTCAAAGTTTGACTAAGATTAATGGTATGCAATTAGTTTGCAAATCATACATTTAATATTGATTTGTGACGTTCCTAATTAAAATTACTTAATATCACATAGGAGTGAAATTTAAATGATAAGAATTTAAAGATCATATAAATATAACTTTAATATAAAAAAAAAATCACTTAAACTACTAAAATCCCTTTTGCACTAACTTATAACCCTTAACTCTACCCATAACTTTTAATTCTAAAAAACACAATATAGAGTAAATCCCAAAATCATTCTTAATAAACCTTTACATTAAACAATTTTTTAATAATATTATATGCAAAATAAGAATTATAAAATACTTTTTTCAACCAAAAAAAGTGCCATGCTATTCATTAATTGAATCAAAAGAACTTATAGTAGTTCTTATCCCAAGGATAAAATCAGTGGCTACTCACCTTACAAACTATTACATTTCATCGGATAGAGCATACTGCTGTTCAGAAGAGTTCCACATGAACCTATGCTACTGATTACTGATTAATTTAACTGATAAAATATCCACATATAAAACTCTAATCTATTTCATCACCAATCTTACTTTGAGATGGATAATGAAGCCGTAAGGTATTATTGATCCGTCAAAGTTAGAATAGGATTAATTTCGATAATTTGGGGATTTTGTACGGTTTTGGTTAGTTGTTTCCATGTAAGAGAGGGATACTCCACAACAATGCAACGTTTAACTTTTTAACTTGAGGTTTTGTAGCATTAATTTACATAATTAAGATTATGGAAAGTACGCGAAGGCTCTGCAGTGCCCATAAAACATAACAAATTACATGGACTCCAGCGATATGAGATATTAGCTTTGGGTAACATTTACGAAACCTAAAAGCTGAAACGCGGACGTATTCATTTGACCGGATGGATCATCTCTCTGTGTATATGTATCTATATGCAAACAATTCGTTTGACATCAAAACGTAACATAGCTGGAAGTGGGAATCGGGATTTAGGATTCATGACGACTAATTCAAATCGATGATTGGAAATGGTGATTAATATTGTTTATTGTTATTTTTAACGGATTTAAGGGCGGCTATTGTTACATTAATGAATGAAGAGCAACCGCGTTACATTCGGTCAAAGACGGTGTGAATGGAAATTCGAGAGTAGGAACCCAGGAGGAGGAGCATCTCAGAAATTGGGTGCCAAACAGCTTTGAATGCTTCCGCTGGTACTCCTCCCGATGAATTGGAGTTGTCATTGGCATTGGCATTGGCGATCTGCATCAGGAAAACAAACATCATCATCATGTCGTGGGGATTGGGGAGCTGGAAGAGGCCAGCAGACACATTCCGTCTGAGTCTTGGATATGGAGATGCTGATGGAGATTCATCTTCCTCCTCCTCCTCCTCATTATTTCATTCTTCCCCATCAGCATTATCACAGTGGGACCCAACCTCTGCGTGCAAATTCAGAATTGAGCTGGATTGGTCGGCTGCAGATGATGAGGAGCAGGTAGCGCTCAAGCTGCAATCTCAACTGATGGTCACCCTTCCACCTCCGCAGGAACAAGTGCAGGTGGAAATTCGTCCTCCTCCTCTGGATGATGACAATAACGATGGATGTGTGAATTTGGGGTTGAAGGTGGTGAAGGGGAGAGAGCCTCTGAAGGTGGTAAGCCTTTCAAAGACAGTGGGATCCGGGCAGCAGAGTGAGGGGGTTGGAGTGATCACAAGGATGATGATGCTCCGTTCCAACATGGGTGTGGGTGTGGGGGTTCCCTCCACCATGGCACAGGAACTTCCTGGCTACGCCCACCATTGGACAACAATCACAGTGCTCAATCTCTCTGCCTGTGCTCTTACGGTCAGTTCTATTATTCATCATCAATTACTTCTTGCTTTTAATACCCACATTACTGTCTTATTAGTGTTGCATTGCATTGCATATTAATACCCGTTCACCCTTATGCTGGAGAAGATTCACATGCATCTACATTTTATTCTAAATAATTACACACAGAGCAAGTCCATATAATTCATACTGAATATTACTCTTTTCATTTTAATTCCTTACACCGATATCAATATGTGCTTCTGATTTTTATTTATTTATTTTTCCCTCGTAAAAAAAATCTTAATTTTATTTCTGAACTGAGTATAAACTTACAATTACATTGTGCCGATATGAAAAGAGTTTCAAAACATTACATAATTACATCATATACTTCACTGTATCTGCCTGTAGAAAGTACTGCCGAAGAGCCAAGATGCCTGTTCCAAAAAAAGCTGATAATGTGCTGCTGTTTAAATCTGCATAAGTATTAATCGTCTATCCACATACCGAAAAACTATCCTAAAAAAGGCTGTTATTCTGCAAAAGTTTTGATAATAGGGAGATGTGCCTCTGATACTATGCTCATTCAGTTACCATTTACCTAACACTTAGCCTTACCAGGCTTTATTTTCATGGTTTGAACATATTGAGTACTGAAGGGGGAAGGCTGAATATAGGCAATCTGCCAGAAGGTATTGACTATCTCAACAATTTACGGTTCATGGTGTTGCATAACTATTCGTGTCCATTTCCTTGTCATCTCAAACATGCGGTTCCATTAATGCAATTTCCTGTAACAGTTCCACGCTGAGATTTGTCTGCATCTTTTTTAGTTATTTGGAATTGTGAATAGAATAGATAGTCAGGATGCAAGAATGAACATAAGCAACCCAAATGGAGATGTTGGTTGCTTTGATGTCAGCGGTTTGGTTTCTGCACGATGATTTGTACGGAAGCCAAGTTAATTTCTGACAAATATTTAGAACACATGGAGTTTTATTTGTCACAGACACTAGGTAGCAGGTCTGGAATTTGGCAGTCAGTCCCTGCCTGTCAAGCTAAAAGTCATTGATGGTTTTGATCTTCAGATCACCTTACATTGACGTTTTACAAAATAGATCTAGCCTAGTTTTTGGTAAGTAAAATAATGATATTTTCTATAGAGAAATAAATCCAGCCTTCAATATGGTGGTCACTATGTTCTTTTTCCTAAGAGATGATCTATACCGTGAGTTATTGATTGAGATAGATGGTTCTAGATTTTATCTGAGGAAACACACAAGAGGCTGAGGTAGAAGAAAGGGGGCTGGGAAAATGGAGGAGTTATCTCTTTAGATACATCACCATCAATGCAGAAGTTCTGTACCTGCAATAAAATATAAACATTGAATAGTGTGACAATAGGCGAACCTTTATTCCATGAGATGAACCATATAGTTCAACTTGTGTAGACTTCTTTCAACCTCTGTTACATGTCTACATCTAAGGAGTCTGCCAATTGATGTAGAGAGCAATTGAGTATAACAAAAACCACGTAGCTGTGAACAGTGAAGTGTGTTGACAAATGTCTTAGATTATTATTTATCTATATAAATAATAACATCATCCATCTAAAAAAGTTTCTGAAAATTTCTGAATATTGTTCCTAAAGACACTATGACTGTCCAAGGTGCATTTCTGTGCCCAATTTGCATCGATCTATATGCATTTGCTCCCCATTTTCTAGAGGACACAAATTTCTGTTTTTCCCAATCGTCCTCATGATCCAGTGATTCCATCTAATCTAACTATAACTAGAGAATTAATAATTCAAGCTGGCCATTGTTGCTAATCTAGAACAAAGATTTTGATTTCAGACGAGAAACTTGTTTTTTTTTCTTTCAAAGGAACACATCATGGGAAACCCTCAGGCACTTCCCTTCATTTCGAGGATGGTACCCAAGGTAAACCACCGGCCCTGATTACGGGGCCTAACCTGGTGGGGACATCAAGTGAGGCCCTGCATAGCCACCCAGGGATTTGACCCCGAGACCTTCTGCTTGCGATTACAGCACTCAACCACTTGAGCTAACCCACTGGGCTTAGATGAGAAACTTGTTATTTAAGTTATTGAAACAATTTGATCAAGTGGTGAAGGCAATATAATCTTACTTGCAGTCAATAGACAATTTTGACAGACTTCACTTTACATAGCACGACAATACCAAACTCATTTTAATTTAACATCCCTAGCTATGCAAGAGAATGCATCCAAATTCCAAAGCAACATATTGATCATTAAGGGGAACATGGACCTTACTAAATTGATTAGAGTTACCCTTGCTGCACTTATGTAATTGCATCTCCGGCAGCAACAACTTCATACTCATGATTTACACATATAAAACCATTTTTGCATCATAGTCAATTGGAACATAGGACCATTGTTAGTGTGCGGATCCATATTCAAAAGGACTGTCCAAGAAAATCTGCAAAAGAACCAAATGATTCAAACAGATTTCTTAGTGGCGAATTTTGAAACCCTCATATTCTTCTTGAGGACTGCAGCAATACAAATGTATTGACCAGCCATAGCAGGCATTCCCTTTGCATACTCTAACGACGTGCCTGACAGACCCAATGTCTCTTCCCATTTTATCACCTTTACAGCCTCTCGAAGTAATTCATTGATCAATCCTAACAAATATAGCAACTTCCTCAACTGTTCTTAATATTTTTTTTATAAAGGTTATACATATTGTTTTCAAAATCCGAGGCTGCCATTGTTGCCTGCTACCAAAATTTCATAAGTTCATCCATTCAGATTTCTAAGAGCCATTGGAAAATATCAATTTTTTTTCCCTTGCAATCACTTGCCAATCAATGATTCTAGTAGCAACATGTTGCAATAACACCAATGCATGAAGTCTAGCTTGGTCTGGTTCTTCAGAGGTCAGATCTGATTTCTGGTTCCACAGGGGTCATCTCTGATTTCTGGTTCTGCACGGGTCTGCCGCTGTTCCTTGAATTATTTCTGTGCCATAAGTTCTTACTCTCTGCATCTATCTGTACCTTGATTTATTTCTGTGCCATATGCTATTCTGTGTTTGCATAGTGTGTCTACTGAGTACTCTATGAACCACATTTTCCATGTCTACAAGTTCAATATCTGCTGGTATTATATGCATACTGATCTGTAAATTATGGGTCTAGAATCTCTACTCCAGGCTTGTTAGAACGGATCTGTAATGGTAAAATGTTTTTGTTCTTGCCACCATGGTGGGCATTTGACCTAGTTCTGTTGCCTGCAAAATCTCGTATTCTTGCCTCTATGATGGGCTTTTGAAGCATTGAAATATTTCTTTACCTTGAGTTAAAAATTCCAAAGTTTTGGCCTTTGAATATTTAATACAACACTTTTATTTTCTTTCTCTTAATTTTAAACATTTAAAATAAAAGTTTACTTGCCTTTTGACTCCTCCTTTTTGACTAGGTCTTGCATGTTCTTTTTGAAATTTTGATCACATATACCGGTACCAATGCTCTGATACTAGTGTTGGTTAATAGAGATGTATGACCATGAGAGAATAAATATATGGAGCAAGTATTGTTCATTGATGGAGTCGTTTTATTTTTTTTGATCAGTAAGAAGATTTTTTTATTTAGACTTTTAGATATTTAAGTGGTAGAGTACAAAAGGTTACAAAATGCCTGAGTGTACAAGGCATGCAAATGTTCTCCAGAGCTTCCACTGTATTAGGAGTTCATAGTCTATAGAAAGGGTCCTAAAGACAACCATATGAGAATAGAACAGTTGCTAGATAATCATAGAAAAGAAACAGAGTAGCAGTCCCGAGTCCTGACCAGTAGATAGGTCATAGGTCTGTAAAACTGAAAACAAACATGAAGACCTTCAGCTTAATCATCATTTTTAGCTCCGCTTGCAGGGCTAGAGCCATCCATGTCATGCAGCATCTTGAACAGCAATTCCTTAATCTGTATGAGCTCCTGGTTTTGTCTATCTCCTTGGAGAGAGGAGTGAGTGTTCTCTCCAAATAAGCCCGGAGGTCAGTAACAGGTCCTCTGAAATGCTTTTGGCCATATAGGCTTGATGCAACAAAGAAGCTAATGTACCACATCATGTCCAGGGTAGACCTGAAAAGAGTGTGCTTGCCTCTTGTGTTCATCGGGTTTCCTTGGGAAAGTCTAGGATGGGGGTTTCTTCACAATACTTTCCTTTTACTGCAGTCCAGGATTCATCATCCAGCCGAACAACCTTTGAGAAGGAAGCGTCAGACTGAGAGTGGGAAAAGGCTGCTAGTTTCTGTTTGTTGTAGTCTTTCACAGCAGGGACACCTCTTTCAAAAGGTCCTTCCTTTGTCGCTCCATCAATGGACTAGTCACTGTCTAGCTCATTAGGAGCTTTACACTTCCTAGGTCGATCCACTGACCTGCTAGTACCAATGGGTCTGCCAAATCTGGGGGAATTCTGAATGCTTCACTCTTTAGGATTTCTGGGATTGTTGGCATCTTCAAGATTTTGGGCCTTTTGGAGTTCAGGGTTCTCCTAAACCAAAATGGGAACCTGACTATCCATCATAGCAGAGGGGGGGTCACAATGCTGGAGGTGCGCAGAGGTTTCAAGTGGTCAAGCTCTTTAGAGTGGGGCAAGGATGAAAAGGGAGGAGCAGGGATTGGAGGAGGGGAATGATGCCACAAAGGCCAAGGCAACTCAGAGACCCGATAAACAAGAAATGCAAGTTGAAAACCAGGAGTGCTAGTGCAGTTACCTTTAAAACATGCAATCCAAATCTTCTCATGATGAAGGCTGATTTGCCGGCAGTCAAGGATAAGAAAATCACATGAAAAACATGATTACAGAGATGGTTCGACCTTTCTTCTAGTCGCGGGATGATGGCTCATGGATCATTGAAGAATTTGTTGAAATTTAATATAGACCCAGATATTGATTCACAGTTCCAATAAATTGATAAACTCAGATTTATTCTCAGAAATTTAACATATTCTAAAATGAAAATCAGAAAATCTGCAATTTATGAATGTGAATACCCTGAATTTACTCAACCAAATATGCAGTGGAAACAATGAACATTGCACACATTTGAACACAGGAATTTTGGGCAATGCCTCTGGAAAAACCCCGAAGGGAAAACCAGTCACAATGAGAAATTTATTATGAGCTCATGAAGAAATAAATGAGTTTACAGCAGTACATTTTTACTTTTTTAGCCAATCAAATCACTTTACTTATCTAAGAAAACCAAATCAATACCACCTCGATTTCTGTGCAGTAGTATACAGTAAACTGTACAGTAGATCTGGCCGTAGCAGCAGCCTCGAAATCTGAGCCTGATTCTGTACTTGCAGGTACGGACTGTACGGATTTACCACAGCCATAAATTGCCTCGAAATCTGTGCCAAGTCTCTCTTGAAATCTGTGCAAAAGATGCCTCGAGTTCTGTGCCAAAGTATGCGTACAGACTGTATATTCTTGCTGTACGGACTGTATATTCTCTCTACTGTACAGACAGTTCTAATGCTGAGAATACCTCGGTTTATGTGCCACCAATAACTCTTGGTATCTGCGTCCCCTTTGCTGCTACTTCTCTCCTTCTCCATACTATTCCTCTCCAAATCTCTCATAACCAAATGTGTGTCTAAACTCTCCTAGAATTCTCTTTTTATTAAATGAGAGAATGAGTTTGTTTCTTTATCTTCCAAGTGACTTTGTCTCATCATGTCCCGAATGACTTTGTCTCTTCATCTTCAAAGTCAATGGATGAGACAAATTGCCTTAATGAATTAAAAATCATTTTCACTCACCAATTAATAAAAAGTCACATTAACTTTATAACACTAAAATTAATGTCTAGGAAAGTCACATAGGTCCTTTCTACATGCCTAGACACCAAGCCTATGTAGAAGACCTCCCGATCTATAAAATCTAACAGAATTGGCACATGAAGTTATGAACTACCTCCAATTCCGTTCATGATGAGCTTGTAGTGGTTTTTATTGCCTGTCCTGTCTGCGCCTGGTGACGGCCTGTGTGAGTCACAATTGTCATTACTAGGGACAGAATGAGACAAATTGCACTTAATGAATTAAAAATCATTTTCACTCACCAATTAATAAAAAGTCACATTAACTTTATAACACTAAATTGATGTCTAGGAAAGTCACTTAGGTCCTTTCTACATGCCTAGACACCAAGCCTATATAAAAGACCTCCCGATCTATAAAATCTAACAGAATTGGGACATGAAGTTATGAACTACCTCCAATTCTGCGCATGATGAGCCTGTAGTGGTTTTTATTGCCTGTCCTGTCTGCGCCTGGTGACGGCCTGTGTGAGTCACAACTGTCATCACTAGGGATGACTTCCTCGCTACCTGCTACCCTATCCGGGGTATTGATGGGGCAATTGAATCACCATAAGCTTATTTTGTGCATCATGTAATAAGTTATTGAACTATTCCTCAACTAACCTATAGTTAATGTGGGGCACTAACATTTATTGTGACTCACTAAATTAGGATTCCTAACAACATTGACATCACTTTGTCACCACTCTAATAATACTGTATACATATACATTGGACATAAATTGGATTCGTATCCAGGTATATCAGTTGACTTGTTCACGAATATGTTCACAGGCTATCCTGTAAGAATGTTTAGAAAAATTATTAACCATCAAATTTGAAGTTTTAAAAAATACCAGGTTCCGGCCTGTTCCTCTATACATCGTGAAAAAGATGTTGCCTATATTTGCACCGAGTGAAACGAGGTGCTCTACAGTCCAGTATGGGAGAGATCCTCTAACGTGATATATAACGTTCTAACGTTAGTAACAAAATAATTAAAAAATTCATGTTGGCTCATAAAATAAAAAATTATGGAAAATATTTAAAAAAAAATCTATGTTGGTTCATAAAATAAAATATTATGAAAAATAATTAAAAAATAGATGTTCGTTTATAAAATAAAAACTTAAAACTTAAACCTGGATCTATCAATCAAGAAAGATCAAATTTCTTGAGTTTAAATTTAAAAAAAGAAATACACCTCAAGAAATTGGATCCCTCTCGGTGCTTGATAGATACGAGTTTAAGATGGATCTATGCTGGTTTATGCTAAGATGGACAATGGTGAGCCGATTATGTAGAAATTGCATTGGACATAACTCCATAGCAATTTTGCCTAAAGTTTCTGTATGAAGATCAATGTTTGCTTCCACTCCTGCAATTTTTTCTCAACAACCCACCTTGTAAGAGTTATGCATTGCTTGAAATATTTGCTCACTGAGTCACTCATTTATTTCATGCATAAGAATTGTGAGTAGAGATGCAAAGCTGAATATAACTACCCTACACTGACATGCTGGTTGTTTTGATGTTTAAACTTTAGGGCTCAGTTTGTTGCTTAATTATTTGTGGGAGGCCATTTCTGAGCAACTATTATATTACTTTGAGTTTTGCAATAATGTGTTTTTTTAACAGTAATGCTTAATTTGTATTAAGAATGAAAAGGCCATGACTTTACCTTGATGAAATAGGTACACGGCCTTTTATGAGCAACCATTATGTTACTTCGAGTTTTGCAATAATGTTCTTTTTTTTCTAACAGTAATGGTTAAGTTGTATTAAGAACCAAAAGGCCACAGCTTCACCTGGATGACAAAGGTACAAACATCATAGGAATTTCTGATCTCCTACTGACCGACATAATCACATCATCATGAGAGTGATCTTGATTTAGTTTTGCATTCTTACTGACTTACTTTCTTTACAATTACTACAGGAGTACTGCATTACAAATTGATTCCATAGCAATTAACAGAAGTGAAACTTTTATAGAGAGTACTGGCTGATTCAGAGCCATCCCTTAAATCCATCCTGATTGGAGAGGGACAGAGTGGATTGAGATCCAAGCCCCTTATTGTTTTCCACCTCCCGTTCCCTAATGGCTTCCTTGAATGATGTAACATGTTGTGAAGCAAGATGAGGATTTCCAAGAAACCTTGGAACTTGCTTCTTCCATACTTTATAATGGCACTCACGAGGAGATCCCAGAATACATGAAAAATTTAAAAGGCTAGACAATTTGTCCCAAACATCTTGGGATGCTGCCATGCTCATTTACTTCACCAATCTTCAACATGAAATGCAAAAAATAGGGCTGCAATCAAATCTGAAATATACCTCATGCCAAAATGTGGAGTGGTCAAGGTGAACTTTCTAGGTGCCTTCAAAGTTGTTGGATGTGCCCACCTCTACACCCAACAATGTCTTAAAAAATCTGCAAAGAACAAGGGCTTCATCCCTTCATAGAGTCTGTTGTCCGCCGAGATGCACACCGGCAGCAGAAATCTTTCGAAAGCTGTCTCCCTCACTGGAAGTGGAGAGAAGTGTGGCCTTGGGGGCAAGCAATGAGCTAGGTATTGTCACCTAAATCCCAACTCCTCCGTTTAGGCTAACTCCTAACGAAGCCAAGGGGGTAGTCCCTACAAAGAGTTGTCTATGGCTCAATGTTTTATAAATGTTTTTGGTGTTGAGTGATGCGGGTGGGTGTTGTTTAGGAGTTTTTTAAATGATGATGATCACAATTATAGATGGAAAAAACACAAGACAATAAGCAATCCATGTTGCGATACAAGATATGAGATCAACAGTATAAAGAAGACTTGCAATATAAAAGCATCCACGGATAGATAATAAATTCAGATAGAGACTTCAAAGGACAAATGGCCCAGATTAATTAAAGCATGTAAGTGAACATAGACCAGTGCCAAATGGAGTAAAAAATCGAAATGCTTGGGGATGCTGAAAATACAAGTCTTGAAGTAACTGTTTGTGAGAATGTTGTGCAAATTATCTTGGTTGATTGAAAGTTTTAATGATCTTTGATTATTAGGACTAAGAAAATCAAGGCAAGCGTCCAACCGGGAAAGTATACTTTCAGTGGCTTCCCCTTTGGTGGTATGACGGATCGTCCAGTTATCAAGGATAGGTGTCCAATGATTTAACCACCCTCGAAGTCTAAGACAACGCCACTCCGGCCCCACCAGGTTTAGGAACTTTGCCCACTACCTGAGTATTTCTCGAAATAGCAACGCCTGTTCGTTGGTTGTGGGGTGTAAATTTTATTATGTTATCACTTTCGAGATTAACAACTCCAACACCGTTCTGAGTACGAGCCCAACCCCTTAGGGTCGACAGAGCATACTAAGTGGAGGATAACAACGAAGATAAATTTTATTGGGGGATGTGAGTTGGAAGTATTTTATTATTAAGAGCACACAATTCAACTCTCCGACAGAGAGCGCTCTTGACTTCGTCTTAAGACGGAAGTTCAAGAAACTTAGCTAATCTATATGCTTGATGCAAGGATATGCAGTGGGAATGCTCTCCGACAGAGAGTGCTCTTGACTTGGGTTATTGCAAGTTCAAGAGACTTTGGTTCTTTGTTAAGATAGAAGCAGATTAAAGCAAAGAACACAACTATGAAGTTCAAATAATGATAAAATAAGATGACTAAACTAGCAATTAGAATCTATTTGCAAAATTGAAACTATTCTAAGTACTTGAAATAAATCTAAGCTAAGAAATAAAAGACACTCTTCCCCAAATGGGGAAGGAAACCAAAAAATGGGAGGCCTTATCCCACTTAGCCTTATTTTATTAATTGAGAGTACAAATGCCTTGGGATTTTAACCCTTGTAAGGTACTAAGGACTTTTGAAAGAATAACAAAACTTGGGAAACAAATTGAAGTAAGCTCTTAAGGGCTTTTACAAAGGATCATAGATAGTGTTTTCATGTTTTGGATCATCCTTATGGTTTCTTCAAATTTTGCTTTGCTTGGATCTCCTCACTTCAAAGTTTCTCAAGTCCTTTTTTACTTTCAAGCACCTACACAATGGATCAACTTCAAGTACCCTTTAGCATTAGCAAACAAAAATATGAGATCTAAACTAAAAATGGAAAACTAGCTAGATGCCCAAACTTTTTTAAATGCAAATTTTTTGAAATTGAATGAGATCTAAGATGCAAAAAATAAACTAAATCCTAACTAATAAATGCAAATTATGAAATGGAATGTCCAAAAACCAACTAAGATCTAACAATGCAAATGCCAAAGAAAATGAGATCTAATAGTGTCTAACTAAGATCTAGCAAAAAAAAGTGCAATGCATGAAGTAGAATGCCTAAACACTAACACTAACTTTTACAAGCTTATGCTACTAACAAAGCTAACACTTAACAAAATTAATTCGTTTTTTGTGTTGAGAATTAGGGCTCGATGGATGAAAGGAGAGTAAAGGAGCAAAGAGGAGGAAAAAACGAAAGAGAGGAAGGTGAAAGTGAAGAAGGGACAAACTATAGAGTGAAAGGCCAAAAGGGAAAGAGGACGAAAGAGGAGGAGGGCTAGGAAAAAGAGGAAAGCGAAATGGGAAAAAGAGGCAAAAACGAGAGGAGGAGAAAAGCTCAAGGAGTAGGACGAATGGAGGGAAGAAAAGAAAGCTTGAGTGGAGAAAAAAAGAAATCAAAAGAGGGAAGAAGATGAAGATCTAGGGCAAAACTAGGGTAGAAAAAGGCTTAGCAGATCAAACCAAAGAGAAAACCAAAGGTGGGATCAACCTCCGAACAAGGTGACCACTAGAACACTAGCCCAAGAAAACCTTCTAGCTAGCTAGATGTCCACAAGGTGCTAGTGAGGATAGAGAAACAATCACAAAACAATGTGGCTCTTGGGATGAAATCCCAAGGTGTTATCTCAAGTCAAAACTTGGAAATAGAATGCATAAAGAAGATAAAAAGTGTTTGAGTAATCAATGTTTGAAACTTTTTGTTGTTGATGAATGAAAGGCTATATCCTCTTTTGTTGTGTTTCTTTTCGTTGAGAAGAGAAGGACTTGGAGAACCTACGAGAGAAAAAGTTAGAGAGGCAAGGCCATTGTGTGAGCAAAGAAAAGCTTTATTTCCAAGCCACTCTCCACCTTGAATGATCCCTGCAAAACCATCACAATCAAGCAAGCAAAACCGAACAAGATACTTAGCTATTTGTACAAAATAGGTGATAACAGAGTCACCATATGAGCAGTGGATCTTTAATACACACTCTTATATAATGTCAAATGTAGCAAGACTACAAATAGGGGGCAATGGACTTTATCCTCGGCAACATCGTCAAAATGTTACCTCTCCAACTTGCACTCTGTTGTCCTCCGAAATGGCATGCGTGTCGTTTGAAAGCCCAAAATGCAACACGCCAACCGAAATGACAACTCTCTCAGGAGAGAGGCCAATGTCACCACACTCCTCTCCTCTTCGCTTCAGGTTGGCTCTTCTCCAACACTAGGGGGGTATCCCTAAACTAGGATCGCTAAGGCAGGTACAGTAACGGGCAAGGTGAATGGAAGAGGCTGCCTTAGGGAAACGGAAGTAACAAAAGATAGTTTTCAAAATGGGTGATGGAAAAGGAAGGGAAGATCAATCCTCAGGGAAAGACCAGTGCCAGTATCAGAAGGGGAAATGGAGTCAAAAGAGGGCTCATGGAGGCTTTATGCTTCATAAAAAGTGAGACGAATCTAGAATGCATAAACAATCAAATCTTAATCGGCATTTTGTACAACCGAATACTGATGCCCATCGAGAAAATAATTGTTCAAGCATAATTAACCAACTTAATCCTAAATGGCTAATCTATTTGCTTGATAAAGCCCTAAGCTAGATCCATTCTACAATTTAAAATACATCACACAAGCACATGGAGGATCCTCAAATCTGACCACAAAACCGACTGATTTTTTTCATTAAGCTCGACAGGGATAAAAAACCCAAAATTTTTCCATCCATTACAATGAAGGGAGCTGGCCTTTTTATAGGTCCAAAGCCTCACCTACTTAAAAAATAATAAAATAATAAGAATAAAATGAAAAAGGTGATCATCCTGGATCCACCTTTTTCTCCCAAACGAATATATGACCAATCTACTTATTAAATGGAACTCCACCTTTGGCTGCCAATGAAAACACCAATACCCCCAACAAAAGTCGACTTCTATTGATTAGTGAGCCCCAAACACCCAGCTGTCACTCAAAAACGCAGGTCACAAAATTAAATAAATGCTGCTCCAAACTCCACGCATAAAATGGAAATACCCCCGAGCAGCTATCGAACAACAGCCGCGGTGATTTAGGCGCTCCAAAAAAGCTCCACGTAACTGACTACTGTCAAACGTTGAGACCACCAGTGCGAATGACTGCTTGCTTACTGCGTGACCTTTAGTTTTTAACCTCGAGACTGGACTGAGTGAACAGAACCTGGAAATTTGGCCCACTAAATCAGCGATAGACTTACTATCGTGTATTTCAGTCTTTAATGCCATCGTCTTCTCTCAGTGTGGAACCCCAAATTATAGCTATGCGGCAAATTTCAATGATTCGACTGTCAATGAAACCACAAACATTTCCTGAGCAGCTACCATAGAGTTCGGCGTTTTATAGCTTGGCGTGAGGGTTTTCTTTTGTAAACGTTGATACTTGACTATAGTCGAGAGACCCAAAGGAGCTGTCCAACATCAGATACGCGGCCGGCTACTGATGCAATCATAATAATAAAAGACAACAAGAAATGCGCCCAGGCTTGAATCACGGGCCGCTGAAGTAACACTGAATCACGCCCAAAAATGGCGACTGAGAGGATCGTAACCTCCGATAAAGAATCTGCATTCGTGTATCGCCCATTTTTGAAGAAAGAAAGGGCAAGCAACCCGCGCACCTGTCAAAATCCCGATTCATGTTGGCCCCTTTTCTCATCGTCCGTCATTGCCGAATCGGGCTAGCTGCCGCGAAGTCAATGGTCGATCTCCCTGCAACTTTCACCGCCGGGTTTTATCCTCGAACCGCTGGAGCTCTGCTTATTTCTGATCATCGCGACCTGCTAAAACTTAGTGCTATCTCCTGATCTATTCCTGTTGGTTATCGGTCCTGCAGTTGCTCCAGTATGGATGCCAGATGGATGCCAGATGGATGCTCAGGTATCAACGGTATTGCGTGTTTTCTCCCTGATGATACTTCATTGATTTATGCATAGAGCTTTCAAAAATGATCCATAAGGATAGTGGAAGGGCATCATCTCAATGCATGCATCAATATGAGAAAGGAACAAGCAGAACATGGTTGCAAACTGACGTGCTGTGAGTCTTGTTTTTCGCAGCAACAACTGATAAGCGGAGGTGTTTTCATTTAATACTCCGGGCAAGGAAAGAACAGCTTGAATCTTCTTACTGAGGCTGATCTGGAAAAGGTCCATGCTAGGTCGGATTTTCAAATCTTCGCAAAAGTTTTTACATTGAAGTAAATCTCTTCGACTGGTGCGGAAGGAACCAAAAAATCTGAACCTGCAAATTCTGCGCCGTCTGTCGATTTTGAAAACGAACTTGAACATACTTACTGCCTTATCGCTGCCATACCTACTGATTACGTTTTGACCCGGTTCTTTTCATATTTTAGGGCTGCATTTAAGCAATCTCTATATGTCTCGCCAGAAAAAATATATATATAATCGATGGCACCAGAGCATAACCAAGATGGTACTTGGACATCTTCTTCCTCCAATAATTCAACACAGGCTTGAGTTTCAAGTTTATTGGGAATAGTCTCAAAAGCAGTAAATCTGGTCCTGTCCCAACAAGGACTTGTAACCAACGCCAGTGGAAATCCCCTGGCTTTATCCAATTTTTTTTTTTTTGACGATCCTGCAAATAATTCCTGCCATGGATGAAAAATGTAGCCGGATCTGAAATGGCCCAGCTGTTTGGCAGTGTACAAGCAGAGTTTTTGGGAAGTGTCGCTTCATAGTCAAGAAAATCTGAATCATCCTGCTTTAGCACATCTGGAATTTCGTTTCTAGATTTAACGAGGTCAATCAGCTAGCATATCTAGAGCAGTGTTCAGACCTTCCAAACAATTGCACCAAGAGTGACGATCTATGAACCAAGGGCCTCCAAGAGAATTCATATATGTTTATCAGATCATCACTTTTCCACTAACTGAGATTGAAATCATGCAGTGATTCTAGCTCAAGGTTAACAACCAGATCCGTGCAATGTTTATAATTTTCATCTTCAGGAGGAACAAGTGATGGCACCTAACCAGCTTTATTCAAAAGCTTTGCTGCAACTGGATCATTCCACTCACATTCTCTGTGTAGGAAACCTATCCTTCCTTATTCACTTCAGCTCCGAATCCATACTGCTGCTTTTTCTCTGCTCTTGGCAATTGTTCGAGGACTGTTTTACTGCCATAAAGTGCTCAGAACTGTTCTTAGGAGACTGTCATGCTTAAAAACCCTTACCGCTCTAGTCTGCTGAAAGATGTGAGAGCACTTTCATATGTGGACACCCCTGTCAAATGGGGAGGTAACACACTCAAATGTGGTAAAGCCCTAAAATACAAAGTACAACTTCAAGGGAACTTTGGAAATGCAAGTCTGCCAGGACTTTTTGGGCATGGTTTCAGGCAGAATTTTACTTCCTATTTATTGCCTTGCTCTTGTGGAAAGAGCCTCTCCTAGTGGAATACTTGGATGGTTAGGGGCAGTTGCAAATGTTGATGGCACGTAGTTTGGTTGACTGCAATTTGCTTTTTGTGGAAACACCGGTGTAAAGCTACTTTTGATGAGGAGTCATCTCTCCTTATCATAGGGGAATTGAAGCTCTTTAAGTAGGAATTGGCTATGGTTGTTAAATTCAAGCTTAGTACCTTCCGTAGAGATGCTGATTCCCTTCTTATTGGGCATTAGGCTCACATGTTTGATTTTTTGGCCTTTTTACAACAGGAATTTCCTGTTACTGTTGTTCAGTTGATGTAACTCTCTGTGTTCCGTGATGTAATAATTTGTTCTATAAAGTAATATATGAAAAAAATCTCAAAAAAGAAAAACCACCCAATAATTCTGCAGATCTCTATGCTTCATGATATGATTGATAAAGGTTAAATACATCAGGACAGCTAGAGAAGAATTTTTTGTGTTAATAACAAAAGTGTTGGAATGTGTTTGTGCTTGTCACGTCCCCATTTTGGCCCCCTTTGTATTAAATCGTAAATGATGTAAATACTGATATTTAATCATGGTGAGGAGCTCAAGGCCAAGGCCCCACCATTGATTTAGCGTTTATGTATCGGCAATTAAACTAGATGCTTATGACTCTTGTGCTAGATGGGCACAATGTAAATGAGACATCATGTAAATACGAATTTTAATGAAAAATACCCACAACTAGCTATGCAATGCAACAAAGAGATGGGGCATGATTCTACAAGGAATAGGGAGGGAAATTATTCAAACCCTTGAGCCTATGGTGTTAATCCATGTGTCAATGGGGAAACCCATAAACCACCAACTACCCATTTTGTCTCATGCACCCAATCATTTAATTCTTCCAAAGATTGGTTGGGGCAGTTATTGTCTTGGGATTGGAGAAGTATGGTAGCCAGATTTTCGTGCATGGGCAAGCCATCAACTTGAAAATCGTATTTTTGGCTTGCTGGGCAAGAAAACCCCCACGAAATGCCGCCTAAGGCAATTCCTCATGCATTACGTCCTTCCTCTCACGCACACGGAGCTCACTGGAAGTTATCCTCACGTTTTTCACCATAACCCTACGTTTTTCCATGCCCAGAAACTCGTTTTGGTATTTTGCAGCAGCTGGGGAAGGAGGGACGCGATTTTGGACTGAGGGAGAGGTCGTTTTTGCCCTTGGGGTGTTTTTTTGGAATGGGTTGCTCTCCTAGTCGAATTTTCCTAGTTGCCAATTCGTTTTGAGTCTACCCACGTTTTTCTGAAGCTCAGGAAACCCCACCTCATGCATTCCACTGTTGAAACGTTTTTCTCATGCTCAGCAAGTGTAGTTTTGCTGTTATGAGCATCCTTGTTTGATTTGAACCTGTAAGCAAGAAACTGGAGTGGTAGTGGACAGAATTAGCTTGATAAACCTAGTGTAGGGAGTAACCTCTCAAGAAGATCAAGAGGCTGGCTACTTTTCTATGCACACCCTGAGAGCACTACAAAGGAAGGTATGGCTTGAGGGACTGTGTGGCAGTGAAGAGAATACTTCCTGGTGTTGGGTGTGTAGGCATTGTGAGTGCCAAGCTGAATAGATCTGGGAGGGGTACCCATAGCTCTGTGGTTGAGCTCACTAGCTTAGCAATTCTTCCTTTCCATCTCCTAGTAGCCTGATAAACCCAATTGTAGATTGGCTTGGCTCATCTTGGTGTATGCTTGGCTATGTGTGAGTCTGCTGTTCCCTGGTTTCTTGTAGAGATCATGCCCAGCTTGGGGGTGGCAGTGGTGCTGAGAGATTGAGGAGCACACTGGCCTACGGTTGGGTGGAACGTTGCAGTTGCATAGCCAGTTGCTTGGGGCTACTGTTATAAGATAAGTATTCTCCTGTATATTCTTGCAATTATTTAATTGATGGATATCTGAATGTATGGTGATGGTGTAAATGATGTTACTTCCGCTGTGTTATAAAAATAGTTATGCATCTACATTTCTCTATTATATTATGTGAATGCTTATGTAATAAGTTCATGGGACTAGATGCCCAGTTTAGTATCACGTCCGTTCTGCACTTTCATATGCATATGTATATTTTCGTTTCTTAATTTGAATGTTTGTTTACTATGTATGGGGCTGGATGCCCGGTTTAACATCACGATCCTCTCCATCTAGCTGGTATGATGGGAGGGGACGTGACAGTGCTTATGACTGTTTTTTCTTATTGATGTTTTTTGTAAACCTAAATATTTAAACCACCAAATTGCTGTGTAGACGCAGTTGTCCTATTTTATTTCCATGCCCAAAGTTACCAGATCCTTGTGAATCCAGTGCCCACACCTGCATCCAATCTAAAATTGGGTTCCCTCGGAGTATCATTGGATCCGATTCCTAAATGTGGCCTCTAAAGCTTTTTGAAAACCCTTATTGGACTAATATCCTAATCCTAAAATTATGAAAATTTACTGCACCCTAAATCACAGGGTTCGCTGAACCTAAACCTTGAGGTTCGAGGTTCGGCGAACCTCAAAAAAAATTTGAAATTCGTTCAGGTTTGCCGAACCTAATGCCGAACCTAAACATGAATCCAAACCTGAAGGCGAACTTCTTTTTTGAGGTTCGAATTTTTTAATGGAAAAAATTGAAATAAAAGGGCAAAACCGCAATACCTAACCTAACTCATCTCCCTCGCTTTCATTTCACAACGCAACCTTCCGCTCGACTCGGCCGCTGCACTTCTTTACCCTAGAGCTCGACTTGGCCACCATTACTTGCAGGCTGTGACCTCCCTCCATCGATTCGACCAAGTTTGCAACCTCCATCCATATATTCGATGTTTCACCGAGCCTGCGACTGCAACCCCACAATTTCTCCAACGCATCGGGCCAGTAATCAAGCAGCTTGAGTCTTTGCGTCTGCGTGTTTTGAGGTGAAATCCGTGGGCACTTGTGTAGCAACGAACTTCCAACTTGAGTCTTAATGACCACTGTTTAGTCTCGACTCTCATTCTTTTCATTGCTAATTTGCTAGTGCGATCACTGCAGAAAGTTCCTAAAGGTTGACAGTGTTAAGACCTGTGAGCAGAAATGTCATAAACAACATGTATATATGAGGAAATTATGAATAGTGACCTAAGTGCTTTGAATCCTATGGGCTATGGGGTGTAGAAAATTAGTTAAGGGGAAGTATATCAAGAAAGTCTATATATATATATAGTCGAACCTATTGTCGAACTTCATCCGAACCTCATCGAAAAATTCGAACCCGAACCGAACCTAATTCGAACCCGAACAGAACCTAATCCTTGCCGAACCCGAACCCGAACCGTGTGACTTATCTGCACCTAGACTTGCGTCATAACTTTTTAGTAACTTTGGGCATATCCTTGAGGATTCATGATGCTGCTTCTGCAACATGTGAACCTGTTTTACCTGAAGTTGTTTTCAGAAGTCACTCCAGTGGGATCTTTTAATGAGAGTATACATGGTACTTTGCTATAAAATGATTATCTAAATTTATAGAAGGATCATCTTAAGAAAATTTATTTGATTTTTTAAATGGCCATGGGTTGTTTGAGATGGAGCAGTGTTACCGCACAAATTAGCACCCTTCCGATATTTCATGAGGGTTGGTGTTAAGATTGACAACTTCTCAGGAGATGCACCCATTATCACCACAATGCACTCTCCCCTCTCTTTAGGCCTGCTCCTTTGGCCATAGGAGGCTTCCCAAATGCGGATAGAAGTAGGAGGAGGACGACGAATGGTCCAGTCGACATGGAGGACGGCGGCGAATGGTCCAGAAGTGGTAATTTTTTATTATTTATTTATAAATTATTTAAATTTATCAATTTTTTAATAAACTTTATATATATTAACATAAATAAAACATACTTATATATTAACTTTATAAATATATACTTATATGTTAACTTTATATATATAAACGTTATCGTTATATATATATATATAAATTATATAACTTGATATAATATATATATATTTTTTGAATTATATATATATATATATAGACGAATATAAATTATATAACTTGATATAATATATACATTTTTTAAATTATATATATATATAGACAAATTTAATGACGAATCTCATTCGAGTCTCATCAGAAAATTCAAATTTGAATCGAATTTGATCATCAACGAACTCGAATTCGAACTGGAACCATGTGACTTAGCGTATATGTCACACATAACTTATAACTTACAAATCATTTTGATGAATTATTGCATAGATTGTAGTTTTATAACTTATATGAATTGGAAATGTCATAACTTCTATTTTTTCCCAAAATTTACCATATTTTAAGTTTTTTTCTTTCTTTATTGCCGAGTCTTTCCCGAGTTGACGAGTCATATGCCAACCGAGTCTTTGCCGAGTTCGAGTCGTGCAACATTGATTCAAACAGTAGCCAACACCTTTAACTATTCACAAAAGACCAATATCACTAGCAAATTGTAACACCTTAACCAAATCTGATATACAGTCCTGTAGCATGCATTTATTAGCGAAAACAGTCCCTTTCACAAGTCTTTACAAAACAGTAATGAAAGGTCTCCTTGCTAACCCTTTTTGTGGTTGCTGCTGTCCTTTGTAGCAGGTTTTATGACAGGTATGCTGCAGCAGCAGTCCTAAAACAGAGGTAAAAGAGGGCTGGAAAAAGGGACAGCTAGGGCTGAAAGGCAAGGAGGGGGTCCTAGGATAATAGGCCGAGGGTAGGGCAGGCTTAGGAGAGGACAAAGAAGGGAGGTCGGGGAGGAAAAGAGAAGCTTTGGGTACTATTTAGGGTTACAGCAGGTCTGGTTAAGGGTTTAAAGGGAAGGGTTTAGGCCCAGAGGGAGAGGGCTGTGACCCTAAAGGTAGAGGTCGTGAGGGCTAAAGGGAAGAGGATGAGTTAGGGTTTAGGTTAGCGTAAATTTTAGGTAAAATTTTTAGTTTTTTAGGATTTTTATTTTTTTTTATATTTTTAGGGCTTCCTAAAATTTCGCCCTAGGATTTTTAGGGCTTAAAATGGAAGGCCGAATTTGTAGGAGGGAGGACCGAAATTTTAGGGAGGCCAAAAATTGATAAAAAAATAACTTTTTGATTTTTAGGGTTTTAGAGATAAAATTGCAGACCTAATTCTAACCCTAATTCTACCATGAAAATGCAAAATTACACTTGAAAATGCAAGAGGAATTTAGTAAAAGAGTGATAACTAGGGTTTTTATGGATGAGACCCTTAACCCTAGCCCTAGAGGAAGGTGACCAGTCTTCCTCTTGGAGTAATTTCTCCTTGTCTACTAAATTAGAGCTTCTTATAACAACCTCTAGGGTTTGTCATAAGAGCCTAATCTAGGGCAAAATTGGAGATCCAAGGCTAAACTTGGGAAAACCTCCTTCAGGGAGTGTTTTCCACCATGCAAAGATAATAAAAGGTAGATAAAGACCCTATTCAGAAAAAATGCATCCCTAAGGCCACCATTCAATCATTCAAGAAGCCAGAAATTTACCTACCCTTCATCAAGCAAGACATAAAAGACTAGACTTACTTGAGCATGTGTTCTTCCAACAATTCTAGCATCCACCAAGCATGAGCAAACCAAAGACAACATCCAACTTCATCCATTAGAGCAAAGAAAGACTACTCCAAGAGGTGTGCAATGTGCATCACTCCACAAGAGCTATCTAGGGTAAAAAAGTAACATTATGAATTTTGTCCCATGAGTTATGATTTACAAATGAAGTGATGAGTTGTATTTATACGTTTCTCAACTCATTTTACAAAAATAACCATGCCGACAAGCCAAATAATTGTCAATGTAAAAATATAACATGAAATAATATAAAATAATCTAAAGATGGCCTAAAGTAGGCTATCCGGGGTATTTTCCCCCTAGGTGCCTAAAAACTGCTAAAAATGACTAAAATTGAGCAGAAAGCTTCACTTTGAGAGGTAGAGTGAGCAGGGGGGGATAGTCATGCCCCATCTAACTTGAATAATGCTGAAAAATCCCTCAACGTCCCCCCTCAATAAGCCTATGGGCCTGGTGACCAAATGTGACGTCATCAAGGAAACTGGACCAAGGAAGGAAGGCGCTCTACTGGAAAGGGACCAGGATGGGTGCATAAGGTGACCAGCAGGGGAGGCAAGAGCCTCAGAGCTGGAAAAATGTCACCGGTGTAGAAAACAAGCAGGGGGTCATGTGACCTAGTGACCCACTCCTAGGAGCCCCAAACACCAACCTCAGGGCTACAAGCCCTAGAATGAGGCAATTAACAAAGCCACTAAGCCATAGTATTCCTAAAGGAAGGACCAAAGGGTCCTGCCATAACCACTTCTTAGAAAGTACTGGTAACACCCCATCATGGTCCTGAAGAAAAGAACGTCCCCTCTCCTCGGGAAAACATCTGAAGGTGCGCTGGTACTGGTACCACGTAACAACCTCATCCTTTGTCTTTAGGAAGTAGATCCAAGTTTTGCGAGAAAAGTGATTAATGAAGGAAACATATTACATGCTTCCTGTGATTGATGCCACTAACGTCGATCCTTATACATCCAAATGCACTAGGTCTAGAATGCTCGTAGACCTATGCTCGTTGCTTGGGAAAGCAACCTTAGCATGCTTGCCAAGGGCGTAACATGTACAAACTCCCAATTGCACACTGTTGAACTATGAAAGTCCTATGACTATCTCCTTTAGAATAGGTAGTGCACTATGATGTAGGTGCCCCATCCTCTTGTGTCATAACCGGCACAAGTTATCCGTGTTATGAACTAGGGCGCAAATAGGTTCACCTCTATAACCCTTTTAAGTTACCTTCCCTAACTCCGATCATTTGAGTTGATTCTGGGCTAGACTACATCGGTCTGATAAGGACTTGCTGGTTCTTGAACTATATTGCAAGGCCCTTATCTTCCATGACTGAAATGGAAAGAAAATTCTTGCTGAGACCTAGAACAAACAACACATCGTCAAAGTTTAAAGAGGTACCTGGCTGGAGTTGGAAAGGAATGGTACCAACTCTTTTTGCTAGATAGTTGGCATCATCACCAAGCTCGACTTGAACTCATGAGACACACTCTTTTAGTCTTGAAAATAACTCTTGGGCTGATGTCATATGGTTTCTACTTGATTTTGTTGTTGCTTCCCTTTACCCTTCTTCTTCTTTGTACACTGTTGATGCATAATGATAGTGCTTATGACATATGAAGCACTTGATTTTACTCAAGTCCTTTTCTGGCTATGTGGTTGATTTCTCACTCTTTTCCTTACCCTTGTTGGGTCCTTTACCTCTACCCTTCTCTGTTTGATCAAATAGGGCATGGTCACTGTCACTTCCTTGCTTGCTGGCCTTTGACTCCATCCGAGTCTCCTCTTGGATCCAATCATCCCATAGTCTATCCTAAGAGGAAAGATTCTCCCGAGCACAAACACTTTGGACAAATCTTTCCCACTCGGTGCTTGATTTACTAGCTCGTTGTCTTCAACCTTCTCCCCAACTGTTGCAAGTTGATCGCAAATCTGCGTGACCTTCATCAGGGAACTGGTGAATATTTCTGATTTGGTCATCTCTACAGATTTGACTCAGTTATGCAATATCATCTTCTTGTTTATGTTCTTGCTCCGATAAAGGCTAATCAGGGCATCAAACATCTCCTTTGCTGTCTTCTTCTTTGATATATGAGGGGTCAAAAGACCCTTAATAGCATCCATGATCATCTACTTGGCTTTCACTTCTTTTTTGTTGTGAATTGCCAAAGCATGCGGATCTGTTTGTGGAGTCACTACATCCTTGAAGATATCCTAGAGATCATTCGCTTCCAATATGATGGTTACCTTGAATTCCAAGATCGGAAATTTGTGGCACCTTCCAATTTGTCCTCAAACCTAAGGCTAGATAATGCCATCTTTGAGCTCTAACACATAAACTCTTAAATTTGATAAGCACTACCTCTAAAACTCTCTAATTGCTGGTCCTGGATCCCAACAGTTGTTCTGGCAGTTGTTCCCAACAGTTGTTCTGGCAGTTGTTCCCAACAGTTGTTCTACTACTGTTGTAAACTCTTCAGATCCTCTCAATTAGAGAAGCTTTGATACCATGTTAAAATTCCAAACCCTAGGTGATTGCTGTCCTTATGTTCTCAACTAAACAAAGCTGTTATTTAATTGCAGAAATTAAATTTTTTACATAGCAACAATGACACATATAGCTAGAAAGTAAATAGCGGAAGCATAAACACGATACATAAGTAATTACTCTTTTAGAGCAATTTTTCTTTAACAAATTCAAAGCTTACAAGGAAACTCCACAACCTGTCAAAGTAACAGTTGTATGTACACTCAAAAAATAGATCTGAGCACATACTGAGATGATCTGCCTGCTGAAAAACGAGAAAAACTGCTTGCTGCATGATTTGGGATGCTATATGGCCCTGTCCGTATGATTGGATGTATTCACCTGTACGGAACCTGCGTACGGATTTCTCCCTGTTTCCTGATTGCAGCTCCTCTGTTGCACTCTAAAACCTCCTTACTGATGAACTAAGTCACATACCGACAGAACTTGTCTTTGCATGTCTATCTTAACCCTCTATCTTAACCTGCCTTTATAGTTGAGCTGAAATCCTAATCTCTCAGTGAGATATATGGTTGAGATTAATTTAAATCACTAGTGTATAAAAATACATTTTATTAGACTCAACAACTAAATAATAAAATATAAGACTTATTACTAAAATGAATTAAAAAATAATTTAACTCAAACTACTTCCGACACGTTAACATTGACTCTCTGCGGAAGTTCCTATCCGAGCTACATTCTTCAACACTTGTTGCATGCTGTCTCTACTGAGTTGAGTTTTAAGATGCATGGCTTTTGTTTCACATGCTCTTTCTAGAAATGATATTTAGTAGTATTTGATCAATCTTATTGAACAGGATGCTATGAAGATGATAGTGTTCCAAGTTCTAGTAGATGAATATAATACCCCACAGGAACATAACATGTAGAGTTGTGTATTTCAGATGTTATTTCTTTTTATACTTTTGCCTGGGAAGCCAAAGTTTTCTGTGCATTACTTGACTTTCATGTTTTGATTACAGGTTATGCCGATTGATCTGATCCGGTTACCATTACTTGAGAGGTTAATTTTAGACAACAATAGATTATCGCTTTTGCCCCCAGAGCTTGGTGAGCTAAAATGTCTGAAAGTACTTAGAGTGGATCATAATATGCTAGTCTCTGTTCCTGGTATGTTCTAGATTATCAGTATCTTAAGCTAAAAATTAAATCCATCTTATTTGTTTGCATTTTTTAAATAATACAGTGTCACTGTAGACTTGTTTTGCTATATAAAATAGTAATTCAACCCATATTTCTGTGTAGTGAGTTGTTGAGGCAACTTTGTTTTCAATAGTTTATTTATGATTCATCTAGTCTGCGTTGTATGCAAACAGTTGAACTCAGGCAGTGCGTTGGCCTGGTTGAATTGTCCCTCGAACATAACAAACTGGTGCGCCCACTTCTGGATTTCAGGTCATTTGTCAGCTATAGTTCTTGTAAAAATGAAGTAGTGAATTTGCTTAAGGGTAGAGTGGCATATTTTTGCATCAACCAGACATGCAGTGCTGTATTATGATATATGTTTTGAGTTTAAATACCTGTCAAATCAATGAAGTGCTCTTTTTTATGCATAATTGCAGGGCCATGTCAGAATTACGAATACTGCGTCTGTTTGGGAACCCTCTTGAGTTCTTGCCTGAAATTTTGCCATTATCCAATCTTCGGAACTTATCACTAGCTAATGTTCGAATTGAAGGTGATCAAGCTTTATCATCCGTGAATGTTGAAATAGAGGTAAAATCATAAGAAAAAAGGAATCTGTTAGACTGAAAGGTTTTTTATTATTTTGTTTCAGATAAGGCATTAAGTAACATCTGTGATTGTAGTTGCAGACAGAGAACAGCTCTTATTTTGTTCCATCAAGACACAAGCTCAGTGCCTTCTTTTCCCTTGTTTTCCGATTCTCATCATGTCATCATCTTCTTCTTGCATCTGCATTGGCCAAAATCACCGAAGATAACAACAATCGTACTGCAATTGGTAGAGATGAGAATGCTGTTCGGCAACTTATAAGCATGATGAGTAGCGAGAACCGCCATGTGGTATGTAGATATTCTTTATATGGCTCCTGAAAATGTTTATTACCAGCATAGATCCATATTAAACCTGGATCTATCAAGCACTGGGAATGATCAAATTTTTTGAGGTGTAAATTATTTTCTTGATGTGTAAAAAATTTAAGATAAAAAAAATTACATGTCAAGAAATTTGATCCCTTTCAGTGCTTGATAGATCCAGGTTTAAGGTGGATCTATGCTGGTTTTATTTTTTTAATTTTTTTGTGTAAAATTTAAAATTGAGCCGACATATGCTGCTAAATAGCTTTATTTAATTTTCATTTCCCCATGCTGGGCTTAGAGCACCTTACTCTTTTGGTGCAGTCATTTGAATATCAAAGATGAAATATTTTGGAAAAATATATGTTTTGAAATAGATTTTTATTTATTGTTTTGATGATAGGTTTATGGTTATGGGAAACATTTCACCTAACTTGGATCAAATTGTCTCTGCAGGTGGAGCAGGCTTGCTCAGCTCTTTCATCTTTGGCATCAGATACTTCTTTGGCAATGTTCTTAATGAAAACCGACATAATGCAGCCTATTGAATCTGTTTTGAAGTCATCTGTTCCAGAAGAACTCGTTACAGTATTGCAAGTTGTGGTCAATCTAGCATTTGCGTCTGATGCAGTGGCATCAAAAATGCTCACTAAGGAAGTCATGAAATCATTAAAGCTGTTGTGTGCACACAAAGAAGTGAAGGTGAGATTTCACAAAAAGCCTACCCTGTATTTGACATGTTTTTGAGTATTTTTACACATCCAATTCGAGATATTCATGAAATGACAGTCTGTAACCAGGTTCAACAATTAGCTCTACTGGCTGTTGGCAATTTAGCATTCTGCTGGGAGAATCGCCGCACTTTAGTTGCATCTGAAAGCTTGCGTGAACTTCTCATTCATCTGACTGCTGGACCTACATCTTGTATATCTAAAGCTGCTGCACGTGCTTTAGCTATACTGGGTTTGTACTGAAATTTGCGTACATGATATATTAGGAATTTACTTATGCTAGAGATGGAAATTACAAATTAGAGAGCAACTTACTGAGACTCAAAGCGCTTTTCAGGAGAGAATGAGTATTTACGACGAGCAATAAAAGGGAGAGCTATTGGAAAGCAAGGTTTGCGTATATTGTCAATGGATGGAGGTGGTATGAAAGGTCTAGCTACAGTACAGATGCTGCGGAAGATAGAGCAAGGCACTGGGAAGCGTATTCATGAAATCTTTGACCTTATATGTGGTACTTCCACTGGTGGAATGTTGGCCATTGCTTTAGCAATCAAACACTTGAGTTTGGATGAATGTGAAGAAATTTATAAAAAACTTGGTATGTGTGATCCCCCTCAAGTAATTCTCATTATTCTATGATGGTATATTTTGCCCATTCTGGGAATATATACCATGCAGTAGTGCTAGTATGTAAGTTGACCATTTCTTGTCTGTCCACCTCTCAGGGAAGCTGGTTTTTGCTGAGCCTATACCAAAGGATAATGAAGCTGCAACCTGGAGGGAGAAGTTAGATCAATTATACAAAAGTTCTTCACAAAATTTCCGTGTTGTAGTACATGGCTCTAAAGTATTATTCCTTTTCTCATGTTTTAACTTTTGGCTTATTCTTCAATTTTGATGTTCTGATGGAACAGATGCAGTCAGATGTTTTGACATATTGGAAAGAACATTTATCTAGTGGTTTTCTGACTATAATAGCTGGTGCAGCATAATGCAGATCAGTTTGAGAGGTTACTGAAAGAAATGTGTACAGATGAAGATGGGGATCTTCTAATAGACTCGGCTGTAAGGAACATTCCTAAGGTTTTTGTCGTTTCATCGCTTGTAAATGTAATACCAGCTCGACCTTTCCTATTCAGAAACTACCAGGTAACTATTCTGAGTCCATGCATTGGGGCTCTTTATGCAATAGTGATAGTATAGATAATGAAAGATAATTTAGTGATATCCACAAATGACCAAAAAATGATCAGTTGGACTGTTATAGTTTGGAAAGAGTAATCAAGGAGTGAATAAGACATCTCCAACTCAAATCAAGGAGTTGGTCTATAGAATATAGAGAATAGTTATTTGGCATAGTACTAAATACAAACTATAAATGAGTTTCTTGTATGGCACAAATGATGATGCTGCTTCCATCATGGTGGTAATCATGTGGCAATGGTAGCCGTCATCACATGCCTTTATTGTAACAGTCTCCAGACCATGAGTAGACATATTGATGTGTCATCTTTATTATTGGACTTTTGTTTAACATATGTTATGTTAGTTTATTATAAGCCCCCTTAGTGTAGGCGCTGGTTGGAGGAAGAGCCAGGTGGATGCTGGATACTTATATGCTTGAGACATTTTATGTGATTTTATGAATAATCCTGCAAATGGTGGAATGCTTGGCCAAATCCCAGCTCCCTAGGCACATAGATGTGCATGTGTGCACTTGTCATAGACCAAAGTTGAAAAGGTGTGGGAATTGGATGTGTGATTATTTGAAATTTTGATGTTATAAGCACCTATGTAGTTGAAGGGTCATGACTTATGTGTCAGGATTCAAGAGGGAAATGGAAAGGTCAAAATAAAATTGAGGGAAATTTTCAAGGGACACACTCCCTCCATTTATTAATATAGTTGGTTGATAGGCTTGATAGCCTTGGGGGTTAAGGAGAGAATGAATAGAGGTAACTGTTATCGCTCAAAATGAACTTCTCAAAAGTTCATCTTGATTGATTTGACATCGACTGTTAGTTGGTTCATTTTTTTTAAAATTCCATTTGTAAGTTCATTCTTTTTTTCTCTTACTGCAACATTTATGCTTTTTATTAAAAGATGGTTGTAGCTGTACTGTACAGCATGTTGATACAAATAAAAATTGAACAGGTCTGAAATTAGGCCTTTGAAAAGTCCCATAATTTCAAAATTTTGACCGATTAGCTGAGTTGTTCTTATTTTCCTAGAGATATAACAGTACAGCTGACTGGCATAGATTCTAACAAACTGAGCTAATGGCAAGACTAGCTTACATAACATTTAAAAAACCTGATCTTAATAGAAGTTATGCCCACTAAGGGCTTCCTATTTGATATCAACCTGTAGCTTGTACTCTAGTTCTGCATTACCAAATGCCATGTCTCCTTGTGTTTGTTGGATGGTTCCCTTATCCTTTACCGCATCTGGAACAGAACCAGTTCATACCTTGAGGGGTAGCCAAAGAATGTGAGCTTATAGTGAGGCCCAAGACCAATTCATAAAGCATGCTGCAATTTGCTTCCAATTTCTCAAGTTGCCTGCTTTCAGCTTTGGTGAGCCACTATCTCTGAAATCTCTGCATGCCTAGATCTTTGAGAATCAATTGGACTGGTCATTCTGCTACTAAAATGAGAAGGGGCTACCTTAATGTCCTCAAGGTGATGATCATTTCTTCGTTGAGCTCGACACAGGTCCAAGGTTTCAAAGAATGCAACGATCAGTCATCAGAGTGATTATGTCCCATCATCTTTGACCAAAATCAACAACACCAGGGTGAGACAAGTCCTACTCTTAAGTCAGGCTAAATCTCAGAGCCAAAGGGAACAATAATACTCAATGCCCAGATCAGGAGTGCACTACAAAACCAAGCTATTAATGACTAATGACAGAGCCAGGGGCAGATTGATTCCAAATTCTCCTGAGACGTCGGACCAAAAGCAACCCACTAAATCAAACTAGAGCCAGATCTAAGTGCCAGGAGGAGGATAGAGAAACAACCCTTCAATCTATCCTCACCAATTTTCACAGAGCTTGGTTTTAAAGCATTCTATTTCCTTTTGGCATTATGGTAGTTTCTCTTAGATCATAGTGATCCAATTGGTTTCTTGCTTTTATAGGTTTGACCTTCACATTCCCACTTCATATTTCCAATTATGTACTAAGCAGTCTCATTGACCTGCTTTTGGTCATTTGTTGGACATTAATAAACTTATCTTATCTCCAAAGGGTTGGAACTTGGAACTAAACAAATTTCCAAAATGAAAAATCCCACTTGCATCACTCCCATGCATCTCTGCAGATTAAGACTTAGAGTTATGTGTATCTCGGGATGTCCTTCACGTGGTGATGCCTAGCATGAAGGTACATTATCAGTATAGGCATCAGTGTAGAGGGTGAGAAACATTCTACCAGGTGTCATGGATCCAGTGGTGGAGACATGCGGAGGTTTTAGTGACTTTTGCCTTACGTATGCAAAATTTGCATGCAAGATTTTTTAATGCACTGTGTTATTTTCCATGCAAAAGTAGGATTTTTGCATGCACTCATATTAGGGTTTTGGAAACCCTAATCAGTCAGTGAGTTAATAAAAGGAGACAAGGGGCAAAGGAAAAAGGTTACTCGAGCCTTTTCTCTAGAGATTGAAGAGAGAGAGAGAGAGAGTGAGGGCGCATTCAGTGCATGCAGAGGGGGGCACATTCATCTGAGAGAGATTGAGGGCATCTTCCTGGTAGAGTGAGGGCCTAGTGTTCCTTCTGAGACTGAGGGGGCACATTATTCTAGTGTGTGAGAGGCATCACACGAGATCTCTTCAGAGATTGAAGAGCAGCAGTAGAGGGGTGAATTCTTGAGAGAGGGGGCACATTTTCTGTCTGGAGGAGGGCGTAGATCTGAGACAGACTAGGCGCACTTGAGGTGGATCCTTCAGGGAGGTAGATATTGCTTGAGTACTTGAAAAGATTCAGTAGCTGAGAGATCAGAGATTGATCAGTCAGAGGAGGGCACATTCCTGAGCAGAGGAGGGGTGCATTCCAGAGACAAAGTTCAACAGATCTGAGAGAGGGCATCACTGAGACAGTGATCCAGAGGCAGAGGGGCGAGAGGCCCTAGTCAGATAGCAGTTCAGAGACAGATACAATTAGAGTGAGGGGCACATTCATTCAGAGTGAAGGGCGCATTCATTCAGAGTGAAGGGCGCAGTTGATCAAAGGGGCACATTTCCCAGCTATCCATCAGAGCCTGTGTGCTCAGAGATAAGTTTATGTTGGATTGAATCCATTGTATCTATTGTAAACTAATCGAGATTATAAAAGCTGTTCTATACTCTCTCACTGGTTTTCCTGCAAGGGTTTTTCCAGGGTCTTTGACAAAAAACTTGTGTGTCCAAGTTTCATGTGTGATTGCTATATTGTGTAAATTTGTAGATAGATCTCGCGTGTTTCATGTTATAAGTTATTGTATATGCTGATGCATTGTTGGGGATTGAGAATTGGGTTTTAGTACATGCATGTGTCTTAGAGAGACTTGAAACCGAGTTGGGGATCTGTTGTCGCTGGAAAGCACACCTGGGGGGAATGCATCATAAATCTTCAAGCTGCTAGGTGTGTCCCTGGGGGCAAGTATTGAGTCAGGTGTTGTCACCTGATCTTGACTCCCCCGTTTAGGTAAACTCCTAACGAAGCCAAGGGGGGTAGACCTTAAGAAAGAGTTTCTAAGGCTCTTAAGTTTGTTTTGGTTGTTTAAATGGGAAGTAAGTTGTTTTTAGGAGTTTTTGGAATGAAACACTGAAGCAAGCCTATTGCAAAAATGTGAAATAGTTCGACAACATATAAAGATATAACATCATCATATAAAGATTTAATCAACAACAATGAACTGGTATTAAGCAAAAGAAATGTATTGTTGCAATTTGGAGATCAGTGCCGATGGAGTCAAATAAAATAGTGCTACTGAATGTACAGTGTTTTGCAATGTACTTGGGTCAGTTTTATATTTTATTATGATGAATGAATTAAGGGGAAAGGGGATTCCCGATATACCGTGAGGTACTGGGAATATGTCCGGATCCTGACAAATGTGGCTCCTCACAAGGACATGTGGGCTAGATGGAGTCTCGGGGGGATGTCCAGCACTACACCAAACGAGGGTGTAGCCTGACGGGACCCCGAGGTCACTTTCTAGTGGTTCCTGCTTCCTTTGAAAAATTTTCCCACACAAGGAAAGCTTCGCAATGCTGGATTTTCACTGGTTTTCAGGGACTTGATTTTATTAAGGATGAATTGATTAACTTAATGTGGAAATTATAGAATGCAACACTTCCGCTTTTGATATTCCAAAGCTTAGGAAAGCCTGCGATGGTTAGAGCATACACGGAGCGTGCCAAATGTTTATTCCAATTTTAGATTTGTAAATGCAATTGTAGTAAATTGTTAGCTGGCACAAATCTCTTTTCCACACGTTGCTATATCGGGCAAGCCCTTGCACAGCGTGGTACTTCGAGAAATCAACTGCCGGCCTTAGTCTTTTAAGTTTGTTTAATTGCAAAGTAAAGTACAAGATTGTGAAAAGAAAGATTGCGGAAATGAAAGGTGTTTTCTAATTACTATACCATGAGTCTCTTTTCCCTTTCGGTACTTCGGGAGAGCACAGTGGGTTAGTATTTCATTTACAATAAGCCAAAAGAAAATCAAAAGTACAACAGTTAATCTATTCTAACAAAACTAGTAAAAGGAAAACTAAGCTAAAGAACACCAAGCACACAAGATTGCTACAGGCTCCCCCTGGGGGGGAGTGGGGGTTTTGTGGGCGTTGGATAGTCCACCTGCTTCCATTATTATGATTTTACAATGATTTAAAAACTAAGCACCGTTGGTCCTTTAAAATAGGATTAGGGAGGTTAACAAAGCAAGAAAAGATCTAAAGGTACAAAAGGATGAAAACCGACGCTTTGTAGAGGCTCAAATCCTCAAAATTTTTCCATATTTTCTGCTTACCTGTTTATCAAAAGAGAAAAACCAGCAAGCTACTTTATTAGAAATGTGATGAACTAATCAAATAAAACATAAAAATTCTAACTACTTAGTACTTCAAAAAAACTTGGAAGAATTATGACCGCAAGTACTACTAAAACAAGGCTAGATCTAAGCTTATGATAAGAATCTAGATGCTTCTAGATCCAGCTAATGCATGCATAATAAGAGAGATATATGATGATACTTTTAGATCAGATCTACTTATTAAGCATGAAAGAAACAAAGTAACCGGGAAAAGAGAGAGAAGTTTGATTTTGAGAGATGGAAGAGAAAACTCAAGCCCAAGCTTGAATCGTATGAAGACAAAGAAGTGCCTGCGAGAAACAAAACATTAGATCCAAAAATGTTCCGAAGGCAGAAGAGGATGCAACTGAGCTCAACTTCTTCCTTTAGATAGTAGACCTGCACAACCACAAAACCTTGCACAAGCAAGATCAAATCTAGTATGATTTAGCAAAAAGAGATTACGAGAGCATAAGTATAATTGACTACTGTCTGCTACTCCTAGATATCTAAGAATAAAGCATAAACAAGCAAGTTGAAGACTACAAATGTTTGCTCTATGGCTAGAAACAACCTTCTAAGCTAGATAGATTAACAAGCCTATGGAAAAAGAAAAGTAACAAGCACAATATCACCTCGGTAAAAGCACATCATGCACAATAGGAGATAATTTGCACCACACAGAATTCCAAAGTATTCAAACTTTATTCGAGAATATTACAATACTAAGTACAAGGGCAAAGGTTCCACCATCCATCCATAAACAATGGAATGGGCCTTGCTTTTATAGAATAATGAGAGAGGGAGGGCGAATTCTAGATCTAGGGCTTGAGAGGGGTGCATCTCTAGAAGGAGAGATTTATGCCTTGATCTATGCCTTGATTGGAGCTTTGATTGAGTGAGGTGGCTACCACCTCACAAGAGGGGCGCCATCTCAACTTTGGAAGCTCCAACCTCCATCCACAATGAGCCAAATAAGCAAAGTTGCCCTCCTTATGAATGAGGGCGTATTTCTCAAGTGAATATGACTCGCACTCAGCTTAGACTCAATTGAAATCACCCGATTGTGATTGATTTGGCCTTCGATCTTGATTGCCAACTTAACTGTATTGAAATTTGTACCTAGGAAGTGTTCTCCTAGTTATTTCTGCCTAAGTAATTAATGAGGGAAAAGGTGACACGACCCTTGTATTAATTGCTTGAGATGAGCACTTAATTCGCTTTAATGTTATAAAGTGACTTTTGATTTATTTAAGTGGTAGGTGAATAAAATTAATTATAGAGAGAATTAAAGAGCATTTATTCTCATCCATTGATCTAAGCCAAAGTGGGCCCTTGGATTAGATGACCTTTCAGCTACCCTTGAGAGGTAAACCAAAAGACAAGTGATTTGAATTAAATAGACATTCTTTCATTCATTTGCATTCATCCAAAAAGAGAGTTTATGGTGAGGATGATATCCAAGAGAGTTGGAGCAAGTCGAGCTTGAGAGGAGAGGAAGAAGACCACTAGCACAAATCCCAAGGCATAGGTACAACATTAATACCAAACCGTACATCACATTTAATTAGCATGAGTTTCGAGGAAGAGATTGGGCATGATTTTGGCACAAAGTTCGAGGTCATTGACTGCTGCATTAAATTCTGGTTTGGCTCTGTTAGAGGCACGAACTTCCAGGCAAAAGGAGGGCACGAGTTTCCTTATAGAGTGGGCACAATTTTCTATGTAAAGTGTTGCTATTACAGAGAGAATGCAGACCGAGGAGGACAACTTCATTGTGCATAGAAGTCGAGAAGTTGACTGTGTATTTAGACTGACCATGCAGCCTGAGTTGGGCATGGTTTCCAATGCTGGTGTATTGCTGAGTATGAGCATAAATTCTCTCACAGAATTTCCAGAATTGGTGGTTGTCTTCATGGGGTTGAGATAAGTGGTCTCTCAGTTATTTATTTGTTGTACAATTCCATTTGAAAAAAAATAAAAATACTCTCACTCTCTCTCACAGGTTTTCCCCAAGTTGGGGTTTTGCCTGGGCCATTTTGGCTAAAATATTTATGTCTGAAATTTCATGAGATGAATGTGTTTTTCTACTTAGAATTTAATGGTAGAACCTTTTATTGTGCTTTAAGTTCAGATGGTTCATGAGTTAAAATCTTATTCGCATCTAGTTGAATGAGATTTAAATATTGAACTGAGATTATCTGTGCATTAGCTTAAAGTCTGTTTAAGAGGTGAAATTTCTACATGGTATCAAAGCCCTGTTGAGGGAAGATTGATTGACAGTGATTTTTAGACATTAGAGGCAGATTTCTTTTGTTCACCAGAGGTAGTTTTGGATTTGCATTTTCAGTGAGATGTCCATTGGGTTGAGGTTGGAGGACAGGTTGGATGGGGCAGCCAATTTCACTCCTTGGAAAGAAAGGATAATCTTAATTTTGCTGGAGAATGAACTGTGGGATAAAGTAGTGAACAACACTCAAGCGAATCCTGTTCAAGTTCCCGCAGCCACTGATGCAGTAGCATTGGCCGCCTTCAACAAGAAGGACATCAAGGCGAAGAGGATCATCCTTGATGCAGTGAAGGATCATGTGATCCCACACCTAACCTCCAAGACATAGGCATATCTTATGTGGGATTCCTTAACCAACCTGTACCAAAGTTCGAATGAAAATCGAAAGATGGTACTAAGAGAGAAGCTGAAAAGCATACAGATGGCATAATTTGAGAATGTGACTACTTACCTTACTTGGATCACCCAGGTGAGGGATGAGCTTGCTGTAGTTGGGGAGGTTGTGCAGGGTAGTGATCTAGTGAGGATGACACTGAATGGAGCATCCAGGCAGTGGGCTATCTTCATGGAGGCGGTTGTTGCACGAGAGAACATGCCTTCCTGGGATCATCTCTGGGATGACTTTGTGCAGGAGGAGTCTCAGAGAGGATTTGTTCAGGGGAGCTCTTCAAATAGTAAGGAGGATGAGGAGAATGTTGCCTTATCAGCTATATGCAGGAAGTCCAAAAAGGGCCCTATGGGAAGGGCTAAGCAGCAGAGGGGTGAGCAAAAGAAGGACCTGAGCAGAGTCAGGTGCTATGCATGCAATGGTTTTGGTCACTATGCTGGCTAATGTCCTAAGAAGAAGAGGGGCAAGTAGGAGAAGGAGGAGTAGGTTGCAGCTAAAACAGAGATTGAGAGGTATGCTACACAGTTCGAGAAAGAGTTATCTCTTGCCACTGCTGTTTCGAGTTGCAGTAGTAGCAGACCAGTGGATGCTGGGAAATGGATTGTGGATAGTTCCTATTGCAGTCACATGATCAGGAGGCAAGATGCCTTCCTGACTTTTGAGACTATTCCATAGCAACTCGTACAAGACCGAGATGGGACAGTGCATGCAGTCAGAGGATTGGGATGAGTACGGTTCCAACTTGAGTTTAGAGATTTTGGAGATTTCAGGAGTTCGCTATAATCCAGGGCTGTAGGACAACAAACTTTCAATTCCAGCCTTGTAGGGAGCAGGATATGCAGTATTGTTCAAGAGTGAACATGTCTTCATTTATGTATTGGGAGTGGATCCGATTGACCCTGTGTTGATAGGTCATCGGAGAGATGGAGAGTATCTAGTGCGTGGTCAACCTACAACAGGAGGATCTGGGTGGATAACAGATCTTGAGTCTGAGACAGACGATGAGCGAGATGCTTCGAGGATTGATGTGGCATCAAGTAGTCAGTCCACAGTTCAAAGGAGAGAGCGAGATGCTCCCAAGTTTACTGTGGTAATGAGTAGTTCATCTTCTATTCAGAGGAGTCAGTGAGAGGCTAATTCCTCCAGTGCTGGCAAGAGGGTCAGTTGGTATGACTTGTCGCTGATGGATGAGCGAGATGAGATGTCCCGACATGAGGCATCGGTGCAGGATGCAGGACAGCTTCCAGAGACAGGGGGAACATCTATTGTTGACAGTGTGAGACTGAAGTGTGATTCTGGCAGAGGATATGCCGGAAGGTTTTCCCACGCGAAGCGGAAGCACCGAGCCTTGCAGCTCAGGATGATGTCCTTCATGTGATGATGTTTAACATGAAGGGACACTTGATTTGACCTTTCTAGAGCAGAGTTTAGAAAGGGTGGTCATCTTCGATATTGTGCGAGAAGCACATGAACAGACTTTGATATTGTGTGAGAAGCACATGAGCAGTTTACCAGCTTTGGTGGGGAAGCAATTTATCTTCTTCAGGGATGAGTTGGTTGCCACGGAGAACAACTTCCTTGGTAAGGGGGAGTGTTGAAATTTGTACCTAGGAAGTGTTCTCCTAGTTATTTTTTCCTAAGTAATTAATGAGGGAAAATGTGACATGACCCTTGTATTAATTGCTTGAGATGAGCACTTAATTCACTTTAATGTTATAAAGTGACTTTTGATTTATTTAATTGGTAGGTGAATAAAATTAATTATGGAGAGTGTTACGTGGTCGCAGTACCAACGCACCTGCAGAGGTGCCCCAGGGAGAGGGGGTCATTTTTCTGACCAGGAGGGGTGTTTAGCCAACTTTTTCTGAGTAGGGGTTATGGCCAGACCCTCTGGTTTCTCCCTTAGAAGTACTATGGCTTAGTGGCATTGCTGATTGCCTCATGAAAGGACTTGAAGCCTTGAGGTTGGTGTCCGGGGCTTCCAGGGGTGGGTCACTGGGTCACATGATCCCAACCTTGATTTATCATTCCGGTGGCATATCTTTCAGTACTGAGGCAAATGTTTTTCCTCCAGGTCACCTTCCACACCCTCCTGGCCCTCCAGTTCACCAACGCCCTCTCTCCTTGGGCTCGTCTTTATGATGACGCCATCTTCTAGGCCAGGCTGCAGTGCTTGATTAGGGGGGGCGTTGAGGGATTTTCACTACTGTTGGGGTTAGATGGGGCATGACGACTCCCACCCCTCCACAGTGTGGCCTTCATAATAGACTGATATGCCTATTTCTAGCTATTTTAGATATGTGTGGGTAAATTCTTGGGAAAATACCCCAAATTACCCACATATTTGATTATTTATATTATTTTTGTCTTAATTTTAAGTTGATATGTTATAATTTCAAATTGACATTTTAAAAGGCATGTCGGCCTGGATATTTTTTTATTTTTGTAAAGTGAGTGTGAGAAAGTATAAATAGACTTCTCCTCACTTCATTTTAACACAACAACTTATGGGATAAAACACTGTGCTACTTTTGTACCCTTCTTAGGGCTCTTTGAGTGATGTGCACCTCTTGAGGATGGATATACTTTCTTGTTTGGAGACAAATCTTTGAAGTATCTTTTGTTCTTGCTCTTTGCTAAGGTGATGCTAGAGTTGTTTGCTTAACAAATGCACAGGAAGGTATCTAAGTTTCTTATTTTGATTTCTCTTTGTTAAATGTTGGATGTGATGCTTGTCTAAGGTTGAATGGTAGCCATTAATGCTGCATTTTGTCCTATTTAAGTCATTTTCAGCCCTTAATTACCCTAGCATTGTAAGGCTTGAGCTTTAGGTCTCCAAGGTTTTCCCTAACTAGGGCCTCTTCAACCAACTTTTTTGGTTGTTGAAGAAAGCCCTAGTTTGCCAAACTTGGCAAGTACCATCTCAAGAGGAGGGCTATCCTCCTTAATGCCCTAGGGTTGGGGTAAAACCTTTTAAAAACCCTAGGTTGCTCTATTCTACCTTTTAAAACCCTAATTTGTGAGTTTTGTATTTTTGTCCATATTATGTTAGATTAGTTTTTTTGGTTAAAGTTAGTCTTGTTCTTGTATTTTATAAGCATTTTTATGATTTTTAAAACCTAAAAATTTAATTTTTATCCAAGAAACACCCTAAAAACTTGACCTAAAAAACACTTTTGCAGACCTAAACCGTAACTGCATAATTTTTCCTAGCCCTAGCGGCCTCCCTCTCCCCTTTCTTCTACCTTCGCTCTCCTAATTTTCCAACTCGGCCTCCTCCCTTCTTCTTTTCTAGACCTTCGCCCCCTCTTTCTCTCACCTCGCTGCCCTCCTTGCATCCCCCTCTTTCCCTTCGCTGCCTACCCTTTTTTCCCCTTCGGCCTTCCTCCTCTTGTTTTCTCCCTTCCATCATATCTTTTCTTCCCTCCTCGCATTCCCATCTTCCTCCCAGCTCTGTTCTCCTGCTTCCTTTCCTTACCTTGCCTTATTCCCAAGGCTGTGGCAGCCCTATAGGGCTGTCCTTCGGCCTCTCCTCCAAGGTCTGCAATAGTGCAACCTTGTTCTCTGTCTGCTGCCCTAACCCTGTCAATGAAGAGAACACAGTGTTAGATGTAAACAATTAAGATTGTGGAATCATTTATTGTGCATGTAAGTAATGTAAGGTGCTGTTATATGGTTGATGTAGGTGTGCTTTCCCATTTCAAAAGCTTGTTTCCCAATACTGGATATTTACGTTGTTTATATTGGCATATATTGGGCAGTCATACACACTTTACTGCTTTTACAAAACCGTGTTAATGATAAAGGGTTGAACACATGAATGTTTGATAAAGTTGGTTGAAAAGTTACTTGCACATTGTTCACTGAAAGAGATAGCCATTACTACTTCAGTTGTATACACTATTAACGTGTTAGTTGCATGTAAGCAATGTAAGGTGCTGTTATATGGTTGATGTAGGTGTGCTTTCCCATTTCAAAAGCTTGTTTCCCAATACTGGATATTTACGTTGTTTATATTGGCATATATTGGGCAGTCATACACACTTTACTGCTGTTACAAAACCATGTTAATGATAAAGGGTTGAACACATGAATGTTTGATAAAGTTGGTTGAAAAGTTACTTGCACATTGTTCACTGAAAGAGATAGCCATTACTACTTCAGTTGCATACACTATTAACGTGTTAGTTAGTTGCTTATATTCTTGGCTTAAATACCAATCAATGATAACACTTTTCCTTATTCTTAGTGATCTACATTGCTCTATATGAATGATAGGTATTGATATATGCTCCTGGAGTTTTATGAGCAATTTATTCTGGTAGAATCTAGATGACATCTTGACTATTGTTAATAACAGTCACACTGCTGATATATCTTCATACAAGGTGTTGTGACATAAAGTATTTGCATATTGAGATTCTTTGCTTTA
The DNA here is from genome assembly GCA_027924585.1 of Larix kaempferi. NCBI lineage: Eukaryota > Viridiplantae > Streptophyta > Pinopsida > Pinales > Pinaceae > Larix > Larix kaempferi. The sequence goes on along the minus strand of BSBM01001110.1, from coordinate 11,066,135 downwards.
CACTTTGATTGAATATCTTATGGATAACTAGGTCTATTTGGCAAGTGTATATGAGTGCATTATTGATTTTTGGCATCGATTGACGCTCCTAGAATTGATAAACATTGGATGATAAAATAGTGTGTCTTAGATGATAAACATTGATATCGTCTAAGGCACTGGTAACTAATATTGTTGAAAAGACATAGCTATTCTTGTGCTAAGTTATTCTGCAGGCCACATAAGGGCTCTTCCCCTTGGAGGTTCCGACTCTCCAAAGAAGTTAGGGAATTGACTGGGGTGACAGTGGTCACTTTCCCTCATATTTGTCATCGGAGGCTAGCCCTGCTAGTTCAACCGGTAACAGAGAGAATTAAAGAGCATTTATTCTCATCCATTGATCTAAGCCAATGTGGGCCATTGGATTAGATGACCTTTCAACTACCTTTGAGAGACAAACCAAAAGACAAGTGATTTGAATTAAATAAACATTCCCTCATTCATTTGCATTCATCCAAAAAGAGAGTTTTTGGTGAGGATGATATCCAAGAGAGTTGGAGCAAGCCAAGCTTGAGAGGAGAGGAAGAAGACCATTGGCACAAATCCCAAGGCGTAGGTACAACATTAATACTAGACCGTACAACACATTTAATCAGCACGAGTTTCGAGGAAGAGACTGAGCATGAGTTTGGAATTGTTTGGCACGAAGTTCGAGGTCATTGACTGCTGCATTAAATTCTGGTTTGGCTCTGTTAGAGGCATGAATTTCCAGGCAAAAGGAGGGCAAGAGTTTCCTTACAGAGTGGGCACGATTTTCTATGTAAAGTGCTGCTGTTACAGAGAGCATGCAGATCGAGGAGGAGGACAGCTTCATTGTGCACAGAAGTTGAGAAGTTGACTGTGTAGTTTGACTGACCGTACAGCCTGAGTTGGGCACGGTTTCAAATGCTGGTGTATTGCTGAGTATGAGCAGAAATTCTGTCACAAAATTTCCAGAATTGGTGGTTGTCTTCATGGGGTTGAGATAAGTGGTCTCTCAATTATTTATTTGCTGTACAATTCTATTTGAAAAGAAACAAAAATATTCTCTCTCTCTCTTTCACAAGTTTTCCCCAAGTTGGTTTTGGCTGGGCCATTTTTGGCTAAAATCTTTATGTCTGAAATTTCATGAGATGAATGTGTTTTTCTGCTCGGGATTTAATGGTAGAACCTTTTATTGTGCTTTAAGTCCAAATGGTTCATGAGTTAAAATCTTATTTGCATTTAGTTGAATGAGATTTAAATATTGAACTGATATTATTTGTGCATTCACTTAAAGTCTGTTTAAGAGGTGATAAGAATCTAGATGCTCCTAGATCTAGCTAATGCATGCAGAATAAAAGAGATATATGATGAGACTTTTAGATCAGATCTACGTATTAAGCATGAAAGAAACAAAGTAACCGGGAAAAGAGAGAGAAGTTTGATTTTGAGAGATGGAAGAGAAAACTCAAGCCCAAGATTGAACCGTATGAAGACAAAGAGGTGCATGCGAGAAACAAAACATTAGATCCAAAAAGGTTCCAAAGGCAGAAGATGATGCAATTGAGCTCAACTTCTTCCTTTAGATAGGTGACCTGCACAACCACAAAACCTTGCACAAGCGAGATCAAATCTAGTATGATTTAGAAAAAAGAGATTATGAGAGCATAAGTAGAACTGACTACTGTCTGCTACTCCTGGATCTCTAAGAATAAAGCATAAACAAGCAAGTTGAAGACTACAAATGCTTGCTCTATGGCTGGAAACAACCTTCTAAGCTAGATAGATTAACAAGCCTATGAGAAAAGAAAAGTAACAAGCACAATATCATCTCGGTAAAAGCACAAAATGCACAATTGCAGATAATTTGCACCACATGGACCTCCAAAGTCTTCAAACTTTATTCGAGAATATTACAATACTCAGTACAAGGGTAGAGGTTCCACCATCCATCCGTAAACAATGGAATGGGCCTTGCTTTTATAGAATAATGAGAGAGGGAGGGCGAATTCTAGATCTAGGGCTTGAGAGGGGCGCATCTCTAGAAGGAGAGATTTATGCCTTGATTGCAGCTTTGATTGAGTGAGGTGGCTGCCAGCTCACAAGTGGGGCGCCATCTCAACTTTGGAAGCTCCAACCTCCATCCACAATGAGCCAAATAAGCAAAGTCACCCTCCTTATGAAGGAGGGTGCATTTCTCAAGTGAAGATGACTCGCCCTCAACTTAGACTCAACTGAAAATTGAAATCACCCGATTGTGATTGATTTGGCCTTCGATCTTGATTGCTAACTTAACTGAACCTTTACTTGGACCAAATTCCTCAGATTTAGGAATTTGGATTTTCTCCATATCTTTATTTTTTTATTTTTTTAATTCTCTTAATCATTTTCGAGAGAATTTTTATTTAAGTGATTAATAATCACTCGAAAATTAGGAAAATTGGGTTTAGGGGTATTATGGGTGCTCTGGGATAGAAAACGACTACCCCCATGGCAAAATCCCCCTCTAGACCACACTTTTATGACTTTTTTGGGTTTTTTAATTAAAACATTAAAATATGACCCCTTTTACGGGAAATTTTAATTTTTGCAAAATTGAATAAAAATCCTAGGGGACCTAGTACATGTTCATAATGACTCAATTTAATGTCTAGCATGCTCATAAACATTGACACAGGAACTTTACTAACCTCTTAAGGCCTAACCACCAAGACAACCATTCCAGCTTTGGAGGAGCAGGTGAAAAACTCGAATATTATACGTCGCTTATTCAACATTGCATAATTAACAAGGGAAAAAACACTATGGAACGATCGGATTGATGTCTAATTCCTAGGAAGCCAAGTTCTTTACAAAAAACCGTCATGGTAGTACATTTTTACAATATCCTCAAGGGGTATGAACATGCAATTATTAAAAAAGAGGCCAAAATTGGCCCTACAAAGACTTCTGAACTTCTGAGCACTGATAATGAACATTTGAAATGTTCACAACTTCGGCGGCTCAAAGGAAATCCACCTATGTACAATTTGGGAGGTAACAGGATCTGTGATTTTTTAGTGAGTCATATCTGAAAAATCTACAAAGACTTCACTTTATGCATGTGTGAATGAGAAGAATGAGCTGAACAAAAGTTCACTCACACAAAGATTACCAAAATATTTGGAATATCGAATAAGCCATAATAAATAATGAGTAAAATATATGAATATGAATTGACGAATATTACATTTACAATATGTTGGCTTTTATATAGCCATCGTGCCTTTTCAACATAAAGGTCACACCCTTTGATTTTATTTAATTAATTATATATTATTGTTTATCATTTATTATTTATGATTATTTATTTAATGTTTATTTAATGTTCATAACATTGGAGGTCGGGATGAATGCCCATCCTTTTCACCTTAATGTTGCTCCGCCACTTCTCTAGATGCGCTTCCATCATGGTTAAACAATAGACTATGCTTCTAATATTCATGGGAGGTGAGAGATAAATGGAGCCCCCCCACCTATACTCAAAACCTGACAGAATTCTATGGTTTTGAAGCTCCTTGTTAACCCTTGAATTCTATAAATGAGCCTTGCTAGGAAGATATCCCGGGAGTTTGTTTGATTTTGAAGATGGCAGTTTATGATTGTAGAATCCCCCATTACAGACATACACTTGATCCTTCTTGAATTGAGAATCTTTAATCCTCAATATTGAGCCAATGCCTCTGCTTGATTATTGATGGTTTCTCCTAAACCCCAGGAAAAACTTATTTCTTGATTTCCTTCGGGATCAAAGCCGACCCCCCCTCACCTACCACTCCTATTTGTAGGTTCATTCTTTATCGATGGTTCTTGAGTGCTTTAGTTAGACTTAGCACATGGTCATCAATCTTTATTCTCAAAGTTTAAGATTGAACAGTTTTCTTGCATGAGATCTTCAGAGCAATTTTCATCAGAAATCAACCTCCACTCATAGCAATATAAAGTTTTGACATTTCATGATTTTAGTAGGTTTTGCATGTGGCATGCAATGCTTGGTGTTTGCATGGGAAGGAGATCTTCAAAACGGTATTTTCTGATATCCAAGATTTGCTATTTTGGGAACTTTATATTTCTAGAAAATTCATATTTTTGGAAACTGATCACATTTATTGGGGTGCATGTGCTTGAATTTCGTTGATGATGAGAAAAACTGTAAAATTGGGTCAAAATTAGGGTTTCTATTTTTTGAAAATCCTATACATGGATGGTTTGTGTGGTGACGGAGAAATGAACCATGAATTTCAGGGGATTTTGGGAAAGTGCAACTGCCAACATTAGATCAGAAGATTTTTGTTGGTTCTAAAAATAACAGCTACCGTTGCCCACCCAAGGATCCTTTCCAATCCTAACATTTACCCTGTTTCTGACCCTCCATGCTAGCCAATTCACTATTAGTGGGAATGCTTGTACCATTGCTTTCCAGAATCCATATGATAGAGACATTGTTGGTGGGCCATTCGTAAGTGGAGGAATATTGCTACCTCTAGACCGTGGTAGAGATATTGGTGACATGGCATTTTGATTATTTGACGTGTGTTTAAGATAAGTTATATTTATATTGTTTTATTATATTACCCCTTATTGTAGGTGCTGGTTGGGGGAGCACCAGGGGGATGCTGGATATCACATCTTGGTTCTTGCTATATGTTTGAGACATTATATGTGATTTTAGTAATAATTCTGTAGAGGGTACTGTGCTTGGCCACATCCCAACCCCCTAGGCACATAGGTGGGTGTGTGTGTGTGTGTGTAAGAGAGAGAGAGAGAGAGAGAGAGAGAGCTCACATGCACTTGTGGTAAACCATAGTTGAAAGGTGTGAATTAATTGTGTGATTATTTATTTTATATGCTTCGATGTAGTTGAAGGGCAATAAGGGGACACTTCTTTGGTCTATTGATATAGGCTGGTTGTTAGCCATAGGGGTTAAGGAGAGGATGATTAGAGGTAGCCTGGGGTCAATGATAATGTTCTTGTGTGATAGAGGCTTGTTGTTAGTGACTTTTAAGGAGTTGGATAGCCCTGGTGCTAACGTGCTAGTGTGATTTTGAGTGTGGGGGCTGGTAGATTGAGTGCCTAGAGATTGGGGATTGGCCAAACTCTCCACATTGGGGGTGGCCGGTTTGCTTGAGATTGTCTTTGCACAGATCCAGTTGTATGATAGCAACAGTGCTTAGTGTTTGAATGGTTAATCTGTTTTGCTTATTGCTATGGATGGTTGATAAAGTAGTGTAAATTTGAGTGGTTGATGGATGATGTTCTTATGCATTGAAGTTGTGTATTGTATTGTGTCAGGTGCTTAAGATTGATACCTGGAAAATTAATTAGGACTGCAGACTAGCTTCAGGTGTTTGTAGTATAGGGTAAAACATTTGGGGTGGCCGGTTTGTTTGAGATTGTCTTTGCACAGATCCAGTTGTATGATATCATCACTACTTAGTGTTTGAATGGTTGATCTGTTTTGCTTATTGCTGTGGATGGTTGATAAAGTAGTGTGAATTTGAGTGGTTGATGGATGATGTTCTTATGCATTGAAGTTGTGTATTGTATTGTGTCAGGTGCTTAAGATTGATACCTGGAAAATTAATTAGGACTGCAGACTAGCTTCAGGTGTTTGTTAGTATAGGGTAAAACTTTATGTGCAACCTGCGTTTGATTAATTATTAAAGTCCTGTACATTTATATTTCTGCTTTGCTTATCATTATTTTATTGGATGCAATTAGGCCCTGGGCTGATGGGCCATTACATTTTTCTTCATCGTTGATTACAAAGTCCCTCATTGCATGTTGGATAAGTTCATTTGTGACAGCTTCATCCAAAGCTCAAGCTTTGGTGGTTGTGATTGTAAGGTCCCAGTGGCTGCTTGCTGTCTGATCACGAAAGTGGCAACTGATTTGAAAGTAATAACTTTATTCAGAATTATGTGCATGTGTCAGATTAGGTCCAAAATTTATTTCATCTAGCATTAGATCAGTATGAACTTTGAAGCCCTGAGGTAGAAACTAGAAATTATCTTGGCATTTTACACATAATTTTGTGACATGTATTACTGTTAGTTGTTAGACAGGACCTGCTTTCACTATCTGTGTAGTGATGTTTTTTTTTCATGCTGTAATTCAACTTTGCAGTACCCTGCTGGTACACCAGAGGTGATATCTTGTACTACAGAAGGGTCAGCTACTTACATGATAGGACAACCTACCTCAGTTGTTTCAACTAATCAAATAGGCCCGAGGCGTACTGCTTTTGTTGGAAGTTGCAAGCACCACGTATGGGAGGCTATTAGAGCCTCGTCTGCAGCTCCATATTATCTGGATGATTTTGCTGATGGTGAGAGATGAAAAAGAATCCCGTTGTCCCTTTTTCTATTTTATACTTTCGGGTTACTGGTTGCCTTTATAAATCCATTTTTGTGACCATTTATACCATGATTCAGACATTAGGATCAGTTTGACTCTCATGAAGAGGGAAAGGTCATTATTTTGTACTTTTCTGATTCTTATATTTTGAACCCTGTCCTGGCTTGCCTCTTAGATGCAAATCGATGGCAGGATGGAGCAATTGTAGCAAATAATCCAACTCTTATTGCTATTCGGGAAGCACAGCTCTTGTGGCCAGATGCTAGGATAGGGTGCCTTGTTTCGATAGGGTGTGGAAGTGTCCCAACTAAGGTTTGTGGATGGATTATCTGTTTGCAATTTCCATGTTGTAGCAGGACTAAACTTCCACTCAGTCTCATTTTATGGTTGAATTCACACAACTATTTTTTTGTTAATGCCTTTTCCATTTTGATAGTACTCAACTTGTGGAAAAAGAAATGTGACAAAATTCATTGATTGATGCAGCCTAGAGGGAAAGGAGGATGGCGTTATCTGGACACAGGACAAGTCCTGATTGAGAGTGCATGCTCGGTGGAGCGTGTCGAGGAAGCATTGGACACTTTGCTGCCTATGCTTCCAGATATACAATACTTCCGGTTCAATCCAGGTCTCTATCTTCTTATTTTAACTTGCATGACTGGACATTAAGTCTTAAAAGCTGGATGTTAACATTCATTTCTTCTAATTGCTCAGCAATTACTTGTTTTTTTCTGGAAATGGATGTTTTGAGTACTTCCGCTTTCACTCAAGGAATTTTGCTTTCATTCCCTATATGCTACTTTAGAAACTTGAATTACAAAATACCTCCTGGCAACAACCAGCTGAGTGTTCATTATGTCATCTGATTTCAATATATTCAGCTCTCTGTCGGGGACTTGCTGTTGAGCAATTACGTGGATGATTTCCCTTGATACACATTTTAGCTGCTGTGGTTAATTATTTGTTGTAGCTTGCTTTCAAAAAATATGACACTGCTAGATCTCTACACACACACACACATCTGGCCCCCCAAATTTGGCATTTGTTTTCTGGCTTCAACATATACAAAGTCTTTCCTTAGGATTGAACTTGAAAATTCAGTTCTGTTTTCATGTGTGTCTGTGAGAGGGTTCATATTCAATTTATGCCTTGATGTAGTTGATGAAAGATGTGGGATGGAGTTAGACGAGACTGATCCTGCAGTCTGGGTCAAACTGGAAGCTGCAACTCAAGATTATATTCAAGCCAACTGTGTAGCCTTTCAGGCTGCCTGTGAACGACTACTACCACCATATCACGATGAAGAAGGCTGGTCAGAGGGTACAAAATCTTATAATTTCCTATCAAAAGCCAAGACACTCGGAACAGGTCTGTCTGATAGGACTGTTCTTTGATGATGAAGCTACCTAGTATTTATCACACAAATCTGCCATCTTGGATTTCTTTATGGTTTAGCATAGATTACTGAAAGCTTGGGGTTGCTTGCAGTGCATGATGAAATTGGACCATGCTTGGGCTGGAGGCGCAGAATACTGTTAGTAGAGGCTTCTCAGAATCCTGATTTGGTGAAGTCAATTCACCATGCACGCTCTTTGGAAACATTTTGTGCCCGACATGGGATTAAACTGGAATTTTTGACTAGGATGTCAGGAACCGCCAGGTCAGCTGTGCATGTCTCAACTCCTTTTACTTCACCATTGTTTACTGGAAGCTTTCCAACCAGTCCACTTTTATATAGTCCAGAAGTTGGTCTTCAGCAGCTAAGTCGACTTGACTTAGTTCCACCTTTAAGCTTGGATGGTGGGCAAAGCCAAGTGCAACTGGTATCTGGGAAGGCATCTTTTTCACCCCCAAGATCACCACCATTAGGGCCTAGACAGTTTTCAGGACCTCTTCTAGCACTACAGGAAAAATTGCAAAGTTCACATCAAGTGGGTATTGTGCATTTTGCTCTTCAGTGTGATTCACTGGGCTTAATTTTCAGGTTAGGTTTCTAATTTTTTAGCCTATTTATAGATTGAGTTCATATGCATTAGTTTAAGTATTTAATATTTCAATCTATACTCATCGTAAATGGCTGTTCACAGCTGGCGGAATGATGTATTTGTGGTCGCGGAACCTGGAGGATTAGCAGATGCATTCTTACAGAGTGTCAGGGCAAACATGTGGCTTGGTATTGGGCATCAGCTCAAGAAAAGTTCTGTTATGCCAAAGATTTCCACCATTTCTGATTTGGTTGCTCGATATCCTCACTTTCAGCTTGGTGGTGTTCTCCACAGATTCATTGGACGGCAAACTCAGGTTTGCTTTTCATTTTGGAGTCCTTTTCTAGTTACTATGCCAGGGAAATAAATGCTCGCCACATACTTTGATAGAGTAATTAGAAGTACTTCTTCTATACAGGTCATGGCTGATGACCAAGAAATAGGAGCATACATGTTCCAGAGAACACTACCAGCAGTTCATCTGACACCTGAGGATGTCCGGTGGATGGTAAGAGGTCATAATATCTGTTGATGTGTTGGACTTTCATTTATTTTTTCCTTATAATTGGCCTATCACTTACATGTCAAAAGTTTGATATAGCTTGACTCCTGTTTCCTGCTCTGTGTTTGTTTTTGTCTGTTAGTTTTGTGTAGCTTGGCCGGTACTTCTATGTTGGGGTTGTCTAGCAACATAGAATGAGCCAAGGTGATTCCTAGACAAATATTGTAAAGGTGGATTTATAACACCTCATGTAAATGGTATTAGAGGGCCCATGGTATTGGAGGTCCCTGATGAAAAAACACAATATCTGAATTCTGTTCACACAGTTCATAGACAGATTTTGTCAAACATTTAGCTAACCTCTGATATAAGTCTTCTACAGGAAGCAAACTCTAACACATTTCTCATGCATTAATTACTTGTACTGTAAGCTGATATACATTAGCTAAGCCAACATTTTAGCAGCGGAAAGTTACTCAGAACAGCCGACTGTAACAACATTTAACACAGTGATTTTTGGTTACAACTGACCCTAGAAAAACTCCACTTGGGGAAAACCAGTAAAGAGAGATATTATTGAGTTCCTTAGGAAATATACAGAGAATTTAGCAGCAGCTATTACATCAGAAAAATTCACAGTACTTTCAGCAGTTACTGTGCACATACATCCTTGACCAGTGTGTCATAACAGGCCCAAAAACAGTGCCCAGATTTAACTGTAAGGGACTGTAGTTTCCAGCATTTACTACAGCAGAAAAATAACTTGGAATACGTGCAGAAATAAGGCAGAAAACTCAGCAGAAAATCACCTAAAAAATCATGCCCACTTGGCAGTCTCGATTTCTGCGCAATCTGGTGGCTGTACAGCCTCTCTTTTCTGCAGTATAGATCCTCTTTTTTCAGCTGTACAGAACAGTCTCTTTTCTGATGTAGACTTCTTTGGAAAACATGCCCTTCACTTTGGGAATCGTGCTCTTACTGCTGCAAATTAGTTCTGGTCTCTCCTAGTGATGTGTGCCCCTCACTTTGGGAAATGCGCCCTCTTTGTACAACTTACTCTCCCTTTCCTTTTCTCAGCTCAAAAGCTCACCCTCTCTCTTGAAAATCGTGCCTCTTGCTCTTCCCTCCAAGCCTCTCCTTGGAACTCGTGCCTCTTTTGCTGTCCAAAGAATCTCTCTTTGAATGCGTTGAAATGTGTGCCTTTGGTCTCCTTTTATCAATAAATTAGGGTATCTCCTCATGTCTCTTCGCCAAAGTTACTAGACTCAGAATCGACAATAAATCAGTGAGGCAAAAGAGCAAAGAGTTTGAATCGGATCGGGAAAAAATCGGCAAATACAAAAAATGAAATATATACCCATATTTTGAATTAAAAAAAACATTTTTCATAGATATTCAAAATAGCCATGTCCATATATTGCAAGATATCAATAGATGTCCAAAAGATATCAATAGAATCATAAATGTCCAAAATATATCAACTCATCCGCAAACCGATTAGCAAAAGCCAAAAACAAAAAAAATCGATTTCTTTTGAGTTTTGACAGTTCTGTGAAATGTGAATTGTCTGTTCGTGGCACTCGTGCTTTAACTTTGTTTGGCCCTATCGACTGGCCTTGAATCCTTCACGTCGCTTCATGACTCACTGTTGGCAGCTCCTGAATCCTTCATGCCACGTCCGTGCCCTGAAGATTCAGTGTCCACGACCTAAACCTGTCCGTCCTCACTTCGAAGTCCGCTGTCACACTCACGAGTCACAACTTCATTCATTGCTCGTCCGTCGTGGAAAGATAGAAACAACCTAAAAGAAGGAAAGCGCGGGCTCTCGAAAGTGAAAATAACATTTTAAAGGCGGTAAGTTAGGGTAAATCGTTTCAAGAACTTGCTGATCCGAGTATAAACCGCCGTTTTTTCCGATTTGGCCAATTAAAACCGGGAAGCTCGAGTTTGACTCGAGACGAGTCGAATCGGCTCGTTTAGGGTCTGATCCGATCCAAAATCGACAAATTGTGAGTTATAATTGCGATTTCTGTAATTGTGCTCTTCGCCTTCTACAACTGAGATTTGATCTTGGCCACAAGATCAAGGGCTGTGTTTTAATCTCAAGTTCACTTAAATCACTTAAGTGAACTATATGAAAACACATTACTTTTTGAAAAGTCACTTTTACCCTAAATAAATAAAAAGTGCACTTTATGATCCTAAGGTCACTTAAAAAAAGTGCAAGTCACTTTAATAAAGTACATCTCACTTTAAAATTATAAAGTCACATCATAACGTACTTTAACAACACATTTAATAAAATAAATTTATGTTATTAATGAGACCTCCTTTGTCCTCGGCTAAGTTGCATGAAATGTGTAAACGTGTACAAGTTTAAAAAACGGGAATGCTTGGAAATGTGACCCCCCAAAATGGGTACGTTGGGGGAAACGATATATATATTTTTTTGAATAACACATTATCTCACAATGGATTAAGAGTGAGAGATTAATTTGTAGGTAGGTTTAGAAACGATTTCGAGGTAAATTTGTTTTCATTTTCCATAAACTAGGGTTTTTTTAGATTTCCTATGGGTCCCAAGCCGCTCATGGACCTTGGAGGTTTCCGAGAAGTTTCCAAGTTTCTGCGAGTATCTGATACTGGTACGTGGGCATTTTAGGAGTTTCGTGCAATAGAGGTCCTTTGACCCCTGCATCTAGGCACCTAATGCAGGAGTACCTCCGAGCTACCAAAACTAACACTCCCTCTTAACGAGGGAGGTATTGTTGGCATCACCTCCACCGGGATCTGTCTCCAACCTCTTCTCTCCAACAGCTAAAGCTGCTCCCTCTGAAACTGAAGGTCCAACGGCCACCTGCTATGGATAATGTGGTGGAGATCTGTGCCAGACCAATATGGACTGAGAGTTCTGCTCACTCTCTTGCTTGTCCTCAAGAGTCATCTCATACCAGCTCGATCTCCTCACAGAGCTGGACTAATCCTCTCCACTATCTGCTACCACTGCTGCCATTGAGTTTGACCTCCCACCAGACTCACCATCCATAGGATGACCTTATAATCGGTAAGTCCTGCCGTCTCTGATGCCTAGCAATCTCATTGCACCCATGCTCTCCCTCACCGGATACATAATAACACGTCCTTCCAAGTGAAGGATTGCATATCCGTCATCTTCCAGAGTTGACATTGAGAGCAAGTTCTTTTTTTAGCTCTGGAAGCAACACTCCGCCAACCTCCAGATAACCTACAGACTTGAGTTGGAATAGAACACTTCCAGCTCCTACTACATGGGTGTTGACATACCCATCCTCTGTAAGTATAACTCTGTCTATTTTTGTTAACTCCAGGAACATTGCTCGTGTTCTCGTCATATGGCGTGCTACTCTACCATCCACATACCACGCTCCAGTGTCCAAACACTCAGCTACACTACTGCTTGAAAGGACTGAGACAAGCGAGAATTCTTTCTCAAATTTCTTCGCATACTCTTCCACTTCAACTGAAGTGGCAGTCTCGGTCACTTTTTTCTTCTTGTTATTCTTTTTGTTGGGACACTGCCCAGCATAATGACCATATGTTTGGCAAGCAAAGCATCTCACCTTGCTCATATCCTTCTCGGACATAGCTCCGTTGCTCGAGCCCTTTTTCTTCTTGCCCTTTGTTGCAAGGGATACATTCTCCTCATCATCACCTTTTTGCTGGCATGTGTGAGTGTTGCTAGATCTCAGCTTTTCCTATATGAAGTCGTTCCAAAGTCTGGTCCATGTCGGCATGTTCTCTCTAACAACAACTGCACGTACAAAATCCTGCCATGGTTTTGAGAAGCCATTCAAGGCTATTCTCACCAACTCTACCTCATCGACTATCTCACCAACAACCCCCAATTCATCATGTACTTGTGTAATTCCGGTCAGGTATGATGCAACATTATCGGTCTTTGTCATTTTAGTGTCCCTCAGCCTCTCTCTCAAGACCATTTTCCGGTTTTGATTATCACTCTGAAACAACTTTATCAGAGCAACCCACATCTCATAGGAATTTGCTTTCCCAGTCACATGAGGCATGATGTGGTCTTTCACTGCATCAAGAAGAATGCGCTTTGCCTTCACATTCTTCTGGTTGTACTCATCCAAAAGAACAAGATCAACGGGAATGGTGTAAACTTCCTTGGTTATCTCCCATAGACCAAGGTCCTCTAATAACATGGAGGCCCTCTCATTCCATGGAATGAAATTATCTACACCCACAAGTCTATCCTCATACTGCAAGCCAAGCGTCAAAGACATGTTTTCAGACCAACCAACAACACTGTCAACTCTCAACAATTCACTTGCTGCCCACTGTGTCAAAAATCAACTCTCAACTGTACTTCTCAGTAGTACTCTTGCATGTACAGCAGTGAAAAACAGTCCACTGTCAAGCTCAGATCCCTAGCTCTGATACCATGATGAAAAAACACAAAATCTGAATTCTGTTCAGTGTTCACACACAGTTCATAGACAGATTTTGTCAAACATTTAGCTAACCTCTGATATAAGTATTCTACACGAAGCAAACTCTAACAGATTTTTCATGCATTAATTACTTGTACTGTAAGCTGATATACATTAGCTAAGCCAACATTTTAGTAGCAGAAAGTTACTCAAAACAGCCGACTGTAACAACACTTAAACAATAAACACAGTGATTTTTGGTCACAACTGACCCTGGAAAAACCCCACTTGTGGAAAACCAGTGAAGAGAGATGTTATTGAGTTCCTTAGGGAAATATACAGAGAATTTAGCAGCAGCTATTACATCAGAAAATTTCACAGTACTTTCAGCAGTTACTGTGCACATACATCCTTGACCACTGTCATAACAGGCCCTAAAACAACGCCCAGATTTAACTGTAAGGGACTGTACTTTACAACATTTACTACAGCAGAAAAATAACTTGGAATATGTGCAGAAATAAGGCAGAAAACTCAGCAGAAAATCACCTCAAAAATCTTGCCCACTTGGTAGTCTTGATTTCTGTGCAATCTGGTGGCTGTATGACCTCTCTTTTCTGCAGTATAGATCCTCTCTTTTCAGCTGTACGGAACAGTCGATTTTTTGATGTAGACTTCCTTGGAAAACGTGCCCTTCACCTTGGAAATCGTGCTCCTCCTACTGCTGCAAATTAGTACTGGTCTCTCCTAGGGATGTGTGCCCCTCGCTTTGGGAAATGTGCAACTTTGTCCATCTTCCTCTCCCTTTCCTTTTCTTAGTTCAAAAGCTCACCCTCTCTTTTGAAAATCGTGCCTCCTGCTCTTCCCTCCAAGCCTCTCCTTGGAACTTGTGCCTCTCTTCCTCTCCAAAGAATCTCTCTTTGAATGCATTGGAATGTGTGCCTTTGGTTTCCTTTTATAAATAAATTAGGGTATCTCCTCATGTTTCTTTGTCTTCTACGGTTGAGATTTGATCTTGGCCACAATTTCAAGGGCTGTGTTTTAATCTCAAGTTCACTTAAATCACTTAAGTGAACTATATAAAAACACATTACTTTTCGAAAAATCACTTTTACCCTAAATAAATAAAAAGTCACTTTATAATCCTAAAGTCACTTTAAAAAAAAAGTGCAAGTCACTTTAATAAAGTACATCTCACTTTAAAATTATAAAGTCACATCATAAAATACTTTAATAACACATTTAATAAAATAACTTTATGTTATTAATGAGAACTCCTTTGTCCTCGGACCTCTGCACCTATGCACCTGGTGCAGGAGTACCTCTGAGCTATTTGTTTCCGTTGTGCATTTATATGGTTGTTTAGACCATGTATTTTCAGTTTTGCAATATAGTTATTTGCTAAGTTGTAATTGAAGAAAACATTAAAGAAGCTGTAAATCAAGGGTTTAAAGTTAAACATAAAATTTCACATTGTCATTGTTCTTTAGAACCTGAAAACTCTAACTATGGGTTTGTATTGGACAAAACATCGATTTATAAACAATTGTAGTACATTTCTATGAGAAAGGTAATTGCAATATTTATATTTATGATTGAAACAAATAGCCTGAAGGGTTTTCAATTTAAGTTATAAGTACTAAGTAGTGCTTCATCTTTATTAAAAAGCCTGAAAAGGAACTTAATAGAGTGTATCCTTGGTGGGTTCACCCAACCTTGAAAGAAACATTGTATAAGAACACTATATTGTTGTCCAAATGCAATGTGGACCTTACTGCCATTATACACTTCATTGATACTTAGTAGCACCAACCAGGCCTTGTTGCAACTCTACATCCTCATCAATTTGTGTGGTTTCCTCTGCAATCCACAATCAATTTTGTTGATGTTCCCATTGGTTTCATAGCCATCTTCCAATAATGAAGACATGCTGATTTGTATTTGTTAAATTTTGTAGTTCGGATAGGTACTTCTATATGGGTGTCTAGCATGCAGAAGTTGTTCGGAAAAGTGACTCTCTAGACAGACTTCGTAAAATGTGACTTTTATAAGACCTTATGTAAATGTAAAAGGGTAACTTAAGTGATCTCAATGAGAGATTAAGTCATAGCCGTTGATCTATGACTTAAGTGGTTTCAACGAGAGATTAAGTCCCAACCATTGGATTAGATCCAAGGGATTTAGATCCAAGGGTCAGTATTGGAGAGCCCATGGTATTGGAGGGCTCATGGTATTGATAGGATGTCCCATGGTTTTGCATGAGGTTGAGGGTTATAAAAGAGTCTATGGAGAGTTGTATAGACACCACAGTTACAGGAGTGAGTCATATCTCTTGTGGTGGGCATTGTCAATGTGTGTAATTCATTGATAGTGAGCGATCAGATCTGAGAGGGAGTCTCTCAGAGGCTTTGGAGTGAGGGATTCACTCAAGCTAGGGTTTGTCATATTGCTGAGGGTTTGGGCATAGATTGCAGTGGGAGTAAGTCAGTTAGTTCTCTTGAACTCTGTAAACTGTAAATGCTGATTAACAAATCTGCAATAAGAAGACATTGTTTGCTGGTTTTCCCTAGGGATTGGGGTTTCCAGGGTAAATCAATGTGTCAAATGGTGTGATGATTTCCTGTTTATTTTTTCCACTGCATTATTAGTTAAGTTATCTGTGTATTTTTTATGATAATTTAAACAATAAATTATTGAGGTCCAAAATCAGATCTGGTAACGAAAATTTAATAGTATTGAATTTAGCTTCTTTGCTCTCCTAGAGGAAAATTTGTTCCTATTAGTAGAGCGGTGGTCCCACTCTTCCAAGCAAATTGGGAGAGTAGGTGAATGTGAATTTGTTGGAGCTTTGGAATTCCATTCCCATGCATTGTTGATCATCTAATAGACTAATTGGGTTGTCTTGGGTTATAGTCAGTAGATCCTCCTCTGCCTTCAATGTATTGGGGTCAATGTGTTAGGCTAAGTGATCTAGATAGAAGAAATGTACCACAATGAAGAAATGTACCACAATGAAGTTAGGCTAATAGATCTTTTTAGATCTAGTGCCAAAAGTAAATGCCCAAGTGGGACCCACCTAGGGTTTAGGAAAACAATGGATATGTGGACCCAAATGAGGAGTTAACTGATAAAATGACACTAGAATGAGTGCTTGAGGTTAGATTTGTCAATTTGAGGGGTTTCAAGCAAGACCCAGATGATAGATCTGAAGAGAGAAGAGAAAACCAATGAGGGCATGCCACCTAGAAGTGACTAGTGCTAGATCCAAGGGAAAATGGAGTCGGATTAAGTTCAAATTTGAGATCTAGGGTTTATTAATTATTTCTAAAGTGGGTTTTAAAGATTAATCCCAAAGCATCGCCGGATCTATCAGATCTACAAAATGAGGGTTTTAACAAAGAGGGTTTTAATGCTGACAATTGGAATACATCCCGTAACAACAAAAGTAAATTGAATCACACTTGAAAATACTTGCGGCCACCTTGCAAATTGATGATCTTCCCAAACCGAAGCAATCAAGAGCGAGATCCAACCTCTCCAAGTGAGATCGCTATGCTCCCAAGATGACCAGTGTGCCCTTCCTTGCCAAAACGATCTGCAGTTAGAATCGAATCAAGCAAGAAGTAAACTATACGATAGCAAAGATAAATCACGAAGCATCAAAAGATCACAAGATACAATAGAGATACTCCCTGAGATGCAAGACGTTTTGAGGAAGAGAGATGGAGTCTCCCCACAATAGCACCCCCTTCAAATCGTCCTCCTTCACTACCACACGGCCCTTGCAAAAATAGTTACGGAGAGAGCTAAATCCACAATGATGTCGAAGAGAAAAGACTTTACAATCACTTGCAAGAACATTCACAAAGCTTCCAAGAGTTTTTGCAAAATATTTTTATTATGCCGGAAATCCAAGAGCCAAAAGTCCCTTTACAAATGAGGGGGTCTCTCCTTTAATAGGAATGAGAGAGACCAAAACCCTAACCACCTTTTGAATGAGTGGTTGAGATCAAAATATATAACAATAATAATCAACGACTAAGATGAGCCGGAAATACAATACATGGATCACTCATAACAAGCAGGACGTCCTCCCTCAATGATGCCCTAGGGGGGATGTAACACATAAAACATGACTAGGGACACAACATGACAATATAACATGGTGGGGGGGTCTAGGAGATCAAGTCCTCACTAGACTAATGCCCCACCTACATCAATAATAATATGACATATGATAAAGTGTCTAAAGACACTAGGACGTGTCCCAAAAAATACATAATAAAACCCCCAAAATAATAAATGGGATGATGTGTGGACCCCATCGATGTCGGAACCAATGTTGGAAGGTGTGGAAAATATCATCATGACGTCCCAGACCAACCTCATGCCATTTCCTTCCCCCACTAAGCCAAATCGATTTCCTCTGCTAGCCATTCCTCTACTGGAAAACCACCTCTGAGAGTACAAAAATTCCTGTAACTCATTGCCATGTGCACTGGGCACAAATCTGACTACACGAAAATGTCTGGGAATAGGGTAATATGGTAATAACGACTGGTTGGACACCCTATCCCCTCATGAGCGCCCTAGGAGAATGTGTATGCTCAATGAAAGTGCTGGACAGGCCATTTCTGAATGGCATAATGCAATAAAGTGGTAATCTGACCATATCATCACCTGTAGCTGCCCGAAACTGATTAGTGAGTGCACCAATGGACTCATAATGCTCAAATCCACTAGGAATGAGTACTCATAGTCTCATACACCATGTAACCATCAAGTGATACATGTAACCATCAAGTGATACCTTTGTAAGCTCATCCATGCTCAGGATAATAAAATAATGGCCTGTAAATGATGATAATAATAAAAATCCATCAAACCATCATTTGAAACTGCCATCTGAAGCATGGAACCATCTAATGGACACATATGGGACATGAATAATCCATCTCGAACACTGTCTGCCCAAACTCATCTCGAACCCCGCGGTTGACTTGGTCAAACTAGGTTGACCAGGTCAAGAATGATCAAAATAATGATCCAGATCATAAATAACTGTTGCTGCAGGTACAAAAGGATGAAATATGCTTCTTCAATTATATTAGTAGCTAGACTAAAGCATAGAATGATGTTTAACTGGCATAATCATGCAAATATAATAATAATAATAATAAGTCCAGATCAAAGTAACCAACTATTATAAACAGGAACCTCCAGTGTCTACTCATTTACAGACTAGGCCAATTTGCCAACCATGGGTGAAGGTAGAGAAACAAGGCTAGGCTTAAGGGGGAAGACTTGACAACCTCAACACTGCAATCTATCAGATAAGGGAACCAAGGAAACCACCTATACATATGTTGGATAGAAAATAACAAGGGAAATGGCGGTGTCTCACAAATGGGTAGAGTGATGAGAATGCTTCCAATAGACTCTAGACAAGCAACCTTTTAGCAATTTATTTATTTGTCAACTTTTCTCACTTGAGATTTATCATTTATTCCACTTTAAAGATTTTCACTAGACAGAGTCCAAAAGCAGGTGCCCTTAAAGCCTTATGGGCTTCAGATATGACTCGGTATGACCTCCATTGTCCGCCACCGTCCATAGGTGCGATGGAGTGACCACCTTGTTGCCCTGTGGGGACAAACGACCTTACATCATGTTGCCACCGAAATGCACACTTGGGGGGAAGTGCAACAAAAATCTTTATAAGTCTTGAGTCAGGTGCTGTCACTTGATCCCGACTCCTTCGTTTAGGAAAACACCTAACGAAGCCAAGGGGGGTAGACCCTACTGAAAAAAAGGTTGCTAAGTCTTTTTTAAGTTTTGTGTTTAGCGATGGGAAGAGTGTTTGTAATGTCCTCTTCTGCTTAAGCACTGAGGATCATCCCGCTAACCTATATGATTCCCATAGGTTCAAGTGAGCACTGACATTCAAGGAATCAACTGAGGATTGATGCCATATGCCACCAGAGCCTAAGGCCACCTGCATGCATGACATCCGAGCATTATTTCATGATGCATGCACCTGATTGAGTCTCCAGACACCTGCATGCAAGTCAACTGCGAATTAGAAGGTAAAGTGACCTAATTAGGTCAAAAGTTAGGTTTGACAGGTGAAAGCTATAAAAGAAAGGTAAAGCTAATGGAGAAGACATGCTTATATGATTATTGATTTGTGGATTTGAATTGGAGAGCTCAATGAGCTAAGTTGGGGTTGAGTGCATGCACTCAACTAACTGGTGTATTTCGGCAGCAAAATCTATCTGGCCTAGTCACCATCAGGTTGGATCATTCAGATTCAGCATTGCTTCATCATTAGGTTCTATTCGTCAGTTGCTTCAGGAGTTGAGTTATTTACTGGATAGGGGGATTCGCCCTCCTTGCATGGGCGCATTGCTCAAAGATATACCTATTCGCATATCTGTCTACAGGGAGTAGAACTTCTGCATGTTGCTTCCATTCTTCTCAGAGCAGCACTATTACTCTTCCTCTGGAAGAAGGGCCTTTCAGCTTGACTCTCAAGCTATTTGTCAACATACCTCTCCTCAAGAAGACGTCTTCTTTGCATGGGTGACTTTCCTAAGGAGGCTACTCACGTTTTAGGTTGTTGAGCCATCAGTTCTTCTGCATGCGGCTTCCATCTTCTTCGGAAGGGCACTATAACCCTAGTACACCTCATTTGGAGCTTCATCTGCGGAGTATTATTTATTGAGGAGCATTCATAGCTTTGAGGAGGGAGCATTATTCATTTGGAGCACGTCCTACCTTATTTCCCTATTCCTCTGGCACAACTTCCGCATGCTAGGATCATCTCGATCTACATCAAACGATCTACATACTTGTATGTACTTGCATTGATTTCTCCTATTTTATAGCATTTCAGTTTTTCTAGGTTATAGATCTGCATGCAAATGCATGCATGCAGAGGTCAGTACACACCTTCATACTTATTTGAGATATCAGCCTACTAGCCAACACAAAAAAAGAAAAAATATTAGTTTGGGATATTACAGTGTTGTTTAGGAGTTTATGAAATGAATTAACAAAGTTCAACCAAGTATCATTGCACATAAATTGAAACACATCCACATCATGGCATAATCATAAAATAAACAATAACTTGCGAAATTAAAGATAGAAGTATGATTGCAAGTGCTTGAGACCAGTGCTATTGGAGTCACTGACTGTTGGAGTGCTGTATTGAAACTGTTATGCAAGTGCTCTTGGTTTATTTTATTAATGATTTTAAGAGAATGAGTAGATTAATGAGGGAAAAAGGGGGATTCCCGATATATCTTGCGGTACGGGAAATATGTCCGGATTATGATCTAAGTGGCTTCGTACAAAGACATGTGGGATGGAATGGAGTCTCGATAGTAGTGTTCAACACTACACCAACAAGGTCTAACTGTTCCCTGAGGTCGCCTCCCAGTTGTTCCCGCGTCTTTAGTCAAAATTTGCCCACTTGATCAGTTATCGTCAACGCTAGATTTTCATTGGTTTATTGGGGACTTGGTTTTATTAATGTGAGTGAATTAATTAATTTGAGAAATTGAAGAGTGCAAACAACCATTTTTGATATCCTAAAGCTCAGACTAGCCTGCGATGGGTAGAGCATACACGGTGCTTACAAAATGTTAATTCCAATTTTAACCCTCTGACAGAGAGTATTCTTGATCCGCGAAAGCGAGATTCAAGAGATTTTTTAATTAAGTTAGACTTTTCGATAGAGAGCACTCTTTATCCGCTAAGAGCGAGATTCAAGAGATTTAAAAAAAAGAGGAAAAGACTCTCTGACAAAGAGCACTCTTGATCCGCAAATGGTGAGATTCAAGAGATTTTGATGAATATTTAGAACTTAACAAAGGGAAAAAGATGCAAATTGACTTAAGAAAAATAAAGCAAAAAGGAAGTTATTTGATTTAGCATGCAAAAAGATTTAATGCAAAAATTAATTAGGTTGGACTTTGCAAAAGTAAAACTTGAAGCAATTTAAACTTGCGAAATAGAAACTTTTAATAACTTTAAACTTTTGCAACTTTGAGAAAATGAAACTTAATACAATTTCAATTTTTTGCGAAAAGTAAAACCTTTAAGAAAAGATGAACTTATGCAAAAGTAAAACTTCTAAGTAACTTTTCGATTTCGATTTTAACTTTGCAAAATGAAATTTATCCTAGCATGATACTATTCTACCTATGATGTATATAAACAGAAAGTAAGCAAATCAAGGACAGATACAGGCTTCCCCCAAATGGGGGAACAAGGATGTGGGGGCCGTAATCCCACTCGCTCTTTTATTCAAATAATTACAAACTTATTAACTCTCTGATAGAGAGTGCTCTTGATCTGCTAAAAGCGAGATTCAAGAGACTTTGAGCTTTGAGAAAAACTAAGGGGAAGCAAGGGTTTGAAGAAAGAGGGAATTTTGTGGTTCAAGATCCCAAATATGCTTCCTTTCCTTGCTTTCCTATAAAACAAACACTAAAAACCAGCCAACAAAATGTTATGGAAAAGTGCCCAAAATCACTTTGAAAGTGTTTGGGCAACGTTAGAAAATTATGCTAAAAACTACTCTAAGTTATGTTAAATACAAACAAAACAATAACTAAGATAAATTGTTTTTTTTAGACCAATTTACTTAGGATCTTAGACAACCTTGATAGGGAAGCCAATGGAAAGCAGTTAAATGCTTGATTTAATCTTTGCAAAAACTTACAAACTAATCTACTTTCAAACCTTTAAGATATATCCAAATTTTACTTGCAAAAATAGTCGATTAATCAATTCTAGATCTAATACAAACTTCAATCTTTTCAATGCCTTTAGATCTAAAACAAAAAAAATCAGACCTTACTAAAATTTGAATTAAGCATTTTAGATCTGATAATAAGAACAAGTAACCAAGAGAGTAGTTTTAAATTTAGAAGGAAGGATGCGAAAGAGCTGCCCAAGCTTGAATCTTGTGAAGAGGAGGAGGTTCCTGTGGGACAAAAGAGCATTAGATTCATAAAAAATTGCGAAGAGAAAGAAAACGCAGCTGAGCGTAAAATCCTCCTTCGCTTTTGATAACCTACAATGCTTCACAACTACAAACAACCCATGATCAAATCCAATATATTTTGATAAAAGAAATTTGGGAGAGCCTAAGTATAACTGACTACTTTTGGCTACTCTTTGACTTCAAATATAAAACATAGATAAACAAGTTGAAACTACAAATGATTATCCTATGGATTAAGAGTAATTTTCTAAGCTAGGATAGATCAATGAGATTGCCAACTGTAGAAGCAAAACATAGAAAGATATCACCTCATATGTGGATCAAGCATTCCCAATCTAGATAGTTGCACCATGTGGACCTCCAAAGCCTCAACTTTTATTCAAAAATATTGCACAAAGGAAAAGCATTATACAAAATAGTAGAGGTTTCTTGCATCCATCCTGAATAAGGAGTAAGTGCCTTGCTTTTATAGCTAAATAGAGAAGAGAGGGCGAGTTATGGAGCAAGGTAGGGCTTGGGGGGTGCATATCCTGAAAGAGGGAGTCTGAATCCTTAGTCTAGGCCCGAACTGATGCTTGGGAGGTGAGGTGGCTGCCACCTCACAAGAGGGGCGTCCCTCTTAGCATAGAAAACATCTCCCATCAAACAAGAAACCTCCACACAAGCAAAGTCGCCCATATGGAGATGAGGGCGCATTTCCCAAGGAGTAATAGCTTGTAGTGCTCCGATACTAAACTGAACTATGATTGGAATCATCTCCGATGGTGATTGCGATGTCAACTGGGCCTTTATTTGGCCTCAATCCCTCAATTTCAGAGAAATTGATTTTTCTCCAAACTTTATTAATTTAATTAAAATATTCTCTTTTAATTATTTATGAGAGAATTTTATTAAAGTGAATAATATTCACTCAAAACTTAGGAAAAGTGGGTTTTGGGGTTTTGTGGGTGTTCCGGGTTAGAAAACGAGCACCCCCAAGGAAAAAACAACCCCTAGACCACACGTTTATCATATTTTTTATTTTTTAATTAAAATCATTAAAAAACCTTGTAAAACGGGAAAAATTAAAACTGTCTAAATTAACCAAAAATCCTAGGGGACCTAGTACATGTTCATAATGACTCAATAGTATGTCTAGCAACCTCATAAACATTGACACTTCAACTTTAATAACATCCTAATGCTAAAAAATCAGGATGACCATTCCAACTTTGGAGGAGCGGGTGAAAAACGCGTCAATTATACTATGCTTATTTAGCATTTGCATAATTGACAAGGAAAAAACACCATGGAATAATCACCGTTGATAAACAAGTCCTAGGATGCCAAGTTCTTTACATAAGAACGTCTTGCTAGCACATTTTTACAATATCCCCAAGGGGTATGAACATGTAACTATTACGAAGGGGCCAAAATGGCCCTAAAAAAGTCTTCTGAACTTCTAGACATTGATGATGAACACTTGATATTTTCACAAAACTAGCGGCTCGCAAGAAGTCCAACTATGGTACAAAATAGTTGGGAACACATCAAACAAGGATGAGTGCTCGTCCTTTGGCCACTGACTAGTTAATATAGATATGCATGGTAGTGTTTAACAACACTATTTTTGCTGACTTAGCATTCCTTTAGATATAGCATTTAAGATCCGATGCTCTAGTGTTTCGCAACACTGTTTGTAGGAATACTTGGTTTCGAGGGCTAGAGGAGAACAATCACTGTGACCAAAATCACACACTCCAGATCCGAGACACAATGCAAACAAGGAATCTATCCAACATAGAGGTCTAGGTGGGGGAAGTCCTCGAGACTACTAGTTAAGGTGTAAGTTGGGATGAAACCAAACTGGAAGGTAACGAATGGACGAAGAAGTGACTGATGATGCCATGGATAGCAAAGGCCCTAAAAGAAGGGAATGAACAAGTTTGTACTTCGTAAAGTAAGGGTATGACCAACGAGTATACACAAGAACCTCCTACTCATAGTAACTGACTACTTCTACTCTAAACAACAAGAAATAATCATAAGATATAGCTTGTAAACAATCATCATATACCCAGTCATAAACTACCTAGATAAAGGAAAGAGCACATCAGCAACCCAAATGCACCAATCATATACCTGCTGGATCATATGCCCGAGTCCCTGATCTGAACAACCTGAATCACACTGAAGCACTGCATCTAAATATACCATGGGCATTGACAATCAACCTGCTCTGGATGATAGAAGAATGGCTAACTCAGTCACCGACCTTGGGTCATGGGGCTCAGTCCTGGCATGAGACTATAAATGTACAAGAACTGGATCTACTGAATGTGTAAGTGATCATGAACATACTGCTCATCATCAGCTGATCTCATCAAAATGTGTAAAGGACTGCCTCAAAAATATACTGGAAATTGATTTGCAATCATGGTATCCCGGCTACTATGGATGTGACAACAAGACCACTTGGAATATGAAATCGAGGGTCACATCTTTATATTTATGTGTATATTCTTAATGGAAAATTGCGCATTCATGGTTATCTTTACTTTGGGTAATCCAACAGTGGTATCGGAATTGGTTTTGTTTGTCTCCCTCTCTAGCATACTGTCTCCTCTACATACCACTCAAGCTGTAGCATATTTCATGCGCCTGCCCATCTCCCTCCATTTTGCTCCAGTCTTGCTTAGTCTGCCGTCGTACTACATCTTTTGATCAATCTGGTGAGCATTTAGACTTAGAAAGAAACCCTAATTTGTTAGGTGTTTAGCCAGACTTGGACAAGAAACCCTAATCTGCTAGGTGTTTAACCAGACGTGGACATTTAACCTAATCTGTTAGTGCCATACATTACATGACCTCTTTGAGTTCTCCCTCCATGACCTGCAAAGGCATAAGGAGAAGATGCTCAAAAAAATGCACGCAACACTGCAAAGATGCCGAATGATCTCCCTCCACACTAAAGAGAAGATGCAGTGACTTTGGTCTATGAAGCGGAAAAGAGATTCAAAAACCTTGTTTTTGGGTTTGCGGCTATAGTCTTTGTTTTGCAGAGGCAATTGGACAAGCTCAACAAGGTCTTGAGTAAGTGGTAGCAGTCAGGCAACAACCTAAGAATGAGATTGCCATTCTTAGAGGATAGAAGCATAATATGCATCCATGAATAGGCCATCCCTCTTCTGTAGCAATCTAACTCCATTTGTGAAAATCTTGTTGAGTGATGGTAGAGTGCTTTCTTGCGGAACTGGAATGAGCAAAAGATTCATCGCTTATAGTGATGTACGTGTTATCACCAAACTTGTAGGTGCCCCTAGAGATGAATCCAAGATGGATGGCAGAAGGGAAGGGCAACCAAGATGGCCTCGACTTCCAGTGGATGGTTGTCACGCCAATCGAGGCAATCTTCACTTATGTTATCTAGCCCAAGACAACAAAGGGGGAGACCCAGATCTACTCCCGACAGGAGAGATCAAACCAAAACACCAGATCAAATCAAATGATGATGAAGTACATAAGGTGTATGGTAAACCCTAGATCTATGGATAAAGTCACAAGGTAAATGATAAGTTGGATCAAGGGGTTTAAACAGTGTAGATTGGGTCCAACATGTTTATGTGAGTGACTTATGAAGTTTATAATGAGATCAAGGATTAGGGTACTAGTCAATTGTGAGAAAATCCACTGCCTTGGGAACTGTGTCCAATGCAGGGTAGTTAAGGTCCAAATTGGGGCTAACCAGTACCAAAAGTGAGCTTGGTGAAGTGATATGACAATGTCAAGGGATTCAAGCCACAAGCTAACTCAACAATCCAGGAAAGTCGAATGGGCTTGGAGAAAGATCAGTGCCTTGGGAAATGGGCCAAATGGAGTCAGATGTCGACCAAATTACAGATCTGGAATGTTGAGGTATAGAGGTTGGTGGATCTAAAAGATTAGGACAATCCAATGGCTGGATCTCAGTAGATCTGAGATTGAAGTATGCCACAAAGTGACCCAAGTGGGGCACAACCCTCAAAATGAGGAATGGGGCCCACAAGGCAGAAATCACTGAAGTGACACACTGGGGGTAGGTTATTGAATGTGTAGATTACAGATCAAGTGGAATCTCACCTACCCAGGTGCTAGATCCCTGCAAAGTCACCTCCCCCAAGGAGCGCGACCTCCCTTGGAGAGGCGCCTTGGAAAGTGGGTCAAATAATGGCCAATCTTCACCAAACTACATATCCGAATTGCCGTGGATACTGTAGAGGTGGGTTTTAAATTTTATACCCAAAAGCCAAGTGGATCTTACTAGATCTGAGAAAGTGTAAAATGAGGGTTTGTAAATTAAGGGTTTTATCAATGAAGTAGCTATGTCAATGGATTAGAGCCAAGATAAGAAGAACAAACCTGTGGATCTTACCTGGATAACCTTGTAGATGCCTTGATGATGATGATCTATGCAAACCCGATCAATTTGGAGCGATTTGAGGTAGTTTTCTATGAAATCGATTTGCCCAAGGAAGCCAATGCGCCCTCTCTCCTGCACAATAAACGTCAACAATATCAGATTTACTGCGAACAAGAGATAAGACTAATGCCACAAGAGAAATAACAGACAGATAACATAGATCACAATGATACTAATGATAACCCCTTGATACAAGCGAATGCCAAGTGGAGCGAGTTGAAGAAGCCTTGCAAAAACGCCCAAGTGAAGTCGCCCTCCTGTAGACAAAACAAAAGTTTCCAAAAAGATAGATCTTACCACAAATACCCAAATGCTAGGATGCAATAGACTTTCCAATCACCATCTAAGAACACCAGATGCAAAGGAGACCACAAGAATTTCCACAAGAAAGTTTTTCTATATCAAGATTCCAAGAGCCAAAGACCCCTTTACAATGAGAAGCTCTCTCCTTTAAATAGGAGGGAGAGAGTCCACAATCTAACCACTTTTTGAATGAGTGGTTAAGATTAAAAGATCAAAAGATCTAATCAATGGAGCTCAACAATACAATACATGGATCACTAATAAAATAATACAATGTGGACAAACTCACCCTAGAAGAGGGGATCCCACCAAATCATGATGATAAAATAATAGATCTAGCTTATGGTGGGTCCAAGTGGTAATTTTAGACACCCTTGGTCAATCCCCATAGCACAATATCAATAAAATAATCATCAAAGTACCAAATCATGCCTCTATGGACAAATCGTGAGCCTTAGGAGGCTCCAAAAATCATCAGAAAATGCCATAAGTGATGGATGTGGGTCCCGATGAAGCTGAAACTGCTGGAGAAGGTGTGGAAGACATCCCACTCATCATCATTGATCATCCCATGCCAAAAATTTGCCTTAGTAGCCCAAATCGAATTCCTTTGTAGCCATTTCTACCATTTCTGGATTGCCTCGGGAAGCGTGAAACTGCCCAAACTGTCTCCTGGAGTGCCTACGCTGTCAAGGTGAGCTCACCAATGAGTTTGGGAGGGGGGTAATATGGTAATAACAAGTGGCTGGACCACCCCCTCCATGCACAACGCCCTAGGTGAACCAAGTGAATCACATCATTGCTCTGACAAGGTCTTCGACAGACCACAACTGCACTAGGATAGCCTACTGAGGCTCCATCATCACTGTAACTGCCCGGATCTGAAAACAGACTATCTCATTGGACTCAGAAGGTCCAAATCCATCTAAAATGTGTACTCATACACCATATAAACCTCTGCATGGTCCAAAATAAATGCTCATCATATCCGGCAGACCAAATAATAAGACTCTGTAAAAAGTGTTGAAAAGCACAAATCATCATCATAAGTCTGAAACCATTGCATAAGCCCACCATGGTGAATTGTACCAGACCATATATCATCTATCTGTAACATTTGAGGTCTGCCACCTCATGTCCTGTGGTTGACTTTTGGTCAACTGAGGTTTGACCAAGTCAACATGACCAAAATATGACTCAAATTGTCATCAAGCTGCTGCAAGGTGTCAAATGTTAAAGCATGCTTTCCAATCCATTCATATAGCAATTATAACAAGTAGCAATCATTACTGGCGATCTAAAACCAAATATAATATGTCATTAATTATTATTAATTACTCAGACAAGACTTTCAAGGTCATCCTCACTTCATAGTTGTGATCAATTTGCAAGTGAAGGGTGAAGGCTAAGAATGACATGGCTAGGTCAAGGGATGACTTACTGACTTAACACTGTGACACTTTGGCAATGGATAAGGGAATACACACCATAGCATATAGTGGACAAGCAACAACACAGGGGATGTCGGTGTCTCACAAATGGATAAGTTGTTTAAAGAGTGTTTATTCACCTTACACAGATGCGCACAATCCATAATACAAATGAGGCCAGCAATATTTTTGATATAGCATTTAAGTTCCATTGCTTTTTGGGCCTAGAGTTTCCATAGCCTTTGATCTATGTGTGTTTATAAACACATTGCATAGATTTACATTTATTTAGGCTTCTTGCTGCAGCCTGCAGGTGTGTTTTTAAGGCACTTGTTTACCTGAGCACTTCTAGGTGTGTCACAGACAGCTTGTTTACCTAGGTATTTTACATTTCACAAAAGATATACATTTGATATTTCATAGCCATTTTCATTTGGCTTGCCTTTCATTCATGTGTGTTTAGAAACACATTGCATGAATGGGCTTTTCATATAAGATATAACATTTCATTTCCATACTTTGCATTAATGGCAGCACGAAAAGTTTCAGGTTTAGCCAACAACATCTTTAGTGACTAGGGGGACTAAGCCAACTCACCATAGGTAAGTTTTGTCACCAACTCAGAGTCGAGACACAATAAACAAGGGAAGCTTATCCAATATAGAGGCTACAACAGGGAAATGTCCTCCATGCCACTAGTCAAGTAGTAAGTCAAGGTAATGAACAACTGGTTAAGTCATGGATGGATGAAGACAGTGAGTAGTGAAACCAACACTAGCAAGCCAAAGTATGGTGGGAATGATCCCCTCTATTCTCCCTAGGGAGGATAAAACCAATGAGTATAGGCCAAGAACTTCTAAGTCTGAGTAGGGACAAATATGATATATATGTATAAGTACAACCAGGTCCACATATCTATATGATCGCCAGATCATGATACTAAGTGCTAAGACATGCTAAGAAAATGGAAATAAAAGCAATATAACCACAACACCATAATATACCTGATGAGTCATATACTTGAATGCTCATCAATCTGAACCATCATCTGTCCTCTGAAACTACTGTTGTAACTCTGGGCACTACTGACTGCTCTGTACCAATGGCATAATAGCTACATCAGTCATCTCTCTGAGTGTCCTGAAACTCAGTCATGGCATGGGGAATAAAACTGCTGACCAAAATCTTATAATGATCCATAGTAGATGCTCGTCTCAGCATCTCATTGCAAGGGAACTGGATGAATAGTGTACTGGAATCAGAAAAATAATGTATGGTAGCCCGACTACTATATATGTGATAACAGTACGATCGGGGAGTAGCGAAATTATGTTTATTTAGATAGGAGTGTATGTTAGCCAAATCTCCAGATTTTTGATATGGCCCATTCGTAGAACAATTCACATGACTAGAATAAGTTCTAGCAACTCTAAATAAGCTAGCTATTACAAAAAAGGAATTGACTATTGCATGTCTGAAGGCCTGAGATTCCCTTATTGCAAAGTTTGCAGTTTACTATAGAGATTTTCAAGTCGCTGTGTAAGCTTTGGTTGTGCTAGATTGTCTTCATTTGCTTGCTATCCTATCACGTAAACATGGCTATGTGCAACCAGTATTCATGGATGAGACTGATCCACCTCAATTGCCTATTCAAGCTAGTCAACATCCTATATTAGAGTCTCTCCTAGGAGAGCACCACCCATAGCGAAAAGTGAGCCTTTTTGAAGCCAAGGGCCCAAAACCGCTAGGAAATGAACGTCCGTGAATTCTAACCGAGGCCCTCTTTGTTTTTGCCCATCACTATCCATGTTTAGCTTCGGATTTCAACACCTTGTCACCAATGCACTCCTGAAGATGCTCTCGTAACCTCCAAAAGCACTTGGTGTATATGCATTCCAGTGCAATGTACTTGCTATATGTAACTGCCAAAAGATAATACTATGAGGGTTTCAGATTATGCATAGTTCTCGTTCTTGTGGCCAAGGAGGTGGACACCAAGTAACGCACAACTCAACTATTGAGATCCAACTGCAGTTGTTGATGTTGAAGACATCTCTAGACTGCAGATACAGAGAGTGCAAGTTCAGGTTCAAAGGAATTTAGTGCATCTGAATTCATTAAAACAACTCCAATTTTAGCCTCAGTGGGAGCTCCAGCCAAATATGACAAACCTCTAGAATTAACTTGGATTTGGTTCTATACAGCGACAAGTCTTTTTTTAGGGCTCGAGGGCACCATGTGATTTTGTAGATTTTCCTACCCTCGTCTAGAATTATGCTATCTATTGTTTCAGATTGACCTACCACTCCATTGCTAGGTCTCTCTATTTCTGTTTTTCTCTTTGTACCAGTCCATCAAATCACTCAGTCTTTGCTCAAAGTTATAACTTACTAATTTTGAAAATCGATTCCCAAAGAATTTGGATCAGAAAACTCGCGGGATAAGGGGGGTGGTTTCCCACGCTATCATGGATAATGTAAAGGAAGTCAATAGAAATGGAATTATGATTTAATTTTTTCTTACCTGACAAATGATACGATGGGAGAAGCCATCCGGGAGAGACTCTGCTGTTGATTGACGAATGACACAATAAGAGATTGACGAATGACACAATAAGAGAAGAAAGTAAGGCCATGGAATGCATAAAAGGGTTCTGTAAATAACACATTTAACCACGGGAATAAGTGATGTTGCTGTTGCTCCGTCGACATTGTTAGCTTGGATTGAGCTGAAGGCAATGGTTTCAAATTATCAATAGCAAAATTTTTGTTCGTTGGGATTTTTGTTCCTTGTCAATCAATGGACGAGCGAATGGTGTTTTCAGTGAACGATCTTCTCTCCAATCAAATCTTTATTGACACTCAAGATGGCCTTATCAAGAGTGAAGGTGTTGACCTATTTTTGAAGAAAATATTGTAATAGATACGACTTGGATATGAGAGATCAAATTAGGAGTGAGAGATGCGACTTACCTAGATTGTTGTAGTGCAAGGAGCAGGTGGTGGATAGTATCAGAGGCCTATGTGGAGCATCATCATTCACCAAAGGACTTGGGAGCATAGTTCTATTCAACGACATGTCTCTTGCTAGGGCTCAAGGGCGTCATGTGATTTTGTAGATTTTCCTACTCTCGTCTAGAACTATGTGTTATTTATTGTTTCAGATTGACCTACCACTCCATTGTTAGGTCTCTCTATCTCTATTCTTCTCTTTGTACCAGTCCATCAACTCATTTCGCCTCTGCTCAGTTAAAACTTACAGATTTTGACAATTGACTCCCAAACGCTTTGGATTAGAAAACTTGTGGGATAAGGGGAGCGGTTTCCCACACTATCGTAGATAATGTAAAGGCAATCAATAGAAATGGAATTGTGATTTAATTTTTTCTTACCTGACAAATGATATGATGGGAGAAGCCATCTGGGAGAGACTCTGCTGTTGATTGATGAATGACAAAATAAGATAAGAAAGTAAGGCCATGGAATGCATAAAAGGGTTTTGAAACTAGCACATTTAACCATGGGAATAAGTGTTGTTGTTGTTGCTCCTCCGACATTGTTAGCTTGGATTGAGCCGAAGGCTATGGTTTCAAATTATCAATAACAAAATTGTTGTTCGCTTGTTTTTTTGTTCCTTGTCAATTAATGGACGAGCGGATGGTGTTTTCAGCGAGCGAACTTCTCTCCAATCAAATGTTTATTGACACTCAAGATGGCCCTATCAAGAGAAAAGTGTTGACCTATTTTTGAAGAAAATAGTGTAATAGATACGACTTGGATATGAGAGATCAGACTAGGAGTAAGAGATGCGACTTGCCTAGATTGTTGTAGTGCAAGGAGCAGGTGGTGGATAGTATTAGAGGCCTATGTGGAGCATCATCAGTCACCAAAAGACTCAGAGGTAAAGCATTTATCTTTTAAAAACCAATTAAGCTTCAGATTCTACATCAAGTTGTAACTTGCAAATAGTTATTACTTATTTTTTTGTAAGTTTTCTTGTAATTTTGTTACTAAGTTGAATTGTATTTGTAATTGGGTGTGTTCTTGGTTAAACCCGACACAATTCATCTTTTGAGTCCAAAACATCTATTGTTTGAGTCTTACTATTAAAGGATGGAGTTACAAAAAGCCCTCATGGGTCTCAACACTAAAGGGCTTGATGTGTTTCCAGTAATTCATAGTTCAGATCATGGTATTCTATGTTTAGTTTTGACACTCAAAACCACAATGAGATGTTTGGATAGGTATTGTGTCTAGTTCTGACACTCAAACCTACCTCTTTGATATATTTTTCCATTGGAGACAGCCATGTACTTTTAGCATCAGACCGAAGAAAGTTTTTTGCTTCTCATCTTGTATCTGATAGGCGGGAACATCATGGATTGATAGTCAGGCTTCAAGTTTTGAAGCCTTATCATCTGTCGGAACCAACAAGCTTGAGCCAAAGTCAGAACCAAAGCCAACAGCCAAAGCCTAGAGCCAGAGCGAGAGTCAAAGTTGTAGCCAGAAGACATAGTTAGAGCCATGTTCTAGAGCACCCATTGGTTTGTTCTCAGCCAAAAACCACCCATTTAGTAGAAGACATAAACTTCTGCTAACTTTATTGGTTTGTGGTCAACCTAAACCACCATCTGCTTTTGGCTTGTGGTTAACCTAAAACTACCTTTTGGGTTTTTGGTCAGCCTAAAACCACCACTTAGTAGAAGACACCACCTTTTGTTGCTTCTACTAGTTTTTGGTTTGTAGTCATCCAAAACCACCTTTTTGGTTTGTGGTCAGCCCAAAGCCACCATCTGCTTTTGGCTTGTGGTTAACCTAAAACTACCTTTTGGGTTTTTGGTCAGCCTAAAACCACCACTTAGTAGAAGACACCACCTTTTGTTGCTTCTACTAGTTTTTGGTTTGTAGTCATCCAAAACCACCTTTTTGGTTTGTGGTCAGCCCAAAGCCACCATTTAGTAGAAGACATCAACCTCTGTGCCTCTATTGCTTTTGCTAACCTTTTTGGTTTGTGGTAATCCAAAACCATCGAGTTTGTGGTCGTCCTAGTACCATCGATTTAGAGAGCACTTAATTTTTATCACTTAGTAGAAGACTTCAGCTTCTGCTAGCTTACTTGGCACATCGCCACATTGTCAAGTAGGAGATGTTCAACCTTTGGTAGCTGTTCACATCCAATTTTCAGCTCTCTTTCAAACGTTTCTTGGCTCACAAACACCCCTTCAGATTAAGGTGGGGAATGTTGGAAACCTAATCCATTAGGGTTAGTAAAAGTCACATTGGTGAATATGAAGAGTCGTAGGATGTCCAAGATACCACTTGGAATATGAAACCAAGGGTCACATCATTGTATTTATATGTGTATATTCTTAGTGGAAAATTGTGCATTCACACTTATCTTTATTTTGGGTAATCCAACAGTAACAAAGTCCAAAAAAATACAATCAACAAATTATGGTAGAGTAGAGTAATAAGTTAAGTTAGAATTTTTTTATATAAGGTGATATATTATTATATTCCAACTCCAACATATATTTTAAAAAGGGAATTCTATTAAAGGAGTCATAAGGGGGTATAATTAATTATGAGGAGATATAGTGGTACTTAAAAGTTTAAAAATGAAAAAAAATATTGTTACACGCAAATATATGGGTTACATTAAGTGAAGTTTTTTACCTTGGAATATTGAGCCCTATAAATGAGTGTAATTATAAAGATAAAATGGTATTCTACATTCAAGGTTTAAAAAAAGAATCATTAAAGCATATTATTTGTGGAAATTTTGTACTTGTACATGCATTTTTTACTTTGAAAAAAAGGATTTTAATAAAAAGAAGGAAGATTTTTTATATAAAGGTATTGAATCCTCATGCTTTAGATTATTAACATTCAAAGGAAGTATCCAGTAAAAAAAGATTAACATCATTATTGTTGCGAACCATATGGGAAAATACGTTAATGTAGATTTGGCCAATCAGTTAATGATTCTAGAGCCAAGTATAATTGCAACGAAAGACATTTTTGGCAATGGATATGAAATTAATGACTTAAATGTAATACATATCTCAATCCAATGTTACAACTATGTATAGAAAAGGGGTTGACATAATTCTTGATTCAAGCTGGATATAAACACTAGGTACCTTCATCTTAAACATGGAGAAAACGTTTGTAACATTCTCTTATAAAAGAAGAAGATAACATTGCAGGATGTTACAATGAAGTCATACTTAGAAGATCCCTAATCAGAAGACTTTAAAGATATTTCAAAGGCGATCCTTTAGGATAATCAGAAATCAATACAAGAAATGTAAAAGGAATTTGACAAGGCCGCCATTGATAAGGACGAAGAAGTTTCTTGCCTAAAAGTTCATAGT
Organism: Larix kaempferi; assembly: GCA_027924585.1. Classification (NCBI taxonomy): domain Eukaryota; kingdom Viridiplantae; phylum Streptophyta; class Pinopsida; order Pinales; family Pinaceae; genus Larix; species Larix kaempferi. Next base: position 11,031,255 of record BSBM01001110.1, on the reverse strand, counting down.
AAAAAACCACTTGCAAACTAAAAAATCAAAGGATAAAAAGCTTTGCATTTAGGAGTTGGAACACAAGAATAAAGCTCTTGAGAAGGAATTCAATAAGAAGTTATTAGAAAAACATGAAGAATATTCTAGCTTAAGGAACCTTAATTAGAGGTTGCTTGAGCAAATCAAATTATTAAAAGAGGGTCAGTAAGAAAACCAAGACCTTAAGGACAAAGTTGAAAAGCTAGAAATCGTTGAAAAACTTTCACGCTTAAATGTTCAAAATTGAACTTTACTTGCGCAAATCAATAAGATAAGAATGACAATAAGTTGCTATAGAACAAGTTAGATAAATCTACTGGCAAGGAATTTCTAACTGATAAAGAAACAATGATTGACCCAGTTGCAATAGAGGATTCATCAGACATTAAAATCTGGATGTCATAAAAAGGAACTAGTACAGATCCAATTGATGTAAAAAAAAAGATGCTTATATTGAAAGTGTCTATCAATAAATCATAGACGGTTCCAAGAATAAAGTTTGAAATACAAGTGTGCTTTATTGTCATCCAAATCACAAGAGTTGTCATGACCAACAAAAAAATCAACATGAATATAGGCAACGATATTCATACATACAAAAGAAATCATAATGCCAAAGAAGAAGAAAATCAATATAAAAACCTAAGAGAAGATGCTACTATGATAAAGATAAGGTGATAAGATAATTTTATTAATGTCCGACAAGTGACCACTAAAGTAGGTCAAAGAGACTGTTGGTTACAATGATGTCAATACAAAATGGGAGCACTAAAGCGGCTCCTATAAGCAAGAATATACAAAAAGGAAAAGTGAACTAAATCATGCATAAACTATCACTAGGCTCTTGAATGGGAGGCCCCTCAGGAAGAAAGATGAACAAAACAAGCTGATCTAGAATCAAGATATGGATGATCACAATGAGTAATGCAGTGTGTGTCTAACAATCTACTGGATCAATCTCCCCTAGCATCTGAGGCCGAATGGAGGAAGCTCAAGATAGAGGACTCAATAGAGGAGGTGTCAAAAGATGAGTTGGACGACACACTGTTCCATTGCTTGGAGGTGGAGGCTCGCCATTAGAGTTTGGACAATCTCCAGTGACTGCTGGTGTGAGATACGAACTAACAATGTTGCTGAGGTCTTTGTGAAGTGTGGGTGGTCTTGCGAGGCCATACTGACTTGGGGTCGGGGCGCGGGCCACTATCCATTCGTCTCTTGGTGCTTGAACAGATGGGAGCACTGTAAAAAAGGAAGTGATACGTTGAGTGGAGGGTGGTTCAGAGGTGGCTGGATGGACTGATAGTGAAGGTGGAAGGCCTCCTGTAAGTAAAGGGCCAAACATCTCTGATTTGGGAATTTGAAGAAATTGGAGAGAGTCTAAGGCTCTTTGTATAAGAAATGGAGCCTCCCTATGATCTCGTAGTAGATGGGGCAACAAAAAATGATAAGCTCCTCAGTCTCAATCTCCTGAAGGTGGCAGAGCTGGCAAATCTTGTTTGATCGGTCAATCTGGTGGTCAGCCTCTACCTACAGCCTATGAGAGTCTACTCTAAACAAGCTTTGAGGGATGCAGAGAGTGTGGATCTAAAGGCAGAGGGTGTACTGCGGTCGAATAATGAGTCCATCTCTTAGCTCTGAGAAGTGCTCATCATTGTGATATTTTACAGGATAGATCACACAGCTAGAGTAAATCTCACTAATCTCACTCAAGAATTGCAGAGAAGAATAAGAAGATGCATTGAATCAATATTCACTCATAAACTCAAAAATGGTAAAATTTGTAGTATAATCATACATCAGTTGTAAGCTGGCACTGTGAAACTGAATAATAACTCAATACTGTCAAATGAATTCGAATTAGCCTAAGGTCATTCGAATTCTCCTCAATGTGTGGCTTGGATAGCATTGGAGACATCACCCAATCAGTGGTAGTAGTCACAAATAGTCAAATATAATTCAAATGAGTCTAACTGAGTCGAACTGAGCCATGTGAGCATAAATCAAGGGAAGGAGACTCCAAGGAGGGCGCATGAGGCTGTCAGTAGGTCAAGTGGCACTCCGATACAGACAACTGGAAGCTACAGGCAGTTAAATTGAGCAATAAATGCATGAACTGGGAAATCAATGCTGCAACTGACTGTTAGAATCCAAGTAGGTGTAGTAGGGCGCATTTGTCATCCAGGTGAAGAAAACAAGGCGCACTAGGTAGGTAGGAGGGCTACTGAGGGCTAAAAACAGGTTCTAGGGGCTGAAAATAGGCTCCAGGTGCTGGGGAGACTACCATACTGACGACTGGATGCATGCAGTATGCATGCATGCAAATATAAAAAATGATGGTGAGAATATTCCAACAATCATCGAAGGTCATCGTTGGGCGTAACTCGCCACAAGGGTTAACCCAAGTGGTCTAAATAAATTGCCTATAAATGTCATCCCTAATGTTTTGGTTCAATTCTTGCATGATGGGGAGAAGGCGACCAAGAGCATCTAGGGAATATTTGAATGAAGGGATCTGGTCCATTTGAATTCCTACGGACTCCAAAAGAGTTGAGACCCCCGCGGACCAACACCAAGCCCGACCTGGGGAACTAGAAGAGGCAATATTCGTTAAGGAACAATACGCCAAGAACGGGTATCTATCCCACCCCTTCGCTTAGTCGGTGAAGCTTTGGACTTGATGCAAAAAGAGATCAAATTGAACACTGTCTCAAGTTGGAAGGGCTGAGCACCAAACTCCTCCAAGATGATCTGTTGAGGGACTGCTTGTTTGCATCTGATGATGCACTGGAGGAAAAGGGTTTGGAACCTCTCAACAGAGGCCTAGTTAGACTCGAGTAAACAAGGCCCTCAAACTTCCAAACCATAGAGCACAATAGGTTGGATGAAGGAGTCCATGAGAGATATCTTGGATGACATGTCCTGAAAATGGTATTAGATGCATTGTCTCTCAAGGAGGGTTAGGGATCTGTATCCCTAGTTGACCCCAAACTGGAGGTCTTGTCACAAACTGAACCGGGGTCCAGAGAACTGCACACCCAGGTATGTGTAGGTGCTAACTATCTCAATCTCTTCCCCTCTAAAGAGGAAATGCAAGTTCGAGAGGGTTTTCTTCATCCCATTGAAGATCATAACCTCAGTTTTACTTAGGTTGATCATCAATTGTCGAAGATCACATAAAAGAACGAGGGCATCCAACTGTCTCTGCAACCTTCCGGGGATGTGGCTAAGAGAACCACATCATCTGCAAAAAATAGAATTGATATCAAGACCTAGTGAAGGAGACATCCGTCGTTGGCTTGGATATGGTCATGGAGAAAATCCTCCAACTCATCAATATGGATCCCAAATAATGTGGGGGACAAGGAGCAACCCTATTTGACCCCGATGATACTCTGGATAAAATCTGATATCCGGTGAGTTGGCGAAGAGGGCTAAGGACCAACTCGTATAGGTGCATAATGGATGTTAGTAGGGTCTCCGATATGCTACTATCTTTGAGCCTCTAAAATAGGAGCTCCTGAGGGACATAATCAAAAGCTTTTCGAAAGTCTACAAAGCAATAGTAGACTTTCGAAGAGCGGTGTTGTGCCTCCTCAATAATGGCTCTGAGCATGGAAATGTGATCAATGGTCTGATGAGCGGGCTTGAATCTTGCCTGCCCTCTTATTTTGAGGCATCTCTCCTCGAGCTCTCTAGAAAGCTTCATATTGAGGACCGTCTCATAGAGATCCGAGAATGTGTGGTCTACCATGATCATTTAGTAGCTGTTGGGATTTGTGCCAGGACCCAATTTGTGTATCGGGTGAATGGTGTGATGTGACCATGTTGGTGGGAAAGCTAAACGGACTACGTGGTTGAAGAGATCAGCCAAGTAGTTGTTTAGAGTGTGGAGACCATGCTTGAAGAACTCCGATTGGAAGCCTTCCTCATCCATTGCTTTGCTTGTTTTCATTGCCCAAAATGCCTCTCAAATATCTCGAGATGAGAATAAATAGCATGAAGAGGGTGGGTAGGTAACCTAAATCAAGGGCTGCCTGGGGACATCATTGATCATAGAGAGTGGAGGTATGAGCAAACATGGATGTAGGATTAAGATCAGATGGAAGGGGGAAGTGGCATGGGAAAACAATGTGCCAGAAATGTTTTAGAGAGAGTCTAAGGGAAGCACACAATTCATGTCTCCTCTATGAAATGAAGAGGCGTTTCTTGTGGTGGAGGAGGCAATGACAAGAGGCTTGAAGGTTGGGATAAGAGGGGAGATCGCGAGAGAAGGCATGCCAGAGCTGATGATGGAGTGCTTTACATTCTAAGTCATACCAACGATCCACGGGATAGGATCTATGTTTAGGGGAAGAGGACTGAGTAACGAAGGGATAAGACTTTAAGGAGGCATCCCAAATGGTGGATGGAAGGTAGGCGGACTTGGTAGAGGTAGAGTCAAGGAAATAGAATAGGGATTCAGAAGGGAGCATTTGACGAAGGTAGGATGAGAAGATATCGGGGTCCCCTTTGTAAAAAAGGACAATGGTCCAAGGTGGGCCCGAGGGGGGTGGGATTAAGGGAGGGGGAATAACTTGGAGGGAGAAGGAGAGAAGGACATGATCGGCTAGGGGGATGGGGGTGATCGAAATATGGCGAATGTGTGGAATCAGATCCATACTGGACATGACATAAGCCACTATGCTAGCCCCCCTTCGATGAGGGTGACATGTGTAGTGGTCAAACTTAGGGAAACAAGAGAGGCCATTGAGGACCAAAAGCTCTGAGATTCCCCAAGCCTCAAAAGGTGTCCGCCAAAGTCACCTAACATGAGGACATGGGACACAGAGGACATAGGAATATGAGTATCTGATGTGGACATAGTGACCCCCAAAATTAGGACACGAAGGATACATTATATATATATATATATATATATATATATATAAACATTTAGATCCAATTTTTTGTAGAAACTAGAACATTTACAAATATTCAACAGAAATTACAATCAATGCACATTACACATTCACAAATCACAATGCATATGTCAATGATAGACCTAACTAAAACCCCCATTAGTGGAAAGGGATAGGCCTCACTCTACTATTGAAACAAGGGAAAAGGCTGATGATTGGCTTCCCCCGCTCCCACTATTTGATGCCCGCGAGAGGCATAAGAAATCCAACCAAAATAGGACTATTTCTATTTGATTAGATTACATGGATGGGGGCCACACCCTATTATTATCTTTTCACGTTACTAAACACCCTTTATATTTTAGATTATGCCACTTACAATGATGATGCCACTTAGATTGAATGTCATGGGTAGGAATAGAAATAAGGGGTAACCTCCCCTATGTGAAATGAATCCCCTTGTGATGTTGTTTGTGGAATATGCCCCCACAAAATACTTATTGGTGTGTTCCATGACTTGATTTGAGAGGCTAAGAGCCAAACAATGTAATATGTAAATGTACATGGAAGAATAATAAAAATACATCACAACTAAGAACCAAACAATGTAATATGTTAATGTATATGGAAGAATAATAAAAATACATCACAAACTGTAGATAAAGAAGGATGACAAACACGGGGGGCTATACTTCCATCAGTGTAGTGGTTTCTCACACTCAAAATTCCTCATTAAGTCATCAAAATCAAAATGTATTACATAGATGTTGGAATGCCATTGGAAAATACAAAAAGGGGTAGATCAAGATGGAAAACCTTCTAATGCTCTTCACTTGCAAAAAATCAAGCCTCATCGAAAAATGTGAATGAATGAGGGTAAACTTATTTTTTTATAGTTTTTTGGGTTAGAAGTGTCATGTTTTAGGGACACGACTTGACACGGTGCTAGACATGTCCTAAAACAGGACATGTCCAAAACATTTTGTCCGACACCGTGTTAGGACCTGTCTGTGTCCAACATGATGACATGGGACACGATGGCCTATATGGACGTGTATGATATCATATGTGTCCGCCTTAAGCTGTAACTGTTAGAATTTTGATACTTCCAAGATGGTTATGTTATATCTTCAAACGATTTATATTATTATCACAATAACCATATGCAAAAGGATCACTGAAAGATAGACAAGCACAACATAACAAGAGAACACAAATATTTACCCTGGGTAAACCCTCTCACGAGAAAAACCCAGCAAAACTTCTTCAGTATAGATTCATCAGAAAGTCCAATGTTAATCTCGTACAATAACCCGAGAACAAGATACAATAGAGACCCCGAGAAAATATGTCTTAAATGCAACTACTCTTTCTCCCAAGCGAACTTGTCCTTCTGCCTCTCCTCGTGCGAACTTGCTTGAGTGAGATGATGCACCAAATGCGCTAGGCGCCACTCTATTTATACTAGTTACAAAACTGGCCTTTTTACCTAACTAGGCCGACTTGACTTTCCCTAACTGCGTTGACCTGACTGGGGCTGTTTTTACCCATTGTTTGGGGTAGACTGCCCATTGTTTTGGGAAGTTTACCCACTGAGGTGACTTGTCTATTTTACATGATTTCTTTTATGGATTTTACATAATCAAATACAATATGAATATTCCCCGAAGGAAGTACAATAAAAATACAATAAGAATATCTTCCGAAGTTACATTCTTCAACAGTAACAAGACACACTGAGCACACTGAGAAGGAGGGGGGTGAACAGTGTGTATAGCTTTTTTTTCAACTTTAACAATCATCAACAACTTATTCAATATTACGCAGAGTACATTATTCATTGATGCATTATCATATTATCATTATATCAACAATTATATCTCATCATCACATATCATCATATCATCATCACATAAGAAGCATAGCAAAACACAGTATACAAGATTTTTACGTGGAAACCCAAGTCCTGGGGGAAAAACCACGGAAGCCTTTATAGTAATAGTTTTTCCAGCAACAAATGGAAGGAGGCAACAACCCCCTTGTTACAATGACTTCAATTCTCTAGCTACAACTGGAAGGGGGCTACAACCCCCTGGTTTACAGGCTACAACCTGAAGGAATCCTTAGCTCCCTAGATTTCCTTGCCCCATCCTTCCACCCTGATTGAAGATAGAACTACTGAACCAGTGACGAAACAAAGAAAAATGACGTCCTTCCACAAGTGCAACTTAGCAAATTTGATTAGTGCCTTAAGAGATGGGCTAAGAGGTCTTAGAAAAGGACTCCCTAGGGGACTTAGAGGTTTTTGGCACTTACTGAAAATACCCAAGTGTTGGAAATCTAAAATTTGAAGTAGAGTGACAGGATTAATTTTTTATGTTTTTTTTATTTAGTGAGGGTTTGATTGATTTTTAGTTACCGCAGACAATGGATGGAATAAGAGAAAATACTAAATATGATTTGAGGGCTTACCTGGATCCCGCTGGTTGTTGTAGATCCTTTCTCCTTACTCAACAACACCATATAGATTGAGTATCAATTCCCGAACAACCAATGAAATCCACAAGTGCACACTTCCAAAGACAAAGAGATCACTGCAAGCATATGCAATTACAACAATCAAAATGAATTTAACAAAACAATTGAAATGGCAAGGCAAGAATGATAACAGATAAATAGCCGAAGCAATAGATATCCAAGATGTTGATAAACTCCCTGAAGCAATCTCGCCCAAGTGAGAAAGGGAGTCCCCTCTCTAATTCGCACTTGTCCAAAATCGCCCTCCTGTCAAGGCAATGTTATAGAAATATGCTTGGAAGAAAATACTAGATCTAGTGGTAACAGAAGCACGGGAAGAAGAGAAACTCATCACCATAAGAAATCCTAAGAAAAGAGCCAAAAATGTTTTCTGTTTTCTATTAGAAAATCGCCCTCCTGTCCTGACATGTTCTAACAAAATTGTGAACATCCTTAAATAAAGTGTGCCAGTAATACCCTACTTGCATGATTTTGGCAGCAGTGGTTCTAGGAGCATAATGACCAGTGTTGCACATATCGGCGATATTTCGAATATATCGGATACATCGTCGAGTTAAACCCCCATCCGATATATCGGATCTGAAATATCGCGATATTTTCGATATTTTCAATGTGTTGGGATACATTGAATATATCGCGATAAATTAGGAATATTTCGCGATAAATTATTAGAAAATATTGGACTGCTGACCGAAATTGCCAAAAAATTGCCCGAAATTGTGTTTTAAGTTTACAGGTTGGCTTTTTATGAAGTTAGAGTAGGTGATTTCCAGAGTAAATGAGGTCATGGATTTCAAATTTTCAATGCATTGATGTCTGTATATTTGAACTTATTATCGACAGAATTTACAATATCTGTCCTAGATCCTTGTCCTATTTGACCATGACCATGATCAATGTACACTATGCCATCCAACACCAAATGGACCAGTTATAGAGGTGAGTCCAGATTTGATGGCAAATTTCTACAATGATATAAATTATTTGAAGTTGGATTGAAAGATTCTATTAAGTCCTTTCTCCACCCTCTTTGTCTACATCATGTCATCTCCACTATAATAAAGTTACATTCTTTGCAAGGGTTTCGTTAAAGTCTTATGAATTTCATCTTCCTTGTGTATTTCTTATAGCATATAGTTGGTACTTTCAGTTGGAAGCAGGGCAAGCTGTATCCCTCATTCATGTTGTTATCTCTGTGTGCACTATCATCTTCGTAGACAACCAATCAGGAGGGGATTGTATCAAGTCATTTGTGCTTTCTTCCAATGCAAAGTTTTTGTATCATCCTATCAGGAACATATTTCAGTATTTTCAGTTTAGTAACGATATATGACCACTTGACATCTTATGCATCTTATTTATTTGTTGTACCATCAAATTTATGTAGCAATGTGTCTATTTGATGTTTTTGCTTTAAATGTTTTAAAAATTGAAAAAATGAGTATTTTTGCATTTTTTTGAGGTCTTCTGACATTTTCCGAGATTTTCTGCCGATACCACCGAGAAGTTATATTCCGGACCCTCGTCGATACTTTCCCTGAGATGATATATGCAACACAAATAATGACCCCCACATAATCTAGAATGCATTTTTTTATGATGGCCAATGATTCATCGGGATTTACGCATTTCAATATGATTCCATTGAGATTTCTCCAACCCAAACCATCTTCAGTCAAAACATATTTTGAGGCTTTCAGTCTAAGGGCTCTTCTTTGATGGTCCACTAAATGGTCTGGACATGATAAATATCTTAAGTAGAAAACAATGTCCTATACCATTCATGTTCCTGATCTTTGTAATAGATCATATCATCATTGCACTACTACTACTACTAACCTCTTCTTGATGATTCAAGGTGTATCCATTTCCTTCGGTTAGAAGCTGGGCTAGACCTTGACCTTTTGCAATCTTGATTGGCTTAATCTCTAAATCATACTCCTGGATTCTTGAGATCCAATTTCCTATAATACTAATACTGTCAGATTGAGACAAAAACATCCTTAACTGCTTGATATGGGACATAGGCCATGATCTTAGAATATTCGATATACGTTCGAAAGTGTTTCAAAGATTTGACGGTGACCAAGGCATATGCTTGCTTCTCAGTTGTGGTATAATTCAACTCTGTGTCTCTCAAATTCTTGCTCATGAAAGCTATGGGTTGCTCATGATTATCTTTTGTTCTTTTGTAACAAAACACCGGCTATGGTATTCTTCGAAGCATAGGAATTAATCAGGAAGTCTTTATTATAATCGGGGCATACTAAAACAGGTGAAGTTGATATGGCCGCCTTTAATTTTTCAAAGGAGGTTGAACAAGCCTTGTCCCAAACATACTTGACATCCTTCTTTAATAAGGCATTTAGGGGTTTAGCCAACTCAGCCAGATTTGAGATGAATCTCCTAACAAAATTTATCTTTCCGAAGAAATATTTGAGAGTGCTAACATCATAAGGCGCATGAATAGCTTCAATGGCTTGGATTCTTTCATGATCAATGCGAATTCCATTTTTGGAAACAATATGCCCTAATAATTTACCTTCGTTAATACCAAAATTATACTTCTTTGGGTTTAGAGAAATTCCAAATTTCCTACACCGTTCAAATTTTTTTCTGAGATGACTAACATGATCACTTCTTTCTTTTGAGAAAACAGTCAAATCATCTTGGTAAATCTCAATGATCTTTCCCATTAAATTACTGAATGCTTGATCCATTGCCCTTTGAAATGTTGACCCCGCATTCAATAATCCAAAAGGCATTCGGATATACTCATATGTTCCCCAGGGTGTTTTGAAAGTTGTTTAGCCTCTGTCCTTCTTTTTAATTTGCACTTGGTTGTGTTACCGGATGAACTAGCAGGGATAGTATTCGATGAACAAATACGGGAGCAAGTGGCCACTGTCACCTTCGTCACTCCAAACTACTTCAGAGAGTCGGAACCTCCAAGGGGAGAGCCCTTCAATGGTCTGCAAACACTTAAAACAAGGAAACTATGTCTTCTAGAAGACCAAGTTAGTGACCAATGCCTTGGTCAATATGATAATATGAATGAAAAAGACATACTAATTAAGAAATGTGTTTGTAGATGCAAGAATAGGTATAGCAATTCAGAATGTGTACTTTCAAGATATGTACGATTGACTTCAATAACATCCAATCATGTGACACTAAGTCATTCAATACATTTCCAATGCCAAGTTAAAGGTCTGATGTAATAGTACAGCAGTATAAAAACAGTACTAACAGCAATATGTAATAACGATAGGTTAAAAGCAATATGAGTGTTAAATGTATTCCAGTGTAGATTTCAACAATTAACCCCTTTCCAAGACAACCAAATATGAGCAGTTTCAGACTGTATTGAGAACGTTAGCAGCAGTTTGACAGTCACTTCAATAGCAGTTTATAACAGTAGAAATTAAGCTTGAGATATGTGAAATAATATAACTAACACCACTCCCAATTTAAACCAATTGTATCTTCAACTTTCATGCATTAAACATAAACTTTTAGACTGTAAATCAGCTTGTAATCAGTGCTATTTGCAGACCTCTTTATCAACAGTGGCAGCCTTTAATATAATTGCAAAAATGTGTAATTAAAATCTGACTTTGATGTGCCTTTGTGTGCAGGCAAGAGGACAAGTTTGAGCACTGTCAAATGTGGACATTCTGCAAATTTATTGCAGACCTAAATGCAGCAGGAGGACAGCCTGTTTGAGGGTTGTTTGAACCTTGGAGAGACCCCCAAATGGAGGCCGAGCCTTTCCTAGGACTGGCCGAGGGTAGTAAGAGGAGGAAGATGGAAGAAGAGGAGGAGGAAAAAGAGAGGGCGAGGTAGAGGAGAAGTGGAGCGAAGGGGTAAAGAAGGAGGGGAAGGAAGGGTGACTTTAAAGAGAGGGAGATCGAAGGCTTTAGGAGGTTTAGAGGTGAGGTCGCTAGGGCAGAAATAGGACTGTTTAGGGCTAGGTTTTTCAGACTTAGAGTTTCAGATTTAGGCTTTTCTTTTGACAAAAACAAATTAAAAACCTAATTACAAAGAAAAACGAAGAATTAACCTAAAAATAATATTTGCACATTTACAATTAGGGTTTTTAGGAAATTTTTGATATTTTTAAATTTTTAGGGCTTCCTAAATTTTTTCCCTTGGGTTTTTAGGGCTAAAGAAGGCAGGGCGAAATTGTAGGAGAGAGGACCAAAATTTTTGGAAGGCCAAGTTTTTTTTTTGGGATTTTCTAGGGTTTTTAACATAAAATTGCAGACCTAATTCTAACTCTAATTCTACCATGAAAATGCAAATTTACACATAAAAATACAAGTGAAATTTAGTAAAAGTTGATAACTGAGGGTTTTAATGGATGTTACCCCAAACCCTAGCCTTAGAGGAAGGTGACCAACCTTCCTCTTGGAGGTGCTTCTCCTTGTCAACTAGGTTAGGGCTTTTTGGAACAACCTCTAGGGTTGGTTTCAAGAGTATAAACTAGGGCGAAGTTGAAGCTCCAAGGTCAAACTTCATAAAAACCTCCTCTTGGGAGCGTTTTTACTATGTATGCAATGAGGATAAAAAGGCATGCAGAAGCCCTATTCAAAGAGAATGTATCCCTAGGGCTACCATTCAATCATTCAAGATGCAAAATTTACCTACCATTCATCAAACAAACTTTAAAATGTAAAGACTTACTTGAGCATGAGTTATTCCAACCATTCTAGCATCCACAAAGCATTATCAAGACAAAGAAAGCATCCAATTTCATCCAAGAGCAAGAAAAATCATCCCTCCAAGAGGCGCGCATCACTTCATAAGGCCCTTCTAGGGTAAAAGAGTAGCATAATGAATTTTACCCCATAAGTTGTGTGTAAAAATGAAGTGAGGAGATTATATTTATATGATTTCACACTCACTTTTTAAAAAATAACTAGGCCTACATGCCTTAAAATGCAATTTAAAATTATAACATGTCAACTTAAAATTATAACATAAAATAATCAAATCTATAGGTAACTTGGGGCATTTTCTCCAGAGTTTACCAAAAAATGACTAAAATGGCTAATATTGAGCAAAATACTCCAAATTGAAGGCTGGAGTAGGCAAGGGGGGGACGTCATACCCCATCTAATCCCAATAGTGCTGATAATCCCTCAACGCGCCCCCCAGAACAAGCAGTACGACCTGGTGAGGATGATGACGTCATCCTTGGAAGAGGCCCAAGGAGAGAGGGCGCTATGCTGTAGAGGGACCAGGAGGGTGCCTGAGGTGACCTGGAAGAGAGGCAAGAGCCTCACAACAAACGGAACTGTCACCGGAGTAGTGGAACAAGTGGGGGGTCATGTGACCCAGTGACCCACCCCTAGGAGCCCCAGACACCAACCTTAGGGCTACAAGCCCTATAATGAGGGAGTCAACCATGCCACTAAGCCATAGTACTCCTAAGAGAAGGACCAAAAGTTCTAGCCATAACCTCACTCAGAAAATGCTGGATATCAACCCTCCTGGTCTGAAAAAAATGACTCTCTCTCCCTGGGGGCACATCTGAAGGTGCACTGGTATTGGTACCATGTAACAGGTTGTAACATGAGAACCCATCGAACATGGATAACTTCCCAACACCAGTGACACTTTGCAGTAGATTTTCCATATTAGGCAAAGGATAATTGTCTTTTAATGAAGCTTGATTTAGGTTCCTAAAATTTATGCAAATTCTAATTTCACCATTCCTTTTTTGCACGATTACTGGATTTGAGACCCATGTAATGTGCCTCACTGGTCTAATAATTCCGGTTGCCAACATCTTCTCCAACTCTTTCTTGACTAAAGGAGCCAACTTCAGATTGATATTGCGAAGTTTTTGCTTATAGGTTTAGCTCCTTCTTTCAACGGGATTGTGTGTTGGATAACAATTTCGTCATAAGTTTTAAGTCACCATAGTTCCACACAAAGACATCTTTGTCCTCACGAATCAAATTTTCAATCGCCCTACGCTCTTCTCTGGAAGTGTTCTTTCCAATCCTGACCATTTTTGGAGAAACATGGGACCCTACATTTATCTCTATTATTTCATCAATTGGTTCAACTCTTCTCCCCTTATACTCATCATGCCTATTAAAGTTCTTTTCCAAAGGAAGGGCAACCTCCATAATATTAATATCTGACAAAGATTGAGATTGTCCGCCTAGCTAATCCTCAAAACTAATGGTGTGATTTTTAGACTCATCCATGTTTTTAAGAAATCGGATAATTTGAGCATCATTATCAAAAACCTGCCAATAATCTTGATTGTCTGGAACAAATGGCCTAAAAATGATCTCCACCTTGCAGTTTCGTTCAGCTAACTCATCAGTGATCTCAAAAGTGCTAGCTACAACAACTAGCCCATCTGCAAGGGAATTCTCATTCCTTGGGACGACCTTAATTGAAAAAGCATCAAAAAGTTCGATCGCATCCCAAACTGTGTTCCGATAAGCCCGAAGTCTATCATTCTTGGTAGCAAATTGATTCTTTATTTGGGAAATTACAAGATCAGAATCACCCACCACACTTATGCATTTGATCTTCATATCTCGGGCAACTTCTAATCCTAAGAGCAAGGCTTCATATACAGCTACATTGTTAGTACAATCAAATTCTAAGCGAAACGAGTGTACACTCTCTTCTCCAGTTGGTGAAGTCAATACTACACCAGCCCCAACCCCATGTCTTGAGCTAGCACCATCAAATTGCATCTTCCAAACTTGACTAGGGGGAAAAGGTTGTTGTTTTACTTCATCCCAATAATTAGTTAGCTGTAATGTCCCGTTTTTGACAAGCTAGGGAATTAACTAATGATTGATGCCACCGAGATAAAAGAAGACCTTGAGCAGTGATATTATGTCATTAGTAGATAAAAGGGGACCACCTAAGCGAGAATCAAGTGACATGCATGACATGCAAGCCATAAATCAAAATGCATGTGTCATGCGTCATTTAAGTTGCAGCATGCAGTAAAAAGAGAATAAAAGAAGGCAAATCGACTTTTCTAGCATGTTTATGTTATTATTCACTTTTGGAAAAGAGATTCGAGAGCTCTGAGAGTGCATTGGGGTTGAGGGCACATTGCCTTAACCAACTAGTGGATTCGGTAGCAAAATCTATCTACCCTAGTCACTTTCGAGGATAGATCAATCAGATCTATCGCAACACTTCAATACTACAACATCTTTATCAGTCTTGCAGGGATTCAGAGATCCACAGCTGTATCTTCATTCATAGAAGGCGCATTATTCTAGCATATTGTGAGGGCGTTGTTGTCACATTTATAGTAAGCTGGGAGATAGTATCATTTCCAGAGTAGTTGTCACAGCTCGAGCCAGTCCTTTACATGAGATGAGCATTCATATTCCATGATGATCAGTGACAAAGTACATATAGAGGTAGCTAGACTGTGTGGAGCAGTATTATCAGTACATCCTTGTCATTTCTGAGCCCTCTTCATGATCCTAGAGGGATATTTGCTAGACTATGATTCAATTTTGTCAGAGTAGCAGAGCCGCTAGCTAGTATTTTCCCTTGCCCATGGAAGTCCAAGTTGGTATGCATGATCATTTTTTAGAGATAGGTATATGGTTGAGTAGGTTTACAGGTTGTATTTGGGGTATATTCTTTTGTCTCTCTTGTTTATGGTAATAACTGTGACTATGCATGGTAGTTGACAGTGGTGATATGTTATATGCTCTAGTTTATATGCTCTAGTTGTTGTCATGGATTTGTGTCATGAGTTGTCTGACAGTTTGAATGTAAGGCCTTTTCATAGGATCAGTAGTTGCTTACCTTATGCAGACTTAGCCTTGCCTTTGCTATGTATGGCATCACCTTTTCACTTCCTTCCATCAATTTGTTTCTTCCATTTTTGATCTTTGACCTTTGACTTGGACCTAGACTTGTGAGATCAAGGACCCTTCCCCCACTTCGACCTCTATGTTGGATAGACTCCATGTTTACTTTGTGTCTCGACTCTAGAGTGTGTGGCTTGGTCCCTTCTCGTCTGTTGGTATGATGCCTTGTGGATTGGCTGTGTGGCCACTGTCACCGGATTGTCTTCCTTTAGTCCTCAAAACAAGTACTCCCCAAAAATGCATTGGAACACATAAATGCTATATCTAAAAGGATGCAAGGCCAACTACAATAAGTTGTGTGTTTAAACACTAGGTCTAAATGAAATCAAATAAAATCTTCCGTAGCTAGTTAGTGGCCAAGGGATGAGCACTCATCTTTTGTATGATGTAAGGCCATTTGCCCCTACAGGGCAACAGGGTGGTCACTGCGTCGCACCTATGGATGGTGGCGGGAAATGTAGGTAAGATCGAGTCATTATCTGGGGCCCACAAGGCTATCTAGGGCACCTACCCTTGGAGGTTGGCTAGTGAAAGAATGATCAATTGTTAAATGTGAAATGTTGCAAAAATCTATGCTAATGAATGTTATAAAGGATGCTTATCTAGAGTCTAATGGAGACCTTCTAAGCACTCTACCCATGTGTGAGGCACCGCCATTCCCTAGTGTTTTCTATCCTACAAATGTCTGAGTGGATTCCCTTTTTCCCTTCTTTCCGAGAGATCACAGTGTCAAGGTTTACCAAGTCTAATCCCCTTGTCCTAGCCTTCACCATCATAAAAAGAAAGAAAACTACTCAATTCAGATTCGTTTTAATGTTGTCTTCTTGGTTGTCTTATTGCTTCAGATCTGATTAGTTACTTGCAGCAAGAAAAAGCCTATGAAATTTTTGTCCCAAGAAAATTTTCCAGTTTTCTAACTTAGTTATAATGGTGAAGAATGAAGTTTTTCAGAAACTTTTTTGAGTGGAAGAAGTAAGGAAAGAGATCTTTCAGACCGAGTGCCTTCGAGATGTTATGTAGGCTATGGAGTCAATTGCCCTTCCTAATTGACAAAACTTGGTTAAATCTGCAAGTTCAAAGAAGTTAGATAACAGCCTTCAAATCAATACCAGCTGAGGTCCTTGAGGGCGCCCTTGCCTTAGCTTGGCTCAATCGAACCACCCAAAACACAAAGAGGTTAAGGAAATCTAAGTGATTAGGATTCAATCAATCAAGTTAGACATATGCATGGATAAGAAATCAAATCTGGAAATGGAAGTAGAAGAAACAATTCAGATACAGACAAACTTCCTATTTAATCAAAGAGGCATTCACAATCTATGAGTATTTTCTTGCATAAAACAAGATGAAATTATACCTCATATGTTATAGCTAGTCACCAAGATTCACCATAGAAAGCATAGATCGGAAATCCATCAACACCATCAAGTACAAGGGCATTTGCACACAATTCTTTTCAGAAATTACTATAGTATCCTCGTTCCAGAACTTCAACCCCCACAATGGTGGAGGTCTCTTCCTTTTATAGAACAAGAAGAGCTTCAATACCATGGTCCAAATACCATGGGCAAATACAAGGAGTCGTTTACAAAACCATGGGCTCAACTCAGCAAGTGCACCCCACTTGGCTGAGTTGGCCCTCTCAAAAATCGCCCCTCTCATTGTGGGCCTCAAAAATGTTGAAGTAGATGCCAGATAGGACCAAGATGAATGCCTCATTATGCTAGATAGCTGAAGTGGACTGCAATGTCAAGTTGTGAGTGATATGGAGCCAAGCAATGCACCCCTCTTGGACAAATGCGCCCCCCTGAAATCCAATCTTTTGATATGGTTGAGAAAAATGCCAAAAGTGGGGTCTGGATGCCATGTAGCTGATGAATAGATGCCTCATCATGGTGCTGATTTGCTGAAGTGGAAGAATTTGACCAATTGTTGAAGATCTCAGCCATACAAATTGATCCCTCTTGGTCAAGTGCGCCCCCCTTCAAGTCAACTTTCTCATGTGGGCCATCAAAATGTGCCAAGTGATCAAACATTGGCCCAAGAGATGTCCATGTAATGTTTAAGGAGGACCCACCATGCCAAATTTTCAAATGATTATTTTTTGCAATAGCTGAATTATTCACTTAGCCAGACTTGGGCATTTTTTTAAATCAAATTAATTTATTAATGCCTATTAATCCAAAATGATGAAACCATGTGAAATGTGAGGGTGAAATGCCTTTCATGATGTTCAATTAACCATTGAAGATCATATCAATCAAAACTATGGTTGAGATCCCTCTGAAAAGGCCATTTACAATATGATCCAAATAATTAAATATGGACTTAGGCATTTTTTAAATTAAACCTTAGGAAAATGTCTAATCAATTGCCTATTAGTCCAAATATGCATGAAACCAGGGATGGAAGGATAAAATTAGATTCAATAGCTGAATGATGATGACCTAAGTGTATGCTCTGCAGTCCGGTCTGGTTGACTAAGTCAAATTTCTCCATTGACCAAGTCAAACTACTAAAAAAGTCAAACTTGGTCAAACTTGACCAATGAAGCTCCGGACCTCTGAATATCTCTGGAAGGAGGATTTTGATATCTCTAATGCTTTGAATTGATGAAGTATTGAAGTCAAAATTACACAATATATTGTTTACATGAATCATCACATAACCTAATTCATCATGATGCATAAGTTTCATAAGGATTATAGTGGTTAATGTTTTAGGAACACATCAAAATATTTACAAGGATTAGTTCTTCCTTGGATGAAGTGGATGGATGATCCACTTCATCCAAGGATTAGTTCTTCCTTGGATGAAGTGGATGGATGATCCACTTCATCCAAGGATTAGTTCTTCCTTGGATGAGGTTGGTCAAGTGAATTGGCCTGGGTTGATTGAATGACTCAAGATGTGGGAGGCAAGGAACCTCTATGATCTCCACCATTAGTGCGGACAATAGGGATGTGTCTTAACAGGGATTGTGTTATGAGGTATTTCCCTTTGACCTTAGCAATTAAACTTCCCTTTATTCTTTTATTTTTGCTTTATTTGCTCCCTTTTCTTCCTGTACTTTTGGATGAGGAGACCTTAGCCTTGATTTTTATTGAAGGCATATGCAAGTAAAACTTGCAAGCTTTTCTTTTGACTGCTTGATTTTTCAATATTCTTGGTCACTCTTGATTTCTTTTGGATTTGGTACATATTTTCTTTTTCACCAGCTTTTGGTAGAAGTAATCTTGGAGTGGGAGCTTGTCTTCAAATGCCCTTTTTGAAGCATTACAGGGGAATGGCCTTCTTGTTTCATATCTAAGGGGAAACATTGCTCAATGGTAGTTCTTCCTGACTATTGACAGCCGGCTACGAGGATCTATCTAAAAGTGTCCTCTATTGAGGATTCACTACAACATAAGTGGGCCCAAGACATAGGGAAGACATGGAGGCATTCATGGTGAAGGGGACTCAAAGGGGGAGATCAAAAGTCACTCTATTGGCCTTAAGCCAAAGGGTTACAACACAAGGTGGAATGATATGAGTAAGATGGAAGGGTCAAATGTGGAGCCAAAGAAAAGGGGTAATCCTTGTAAATACCAAGAGCTATTTTGGTTGTTGATGTGTAAACAAAACAAAAATCTGTCATCCTTATTAGCCTATAATCAATACTAACAGCTATACTCATCAAAACAATTCATTGTCGTGTAACATGAAACATAGTGAGGTAAAACATCAATACAAAGCATAATCATAATGAATCCTCAGGCATGGCATGGCATGGCATGGAAACACATCATGGCATGAACAGACATCATCTCTTGGCTAAGTTGCCAGGGTACTTGGGTACTGGGACGGGTACGGGTACGGGTATGCCACTTTTTGAAATAGGGTACTTGGGTACGTCGGGGTACTGTAGACATATATATATAATTTTATAAATTTATAATTAATAATTATATTAATATATTTATAATTAAATATAAATATAATTAATAAAACTGAAAATTAAGCTAAATTAAAATTATTAATTATTAATACGAAAAAATTTAAAATTGAAAAACTTTAAAACAATGAAACAGAAAATTTAAAATTTAAATTAGACTATTAGTATTACAGACTTTTAACATACTCTGCTGATTGGTATTAACTATTAAGGGTACTTATTATCCCTTTTTCATAAAGGGGTTGTTATACCCACTGGAAGTGAACTAAGACAAAGAAAGGTAGACATCCCATAGCTACTATCCCTAATATATTATGAAAATCCACCATCATTCAATACTAGGATATCATTACATGAATCAAGTACCCAAGACATATATCAGCTCTGTCAACCTGTAACCCCCTGCTGAACGTGTGTGAATGTGGACACCCATGACAAAATGGGGGGTAACAGGTAGCAAACTGAAGTAGTTATCATGTGATTGTATGCGTAATAAGAAACTGAAATAGTTACCATATGATTGTATGCGTAGTAGCAAACTGAGATAGTTACCATATAATTGTATGCTAAGTCCTTGTGTCCTTGTATGTTCATCATGTACAGGGTTATATATAGCTGATTGTCCAGACTTCTAAACTGGAGCTGCCTGAGTGTCTTTTCTCTGTTTGTTATTCAAAAAGTGTTCTTTGGCCCTGATGTATGTTGTTGGTGATATATCTCATTTTATCAGTAAGTCTTACTGAACTTGAAAAGGATCCTCTGCTAGCAGTGCTTGTTATGCTTGGAAAATGAGTTTCTGTGCATTGTCTTTGTCTTTGTCTTAAATCTGTTCTATCATACAGGGTGTTTCAGTTGGAGAATGGAGTTTCAGTTGGATAAGTTTTGCATTAGGATAACACATTGAATAGATAACACTGTTTGACAACGAAACATACTGTAAATATATCATAATTTCCATAGTAAAATAACATCTCGTCATGTGAAGTTAAAATTTGTATTTCATTGAAAATAAGAGTCATGACTCACATGCATTAGGATAACAAATTTACTGTATAGTGTATTAGTAATTAGTAATTAGTAATAAAATAAGTTAATAAGTAATAAGTAATACTAATAACCGTGAAATTTCCAGTCTGCGCTTCAATTTCATGCCCGGAAGTACCCTAAAATCCGTGACCAAGTACCCGGTACTTGGGTGAAGTACCCGGTACTCCCAGAGGTACCAGTCCCGGTACCCGGTACGGCGGTACGGGTACCCGGTAAGGGTACGGGTGCCCAACCCCCCGGTACGGGTACCCTGGCAACTTAGTCTCTTGGCATTCTTATCGTTGTTCTTCTTCCGTGGGCACATAAGTCAGGGTCTCATCATCACACCTGAAACAAAAATAGGTGCAAAACCCCCCATACTGTATGTGGTATAACTGGGAAAAGAAGAAATTGACGTAGATGCCCAAGAATGATGTGAAGAATTGAGAGGTTGTGAAGCTGATCAAGCTCTTGGTATCGAATGAGATGTATCCTAAAGTACAAGATGGTAATGATGCATTTGTCATGTGGGCCAATCTATGAAAGATGCATGAAATCTCAAACAAAGGTAGAGCATTCTTCCTTAAAAATATGTTATTTTCAATTAAAATGGAGGAATTTGACTCGGAAGATCATTTGCTCAGAATCAAGGATATTAAAGATCAATTGAAATCAATTGACAAGAAGCTGGAAGAAGATATGGTTGTTATAACTTTGGATTTTTTTTTTCTTCAGATGCAAATATTACTGAAACCTTGAACATTTTTAGCACTGATCAAAATTTGACAATTGAATAGTTGAGCACTAAGTTCTTGCAGTAAGAGACGGAAAAAGAAGTTTGGGAATAGCCATGGGATTGAGTGTTCTATGGTAGTATGCAGCAAAGTTTAAGAGCAAGGGAAGTAAACAACATGAAGAGAATGATGCTAACTCTTCCGAGTCAGGTAAAGTAGAAAAGGAATTAAATGCTTTTATTGTGGAAAATTAGGGCATATAAGTAGAGTTTGTAGGAAGCGGTTGTGGGATGAAAAACACAACCCAGAGCATTTCTTTGATGATCAATCTGGAAAGAAACATGCTAATGCGGCTTAACACAAGGAGGAGGAAGAGTCTATGTGTTCATGGACACAAACAAGGATTCAAAGAGTGCTAAAGATGATTGGTACATTGATTCAGGAGCGTTTAGACATTTTACTAACAATATTGATAGCTATATTGATTTTGTAGAGGATAAATCTCAATCTGATTCTGTTGTGTTGAGTTGCAGAGAAAAATACAAGGTTAGAGGAAAGGGAAATGTCCTAGTTCAGCTGAGAGGTAAAATGGTAATGATTAAAGATGTCTATTATGTTATTTGTTTGGAGGAAAATCTACTGTCTATAAGTAGTGTTATCACACAACTTGTAGTTGCCCCTAGTGGTATCCCATCTGGGACGGTAGAGGAGATGGGCAACTAAAGAGGTGACCCAAGAGATGCCACGGTTCCCAATGCGAGGTGGGAGTCACGTCAACCGAGGCACTCTTCGCTTTAGGTCAGGATGAATCAAGACCTAGGGGGAGACCCTATAACCAATCACAGATGATTGGACCCAAACAAAGGTTCCTAGGGATAAGTAGATGATGAGTTACGGAAACCAATGCGAGGTTGAGTGGACCTAGAAGTTAAAGTATGGTTGAAGGTGGTTTGAGAGATGGTTAGTGTTTCAACCAATGTATGATTTAGGCCACATGATTAGGTATAATGACAAGGTCTAGTACCATGTACTACACAAGTGGGTCCTACTTTCTTGGGATATGTGAAATGGCTTAAAGTGGACCCACAAGGTGAAGTTAAGGGATGCAATTGGCACTAGAGGATGTGCAATGAGTAGATCTATGGATCTAAGTTGAAATTAGGAGTACCCATGTACCGGATCTAAGGTTTGACACAATTCCCAAGGAGTGCACCATGCTTGAGGAAGACTAGTGCCTTGTTGGATGGGCTAATGGAGTCAAAAGATATGTCAAAGTGTAGATCGAGACACCTAGAGTTCAAGTCAAGTGGGCTAATTGAGATTAAGTAGTTATATCTTACTAGATCTAGGATTTCATGATATGACCCTAAGTGGACCACAATCCCTTAAAACAAGGAATGCTACCCCCAAGGTAGATCGTCACAAAACGATACTCTAGACCTAGGTTTCAAGGTATGGCCGTTCCAAATCCACAAAAATCTCAACCACCCACTTCCTCAAAGTGGGCAAACTCACTCACCCAGGGGAGTGCGACCTTGCTCAAGGAGGGCTAAAAGGTGGATAAGGTGGACCAAATCAAGTCCAATGGCCACCAAACTGTAGATCCAAGTAGCTTATGCACTGATCTATGTGGATCTAGAAAATCAAGTCAATCCAAGGGTTAGATCTTATTAGATCTGAGTTTTAAGATGCCAAGTAGTTCAAAAGGGGGTTTTAATCCCTTAAATTGTGGAATGATGCCCACAAGGTAGAAATCACCAAAGTAAAAGTCTCGGGGTAGGTTATCAAGTGTGTAGATTACAAATCAAGCGGGATCTCACCTACCCATATGCTAGATCTAACCCAACAAGCCTCTCCAAGGAAGTGCGATTTGGTTCAAGAGGGCTATATTGCCTTGAAAAGTGTGTCAATTTTAACCCAATCACCACTAAACTATATATCCAACTAGGGGTGGATGCTATAGAGGTGGGTTCTTAAGATCTTTTCAAAAGCAAAGCTAGATCTAAGTAGATCTAAGAAATACCAAAATTGGGGTTTTAATTAATTAGGGTTTGTGACCAATGAAGATAGAATGGATGAAAGAGGCACATACCTTGTAGATCTTACCTCAATTGCTTGTGGCCACCTTACAAATTGATAGCATTCTCCTATGTGTATATTCAAGAGTGAGATCCAAGAGCTCCAACCAAAACGTCCTCCTCCAAGATAGCCAAATCGTCCTCCTCCTACAAGACAAGATCAAAGAAACAAGTCAAGCAAGATGATTATGAAAATGATAGAAATATGTAATAGAAAGCATCAACTATGTCACAAAGATACAATAATGATACTCCCTGTCACAAGATCAACCCAAGAGAGAATATGTGGATCCCTCCAACAATAACCCTCAAGAAATCGCCCTCCTCTCCATCAATTCGACTTTCCTGCAAGAAAACTAGTAGAAGCACCAAAATCCACAATGATACATAGAAGAGATATTGTATACTCAATATGCAAGAGAATCCATAAGACAAGAGAGATATGCTCCACAATGAAGTGTTCTATTCCAATATTCCAGAGCTCCAAAGGTGAGCTATACAATAGGGGGTCTCCTCCTTATATAGGATAATAAAAACCAAAACCCTATACCACTTTACAATACTACATCAAATGAGTGGTTGAGATTAAAAGATCTCATCATACAATCAATGGCTAAGATGAACCATAACAATATATCACATGGATCACCCAATATAATGATGACGTCATAGTATAAAATAATCATGGAGGGTGACGTCATCCACTAGAGGGGGTAAAAGTACAAAAAATCCACCTCATGATGACTAGGACATGACATAATAAGCACATGGTGGGGCTAGGAGGCATCGATCCTTACTAGCTCATCCCCAAGGCACAATAAAAATAATAAAATATGTCCAATATAATATAAATGATCAAATCTGTCCTCAAAATCTGTGACAGACAAGCAGTAGAAGATCTCCTGTGATCGCTGTGGGCCTACCCACATGGTGAAAACTGGCTGGAAGATAGTGGGATCACCCTGGAAGACCTCTGTGAAAACCAAATGCCAAAACCTTGCCTCAATTACCCAAATCGAATTCCTCAATGACCACTTTATCCCATTTTTTTACTGCCTCGGTAACTGTGAAAGTGCCAAAACTGCCTCCTAGGGCATCTGCGCTGTCCAACTGAGCCCACCAGGCTCTCCAGAAGGGGGGGTAAATGGTAATAACAAGTGGCTGGACCACCCCCTCCTCATACAGCGCCCTAGGTGAACTGGCCTCTCATGGCCCCTGCTGCTCAGGCTGGGAAATCAACCCCAAATCTGGTCAACAAGTGTAAAACTGCATCAATCACTGTCAGAAGTGCCCGGGAACTGAAAGATAAGTGTCTCATTGGATCCAGAAGACCCAAATCCACTAGGAATGTGTACTCATACACCATGGGTTGCCCTAATGGGCCAGCTGTAGGGTCCACCATATATGGATAGTGCATAATCTGATGATCTGAAGTAATAATAAAACCTGCTGAACTGCATCAATCATCATCTAAACCATCTGTCCATCATATGATATCATCATCAAGTATGTGGGACCATCAATCATCATCAATAGGTATATATATATATGGCCCACATCATCACGGATCCCAATAATAAACAACCAAGGATAAATTATATCAGTAGATTAAGACATGCTTCTCTAATCATTCTCACAGCCAAGCTCAAAGTATAACATCCATTCAGTGGCATTAATCAAGTTAGCATATTCCTTTGTTATAAAATTACTTGCACAATAGTTCAAATGACAAACTCACCCATTGGACATGGTCAAACTGCTAGTGAAGGATGAAGGCTAGGAACAAGGTTGGGCCAAGGGGTTGACTTGTCTAACTTAACTCAAAAATACTTTGGACTGGGAGAAGGGGGAAGCTACAAACTCTGTGCTAGACAAAATAACACGGGGGATGGCTGTGCCTCACAAATGGATAAGTTGTTCAGAGAGTGCTTATTCAACTTAGGCATCATGTCTACATCAAGTTGATCCAGGTTCATTAGGATCATTCAATTTCATTTCATGGCCTTTTTGGCCTACATAATCCTTCGGATTTCAGGTGTGCTGATAAGCACAACTAGTTGCAGCTTGCATCCAGGGCATGTTTTCATATACATATAAGGTCAGCAATTGTTTAGATATAGCTTTTAAGAACCATTGCTTTTTTTGGACCTTTCTTATACTCTTCGAGGAGTATTTTTAGCTGTTCATCGCTCTTGCCCTTTTTAGTTTCCATGGGCGAATTTATGAGTTTCCATAAGTAGAACATGAGCTTTCAGTTTTAGCCAACAACATCTCAAGTGACTAGGGGGAGTTCGAGCCAATGCCAAACATCGGGACAACCGACCAGAATGATTTAGGCCTACAATCCAACTCACCAAAGGCAAGGTTTGTCACCAACTTAGAGCCGAGACACTGAACATACAGGGATGCGGTCCAAACACAGAGGTAGAAAAATGGGGAAGTTCTCAGTATCATAAAGTCAAATGAGACAGGTCAAGGTTTAAAGTCAAATAGGAAAGTCATGTATGGATGGAGTCAAGTGAATATGGAGCCTACACTAGCAGACAACTGGTGTCAGGAAAGACCATATCTATGTAAGGTGGAAAACCAATGGGTTTTGTTAAATGACCTAAATGTGCAAGCAATTGTCGATTTTATGATTTATAGTTCATTTTAAACAGTTTGCCACATCAGGAATAATATACCAAGCAGATGCTGTGAACATGACTAAATCAACAAGATAATAATCCACAGTCAATGATAAAATATCCATAGATTATACAACATCATCATAGTAATAAACATCATATACCATTTGAAACACTGCTGCAATACATCTCTAAGCACTGAACTGAAACTGTATGGGATAAAGGGTCACATCGGTCATCAAATCTGAACTCTCAAGGCTCAGCCTTGACACAAGGTCTAACATAAGTCTGAATAATACACTGCTCTGATCATGAGTGATTACAAAATATACAATCATCATAGCCATGCTCTGAATAATGGAAGCTCTGGAATGTGCAGATATGTAATGTCCCCATTCAAATAAGTGCATAGTAAGACAATCCCATCAATCCTACTAGTTTCCTAGGTTGGATGGGCACATGTGGGATGGTAATAAGGAAGCTAATAAATGATATTTAGACATTAGAAGGGTTCAAGCATTTAATAAATATGATGAATAAATAAATTCAAGAGAAATTCTAGGTGGCAAGTGGTTTTGGAGACATATGGAGGTGGTGGGACCCACACTAGCTTGATTTTTCAATGACACATGGTAGCTCTCTCTTGCCAATTCGAATTCATGGGAAAGTGAACACTCTTGGGTGAGTTGGTAAGTCATAACACATGGCATTGAGCATCTTAGGTCGAAACGGGATGGAATAGTAACCTCCATGGGAGAGGAAGAGTCAAATTGGAGACTAGTGGACACTTGGGCTAGATTCCCTAGTTTTATGACAACAATAATGAAGCATCTATGACATTTATGACAAAATTCAGACCTGACTTCTTATACCTGACCATTATGACATGTCAGCCCCAAAAATAGGCTCAAGGAAGGCGCTCATGGAGTTGGACGAATCTAAAGAGACTCAAATTCGAATTTGGGAGAAGATGGAAGGTTGGAACTAGGAGACAAGTGGCAAATGAGGAATATTTTCTAAATGGAAAATTATTGAATCTATTGAGAGGATTTCGACCCCTTGAAGGCTAATGTTGGTTATAAAATGTAGAAATCAAGTATGAGAATGGCTTTTGATGATTTGAGAAAAATTGCATTTATGAAGAGAGAACTAGTGGATGACTAGTTTCTTGCCTTAGCCAATTTCGAGGGTGAAAGATTCCCATCCAAGTTGGTATTTGGAGAGGCCACTTAGGTCTCTCATGGTGCTTTAATGGAGTTTTATTTGCAGGTAGCAGCTACAGGAAGTTTCATGGTTTGGTTTAGTGCAACACTTTCTCTCCACCATTTCCAATTTTGAAGGCATATTCGGGCTCCTTGAGGGATTGCGCTTTGGGTGAGATCTTGCACTCATTGGGAGAGCTTCATATGATATTTTTCTGATTGTAATAGCTTCATATCCTCTGTTCTTCATATTCAGAAACTCTTAGGTCGAAATACCCATTGAATGTATGCA
This sequence comes from Larix kaempferi, assembly GCA_027924585.1. Taxonomy (NCBI): domain Eukaryota; kingdom Viridiplantae; phylum Streptophyta; class Pinopsida; order Pinales; family Pinaceae; genus Larix; species Larix kaempferi. Next base: position 11,004,031 of record BSBM01001110.1, on the reverse strand, counting down.
AAATTCTTGATTAATGAGCAAACAATGTCCGTTTCCCCAATGCTTTGATGTATGACACCATAAGGTTGATTATTTTGAATGGATGGATGATTCTCTGATATATTTGTGATTAATATACTGCCATGGATATATTCTACAAGTTTCATGTACTGTACTTGAGCATTTGAAGCATTTTTACTCAGTTTGTTTGTATTGAGAGGTGAAATAGTGCCATTTCCCCAAGGGTCGAATTGGGGGTTTTTGCTGTTGAATGTGAGAGAGTTAGAACAGTAGTAAAAATCAATTAATGGTGCATATGAGACCTTAATCACATACTTAACACATTACATACCTCTGTTCATAAATTCGTGGGAGTTTGGAGGCATTTGGAAGGCCATTTGCAGTGTTACCCCGGGGAGATTTGATGCACAAATTACTAGTCAAAATTACCTATATTGATCAGAATACAAATCAAGTTTGCAGCAGTATTTGGAGGGCCATAAAACATCCCTGAACCTAATATTCAAGTCTAAATACCATTCATACACTCCTACAGAAGATTTGGGAGCATTTGGGTTGATTTGGAGGTCAAAACAGTAAAACTAGTCAAAGGTCGAAATTGGGGAAAAAGTGGAAAAATTGGCATTTTAATAAAATTTTGAAAAAGGGTCATGACAAGATATCTGCTAAACAAGAATAGTAGCCCAGCTACTATGGTGTGATAACAAGTAGTATACTGAAGCATAACTCACACTTACATATACATTTCAGAGATAATAGGTGTTTTATTGTTGATAAGAAAAGCAAAAATATGGCTGCTATGGGAGTGGAAGAACAAAGTTTATTCAGGTTAATAGAAGTTGAGAATGCAGGATTGGTTCAGCAAAAAGATGGTTGTAATTTCATTGAAAATTCAACCATAATGCCTAGGCCAGAGAAGTGTTAGGTGAGAAAGAGCTCATGAAATGAAGTCTTAGACGATGTTACTGCTGAAACGAGTTAAACTTAGGGAAGAAGAGAATTCAAACAGCAGGTATATTATGCATTATTTGCTTTAATTCATAAGAAGACCCTCAGGGAGGGTGAAGATGAAGTGGCAAAGATGAAGACCCTTAGTGAGAGTGAACATAATGGTGCTTCCTCAGAGACGAAAACACATTATCTTGATATGTTGGACCACCAAGATGTGGAGGATGTGAGTTTAGTGAACAAGCCAAGTTCCTATGCCAGTGATGAAAATGCTGACTATTCAACCAGCATTAGCTTTCATTTGGTTGGTGAGTCAATGGTCAGACAAAAAGATGGTGATGTTAATTGTACTTCATCAACCTTGCTGGATATAGTTCACTGAATCACTTCCAGTTGTCGTTTGAAGATCTTATCTTGGAGTGGACTGCAGACATCTTGCTTCAAATGTTTTGTCCTTTTATATTTTGAAGAAACATGTAAAATGACCATCATGGGAGGTTGTTGGAGATAATCGTCATATTGAGAACTTAGACATGTTAAGACTTATATGTATTATAACTTAGACAAGTGATAAAATCTCACTAAATGAAGTGATATAATGATGAATCATGAGAATTAATGTAGTGGTCATTAGTTAGGTATTTGGGAGTTACATATGTACTCCACTTTTCCTACTATGTAATGAGACATTGCACCATTTAATAAACGAATCCACTCTTTCTCATTATTATGTGTATTTCTGTCCACGCATGTGTGCGTAAATCTCATACCAGAGTAGTTTGCAGATAAAATGCAATTTTGATCCGATAGAGAAAACGCTGACTATACAGTTTTAAGTTCTGGTATTTGAAAATCCAAAGACATGTGAGTCTTAGAATAAGTAAAATATGCAATAGATTTGGAAAATTATATGTTTCAAAGAGACAGCCTTGTAAACTTAGAAACCGATAATTTCAAAGTTCAAGATCTCTCTGATTTTGAGAAGTCAGAATCTGTAAATGGAAGGTGATTTACTCATTTTCGACTGTCAATTATGACTATTGTAGAATACAAAGTTAGTCACTACTCATCTTGATTTGTCCATGCAGTAGTCGTTCAGCAGTGAAAATGGTGGCATGTTAGGTCACCCACCAATGTTCAATTCCTGGAGACACGGATAAGTGGTTGGGGCCAGGTGCAAGTCCTGGGTGATTTTGATGGAAGAGTAACCCCCTCTCACAACAGCTAAGGAGAACAGAAGTGCTCTTCTTCAATGGTTCACTCCTCAAGGGCTGTTTTGCCCACACAATTGGCCACTTGTGGCACCTGACATCTTCAGACCAATTTTAATGCTTCTCTTGAATTTGAGGAAGCACTTAAAGGAAAAAAAGTAATCATCCTGATTCACCACAGAACATCTTTAGGTTTTGAAAGAACTATTAAAAACTATCAAGAGTTGCTTCAACTTGCCATGAATAGGAAGGGGGTTATTATAAGAGTCCCTGCAGCAATAGAAGTCCCATATCACCAACAGCAGTCCCAAAGAGCAAACACGTGATACAATGAAGAAAGAGGTGCAGGAAAGGGCTCTCATCTGTAAGGATCTAATGTGTGTTTTTAGGAGCTTTTAGTGCCAAAGCATCTCTTCTGCCCAGCCTACGGATATTTTGGTAAATTCTTGAATGAAGTCTTTCTTCGGCAGAAACATTTCAATATTGTAAGAAAATGTGAGTGTCTCCTTTTAAAGTATAAAAAATTGTCATTGTTTTATGACATTATGTTAATCTGAGAACTCAGAAATGTGGACATGCATTTTATGATTTTACAGTGCTCAGGTTCTGTCTTGTCACAAAAGCAATGTTGGAGCATTGATTAGATCCTGAGATTGGCAGTGTGGTTTTTAACATGGTTGGTCTTTTTTGGATTTGAAAGAGATGGGAAAAAGCACCCAACCCACTCTTGGATCCTTGAACCTACTCCCAGATGAATAGAAGTTTCCCATTTCCCCAATCCACCAGTGATTCTCGGGGTAGGAGAACAAAGAGTTTGATGGACCAACCAATTATTTTTTTGGATCTATCTGGGCCCTAAGTAACATGCTGTCCTTGGGTAGAAATGAATGGAAAAAGGTGGAGTGTTGAGAAATTGGTGAATGTTGTTTCATCAATCATTATTAATTCTCTTCTCCTATTCACTACCCTGCTTGGAAGCTTTTGTTTCATTTGCACTAACTGTTATGTAAGAATTTAATTCACATCATTGGAATTTGGAGTTAATTCACACTAGGGAGAGTTATTAAACCTGCGATTGCTACTTAATGAACTTCTCTTACTTTGTCAGTAATAGACCATTTTGTCACCTTTTCTTTCATTTGTGATCTTGTCCATTTCCATCCAAATATTTGTTGAAAAGAATGAGTGATTTACCAGTCCCACCACATCTATCATGAATAGATTGCACCAAATCATTCAACCTGGTAGTGTGGCTTCGCTGTTTGATCAGTGATTCAGCAAGCCACTGGATATATATAGAGTCCCTCCAAAGGCTATCTCCAACATCTGACAGATAGACAGACCTGCTGAAAATGAGAGTGGAAGTGAGATCACAGTTTCAGTTAAGGGCATACGATGAATTGCTTGAACCTCTAACCCTATAGTACATAATTATAATGAGGAATGTAAGAAGAAATGTGAATCTTTATAACTTATGGTTCCTGCTTAATTCTACAATGTAAAAACTGCTTTTTCAAAATTGTTGGCCTAAGCTGAACTCAAGTTGTATCTCATTGAATTCAGAGGTTTCGTATTTTTTCATTTCAAAAGCAAGTTTCCTACATGTTTCGTTTCTGAATTGCATCATATATATGTGTTATTAGAGGTTGTAAGTTTTATTTCTAGATTAAATTGTGAACATACCTATTGATTGGACTGATTCACATAAGTTGAGAAAACTTTTGCAATGTCAGGTTGGTGTGTGGCGAGAAAGAATTATTGTATGTACAGGGAAGTATGGTCCATCTGCAGCTTTAGTGAAGGCTTTCTTAGATTCAGGAGCAAAAGCCGTGATTGCACCTTCTGTGGATCCTCCAGATTTACAACAGAATGGTGCTCTGGATGGTGGAGCTGGCTTCAGGGATAGAAGCAAACTTGAGACAGGACGGTTTGTGATCAGAGAAGATGATGATGAGGAAGAAGCAGAACTGAGCAATCCTGGCAGCGATTGGGAGGATAGTGATTTTGAGGAATATGAATATAAAACGGAGAGGCAGAATGAGGAAACTGATCTGTCTGGTTTTGTTTGTACACTTTATGATAATTTATTTCGTGAGGGTGTTCGAGCTGACATTGCACTGCAAAATGCATTGAATGCACATCCAAAGCAGCATTATTCCTGTCATCTTCCAAATTTGTGATGACTTTTTTATGAGATCCAATTTTGGGCTATCACAACAAAATAATTAGATGTAAGCATTTTCCTTGTAAAGCAGAATGCATGTGTAGACAAGATCTGGAGTGCAACAAAAAAATGGGTAATTTTATAATCTGCATTTTCAAAAGTCATTGGCCACAATTCTCTTTCAGAGATGGTAGCAATGTTCAAATTTATTGCAGCCACTGATTTTTTCTTGAAAATACCAATTTAAGATAGCTCTGTTTCATGCAGTGTTTCTCTGACCAATTGGGCACAACAATTTGATTTTGCTCCATTTATGAGGGCAAGGAAAACGATTCTTGTGAAAAGAACGAGAGGCTGTTTTTTGACTGATTACTGGAGAGTATTTGTTGAACTAATAAGAATAGTAGTGTCATCCCTAGACAAGTTAAGATACAGTGCATTAAAGGCTAACCAATAGATGCGAATATGAAGGAAATACTCAACCCATCATGGTGACTTTGAACATATAATCAAAACTCTACTTTCTTGCCTTGGTTTTATAGGGAAGATGTTAACATATCTCCCCAATTTCAGATATTTGATACAGATGCATGGATACTAAATTGTTTATGATTTGTGATATGACAAGGCGGGCTTCAGATTTGGCGATAATGACCAAACATGGAGATTCTTTGAGAAAGAATACTTACGTAAAATGTTTTTCCTGAAGGTTCACTCTTTCCAAAAGATGAATGTACTTTTATTTTTTTGTTGAAAATGCAGCGAACATTATATTACAAGTCAGTGTACATGTACGCCAAGATTGACATATCCTAGCATACATGAATAGATTCTGATAGGGGGATCTGTAGGGGAATAAGTTAATAACTCCTTGACTTTGACAAAAAAAATAAGGGGTGTTACTGTGCAAAAGAAACAAGGACTTTACAATTCAAGATCACATGCTTAATTGTTTTAGGCTTGTGGTTGACCAATCAACACCCTTTTGTAAGCCCCATACAATGTAGTTGATCCATGGCTGCTAAACTGTTTTAGATGATCTATCACCCTAGTGCTGGAGTTTTAAAAGATGAGTGAGACTTCCAGATGCCTCGACACCTTCATCCACCTCATTTTGTGATAATGGGCATTCTACTTCTTATTTAGATGCTCTACTATAGAAACAATTGGCCTATAAATGGTTTCCCATATGACCATTTCCAATCCTTCTGAATAGATTGGAGAGCATTGAAATTTATTCAAATGAACAAATCTCTGAGATGATCTACATAGTACAATAAAATTGTATAGGTCAGTGGTATGCAAGTCTCATAATTATTAAGAGCTCTCCAAGACAATCCCTCTTGCGCCATTGTGGCTTCCTTTTCTAATTATGCCCCATGTATAAATGCCTTCCTTTGCTAATTGTGCCCCATGTATAAAAGTCTTCCATTTCCAATTGGCTTTTTGCAAAGTAGGGAATCCCGTCAACAATCAAAGTAGAGGCAAATTGAAACTCAAATGTACTAAAATGTATGCCCCGAAAAATCGGTGTGGAGTCTCGGAAAACTCAAAACACGAAAGTTGTATCTCTCATCGAGGCCTTTCCAATGGTAGCAAAAACGTCGAATTCCGAGTTCGGAGGAAAAAATTATGACAAAAATAGCAAAAGATCATTTTATCTCTCTTATTTTTTATGATAATTTTTTAAATATTATTTATTTTTATTTGTAAGAGATTAATTATATAAATGTTTTTATTATTTCAAAATTACTCCAGTGTCATCTTAATTAATGTGAGATTTATATTTTAAAGAACTTAGAAGTAGTGGTAATATAAAATTCTCTATATTTATTATTTCAAAATTATTCCACTGTCAATGTGAGATTTATATTTTAAAGAACTTAGAAGTAGTGATAATATAAAATACTCTATTTTTATCATTTCAAGTATATTTATCATATTTCGAGCTGAACTTTTCAAAATCTTAACCAAGGTGAGTTTTATATAAAGTTAACTACTGTCAAATGAAATTATGACACAAGTGTCTTTGACTTCGATATCTCCAACTCAACCATAATGGCTGACCAAAGTCATTGAAATTCAATTTGTTTGAGAAATCCAACTCATCCATGACATTTTTTTATAAGGCCCATTTTAGACTCCAAATTTTCTCTAATGCTTTCACATTATTAGTTGGTGAGCAATGTAGAATATAAAGTGAGTAAGCTACATCTTTTGCCCAATATTCATTTGACAAATTTTTAGCCTTGAGCAAACTTCTGGCCATATTTATGATTGTTTTGTTTTTTCTTTCAGCTACTCCATTATTTTGTGGAGTGTACATTGTGGTGAATTGCCTTTCTATCTCTTGTTGCTTAGATAATTTTGTGAAATCTTTTGAATCATTTTCTCCTCCTGCATCTGACTCGAGTCGCTTGATGTACTTTCCACTCTATTAATTCTTTGCCATGGCTTTAAATTCTATGAATTTTTCAAGAGTCTTTGATTTGTTTTTGGCAAAATACACCTACTAAGACTTAGGCTTGCTAAAATCATTAATAAATGTAAACAAATAAAGACTACCTCCTATTGACTAGTTTTGCATAGGGGCTACAAAGAACTATATGCACCAGCGCAAAATATTATTTTGCTCTGTAGGAAGCAACTGGAAAACTATCATTTTGTTGTTTGGCTAAAATATAGGTCTCACAAGAATTGTGCTATACATTTATCATGGGTAGCCCCTTAACCATGGACTTCTTCTGTAAAAAATAAGACTACTAAAGAGTATATGACCATAACTAAGATGCTGTAGCTAGATCTCAAATGAGATGGAGACATTCTGTGCATATGAATATGACTGATTAGGACTTCTCAACATCAAGGGAAACATTCTAGTTTTGGTCATTTGTACTACTTGTGCTATAAGTCTCGTACTAGGTGCCTTGTCAAATATTGTACATGTGTGGCTTTTAAATTGACCTCATAACCATGTTGACTCATCTAGCCTACACTCATCAAATTATGTTTAAGACTAGGTACATAATAAACATCACATATATCCTTATTTTCATCTTGCTTAGTCAACATTGAAACTACACTTTTACCTAAGGCTTTTACTTGATAATCATCCGATTTCAGATGTTTATCTAAATTTTAAAATAAATCTTTGTTACTTGACATATTGATTGTTGTAGCCATTATCCATCAACTAGAGACCCTTGCAGTTGGTTTCTTCTATGATTTGGCATGAAAAGAACATTGATTTAGATGACCCTTCATCAGTGTTAATGACATTTTATCTTCCCTTGTTCATACCCACTTGCTTCTTTTTGCATTCATTTTTGTAGTGACCAAACTTTTTACAATAAAAGCACTGGATCCTTGACTTTCTTTGAATTTCCTATCTGTCCTCGTCGGTTATGAGAGTATTCCTGTGGTTGTTCTGATTTCTCTGGGGCTGATCTTTCTCCCATTTGATAACGATCTCTACCTCAACTGCTTCTGCTTCTATTTCCTTTACCTCGACCTCTACTAATGGAGGCCTAAGCTTGAAATGCATTCTCCAGGGATTCATTACTATGGCTGACTCTGTCTCATGTGAGGCCCCGTGAGTTCATTTACTGATAATTGGGATAGGTTTTTGGCTTCTTCTATGGAAGTAACAACCATGCCAAACTTGTCAGGAAGGATTCTAAGCACCTTCTCAACCACCTTATGATCTTGAAGGTCTTCTCCATGTGCATAAATTTGAGTGACAATGCTCATAACCCGCATCATAAAATGATTGTCATAGTGATTCTTTCATTTGGAAGGTTTCAAAACTTCTTAAAGTTTGAAGCTTAGCTTTTTTCACCTTGTCTGTATCTTGATAAGCAATTTTGAGGATATCCCATGTCTGCTTGGCATTATTAGCTGCACCAATCTCGGCAAAGATGGCATGCTCAAGCCCTTGCTATATAAAATACAGAGCTTGGGATTGTCTTTTTTTTTTTGTTCTCAACATCTTCCTATCACTGTAAATTTGCCATAGAAGCTAAATCAATAAGATTCGAGTTAGTAAAACCCAAAACAATTGCTTCTCGACAATCTTGAGATTTGAGAAGTGTCTGCATCTTAATGGACCATATTTCATAATTTTTCCTTGATAAAACAAAAGGTTGAGGTTTTTTCGCAACAATAATTTTTCGATAAATTTTTTTCCCTTTTTTTTGCAATAACAATGGAGCCTAGCAATTTTGATTTAACAAAAAAATTTCCTTTTTCAAATATATATATATATATTCAGTTCACCTTTTCACTTCATGAATTCTTCTTCACGTGGTATCACCTTTTCACAATTTTTATGAAACTACTTTTAAAAGTTTAAACAACCTTTTTGCCAATAAGTATATGTGATTTTTTACTGTGTCTTTTCTCAAACTACGTTTTTTCTCATTATGTAGGTTGTTCACACCCTTCTTTGGCTTCAACCCATGACCAGACTAAAGCACTACAAGAAGGAGAAGTATGTTGGTGTTGGTTGTGCTTGTATGGCCTCCGTACTTGCAACCATATAGTTATGGTTGCGATCGTACACTTTTTTTGGTTGAGAAGCCCCTTCATTGTTTCAAAATTCCAAATTAATTGTGGTTTTAGATTAATGTTTGTTCTAACTTTTTAAATCAGTGAGGTAAATTACTATCTAATTACTATATCATAAATTTTAATAAAGAAAAATTAAAAAATATACTTTTATAAAAAATGATTAATAACTAGAAATTTACATTTGAATAAAAAGTTATATATATATATGATATTCATTAAAAATCAAAATATACATCAACTTACACCAAACCTTTATTACCACTAACATAAAAATATCCTACATTAATATATTAACAATTTATTCTAAAAAAACCTTCAACTATAAAAGATTGAACTTAACTTATATATAGAAAATTATCATTACTACCAATCAAAACTAGAAAGTTCACTGTAATTTAAAAATCTCAAAAAATCTTTAGAAAACCACTTCATCTTTCTAAAACTTTTTAAAAGAAAAAGTTCATTTAAATTCACATTAACATATCAACAAATTCAAAATTCTATACAAATATAATTGTAAATTTATTTTTATAAATATAAGAAATACTATACTGTTAAAATACATTTTTTGTGAAATTTTAATTATTTACAAATTATTACTTATTTTTTTTATTAAATCTTCAAAATAAATTTAAATTGATTATAAACTTTATTAAATTTTATATTTAAATTATAAACTTGATTAAATTTTATATTTAAATTACTTTCAGTAAATAAATATTATCAAATTAATAAATTTTCATTTAACTTGAAACATAAAAAAAATTATCAAACAAATTTTCCTTAAACTTGAAACATGATAAATGGTTAAGAATCTCATTTCAGAATTATATAATTAAGTCATTTTTTATTATTATACACAGAATATATGTTCGTAATTACAAAAAAAAAACTTAACCATAGAGAATAAAATTCAGAAGTACTTATTGAAAAAATATATGACCTTGACTAAACAAAGCTCAGTTATACATCAATATATAGACATGAAGCTCAATTATACATCAATATATAGACATGAAGCTCAATTATACATCAATATATAGACATGAAGCTCAATTATACATCAGTATATAGACATGGCATTGTCTTCTTGCCTGCATAACATGGATCTTGACATGGCATTGTCTTCTTGCCTGCATAACATGGATCTTGATCAGATAAAGACAAAAAAGAATTAAAATTAATAAAAAATCAAAATATTGAAAAACTTTTACTTTAATAAAAAAAATAACATATGGAAAGCTTGATCAGTTACATTTGAACCAGACTAGAAAAGAGAACTGATAGAAAGCTTGTTCAATTACATTTTAACCAGATTAGAGAAGAGTTGGATGTTACTATAGAATTTGAATTTGAAACAGAACATAGGAGAATAGTACAATGTCAAATTTACAGAATAATTCTGTTTGCATATCTGTACCTGCACTAGGTATCGGCATCTTCTCGGACCCGATGCACACGCAACGTTCTGCAGTATATAAATTTCTTTGAATTATGGGCGACGTCACCAAGATACTGAGCATTTGTTCCTTTGACAATTCTCTCACCATCCCAGAATTAGTTCCAGGCATGGAAAAACCCCTTGCTTTTGGCTGGAAATGATTAGTATTAGCTGCTCCATTTTCAATTACAGCTTTGTAGCTGCCGATAGCATTGCAATTCAATTGAAAATCTGATGGTGTAGAGTGCTCGCAGAGAAATTCAAGCACATGAACTTGGGCCTGAAGAAACTTCACGTACTTGATGGCCTCCTCAAGCATTCTGGCTGTGTCACGTTTACTTATGCCTCCAGGAATAAGTTTCTCAAGCGACCTAATTTTGTCACCTATCTTCTTTCTTCTCTCACGAGCAGAAACGCTAGTCTGAGGCTCCACCAAATCTGAGTGCTGCAATTCTCTTAAGTCTTTTCCCACTAGCCAACTGAATCCAGACCACAATTTTGTAGAATCCCCCATGCTAACCAGGTCGCAATGCTTGGTATTTTGACTAGAATTTGAGGAGAATTCAAGGGCGCTTACATTTCTAATTGGACCACCAATGCAGGCCTTCAAAGACTTTTGTGGTGGTAGCATTTCCATCATCTGATTCGAACCGTAACATGAAGCCCTTCTTTGGATTTTGTTTGGTGGTTCAAGACTTTTTGAAACAACAGATTCAAGAGTTCCATATTGCCATGTGAGGCTTGGCCAGAGATACTGATCAGATGAATACCTTAATTCAGAATTTTCCAATGAAATATCAACTTGTTGTCCATCATGGTCCTCAGTTTCATTCAATATTGCTTTAGGCTCTAACATATTATTCAATGCACAGGTTGTTGCAGCTTCAATTGATTCAGGAAAAGAAGGAAACTGATTACTTTGACCATATAATCCAGGACCAAAACTCAGCTCAGGAAAATTAGCATCTTGTCTCAGGAAACCTTCTCTGCATTCCTGATAATCCATAAGAATATCTATGTTACATGAATTTGTATCAAAACAGTTGGAAGAACAGATACCTTCTTGAATATTGCAGGAAATGTCGGTTCCCTCCAGAATAGACTTAATATAAAGATCCATTGAGAGAGTCCAGACACAAACTCACACAGAATGACTGCCACAGTGTATATAACAAACAAACTGCCCAACGATACTAAACCTATAAAGCTGTACGCCCAACGAACGTATTAGATTTTCATTTATTTTTGCGGCTATCTAATCTGTGATCCAAACATAATTAGCATGGTGTACATTCAGCTCATTTCGACATGGAATGACATGATCAAAATTAGTACGAGAATGTCATGGCTGCATCATTTGGGAGATAGATCATCCCAGTGAATAAAGATTCTATACAAATGATCATATTCATTTTCTGAAAATATAGATGGGTATTTTAATAACTAATATGTGATTACCGTGAAATCATTGAATAAAATGGTCCCAAAATAGATTTGAAAATATAAATATGTGATTCATGGACACACTTGACAATCTCTAATTTATCATTAGAGATTATAAACGTATTTGTAGGATTCATTGAATGTTTCATTATTTTGGGGAGTAACTCTTTCTTTTGAATTATTACAAGTCCGCCTAAAATATTTGTCATCGATTCTTTGTTTAAACAAAATATATACATGAATGTGAAACTCCAAAAGAAAATATTAACTTGGTATGTAAATGTAATGACAAATCAAATTGTGACAAGAATAATTTTGATATATGTATAACGTTAAGCATAGGAATATGGTTAATCCAAATTAAGATATAATTAAAACAAAATTTTGAAGCATACAAGAGTTTTAAGAGGTTTTTAGAGTGTGTTAGTTTTTACATAAAGGGTTATTGGGAAGTGGTAACAATGTGATCAACACAACCCAAGGATTTTATTGAGATAAGTCTAAGGTAAGGCAAGGTTGCATATAGGACGTAATTTAAAAAATGTACTTTACAAAAATAATTCTATTACTAGTGGGGTTTTACTATTGCATGAATATATTGCATAGACAAAATTCCTAAATTCTTATTACTACCAAATATGTAGGAATTTCACGGATTGATCATAAACGATAGGATTTCGAAGGTCCTAAGGGCAAGGGAATGCCATGTGTTATATCTCTTTGATATACTTGTAGGGTTCAATAGTAGTACTCAACCCAATCTCTCAGGGCACTAACTAAGGAGGCCTGACCATGTCCTTATCTTTGTACTACCAAACTACCCATGTATTAGAGAGTAATATACTTGAGTGTTGTGCTTGGTGCCACTATAGTAGCAAGATGGTTGATGAGATTATCCAAAGTTGGTTTAAGGCCACTTAGGGGATTTTTGATATACCCGAGGGTACATGGAATTGAAATTCTATATACAAGTGTTGTTTGATGCGATACTACTCGAAGGTGTACCAACAAGGGTTACAAAGGTGTCCAACATGGTGAAACATCTTTTATTTTTTGCGTGTAGTCTTCCCCGACCACAAATTTACGCACACAATGACATATCACTATGTTATTTATAGACGACATAACACATCTCTAGCCTAAATAAAATTACAAACTTTTTGTCTTAAGAAAGTGTTATGATACTAGATGTTATGTACCGTAATAACAACATATAAATTTTAGAACAAAATATAGAATATAGCAAGATTTTAGAATTAAAAGGACATAATTACCACAATAATAGACAATTGTAAATAACCCATACAAAAGTAGTAATACCTTTATTGATGAAAACAATGTTCATAAGGAATCTTATTAGATTGCCTCTACTCCTTTATATAGTTTCTCGTAAAAGAAATTTCTAGTAGGTGGAACCCTCTAGTAATCTTTCTTAGTGAAGGAAATTTCTAGTAGGTCTTCTTACATATATTTATTTCACACTATATCTTCTTCATGAGCCTTATTTAATATATATGGATCAATACATAGCAATCTATCTATCCATTTAAGGGGGTTAGGGTAGGACCTAAAATCCCCTCCCCCCTTAAAAGGAAACATTGTCATGAAGGATGGAGATGTGGAAATTGCTGAAGTATGTCTACTAGTTCCCATGTAGTACCTCTTGGATGGTGCACTAGTAGAGACAACATTCCTATTGGTTGAGGGAGGTGAGGTTGATCAACCTATTGTGTCATCCTATTTTGCACCATTACTACATTATCCTTAACAATGCACAGAATATCAGTTGGATATGTGAGTGTTTTATCAACCTATCATACATTAGAGACATCTTGTAAGTAGGATAATACTAAGTTGGATATGTGAGTGTTTTATCAACCTATCATACATTAGAGACATCTTGTAAGTAGGATAATACTAAGGGAGAATTTTATAGAAAACTTCAAAGGGATTCATTCACGTGGAAGTATGATAAGTTGTATTATACCACAACTTTGCTAAAGGTAACCACAAAACACATTGGTATTGCAACACATATTTCAATAAATTTGGAACATTTCTATTACAAAGACTTCAACAACATTGGCTTTTTTGTAAATCTTTAAAATATTCTATTAAATCTAGAAAAAATAACTTAAAAAACTATTCCATTAAATTTGGAAAAATTAATCGAGATCTAGCTATTTTTGAGATAAATGTTTTTTATTTGTATGCATACATTCAAAAGAAAATATTACATCTCAATTAGAATTACTAGATGGGTCATCCATAAATCATGATGAATCTATCTATATTGGAGGTGATCAAAGTAGTACAAATATTTGTGTTATCTTTTAATAGGAAAATAAGATAGCACAAATGGAAGGAAAAACATGAGAACTTCATCATGAAGATGGTTTTAGTAATGTCAAACCAATGAGTGACCATGAAGATGCCAAACACAGACTGCTAGGTACAACAGTATCAATACACAATATGATTATGAAAGCAATTCTTATAAGAAATAAATCTTAGCTAAAGTAATATAATAGTATGTATGATATCCAATCACGATATTATAGTTGTGGAAGGGGGAGTTGTTGATTAAAGGGCATTGTTGTGAGGATACCGTTAGTGGACGGAAGGTGCCTCCATTGCATTGTCTAAGTTGACACTAGTCCATTATAATATAATGCTAATATATTTGTGTTACACTTTTTACCTATTAGTGCCTTTAGGAAGCAAGAGGGACGAGGTGATCATTCAGTTGTGGTGTTCGGTGGGGGAGGTGGTTCGAGAAAGGAAGATCAAAGCCTAACTCCTAAATCTACAATGTATATTAAGGCTAGGCATTGTTAATCTGGGTATTTAAAGAAACTTGGGTAACATTATTCTATCTCCACTCAAATCCAAGTACATCAATTAAGAGTTCTTAATTGGTGATTCAAGTCAATCCATTATGATGGGCAATGTCTCATTTTGAAATAAACAAGTGGCCTATAAGAACCAAGTGATATTTAAAGAAAGTTGGGTGACATTATTCTATCTCCACTCAAATCCAAGTACATCAATTAAGAGTTCTTACTTGGGGATTCAAGTCAATCCATTATGATGGGCAATGTCTCATTTTGAAATAAACAAGTGGCCTATAAGAGCCAAGTGACTTGGACAAGTAGGCAGTGTAGGAAAGATCTTCAAAGAGCAGTACATAAGGAAGGTTGGGTATCGATCTCTCCCTGTCAACATTGTTAATTTTGCAAAACCAATAAATGGATATAATAGTGCCAATTAGGTATATAAATAACCACATTTGAGCATTTCTTTCACCAATAGAAGAAAATGATAATAATTTTAAATGTAATGGATTATTAAGAGATAGATGTTGAAACACATTTTTCATGGATTTTAGTCGAACTTTGTCCCCATTCTCTTTGATTATTAATGATTTAATGTAACTACAAATAAACTATCAATTAAGATATTTCTTTTCAAGATTATGTGTGTATTCAAAGTTAATCTTTCATTCTTCCATGTATGATGAATAATCCAAGTAACTATTTCCTCAATTAGAATTTTTTTATTACTTCTAGTAAAATGTTATTGAATAATTTTGCTTATTATTTCAGTAATAGTATTGAAGATTTCAAAAGAAAATATTTTTTCAATTAGAACTACATGGGTAGGCCATAAATCATTATGAATCTATGAATATCCCTAATTTGTTAAATTTTAAGAATGGTGAGACAATTAGATATATTATAGAGAAATAATGCAATTAAATTGCACATACCATATTAAATTCATGCTATACTGCAAGAGGTTCTCTATCTAATAAATTTGAGGCAACCAAAGAGTTTGAAGCCCTTCATTAGCTTGGATAATCCACTTAATAGTCGTTATCAAGCAATTCAAAGTTTTTTTTGGAAGAAATGCATCATATTAGCTTACATGTAGTTTTATTTCAAAATTTATATATCACATTTATACACTCATATTATCATATAAATAAGTAAAAGTCAATAAAATAACTCCGTGCCTTGTTGGCTTATATTTGATAAATCCATCTATGGCACATCTCCAATGACTTTGAATAGCATTTAACACTCATTATCAATTAATGATTTTTTTAGAAATGCAACTTTATTTACAACATAGTTTTTTTTCAAAATTACATATCACATTTATACATTCATAATAATGCATTTTATAGGCAATTTAAAGTCATTAAGTGACTTTGTGCCTTGCTGGTTTATAGTATGATATTATTGCAATTACAAATATTCATTGATTTAAGTATGCAAATTTATGAAAAAGTTATCGTTTGGCAAATCAAATATTGTATACTTCAAAAATTTCTTCTAATTCACCTATGGCCCAATTCCCATTAATTTAGCATGAAGAATCCACTTAGCATTTATTATGAGGTAAATTATGCAAAGTAAGTAATGAGGTAAATGATCCAAATTTCACCTTTGACATGTTTGATCCGAATGACATGAGATTCCTTGATGCACTAGAATATGCATAATCGTAGTAAAATTTCCCCTAGAAAAAGGAAAAAACAAATCAATAAATAACTATGTACTTGGATGGCTCATATGAGATTATTTTAATTACACATAACTAATTGAACAATGCAATTTGAAAAAAATATATAATAGAAAAAAAATTAGTGCCTTGCAACAAAGTCACAAAGTCATTGCAAAAGCAATTATAAAAATATTAAAAATGTATATTAATATAATTGTCAATTCCCATATATTTCAAAAAAATATAAATTGAATACAAATTGATTAATTGATAGCTATGTCCATGTTGTATAATTTGAGGTGTTTTATTGAACATTCAAATGTATTCACATTTCTCTATAAATAATTCATGATGTCATACATAAAATGACCAACAATCTAAGAAATACAATATAGTTTTGTTTTAAAATTACATATCACATTTATACATTTATATTAATGCATATTATAGGCAATTTGAAGTTATTAATTGACTTTGTGCCTTGTTGGCTTATAATATGATATTATTGCAATTTTACAAATATTAATTGCCTTAAGTGTTCAAATGTATTCAATGTTATGGATTGGGAAATAAAATATCTTATAGTTCAAAATGTTTAACTCATTGTGGTGCTTTGGTCCAAATGTTTTTTCTAACTCATTGTTTCTCCATATCGTGTGCCTAATGCCACTTCTCTATATCAATGCATAAATCGACCTTGACACGGTTTGTGGTCATAGATGAATGCCATTGAGTGTTGTTTAGAGTTGCCATGAGTATGTGACATTCATGCAAGAAATGAAGTATTGTAGAGGAGGACTCATCAAACCAGCCATTTGAATTTCATTTCGATGAAAAACGAGTGGACATTGGTAACCAACTTCACATAGGAAGTAGGAAGAAAGTTTCAGTTTCGTTTTGGGCCTAGTAGTAGACTAGTAGTGGTTCTCTGTTGTTAGAACTATAGTTGTTGACACATTTTCACACCTTAGATCTGAGCTCGAAGTGACTCGAGAGTCAGAGTCAAATCTTGGTGGCCAGTGCCTCGTAGTCGTCAGTCATCACTCGCCATCTTGCGCAGCTGAGTAGTGAGTGCCTACGTGACGTGAGTGAGTGATTATACTTTATGATATTTCCAATATTTTGAATGACGAATCGAATTTTATAGCATAAGAATTTCAACATAGAAATTGAAATTGATATGGATGGGTAATTTCAAATGTTACCATTCTTTTGAAATGTTGATATATAAATTATGTCCTTCTTAATTGAAAAGGTAAACTTCAAATTTTAAATTTTCTTTGAAGAGCAATTTTACCTTTACACTTCTAGAAAGAGCTAGAACCCTTTGGAAAGACGAAGAAGAATTCAAATTTGAACATTGGTCGTAAATAACTTTGTTACTCTATCAAGTAAAGAGATTAGAGATTAGAAACCTCACACATTTTAAAATAATTTTAAAATAAATAATTTGTTATGACCATAAAAAAAAGTTCACATCAACGATGGCTTTTAAACAAAATATAATATCTCACATAACTCAGATTATATCTCACATGATTCACATTCATTTTAACATAAAATAATATATATCATGTATACACGAGACATATCTCACGTGAACATACAAATTTGTACAATTTATATAGCATACAATGTTCATGAACATTTTAAGACATGAACCCATCGATAATATTATATCTCACATAACTCGGATTAGATCTCACGTGATTCACATTCATTTTAACATAAAATAATATATATCATATATACAGCGCAGACATATCTCAGGTGAGCATACAAATTTGTACAGTTTATATAACATAAAAAGTTCATGAACATTTAAGACATGAACCCATCACTAATCCATTGGGTTTCTTATCCGTTATGAAGATGCCTTTTGGTGGTGATCTCTTCGTTGGGTTCCAGGTTCTCAGGTTTTGCTCCATTCTCTTGGAGTCAAGTGAGATGTGAGAGTGAAGTGAAGCCGGAAACTTGTACGTACTACGAACCATTTGCACGAGCCTTAATTCAGTGTATACGGCCTTGCTCGTTTTCCAATAAACAGACTAAACCAGATTACAAAGAAAGATAGTAATTATTTTTTCCATATATATATATATTTTATACATATATATTGTTTTAAAATTATATATATATGTTTTAAATCTTATATATTAGTTTAGTAAACATGTTACATTGGCTTATCAAGCCTATCTCAATATGAATCAATTAATACATAGTTGTTAAAAAGCAGAAACTCTGTATTAAACTTTATATATAACATTTCAAAAAATAATTTTTGTAACCATCAAAACAGATTTGTAAATCCATATATATATAAATAGACTTGTTAATCCATATATATAACATCCCAAAATAATAATTTTTTTTTACAAATTCATGTATGGTATAATAAAGCTATTTGAACTAAAAAAAATATATAATCTAAAAAACCAATTCTATAATTAATTACATTTATTTAAAATAAAATGATAATAATTAAGAAAAGATAAAAATATCTTATAAGCCAGAAAAAAAAGTATAGATAAATTCTCTTATTTGCACATAATCTTAATCTTGCTTTGAAATTGTGGAAACAACCATTTCCTCGTAGATTCAACACTGACACCATCATGTGGAAAACAACCTTAGCTAAGAGACCAATCTCCTTCCACATATGAAAGGATAATCGATAAAGAGATTTCTAACAAATTCATCAAATATCGTATAGAGGTAACTAAAACCAGCCAATTCCTTCTTTGCATAAAATCCCATGTTGAATTGAAATAATTTTTTAAGTTATGATACCAAAATTCTATTTTGAGATAAATTTGAAGATATATACCATTTTAGGCATATTGAATTTAATAAGATTTTTTTAATAAAAAAATATTCAATTTAATTAAAATTTTATTATAATTAAAATTTAAATATAGTAATTTTTTTAATCTCATCTTAAATTAATTAATAAATTTAAAAAAATTAGAGTTTTAACTTATATAAATACTTGAAAAAATTAATCAAAAATCCAAATTAATTGTTGTTCTAACTTTCTAGATTACTGAGAGGGAAAATTACTATCTAAAAATTATATATTTATTATATAATATAAATAAGATTTAATTAAAAAAACATAATTTTATAAAAGTGGATTAATAGATAGAAATTTACATTAAAAGAAAACCTATATATATATATATATATATATATATATATATATATATATATATATATATATATATATATATATATTCATTAAGAACCAAAGTATACATCAACTTACATAAAACCTTTATTACCAGTAATCTGAAAATATCTCATACTAACATATTAGCAATTTATTCCAAAAAACCCTCCTATTTACACAAAAAACTATCAAAAATATAATTTAAAAACCTTCAAAAATCCTTCAATAACCACTTCATCATTCTAAAACTTTTTAAGAAAAAAATTCCTTTCATATTCACATTAACATATAAACAAATTCAACTCTATATAAATATAATTGTAAATATATTTTTATAAATATAAAAAATATCATATCCCTAAAATTCATTTTATCAAAAGAAGCACTTGCTAGGAAGAAGGAATATTAAAATGTATGGAATTGGTTGATTCTATACTGATTAAAATTCATTTTATCAAAAGAAGCACTTGCTAGGAAGAAGGAATATTAAAATGTATGGAATTGGTTGATTCTATACTGATCAACAAGGGAACATTGAACTATTTCTAGATGTAATTGGAAATTAACAAGGAAACATTGAATTATTTCTAGATGTAATTGGAAATTATGTCCGTAGGTTTTTTTTGTCAATGGTTTAATTATGTTGTTCTTAGTGATCGGGCCTATTTATATTGAGGTATTGTACTTTTTATTTTTATTTTTAATTAAATATAAAAAATACTGTTTTTTTCTTGCTAAAAAAAATTAAACTGATTATAAACCTTATTAAATTCTATATTTAACTTATCTTTAATAAAAAACTGTTTATAAGTGTTATTAAATTCTATATTTAACTTATCTTTAATAAAGAAATATTATCAAATAATAAATTTTCATTTAATTTGAAACATGATAAAAAATTATGAAACAATAAATATTATCAAATTAATAAATTTTCCTTCCATTTTATACCTAATAAATGGTTAATAGTTGAAAATCTCATTTGAGAATTATATAATTAAGTGATTTTTATTATTATATAGAATATATGTTTATAATTACAAAGAAACATGACCGAGAATAAAATCCATATAATAAGTAAATTACAAAATAAAGTCAAACAAAAATATATGATCTTCACTGAACAAAGCTCAACACAGTTATATATTAATATATAGACTTGGCGTTGTCTTCTTACCTACATAGCATGGATCTTCATGAGATGAAGATACAAAAAAAATAAAATTAATAAAAATTCAAAACATGGAAAAACTTTTACTTCCAATGAAAAAAAGTAACATATGAAAAGTTTTATGAGTTACATTTGAACCAGACTAGAAAAGAGCAAGTGATGGAGAGCTTGTTCAATTACATTTTAACCAGATTAGAGGAGAGTTGATGTTACTATAGAATTTGAAGTAGATCAGAGGAGAATAGTATAGTGATATTTTTATATAAATGTCAAAATTTGCAAAATAATTCTGTTTGAATATCTGTACATGCACTAGGTATCGACATCTTCTGGTACCCGATGCACACGCAGCATTCTGCAGCATACAAATTTCTTTGAATTATGGGCGACGTCACCAAGATACTGATCATTTGTTCCTTTGACAATTCTCTCACCATCCAAGAATTAGTTCCAGGCATGGAAAAACCCCTGGTCTTTGGCTGGAAATTATTAGTATTAGCAGCTCCATTTTCAATTACAACTCTGCAGCTGTCGATAGCATTGCAAGTCAATTGAAAATTGATGGGGCAGAGTGCTCGCAGAGAAATTCAAGCACATGAACTTGGGCCTGAAGAAACTTCACGTACTTGATGGCCTCGTCAAGCATTCTAGCCGTGTCACGTTTACTCATGCCTCCAGGAATAGGTTTCTCAAGCGACCTAATTTTGTCACTTATCTTCTTTCTTCTCTCACGAGTAGCAACGCTAGTCTGAGGCTCCACCAAATCTGAGTGCTGCAATTCTCTTAAGTATTTTCCCACTACCCAATTGAATCCAGACCACAATTTTGTTGAATCCCCCATGCTAACCAAGTCGCAATGCTTGGGATTTTGACAAGAATTTGAGGAGAATTCAAGGGCGCTTACATTTCTAATTGGACCATCAATGCAGGTCTTCAAAGGATTTTGTGGTGGTAGCATTTCCATTATCTGATTCAAACTGTAACATGAAGCCGTTCTTTGGATTTTGTTTGGTGGTTCAAGAATTTTTGAAACAACAGATTCAAGAGGTCCAGATTGCCATGTGAGGCTTGGCCAGAGATACTGATAAGATGAATAGCTTAATTCAGAATTTTCCAATGAAATATCAACTTGTTGCCCATCATGGTCCTCAGTTTCATTCAGTATTGCAGCAGGCTCTAACATATTATTGAATGCATAGGCTATTGCAGCTTCAATTGATTCAGGGAAAAGAAGGAAACTGATTACTTAGACCATATAATCCAGGCCCATAACTTAGTTAAGGAAAAATAGCATCTTGTCTCAGGAAACCTTCTCTGCATTCCTGATGATCCATAAGAATATGGATGTTACATGAATTTGTATCAACATAGTTGGAAGAACAGATACCTTCTTGAGTGTTGCAGGAAATGTGGGTTCCCTCCAGAATAGACTTAATATAAAGATCCATTGAGAGAATCCAGACACAAACCCCCACAGAATGAATGCCACACTGTATATAACAAACAAACTGCCCAACGATACTAAACCTATAAAGCTGTACGCCCAACGAACTTATTAGATTTTCATTTATTTTGCGGCTATCTAAGCTGTGATCCAAACATAATTAGCATGGTGTACATTCTGCTCATTTTGACATGGAATGACATGAGAACTAGTACGAGAATGTCATGGCTGCATCATTTGGGAGACGGATCATCCCACTGAATAAAGATTCAATGCAAATGATCATATTCGTTTTCTGAAAATACATATGGGTATTTTAATAGCTAATATGTGATTACCGTGAAATCATTGAATAAAATGGTGCCAAAACAGATCTGAAAATGAAAATATGTGATTCATCGACACATTTGACAATCTCTAATTTATCATTAGAGATTATAAAAGTATTTCTAGGATTCATTGAACGTTTCATTATTTTGGTGAGTAACTCTTTCTTTTGAATTATTACAAGTCCACCTAAAATATTTGTCATCGATTCTTTGTTTAAACCAAATATATATATGATGGAGAAACTCCAAAAGAAATTATTAACATGGTATGTAAATGTAATGACAAATCAAATTGTGACAAGAATAATTTTGATATATATGTATAACCTTAAGCATTGGAAAATGGTTAATACAAATTAAGATATAATTAAAACAAAATTTTGAAACATACAAGAGTGGGGAAGTGGTACCAACGTGATCAACACAGCTCAAGGATTTTATTGAGCTAGATATAAGATAAGGTTTCACATAGTGGTGGAGTTTTATTCTTGCATAAATATGTTGTATAGACAAAATTCCCAAATTCTTATTTTATCAAATATGTAGGAATTTCACTAACTAGTCATAAATGATAGGATTTTGAAGGTCCTAAGGGAAAAGGAATGCCGTGTGTTATATCTATTTG
The DNA here is from genome assembly GCA_027924585.1 of Larix kaempferi. Taxonomy (NCBI): domain Eukaryota; kingdom Viridiplantae; phylum Streptophyta; class Pinopsida; order Pinales; family Pinaceae; genus Larix; species Larix kaempferi. The sequence goes on along the minus strand of BSBM01001110.1, from coordinate 10,981,008 downwards.
ATATACTTGCAAGGTTAAATAGTAGTACTCAACCCAATCTCTCAGGGCACTAACTAAGGAGGCCTGACCATGTGCTTATCTTTGTATTACCAAATTACCCAGGTATTAGAGAGTAATATACTCAAGTGTTGTGCTCAGTGCCACTATAGTAGCAAGATAGTCGATGAGATTATCTAAAGTTGGTTTAAGGTCACTTAGGGGATTTTCGATATACCCGAGGGTACTTGGAATTGAAATTCTATATATACAAGTGTTGTTTGATGCGATACTAGAAGGTGTACTAACAAGGGTTACAAAGGTGTCCAACATGGTGAAACATCTTGTATTTTTTGCATGTAGTCTTCCCCGACCACAAATTTACCCACACAATGACATATCACTATGTTATTTATAAACGGCATAACACATCTCTAACCTAATTAAAATTATAAAATTTGTGTCTTAAGAAAGTGTTCTGATACTAGATGTTATGTACTGTAATAACAAAAGGACACAATTACCACAACAATAAACAATTGTAAATAACCCATACAAAAATAGCAATACCTTTATTGGTGAAGGGAATGTTCACAAGGAATCTTATTACATTGCCTCTACTCCTTTTTATAGTTTCTAGTAAAGGAAATTTCTAGTAGCTGGAACCTTCTAGTCAGGGAAATTTTTAGGGGCGAAATTTCGCCAATTGGCTATTTTTTGGGCATTTTTTCAAAAAATAAATTCGCTATTTGGTCATTTTTAGTCTCTAATATCGCCTATATTTACATAAAATATGTTTTTTTTATCATAATATTCGCCAAAATTTACAAGTTTCACTACTAAATTGTATGTTTCATATGTAATATTCGCCTACCAATTTATATTTATGTTTTTTTCAATCCAAAATAATCACCTAGAATACTATACTTAAGTATACGTTTATAATCCTTAAAAAATACCCTCCTTCTAGTAATCTTTCTTAGCGAAGGAACTTTCTAGTATGTCTTCTGTCACGTCCCCACTTTGACCCTTGTAATATTTTGGGTTATAATGTAAGTATTGTATGCATATTATGTATGATTCCTAGCGTGGAGCTCAAGGCCAAGGCCCCGCTAGCGAATGCTCGACCTAGAAGAGGCAAGTATTTGAAATTATGCTACCCATGTGCTAGTGAACCATGGGAATTGTAAATATGCATCTTAATATAAATGCCCACAACTAGCTATGCAATGCAACAAGAGATGGGGGCATGATGTTACAAGGAATTGGGAGGGAAATATTCAAACCCTTGAGCCAATCAAGTCAAGCCAAGTGTCAATGAGAGAACCCATGAACCCTCAACTACCCAAGTTGACTTTTGTACCCAATCATTGATTTCTCCCAAGAGTTGGTTGAGGTAGTTAATGCCTTGGGAAATGGGAGGTATGGCTGTCCAAATTCGAGTATGGGCAAGCCACCCTTCCTAGATTTTCGTGTTTGGCTTCTTGGGCAAGAAAAAGGCCACGAAATTGCTCCCCAAGCCATTATTCAACCGTCAGTTTGCTCTCTCATGAGTTGAGAGCTTCCTGGGAATTTCCCTCCATGAATTTCCTGTGTTTACCTTCGTTTTCCTAGCTGGGAAGGGCGTTTTTGTTGTGGCTAACAGTGGGGAATAGAGGGGAAACAATTTGGGGTTTAATTGAGGCCATTTTGTCCCACTGATTGTTCATACATCTGTGACAGAAATCGGTTTTCTTCCCTGGGGTTGATTCCCTCTTCCCACAATCCGTTTGGTGTGCCCACGTTTTGGGGAAAACCCATAGACCCTATTCTGTGAATCCATGGTTGAATTGTGTATCCATGCCAGTTTTAAGCTCCTGTGTGCAGAAGAATGTAGGGGTTGAGATGGGAATCCATTGATTTGGCCGTGCAGGGTTTGAGAGTCCCAAGTTCCTTGTAGATATCATGCCCAGCTTGGGGGTGGTCTCTGAGTGTTGAAATAATACAAGCTGGGCAGATACCTACGGTTGGGAGGAACGTTGCAGCGACATAGCTAGTTGTTTGGGACAGTTGCAGAAGAAAGATAAGTGTTTTACATCTATGTGTTTTACCTCTGCAGTGTTTAAATTAATGATTGTTATTGATATATTGAGTGCATATGAAAACATGTGTGTGGATGAGTTTATTTCCGCTGTGCATATTTGTTTGATTTACATCTGCACACATCTGTTTTATGGCTGTGAATCTAATGAATTGGTTGAGTTTGATGAAAATCCCCATAGAATGGCATCATGTTCCCTTCCTTGCATTGGGTCCAAGGGTGGGTACGTGACGGATGGTATCAGAACTGTTGGTTGTAGCATTGGGCCTTCATGGGCTACCTATCACAGCTCGCAGGGGTAAGTATGCTTCCTGCTCATTATAGACCATTAAGAAAAATTTCAAACTTTCAAATTTTCGAAAATTTTTCTAAGTCTGTATCGGAAAGAACTTACGAGTTTTCGTCCGCAACGGCGGAAGAACTCAGCGAGTTGGTCTGCAACGGCGGAAGGACTTGGCGAGTTGGTCCGGAAATTTTTCTAAGTGTCTTTCGGCAGAAGAACTCGGCAAGTTGGTCCGCAACGGCGGAAGAACTCAGTGAGTTGGTCCGCAATGACGGAAGGACTTGGTGAGTTGGTTCGAAAATTTTTCTAAGTGTCTTTCGGCGGAAGAACTCAGCGAGTTGGTCCACAACGACGGAAGGACTCGATGAGTTGGTTCGAAAATTTCAAAATTTTTCTAAGTGTTACGGTAGAAAGAACTGGTGAGTTTTTGCCGAAACGGCGGAAGAGATGGGAAAGTTGATCCGCAACGGTGGAAGAGATGGGCAAGTTCGTCCGCAACGACGGAAGAGATGGGCGAGTTGCTCCGCAATGGCAGAAGGAAAAGTTGAGTTTTCGACCGGAAGAACTCAGCAAGTTTGTCCGCAAAGGGGCGGAAGAGAATGACGAAGTCCACCGAAACAGAGAAAATACAATAGTTTTTCAGTGAAATTTTCAGGTTCCTGAAAGAGAAAAATCGCTTTGAACTCATGCGCCAGATTGCGCGAAATTGAAAAAAAAAAAAACCGAGGGCGCTGCCCTCGACCCGCCCCGCAGTGGTGCAGGGAAGCCACAAGGGGGCAAGCCCCCTTGACCCCCGTCATCCCCCAGAGACAGACGTTGAAAGTGTGAAATGCATTCTTGGGATGAGAAGCAGGAATTGCATGGAAGGTTTGTGGAAGCCTTATTAAAATTAATTGGCTGTGATATGCATTGCGGAAGAGCAATGGGAGCAGCAAGGCAATGTTGATAAGAGGGAAACTTCTCACCTTAACTAATTCTGTTATAGCATAGGAATTTCATGCCTGAAAAGTAGCAACTAAGAATGTTTTACATTTGTATTAAATTGCTACTTGGTGAGAAATGACAACTAATGATTCCTTGCATGCTTGGTAGGGAAACCAAGAAAAGGATCAGCTATAATGTGGAGAAGGGACTCCATGTCATACCTGGAAAGGGATAATTCCTTAACTCCTCTCTTACTATTGTTTTTGTATTTTACAAGTTTTATATGCATAAAAACTATGGCATAGGAATGCTGAAAATGCAAAGGATCATATAGATGAAGTAAACGTGCACTAGTTGGCACATTAATAGATATTGCATAGTGCATAAAAAGGTGTTTATGCATGAGCATGATGTTGCATATGGGTAAGAAGGTGGTAAAGTGAATATGTACTAGCTGGAATACTAACAGACCTTGCATAGTGCATGTGACAATGTTTGTACATGTATATGATACTGCCTATTGGTAAAATAGTGAGGTTTTACATATGCAATGAACCACTTAAGATCATTATGGTGGTTGCTAATAATTGGTTGTGTTAGCATTGGTTGTAGGACCAAAGAAAACCAAAGCATGGCTAAAGATGTGGATGGTGATTGTTGCATATGACCAACAACCTTATGAAGAAAGGATGGTGCAACAAATCTATGATCATGAGGTTGGCAAAAGGACTGTGTAGCATTGGTAAGAGGCCAACTGATCAGGTAACGTCAAATGATGTTAATGACAGCCATGCAGGTAATGGTTATTTGTGCTTAATTGCATGAATGCTGAAAGAGGATTTGGTAAGATCCCTTCAACTATGTACAACTATGTTGATTTGGTTTGCATATGGTATTGAGTGCCTGAATGTGAATGTTAATCTACTGAGTATGATGAGGTGCGGGTAAGTGAGGGAAAGGATCCTTACACCCTATAATTGCTTAGAAACCTCAATGCATTCATGTGAAATTATAACATGTCATTGTGTATGCTGGATTATAAGTTTAATTAACCAAAGAAAGTAAATACCTATAGTCATGTTGTGGTAGTACATGCCATATGAATGGTTAGGCCATAATATGCTGGAATGCATAGTATCCGCGGATTGATGCAAAGTTGTATTGAGGGATTATGCATTGAGTGAATGCACATTAAAATATTATGTAAATGTTGTGAATGTGCATGCATATGTGTAAGTGCACATGTTAAGATGCATTGCAAGAATGCACGGTTGTGATATGTATAGGTTTCAATGCATTTAGATAATAGATGAAATGGTGAACCATTGTTAATACTGAGAGAATTTCATGAGTTGCTATGAATGCAGGAGAAAGATTGCATGAAGAAGGTAGACATGATGATGGGCTACCAGAGTGCTCTATGGAAGGATAGAGATTGCATGGAATGTGAAGTAATGAGTACTTACAATTTATTTAAATTGCACGGATAGTGTACCCATGTCTTGCAATTTTATTGATGATAACGATGCATATATAGATATATACATATATTTCATTGCACCTCAAATGCTAACAGCTGAAGGTGTTTGAATTATTGAGTGTTATAATTCTGAAATCACTCCAGTGACTGTTGTAGCAATGAAAGGATTATATGCATAGATACTCACAACATGTTTGGCTGATTGAAGTTTTAGATTTCAGGTAGATTGTTTTGGGCATGGAAAATGTGGTTAAGTCCATGATGAATATTGGAATCTACCATGAGCAAGGGCCAAACGATATGAGAATAGACTCATGGCTAAGCAAATCAATTTCTGTAGAGAACAAAATTGCAAATTCATACTTGAATTTAATTATTAATGCCATTGAATGATTATTGTTAAATGTTGCTAATTGTTTGGCTATTTGATAAATGTGCTAGGAAGACACATCGCAGGAAGACCATGTGTGATGACCTGCAGAAGCCAAAATCCATGGGAAGGACCCCATACTTTGGAAATGGGTTTCGGGTGAAACACCATTTCATATTTTAAGAATGACATCTCAGCTGAGCTATATGTTGGAAAACCATGAGAGTGAGATGGTAAAGCTATGCTAAGAAGGCATGTATGGATTATGGAACGTGGAAAGATTGGGGTAAAAAACCGAAGAACTATTGACTCAGAGAAGGGAGCTCCCATTCTTCGTAAATGAAGAAAAGATACACCTGCGAAAATGAATGAGTATTCTGTGACCCTAGATAAGAACATGCATGTCTAAATTATTAGGGTTAATATGCAAAGAATGCTCTATTTTATTTATATCATTTCAGACTGCTTGAGTATGATTAGGGCCTACATGGCTCACATTTGAAAGGGGGTGCACACCTTTTCTGGTGTCGGGTCATGATAGGGTTTTCAATATTGACTACACCCTAAGGGAGTGGATGCATTCCTGGTGTTTCAATACTTGATAGTGAATGTTATGGAATGTGGTTTCTATTTTGAGAAGCAATACCGATAAGCCTACTTATCCTTCTTGTGTTTCCATCCTACACAGGTGCACATTGGTACTGCACATTAAGAGGCAAAGTGAAGAAGGGTACCCAGAAGGACTGTATAGGAATTGGCAACCTTTCTATGCTCACACTAAATAATACTGGAAGGGATGGACAAACCCAGGGAGCTATGTAGTGAAAAGGGGTATCATCCTTATGTGAGTGGGGCCATGTTAACCTGCAGTCAAGAAAGTCACCTATAAAGTTCCTAAAAGGAACCACCGATTTGAACAAGAGAAGGAGTGGCATCCTTGTATGAATGAAGAGTTGATGTTTGTGTGAAGGGTTATGGTGCAAGAAGGTGTGGTGACACTGGTGAAGGCATAAAATATCTATTGGGTCAATAGTAGGAGGGCGGGCACCAAGACTGACTGAAAACCCCGAGATGCTTATTGGGTCAACAGTAGGAGGGCGGGCGCCAAGACTGACTGAAAACCCTAAGATGCCTAATGGGTCAGCAGTAGGAGGGCGGGCGCCAAGACTAACTGAAAACCCTGAGATGCATTTGGATCCATAATAGATCCTTGACCTATAATGGCCAGGTGGCGTAGTTTTCCTTCCATTGGTCGATGAACCAGACGAATGTGCTGGCTTGGCACTGGAGAGGGCCAACCAGGTATGGGACTGGTTGGGCACCACCAAATGCTTGGTAAATCTAGTCGATGGGGAGGTGTACTAGTTAAGAATTAACTACATCAAAGTCCATAGGCGATTCCAAGGCTTGCAAAGCGAAGCAGGACCCTGTGGACCAGAGGGGAAACGTGCAATACAGATAAGTATTCGTTTTCATTTATGTCTTGTTTGGAATAACGAAGATTTCAGGTATAAGTCTTCTAATAGCTAAGCTGATACACTATTGTTTCTTTGTTGGAAACCTTGGTCATTGCAGGAAGGCAAGACCCTGAAAGACTATAAATTGCTGGTAAATCCAGAGAGTAAATGAGTGGGTGATATAAATTGCTGGTAAATCTAGAGAGTAAATGAGTGGGCGATATAAATTATTGAGAAATCCAGGGAGTAGTTGGTTGAACGCTATAAAGTTCTTGATAAGTCGAGAGAGTGACTAGTTGGGCATTAACTACTTGATATGGTAAAGGAGCGTGTACGCTGGCCCAACACCCCTTAAACAATTGATAAAACCCAGTCGGCGTACTGGCCTAGCATTTCCTATTCGAATGATTGTGGAGTAGCCTACGTGCTGGCCCAACATTCATAATTGTGTCCACGGTAAATCCAAGGCTTGCAAAGCAAAGAAGGATCCCGTGGAATAAAGTGAAGACATCCAATACAGATAAGTATTCGGTTACCTTGCAGCTTCTTGCTTATGAATATACATGTGAATATGATCTGGTTATGATTTCCTAAACTCTTGTTTAGAGATAAACCCTATGAAAATGAACTAAACATGTGAATTGATTCAATGTTTGAGTGTAGGTATTGTTGGAAGCAAGGACTAGGAAGGAATCATAGGGATGCAGATGGACATATGACCATCCTAAAGAGCTCAATATGAACAATAATGAAAGATGGTGCTAGTGGACATGAGTGGGTCATAGCAGCCAAAGGTTCTGTAGGCAACTATGGATGAGGGTTCCTAGTTGAAAATCCTTAGATAGACCTTAGACACTAAGTGTCATAGCCAAGAAAGGAAAGTCAAAGCATTCATAGTGAAGTGAAAGAGACTAAGGAGCATGAAACCACAACGATGGTGTAGCTCCATAATAGAACAAGACTAAGAGGGAGAAAATCCTACTCTTCTTTTTCCTTTCGATTGATGCATTCATAAAACAAAAGATTGTTGAGTGCATGTCATGGTTGAAAATAGATTGTGTTTAATTGCTTGAAATGAATTGTGAATGCTGAAATAGTAAATTTCCTGTGAAAGGATGAACATGAATGAGTTCATGTGTATGTTGGAAAGCATGAAAGTGTGGAAGTCCCATGAATAAAGCATGGACATTCCATGTCAATTGGGAAAATAATTGACTAATTTTAATGTTCATGTTATGCTTGTCCTAACAAAGAATTTCCATGATGAATTTCACAGGTAAGAAAGTGAAACAATTGGTTGCAGCCGGCACAAGAAAGTGTTACTAGTAAGCAAAGTGTGGCCAGTTGTGCCCATTAACCATGGCAGCAGACTGAGGGCTATCAGAGTTGGCTGAAAGTCTTCTTCAAACAATTGCCAGGACCCAAGAAAATCTTGGAGAGATGCTCAAGCGACAGAGGTAACAGAATGAGATGAACCACAAGGTTTTGCAGGACTCTATTCGTCTGCAAAAAGAGGTAAAAAGAATTCTGGGATCAATCAGTAAGGAAAAGGAAAGTGGATCCATGAAGAATCATTCATCCAATCGACCGATTAAGAAACGTTCCAGATGGGAAGACTCAAAGGAATTTGAGCAGGAAAGGCTAAAGCAACCAATGAAATGTTGGGGATGTGGAGGAAATCATTGCCTCCGCGACTGCCCAACAATGGAACATCAAGAGGGTAGCCGCCATAAATTTTCCAGACTTGTAGATCAGCGAGAAGGTAAATAAAGGGAAGGGATTGTTTTGGAACAATACCCTCATGCAGATCTAGAAGGTCCCAGCCAGCAGGAGTCGTTTGTGAAGACCAAAGGACTTGGTCCCGAAAACCCAAGTAAAGGGTGAGATGCAGGACGGACCTGCCACATTTTGTGACTTTTGGACATGTATATAGCGTGTATGTATTCCTAAGTAATTGGAACATCGAGGACGGTGTTATTCCAAGGGGAGGGGATTGTCACGTCCCCACTTTGACCCTTGTAATATTTTGGGTTATAATGTAAGTATTGTATGCATATTATGTATGATTCCTAGTGTGGAGCTCAAGGCCAAGGCCCCGCTAGCGAACGCTCGACCTAGAAGAGGCAAGTATTTGAAATTATGCTACCCATGTGCTAGTGAACCATGGGAATTGTAAATATGCATCTTAATATAAATTCCCACAACTAGCTATGCAATGCAACAAGAGATGGGGGCATGATGTTACAAGGAATTGGGAGGGAAATATTCAAACCCTTGAGCCAATCAAGTCAAGCCAAGTGTCAATGAGAGAACCCATGAACCCTCAACTACCCATGTTGACTTTTGTACCCAATCATTGATTTCTCCCAAGAGTTGGTTGAGGTAGTTAATGCCTTGGGAAATGGGAGGTATGGCTGTCCAAATTCGAGTATGGGCAAGCCACCCTTCCTAGATTTTCATGTTTGGATTCTTGGGCAAGAAAAGGGCCACGAAATTTCTCCCCAAGCCATTATTCAACCATCAGTTTTCTCTCTCACGAGTTGAGAGCTTCCTGGGCATTTCCCTCCATGAATTTCCTGTGTTTATCTTCGTTTTCCTAGCTGGGAAGGGCGTTTTTGTTGTGGCTAACAGTGGGGAAGAGAGGGGAAATGATTTGGGGTTTAATTGAGGCCATTTTGGCCCACTGATTGCTCATACATATGTGGGAGAAATCAGTTTTCTTCCTTGGGGTTGATTCCCTCTTCCCACAATCCATTTGGTGTGCCCACGTTTTGGGGAAAACCCATAGACCCTATTCTGTGAATCCATGGTTGAATTGTGTAATATCCCTTTTTCAAATTTTATTAAAATGCCCAATTTTTCACTTTTTTTTCCCAATTTCGACCTTTGACTAGTTTTACTGTTTTGACCTCCAAATCAACCCAAATGCTCCCAAATCTTCTGTAGGAGTGTATGAATGGTATTTAGACTTGAATATAAGGTTCAGGGATGTTTTATGGCCCTCTAAATACTGCTGCAAACTTGATTTGTATTCTGATCAATATATGTAATTTTGACTAGTAATTTGTGCATCAAATCCCCCTCGGGTAACAATGCAAATGGCCTTCCAAATGCCTCCAAACTCCCACAAATTTATGAACAGAGGTATATAATGTGTTAAGTATGTGATTAAGGTCTCATATGCACCATTAATTGATTTTTAATACTGTTCTAACTCTCTCACATTCAACAGCAAAAACCCCCAATTCGACCCTTGGGGAAATGGCACTATTTCACCTCCCAATACAACTAAACTGAGTAAAAATGCTTCAAATGCTCAAGTACAGTACATGAAACTTGTAGAAGACATCCATGGCAATATATTTATCACAAATATATCAGAGAATCATCCATACATTCGAAATCATCATCAATACATTGGCTCACAACAAGGTAGTGGGGAAATGGCATTGTTCTTCCATTAAAAATGAGATTTATACATTTCTACTTGGAATTTCGACCTGAAACTTTTTGGAGATGAAGAACAGAGTATTTACTTCATATTACAAAAGAAATGGGGCATTATAAGCTCCCCCAAAGAGTACAATAGCTCACCAAAAACGCCCTCCCTCAAGGAGCACGAATATGCCTTCAAAACTGGAAACGGTGGAGAGAAAGTGCTGCACTAAACCAAACCATGAAACTTCCTGTAGCTGCTACCTGCAAATACAAACTCCATTAAAGCACCATGAAAGACCTGAGTGGCCTCTCCAAACACCAACTTGGATGGGAATCTTTCACCCTCGAAATTGGCTAAGGCAAGAAACTAGTCATCCACTAGCTCTCTCTTCACAAATGCAATTTTTCTCAAATCATCAAAAGCCATTCTCATACTTGATTTCTACATTTTATAACCAACATTAGCCTTCAAGGGGTCGAAATGCTCTCAATAGATTCAATAATTTTCCATTTAGAAAATATTTCTCATTTGCCACTTGTCTCCTAGTTCCAACCTTCCATCTTCTCCCAAATTCGAATTTGAGTCTCTTTAGATTCCTCCAACTCCATGAGCGCCTTCTTGAGCCTATTTTTGGGGCTGACATGTCATAATGGTCAGGTGTAAGAAGTCAGGTCTGAATTTTGTCATAAAATGTCATAGATGCTTCATTATTGTTGTCATAAAACTAGGGAATCTAGCCCATGTGTCCACTAGTCTCCAATTTGACTCTTCCTCTCCCATGGAGGTTACTATTCCTTCCCATTTCGACCTAATATGCTCAATGCCATGTGTTATGACTTACCAACTCACCCAAGAGTGTTCACCTTCCCATGAATTCGAATTGGCAAGAGAGAGCTGCCATGTGTCATTGAAAAATCAAGCTAGTGTGGGTCCCACCACCTCCATATGTCTCCAAAACCACTTGCCACCTAGAATTTCTCTTGAATTTATTTATTCATCATATTTATTAAATTCTTGAACCCTTCTAATGTCTAAATATCATTTATTAGTTTCCTTATTACCATCCCACATGTGCCCATCCAACCTAGGAAACTAGTAGGATTGATGGGATTGTCTTACTATGCACTTATTTGAATGGGGACATTACAGTCCTCCCCACCCAAGATTGCTTGTCCTCAAGCAATTTCAAATTTGGATGCTGCAAAATCTTCTCCTCTTCCCATGTGGCATCTTCATTTGGTAAGTCCTTCCATTGCACTAAATATTCTTTGATGATTCTACTCCTCAACCTTCTTTCCCGTGTCTTCAAAATCTTTTCCGGAACAAGTGTGAGCTGACCTTCATCATCCAAAGGAGGAAGTATTTCTGAAGTGATGATTTTCTGACCAAGAGCTTTCTTAAGACAAGAAACATGAAATACATTGTGGATTTTACTCCCTTCCGGAAGTTCTAGTTCATATGCTACTTCTCCAACCTTTCGCACTACCTTGTATGGCCCATAGTACCTTGGTTTTAATTTTTCTGCTCCATTCTTTTTGAGAGATGTTTGTTTATAGGGCTGCAACCTTAAATATACTAAATCATTGACTTGAAAGGTTCTCTCTTCTCTATGTCTATCAGCATATTGTTTTTGTTGATTTTGAGCAACCTGCAAATTGTCTTTCAAGAGCTTTAAAATTTCTTGGCTCTCTTCCACCCAATCTTTAGCCTTTGGGGCTCTACTATCACCAAATATAATGTCAGCAAATGTAAGTGCATCATAACCATATAATGCTTTGAAAGGAGACATTCCTATTGACATATGATAAGTGGTGTTGTAGCAAAACTCACCCAAGTGTAGCCATTTTGCCCATGCTTTTTGCTGCCCTCCCACATAGTTTCTTAGGTATCCTTCCAACCATTGGTTTACCCTCTCTGTTTGTCCATCAGTTTGTGGATGATAGCTGGTACTTGGAGTCAATTGAGTTCCTACCAATCTAAAAATTTCTTGCCAAAAAGCACCCATGAATCTACTATCTCTATCACTGACAATGCTCTTGGGGAGCCCATGCAATCTGAAGATTTCTTTGAAAAAAATATCAGCCACTTGTGCAGCACTAAAAGATGATGTAACAGCAAAGAAATGAGCAAATTTTGTCAACCTATCAACTACCACATAGATGCAATCCTTACCTAAGGATTTAGGCAATCCGGTGATGAAATCCATGGAAATACTGTCCCATTTTTGCTCCGGAATGGGCAATGGTTGTAATAGGCCGGCTGGACATGTAAGTTCTGATTTGTTTTGTTGACATGCTTTACATTCATTCACATACTTCTGAACATCTTCCTTCAGCCCCTTCCAAAAAAATCTTTGCCTCAACTGTCTATAAGTTTTGAAGATCCCCGGATGGCCCGCTAGTGGGGAATCATGTGCTTCTTGCAAAATTCGGTACTTGAGCTTGGAGTTATGAACTAAATAAATTCTTCCCTTATAATATATCAGCCCATTCAAAATCCTATAATTATCATCCCCTTTGATTCCATCCAACACATCACAAGCAAATTTGTCTTTGGCATATTCAACTAGTAGCATGTTTTTCCAATCCTTGGCAATATCCATGAGAGAAAAGGAAGGCCTTCTTGACAAAGCATCTGCTACTATATTATTCTTTCCTTTGACATATTCAATATCAAAATCATAAGCTTGAATCTTGCTTACCCACTTTTGTTGCCTTTCATTTAGATCCTTTTGGGTGAGAAAGTGTCTTAGACTATTATGGTCAGTTTTCACCACAAACCTGCTGCCCACCAAGTATTGTCTGAATTTGGCCAATGCATGCATAATGGCCAGCATTTCTTTATCATATATGGAGTAAAGTTTTTCATGAGGCTGCAACTTTCTGCTCTCAAAGGCTATGGGGTGTTGGCCTTGCTTTAGGACAGCCCCTATTCCTCCACCTGAAGCATCACATTCCACAACAAAAGGTTTAGTAAAATCAGGAAGTGCAAGTATGGGACAACTACTCATTACCTCTTTCATTTTTTGGAATGCTTTTTCAGCCTCTTCATCCCACTTGAAAGCATCCTTCTTAGTCAAATCAGTAAGTGGAGAAGTCAACTTGGAGAACCCTTTCACAAATTTTCTGTAGTAGGTGCATATGCCAATAAAGCCTCTCAATTCGGTAATATTTTTTGGTGATGGCCATTCCAAGATAGCCCTGATTTTTTCCATGTGTACCTTCACTCCTTCTTGCCCAATAATGTGCCCAAGATACAGTAGTTCTTTCATCCCAAACTCACATTTTGATAATTTAGCAAATAAGGACTCTTCTTGCAATATTTTCAACACAATCTCTAACTGTTGCAAATGCTCTTCCCATGTTTTACTGTAAATGAGAATATCATCAAAGAAAACCAAAACAAACCTTCTTAGTTGCTTGCAAAATATCCTATTCATACATGCTTGAAAAGTGGCTGGAGCATTAGTTAACCCAAAAGGCATGACAAGAAATTCAAAGTGGCCAAAATGACATCGAAAAGCGGTCTTTTGCACATCTTCATCTTTCATTCGAATTTGGTGATACCCTGATCTAAGGTCAATTTTTGAGAAGTATTTGGCCCCATGTAGCTCATCCATGAGCTCATCAATCCTAGGAATAGGATACCTATTCTTGATAGTCTTTTTGTTCAAGGCTCTGAAATCTATGCACATTCTCAATGTTCCATCTTTTTTCTTCACTAGCACTACTGAAGAAGCATAAGGGCTAGAGCTTGGTCTAATGAGCCCCAACTCTAGGAGTTCTTGGATAGCTTTTTCAATCTCATCTCTAAACCTTTTAGGATGTCTATAAGGTGGTATTTGAATGGGTGAAGTACCCTCCTCCAAAACAATACTGTGCTCAACCCCCCTATCTGGTGGCCTACCATGTGGAAGGTCTCTAAAAACCTTTTCATATTTTTGCAAAAGTCTCTCTATCTCCTTTGGGTGTTTGACAATATTTATAGTTGGCTTGGGAGATGTAATATGACATTCAGCAGCCCATTCTATATCCCCATGCCTCAATATAGATCTCATGCTATTGCAAGTCACTACTTGATTTGGATAAGTGTGTTGCCCTCTCACAACTCTTTGTACTCCTTTTGAATCTTGGAATTTCATTTCGGGAATTTGATAATTTACTGTATGCTCTCCTATTGAATACAACCATTGCACTCCCAAAACCACATTAGTATCAGCAACATCAACCACATAAAAACTATCAACAAAAGTATAGTTACCTACGGTGACTTGCAGCTTTGGAACCCATGTTTTGCATTGCATTGTGTTGTGACCGGGAATGACAACTGTGAAGCCATCAAATGGTTCAATAGGTATCTTTCTTTTCTCTACCATCTCTGCATCAATGAAGTTATGAGTGGCTCCTCCATCTACCAAAACTGAAGTTCTTTGTCCTTGTACCACACCTTTGCATCGGATAGTATGATAGCGAGGTACTGCTGAAAGCACTGCCATTCTTGCTTTGTCCGGTGAAGGCTGATTTTCTTCTTGTCTTTCCTCTTCTACTGCTGTCTCATATGCCTCTTCTTGATCTGAAATATGTCCATCTTCATCCATGCCCCCATCATACCCCTCATTATCAGAAAATACTTCTATGTATTGAGCCTTTCCTTTGGTACATTTGTGCCCCGGTGTCCATGGTTGGAAGCATGTGAAGCATAGTTTCTTTTTTCTAAGTTCATCCCTGTTTAGTCCCTCTTTTTTATTCCTCTCAAATGACTCTCTTTGCCAAGGTTTCTTATCATATCCCTCCCTTTGCCAATGTTTCTTTTCAAATTTATAGCTAGGCTTAGGAGGAAATCTCGTTCTAGGAAGCACATTTTGGAGATCCCTAGTCAAGCTCATTGCATCTTTTAATGTAGTTGGCTTGTGGGATTTGACCAAACCTCTTAAGGGTTCAGCCAAACCTTCAGTGAACAGCAATACTAATCTTCCCATAGATACATCAGCCACCTTGACTGATAATTTTTGAAAGTCCAACATATATTCGGTAGGGGATCCAGTTTGCTTCAATTGAGCTAGTTCTTTGAAAGGCAATTCTGGATCTTTTTGTTCAAATCTTTCTAGTACCCTGTCAACAAATTCTCCATATGTTTTAACCTGATTATGACCCAAGGTTTTCAGCCCATGAAACCACCATTCATTGGCATCTCCTTCCAAATGCAAAATGGCCATTTTTAATGCATCCTCTTCCAACATAGGATTCAGCTGAAAATATACATCCAATTTTTGCACCCAAGTGTTAGCAGAATTTTGAGAAGAACCATCAAAAGTAGGAAGTGACATTTTTCCAATAGCACTATTCAATTCTTTGTTTTGGAATGGACTCCTATTGTCTCCCTTCATTTTAATCTTTTGCATAGCATCAATGTAGTCACTGAGTGGTACACCTCTTTTACACTCTTCATTCAAATCATTCCAATCATTTACTAGTTTCTTGTAATCCAATTCAAGATTGGGTTCTTCTTTGGGTGTGAGAAATTTAGGTGCAGTATGCCTTTGTGTGCTTTGAAATTCATCAGGTCTATTATGAGGTCCTGTACTTGAGAAAATATGCTCATTCCCTTTCATCTTTTCCCCTGAGTGTGAACCACTATTATCTCCTATCATCCCTTTGCCTGAAAGTTGGCTACCCAACAATTCGAAACCTTTCATCATTTGTTTATTCATATCTAGCTCTGATACCACTTGTAATATCCCTTTTTCAAATTTTATTAAAATGCCCAATTTTTCACTTTTTTTTCCCAATTTCGACCTTTGACTAGTTTTACTGTTTTGACCTCCAAATCAACCCAAATGCTCCCAAATCTTCTGTAGGAGTGTATGAATGGTATTTAGACTTGAATATAAGGTTCAGGGATGTTTTATGGCCCTCTAAATACTGCTGCAAACTTGATTTGTATTCTGATCAATATATGTAATTTTGACTAGTAATTTGTGCATCAAATCCCCCTCGGGTAACAATGCAAATGGCCTTCCAAATGCCTCCAAACTCCCACAAATTTATGAACAGAGGTATATAATGTGTTAAGTATGTGATTAAGGTCTCATATGCACCATTAATTGATTTTTAATACTGTTCTAACTCTCTCACATTCAACAGCAAAAACCCCCAATTCGACCCTTGGGGAAATGGCACTATTTCACCTCCCAATACAACTAAACTGAGTAAAAATGCTTCAAATGCTCAAGTACAGTACATGAAACTTGTAGAAGACATCCATGGCAATATATTTATCACAAATATATCAGAGAATCATCCATACATTCGAAATCATCATCAATACATTGGCTCACAACAAGGTAGTGGGGAAATGGCATTGTTCTTCCATTAAAAATGAGATTTATACATTTCTACTTGGAATTTCGACCTGAAACTTTTTGGAGATGAAGAACAGAGTATTTACTTCATATTACAAAAGAAATGGGGCATTATAAGCTCCCCCAAAGAGTACAATAGCTCACCAAAAACGCCCTCCCTCAAGGAGCACGAATATGCCTTCAAAACTGGAAACGGTGGAGAGAAAGTGCTGCACTAAACCAAACCATGAAACTTCCTGTAGCTGCTACCTGCAAATACAAACTCCATTAAAGCACCATGAAAGACCTGAGTGGCCTCTCCAAACACCAACTTGGATGGGAATCTTTCACCCTCGAAATTGGCTAAGGCAAGAAACTAGTCATCCACTAGCTCTCTCTTCACAAATGCAATTTTTCTCAAATCATCAAAAGCCATTCTCATACTTGATTTCTACATTTTATAACCAACATTAGCCTTCAAGGGGTCGAAATGCTCTCAATAGATTCAATAATTTTCCATTTAGAAAATATTTCTCATTTGCCACTTGTCTCCTAGTTCCAACCTTCCATCTTCTCCCAAATTCGAATTTGAGTCTCTTTAGATTCCTCCAACTCCATGAGCGCCTTCTTGAGCCTATTTTTGGGGCTGACATGTCATAATGGTCAGGTGTAAGAAGTCAGGTCTGAATTTTGTCATAAAATGTCATAGATGCTTCATTATTGTTGTCATAAAACTAGGGAATCTAGCCCATGTGTCCACTAGTCTCCAATTTGACTCTTCCTCTCCCATGGAGGTTACTATTCCTTCCCATTTCGACCTAATATGCTCAATGCCATGTGTTATGACTTACCAACTCACCCAAGAGTGTTCACCTTCCCATGAATTCGAATTGGCAAGAGAGAGCTGCCATGTGTCATTGAAAAATCAAGCTAGTGTGGGTCCCACCACCTCCATATGTCTCCAAAACCACTTGCCACCTAGAATTTCTCTTGAATTTATTTATTCATCATATTTATTAAATTCTTGAACCCTTCTAATGTCTAAATATCATTTATTAGTTTCCTTATTACCATCCCACATGTGCCCATCCAACCTAGGAAACTAGTAGGATTGATGGGATTGTCTTACTATGCACTTATTTGAATGGGGACATTACAAATTGTGTATCCATGCCAGTTTTAAGCTACTGTGTGTAGAAGAATGTTGGGGTTGAGATGGGTATCCATTGCTTTGGCCGTGCAGGGTTTGAGAGTCCCAAGTTCCTTGTAGATATCATGCCTAGCTCGGGGGTGGTCTCTGAGTGCTGAAATAATACAGGCTGGGCAGAGACCTACGGTTGGGAGGAACGTTGCAGCAACATAGCTAGTTGTTTGGGACAATTGCAGAAGAAAGATAAGTGTTTTCCATCTATGTGTTTTACCTCTGCAGTGTTTAAATTAATGATTGTTATTGATATATTGAGTGCATATGAAAACATATGTGTGGATGAGTTTATTTCCGCTGTGCATATTTGTTTGATTGACATCTGCACACATCTGTTTTATGGCTATGAATCTAATGAATTGGCTGAGTTTGATGAAAATCCCCATAGAATGGAATCATGTTCCCTTCCTTGCATTGGTTCCAAGGGTGGGTACATGTCATCTTCTTACATATATTTATTTCACACTATATCTTCTTCATGAGCCTTATTTAATATGTATGGCTCAATATATAGAAATCTATCTATATATTTAAGGGGGTTAGGGTAGGACCTAAAATTCCCCCCCCCCTTAAAATGAAACATTGTCATGAAGGATGGAGATGTGGAAATTGCTGAAGTATGTCTACTAGTTCCCATGTAGCATCCTTAAGATGTGTATAATTCCATTGGATTAGTACCTCTTGGATGGTGCACTAGGAGAGACACCATTCCTATTGATTGAGGGCAGTGAGGTTGATCAACCTATTGTGTCATCCTATTTTGCACCATTACTACAATATCCTTAACAATGCAGAGAATGTCAGTTGGATATGTGAGTGTTTTATCAACCTATCAGACATTAGAGACATCTGGTAAGTAGGATAATACTAAGGGAGAATTTTATAGACAACTTCAAATGGATTCATTCACATGGAAGTATGATAAGTTGTATTATACCACAACTTTGCTAAAGGTAACCACTAAGCACATTGGGATTACCGCTCTAAAGTAAAGCACCATAAATAATATTTTTGGAACTTATTGATCTAGCTTCACCTTGACCATGAATTTAGGGGTGATATGTGGTGATGAGATTCCGTTGAGTTCCCTAGAGCCGAAAAAATTCTTTCTAGAAATTGCTAGTGAAAGTGGGATCGTTGTCCATGAAAATGGATTGTAGCATACCATGGAGTTTGAATATATTATCCATTAAGGATTTAGATACCATAGAGTCCTTGAAAGGGTGTTGTAGGGCACAAAAATAAGCATATTAAAAAAGGAGATCAAACACAACCATGATTACATAATTATTTCTAAATTTTGGTAACCCCACAATGAAATCCATTGAAATGTCAATCCATAGCATAGGTGGAATGGGGAATGGTTGAAGTTCACATGGAGGTTTCAATGTCTCACCTTTATGTCATTAGCAAGTGTCACATTATACCACAAATGAGTGAATGCCCTTCTTCATGTCTTCCTAGAAAAATGATTGTTCAATCCTTTTATATGATTTATAAAATCTTGAATGATCAGATGTGGGGGATGACTATAGCTTATATTACACCCACGATTAAAATGTCGATTTCTTGTGAAAATATAGATGTCCTTTATAGTGAATATTTTCATTGTGCCAAGTGTAGCCTAGACATGCATGGGGTTCCTTTTGAAGATGCTCGATCAAGGTAGTGAGCATGGGATATGTGAACCATTCCTTATGTGTGTGAATCAACCAGTCTTCTACAATGAAGGTGGGGGAAAATAGGGAACCTTCTTCTTCATAATTTCAAGAGAGAGAATCTACTACCACATTGTCCTTTCCATTTTGGTAAATTATCTCATAGCCATATCTCGACATTTTGGTGACCCATTTTTGTTTCTAAGGGAAGGAAGTTCTTTTTTCTAGAAAGTAATTCAGGCTGCAATGATCGGTTTTGATATGGACACTAGATGTCCACAACATGAAATATTTTCATCATCTCTTTTCCATAAATCAAATTTCCCAAGTGTCACTCTGTCACATCTCAAAATTTCATCAAAGTTTAAAATTTTTCTAAGCGGTATATTCGTTATTAAATACTATGAGGAAAATATACCTGTGAACGTTTTAGCTCTTTATTAATTGCTTGACTATAATTTTTATTTGCGACACTTACTTGTTTACAAACAGTTTTCAAATATTGAATGTGTCTTAATGACATTAAATTGATTATGGCATTTTGTGTCTATAGTTAACATGGTAACTTCCCATAAAAGTCAGTATTATACTAGTTAATTGTATAAATGTCTCATGCAGTCATTGATGCTATTCTGGTATTCAAAAATTCGACATTTATTTATCTTGTCCTTAAAACATTGAAGTAGGACTATGGAACTTATTTACTAATTCGAAAATGTTTATGTTTTCAATTGTACCGTTGTCTATAATGCACGGATTGTTTGTTATTTCATATGATCTTTTAATCATGGATTTAAGTGACCAATAAATTCGTAATGCATTTATGTCGTCATTCAAAGAACAACACTATCAGTATTAAGGTCGTAGTCCATCTATTGTGGTTATTAACGTCGTAGTATAATATATTAATTTTATGATGTTGTGATGCCGACTATCTTCTTTTACTTGAAGGGGTTCTGGTGTTACCCTGAGGCTTACTTAACTATATCAAGCTAATGCATGTGGCTTCCTTTTTCCCAGGTTTCAAGTGAGGGATCTCAAGCAAAATCAATTAATGTTTTCATAGTTAAAAGGAACTAAGGTTATGTAATAACCTAGCTAGATGGCTTAAATTATTACCAAGGGTAAATTATGTCCATAACTTATTAAAGAATGGAGTCATTCGAGTTTTTAAAGGGGTTCTTAACAAGGTTTTGACAAAGGTTATAAGTTAGAACACAAAGTATATACCATGAAACATGGCACATCCTTCTATGGAGCTCGATGGTAAACGAAAGGTGACCCGAACTATATGATAGTGGGTTTAAATTGAAATGTTAGTGGAGGACAGACCAAGACTTAAATGCCTTCACGTGAAGGTTGGTGAAGGATTACACGTAAGGAGAAAAACCTAACTATGCACTGAGGGTTTAGGCATTAACACTTGTTGTTGTTTGCAAAGGTGGGAGAGACGAGCTCTCATGGCCGCCATGGCCATTGGGCACCCACGCACTGTTTCAGTGTCTAGTTAAATGCAGAGGGGTCTTCCAGGGTTCCATCGATGCTGTTGTTTTAAGTCCTTTGCTTTGGTTTGATTAATGTGAGGGTTGGAGCTCTCGGATCTTGACTTCATAGTCATTAAAGGGCCTGGTTCGATCGATTGGAGCAATAAGCTCTCTGTTATCGAAATTCTCAGTTTAATTACAGTGTAAGTTTCAGTTTTAACTTATGTAGTTAATTCACTCTTACATTTATGTTTATAGCAATATTATTCAACGCTTATTAACTGTTTTCCTGCCATGGCATGGGTTTCCTTTCCATCACTTCCAGTTGCTCCTTGGTCTTGGTTTGTGGTCTCGGCGTTGGTATAACAAAAGGAGTGTCGATTCCAGTGGTTGGAAAACCACGGTAAGCCTCATTCCTTCACCACGATGCCTCTGTCAACTCTTGCTTGCGTTAATACCAACGTTGACCTTCATTGTTTGTTGTAAGCCATTTGGCACTTGGTTAGGATAATGAAAGCTTGTAAGGGTTCCTGGGTTCATAGCCAAAGTTGGGGTTTCACCATCATTCTAATAATTAAAATATTACAGTGTTGATCTCTCTATCGAGACTATTGCTAAAATGTTCTTTGTGATTTCAAAACGTTTGTGAATGTTTTTAAGTGTAAAAACTTGGGCTTAACCCTACTGTGGCGAACTTGTATTTTATTTAGAAGTTGCGTTGTTATTGAACTCTGTGTGTATTGATATAAAAGTGGCATGGGAGGGATTCAATCCCTGGAACAATGTTTTCAACAGTATTTAAGTTCGTATTTAAATGTAATCTTTGTGAAACAATGGTCGATCCTTACGGGTCCTGAACCCTCGACATAACATTTTTGGTTTGAACTTTAGTTAAGGGATTTGGATCTCGTTCTGCTCCTGTTGTAATATTATTGTTTGTATTTATTTTAATTTGTTTTCTACCAAATTGATCATATAAGATTTACAATATTTTACATAGGGTTTAACCTTATCGATTTGTAAATACCGAACTGTTTATAAATATTTAAATATTTATATAAGTAATAGAAGAGGTGAGCTCTTACGAGACTTGAACCCTTGACTATTGATTTTGGTATGTTGATATTTAAGAACCTGTTCCTATATGATTACGGACTTGGATCCACAGTCTCTCGACTGCTTGATGCTTACCAACGACAAGGGTGTTGTAAAAATTAATTAGGGGCAAAACCCTAAACTGTTGCATATATTTGATTAACAATTTTCTTAAATGTTTTAGAATAAATGTGTAATGTAAGGGATACCAAGGTTGTTTGTATTGAGCCTGTTGGCAATAGTGGATGATCTTCCGAATGGATTATATTACAACCTTAGACTATGTTGTTTGGATAAAAGAATGGGAATTATATGTTTATAAATTGGATCAGTTCACTTCTTTATGAGTATCGATTTCATTCTGGAATTGGTAAATTTTAATAGAACATTACTTTATACTTCAATATTGTATTTGATAAAAGTTATGTGCATAATATTTTAAACTTTTTTATTTATATGAACTCGATGTTGATGCTATAAGTCTCTCGACTGTATTTTGTTCAATTTATATATAAGATAGTCTACCTATGAATAATGATAGTATAAAAGTGAAATATCTAGGGTTATAATTGTGTTTAATGTGTAAAAACTTATGATGATTTTAATGTGGATTTTTTTTGCTGCTAGGTTTTCAATAATTAACTATTTACAAATATTGAATATATATATAAGAGTAGCATTCTGCCTATAATAATCTATCCTATCCTGATCGGTTTGATCAACAAATAAACTCTACTTATTTTAAACTTGGATATGCTATAAGAAAACAAAGATAAACTCTAGGAAATATTAGGTTATGTAAATTATTACAGTATGCATTCTATAATGAATTCTATATCTTACACATTATAAAGAACAATCCTTTCTTGGAATCTTTAGATAATTTTTAATCTATGTTAATTAAACATCTTCTTGTACTAGAGTACATCACTTTTAAGTGAAAGGAAAAATACATGAAATTTATAATCATCATTCTATATTAACCAATCTTTAATCGTCTAGTCATTGTACATAAACCAGCATAGATCCAAATCCTAGGCTCTATCAAGCCCCGAGAGGGATCAAATCTCCCAAGGTGCAAACCTCTCCTTGAGTGCAATACCTAACCTCTCCTTGAATAGCTCCTTGAGTGCAATACCTGAGCCACCTAATCCTAAGCTCTAAAGTCTCTAGTGTAAGTATCATATTTACTTTTTACTTTGTATTATTCTTTTTTTCTTATGGCCGACACAATATTTATTACTTTTTACTTTGTATTATTCCTTTTTGTTTACTTTGTATTATTTCGTTACTCAACAAACTCGACAAACACTCTAAAATATCATATTTACTTTTTACTATGTATTAAAAGTAAAAAGTAAAAGTCTCTAGTTTAACTCTCATATTTACTTTTTACTTTGTATTATTCTTTTTTGTTTATGACCGACATAATATTTATTAGCTACTCCTAAGCTATAAAGTCTCTAGTTTAAGTCTCATATTTACTTTTTACTTTGTATTATTCTTTTTTGTTTATGGCCGACATAATATTTATTACTTTTTACTTTGTATTATTCTTTTTTGTTTACTTTGTATTATTTTGTTACTCGAAAAACACTTGACAAACTCGACAAACACTCGACTCACAAGATCTCCCTCATACTGGGCTGTAGAGCGCCTCTCGGCGCAATAATCTATCAGTTCAATACACCACTAGTTTGATAGTTATTTAGATATCTAGACAACATTACTATTTGATAATAAATTTTCAGAAAATGTAGAAATAAGCTAAAATACAGAACTAAGAACAAATGTAGAACTTGTTAACTGTGTAGGTGGACAAACACCCAAAGAAGACCATTCCCCCCAACCGTCTCCTGAAAGCATCCAAGATCGCTTACTTTAGGACCCCCGAGCTTGTTCACTGAACCACCAGGACGAAGATTCTGTGTAGAAGCATGTGACAATCTCTTTAAAACTCAACAATCATGGAGACTTGCATAAAAACCTCTCTGCACTCAGCAGCATAGAACAGTCTTACTCTGCAAATCATTTGCTAGCTTATCCCCTCATCGAATCTCTTGTGTGCTCAACACAGTATTTTCCAGCAGCATAAGGAAAAAGTTGTGAGTTGCGTGCTCAATTAGATGGCTATATAAATATTGCCTAGGTCTTTAGGGTCAGTTTAACAATTAATGAGCCACCTGCTCAATTCCACCATCCTTGGGGAACATGAACACATTTTTAGGGAATTTGCTCCCTGCAACAACTAGTGAGTGAGTGCAGATGCTGCCACTTGTCCATTGCCTTCTACACCAGTTTCATTCCTCCGAGTGGGTCAGTGAACACTCTTCAACAGTTCTCTTTGGAGAGGTGTCTCCTATTTTAATTTAATAAATAATAATAATATTCAATTACAGTCATCCTTGGTCAATAACATAAAACTTTATAATAAGTTTTAAAGTAATGTTTTTCCTTAAACATAAAATGTTTCAAGCTCTAGGTAGGTTACACACTCAAAGATTTGTTTGCTATAAAAGCCAACGTTTTTTCTTCTTTTACGAGGATTGCTTTGATTCCTTTATTTGAGGTGTCACATTTTAGGAGAAAGGCTTTAGTGAATTTAGGAAAAGCGAGTACATGGGTGGTATGCATAACCTCCTTTAAGTCTTGGAAAGCCTTTTCTGTGACATCATTCCAATTAAATGCATTTTTTTAGCAAAGATGTGAGTGGAGCTACAATCCTACCATGTTTTTAGATGAAATTGATGTAATAACCAGTGATACCTAGAAAACCTCTTAGTATTTTAATATTTTTAGGGTGAGTCCAATCCTTCATTGCTTCAATTTTATTTGGATCCAACGACACAACCTCATGTGACTAACAATAAGGCCCAGTTATTACACTTCAAATAAACCAAAGGAACATTTGAACATTTTATGAAAAAGTAGATGATCCACAAGGAGTTGTAAGACCTAATCCACATGGGCTACATAGGCTTTCCAAGTTTATGTTATATCAAGTTGTTAGAAAAAAAACATGATGACAAAATTACAGATAATGAGTTTAAATATTTTGTTCATGAGACTCTGGAAGGTGGAGGGTGCATTGAAAAGGCCAAAGGGCATTGCTAAGAACTAGTAATGCCTTTCACGAGTGTAAAAAATAGTCTTGGGATATATTCCTCCATGTTAATTTGATGATAGCCTAAGTGGAGATAAATTTTAATGAAGAATTGAGCACATTTGAGCTCATAAAAAATGTCATCAATGATGGGAATGGGAAACTTATCCATCATGGTCAATTTGTTCAAAGCATAGAAGTTAGGGAACATGTTCCAAGCACCTTATTCCATGATGACCATAACAATTGGGGAAGAATGAGGGATGGTACTGGGGCAGATGAAACCAACAACTAGCAACTCTTGAATTATTTTTTCCATTTCATTTTTTTGGTGGAAATGGATGGCGATATGGGCATATGTTGGGTTGGGGGTTATCAAATATGAGTGGAATGGAATGATCATGATCACTACAGGAAGGGGGAAGTCTTGTGGGAGTGTCATATATGTATTGGTGTTTTTCCAAGGCTAATTATGTACAAATGGAAGCCACTAAGCAAAGCGAGGCTATAATAAACCTACAACCAAAAAATACATATAAAAGCAATAAAAAACTTAATTCAAACTGGAGAGAGGGAATCCATTCAAGCTTGATAGATGCAAGAATCATGGGAATTAGGAACCTAAAAAAAAATGCATGTCTCATAAAACATTAAAAAAATCTTCCATACCAAGCAAGTTAGCAACACTATCATTAGAGGGCTTGGGGCATCAAATTTTGTTGTTCAACACTTGTTGCGACAACATACATATATGGGATGAAGGGGAAATGCATGGGGAAATGGAATCAATCCTAAGTCAACTAGACCCTTGCAACTCATTGCATGTTTGAGTCTCTATAATCTCCCTTTTAAATTAAACCAAAACAACAGAAGAAGTTTGTTAATGGTTGGATTTGAGAAATTTCTATATATGAGTAATTAAGAGCTCGAAGCTCTAAAATTTGTTGTCTTTTTTACCAATCCACGACTCGACGAATTTGTAGTCACTGGCATGAAATTTAAGTTATTTAATGAAAATAATTAATGTATCTACCTCTATGTTGAAACCATCTTCAATGCTGATGCCACTACCCTCCTTATTGTCTTACCAAAAGGCATGATTTGATTGAGGAAGAAAACTTAAAATTGTGGACTTCACCTTTAAAGAGTGCCTTACAATCACATTGATAAGGAGTGATAAGAAGATCACAACAATCTAATGTGTGCAATCTTAGTTGATAGTGTCAATTAAATAGTTATATGGTAAATTTAATATAAGACTTACTTATAGTTGTCTCTTACTCTTTGCATCTTGACATATTTGATATTTTATGGTTTTCTCTATGCCCTGACCCAATTGATATTATAAGGTGACAATGTGCATGCATGATAATCCTTAGTTATGACTATGAGATGAGGATTTAAAGAGAAAATTATGTAAATACATGCAATTTTTATATGTATTTTCGTGGTGAGGGCCAAAGACAAATGTGGTGAGAATAATCCTTAGTTATGACTATGCGATGAGGATTTAAAGAGAAGAGGATGTAAAGACATGTAATTTTTATACGTATTTTGGTGGCAAGTGTTGAAGACAAATGTGGTGAGAAACCACATATGTTTGGAAGGACGGAGGGAGATTACATCATGATCATTCCGCCCATCAAATTGAGACTATTCCTGAGCCAATTTTTTAATTTTTAATTTTTTTTATTAATAACCATTGTGGTGCTTTTGTTCAAATGTTTTTTCTAACTCATTGTTTCTCCATATCGTGTTCCCAGTGCCACTTCTCTATATGAATGCGTAAATCGAATTCTACACGGTTTGTGGTCCTAGCTGCATACCATTATTTGTAGTTGCATGCCATTGAGTGTTGTTTAGAGTTGCCATGAGTATGTGACATTCATGCAGGAAATGAAGTATTGTAGAGGAGGACTCATCAAACCAGCCATTTGAATTTCATTTCGATGAAAAACAAGTGGACATTGGTAACCAACTTCACATAGGTAGTAGGAACAAAGTTTCAGTTTCGTTTTGGGCCTAGTAGTAGACTAGTAGTGACTCTCTGTGGTTACAACTATAGCTGTTGACACATTGTCACACCTTATATCTCATCCCGAAGTGACTCGAGAGTCATAGTCAAATCTCGATGGCCAGTTCCTCGTAGTCATCAGTCATCACTTGCCATCTTGCACAACTGAGTAGTGATCAGTGCGTGATTATACTTTATGATATTTCCAATACTTTGAATGACGAATCAAATTTTATAGCATATGAATTTCAACATAGAAATTGAAATTGATATGGATGGGTAATTTACAATGTTTCCTTTTTTTGAAATGTTGATATAAATTATGTCCTTATTAGAAAGGTAAAATTCAAATTTTAAATTTTAGTTGAATGGCAATTTTAAATGTACACTTCTAGGAAGGGCTAAAACCCTTTAAAAAGGCCGAGAAGAGTTCAAATTTGAACATTGATCATGAATAACTTTGTTAAGGTATAAAATGAAGAGATTAGAAACCTTAAGTAATTTGTTAGGCTCATAAAAAAAAATCACATCAACCATTGCTTTTAAACGGAATATAATATCTCACATAACTCAGATTAGATCTCACGTGATTCACATTCATTTTAACATAAAATAATATATATCATATATACAATGAAGACATATCTCACGTGACCATTCAAATTTGTACAATTTATATAACATACAATGTTCATGAACATTTTAAGACATACGACCTTGCTCGTTTTTCAATAAACCAAACTGTAAAGAAAGATAATAATTATTTTTTTCACATATATATTATTTTTAAATTTTATATATTAATAAACATTTTATATATATTTTTAAAATTTTATATATTAGTAAACATATTACAATGGCGTATCAAGTCTATCTCAATATGAATCAATTAATACATAATTGTTAAAAAGCAAAACTCTTTTTCAGCAGAAAAAGCGTACTATTTCTATTCAAAAGATGAATCAAATAGTACAATGATTGTTCAGGTTCTTCCAAAAGAACACATTTGCTTCGAGAAGCAGCAAAAAATATTACAGCCTTTACAAAATAATAAAAAAAGATGGATCCCAACTTTCCCACATCTTTTCACAAAGAAAACTGCCTCAAGTCTGTACCAAAAAAAAAGAAGCATATGAAAGAAAAGACATCATTAATCATAGAAATATATACAACCCATATCCTGGATGCATGCATTTTGCAGACCTCAAAAAATAATTTTTATAACCATACAAATTATATAAAAACAAACTGTGTGTTAATCCATATATACCACATCATAATAATTTCTTGTCCAAATCCATGTATGGCATAATAAAGCTATTTGAACCAAAAAAAATATTTATAATCCCAAAAAAACAATTATGTAATTATTTGTATTTATTTAAAATAAAATGATAATAATCAATAAAAGATAAATATATCCCCATAAGAGTGAAAATAAAAAAACTATAAATAAATTTCTTATTTACACATAATCTTAATCTTGCTTTGAAATTGTGGAAATACCCATTTCTTCCTGGATTCAACACTGACACCAAACAACCCATTGAAGAGACCAATCTCCTTCACATATGAAAGGATAACAGATGAAGAGATGTCTAACGAATTCATCGAAGATCTTAGAGAGGGAATTAACACCAACAAATTCCTTCTTTGCATAAAATTCCATGTTGGAATAGAATTATTGAAATAATTTTTTAAGTTATGATACCAAAATTCTATTTTGAGATAAATTTGAAAATATATACCATTTTAGGCATATTGAATTTAATAAGTTTTTTTTAATGAAAAAATATTCAGTTTAATTAAAATTTTATTATAGTAAATTTTTTTAATCTCATCTTAAATTAATTAATAAATTTAATAAAATTAGAATTTAATTTATCAAAATTCCAAATTAATTGTTGTTCTAACTTTCTAGATCACTAACTATCTAAAAATTATATATTTATTATATAATAGAAATAAGGTTTAACTAAAAAAACATAATTTTATAAAAGTAGATTAATACCTAGAAATTTACATTAAAAGAAAACCAATATATATATATTCAGAACCAAAGTATACATCAACTTAAATGAAACTTTTATTACCAATAACCTGAAAATACCCCATACTAGCATATTAATAATTTATTCCCAAAAAACCTCCAACTTACACAGAAAACTATAAAAAATGTAATTTAAAAACTTTTGGAAATCCTTCAATAATCACTTCATCATTCTAAAACTTTTTAAGAAAAAGAATTCCTCATATTCACATTAACATATAAACAAATTCAAAACTCTCTATAGATATATTTGTAAATATATTTTTATAAATATAAGAAATATCATATCCTTAAAATTCATTTTTCATTTTATCAAAAGAAGCACTTACTGGGGAAGAAGGAATATTAGAATGTATAGAATTTGTCGATTCCATACTGATCAACAAAGGAACATTGAACTATTTCTAGATGTAATAGTGATATTTTGTTTTTTGGTAATTGATGTTGGTTAGTGTAGTTTTTATTTGACTAAGTATAAGCTCTTAGTGACAAGGGCTATTTATGTTGGAGTATTGTAAATCTTTTTTATTTTTAATTGAATATAAAAAATACTATTTTTTTCTAAAAAAAATTTAAAATGATTATAAGCTTTATTAAATTCTATATTTAACTTATCTTTAATAAAATTTTTTATCAAATAATAAATTTTGTTTTAATTTGAAACATGATAAAAAATTATGAAACAATAAATATTATCAAATTAATAAATTTTCCTTCCATAAACATAATAAATGGTTAATGGTTGAGAATCTCATTTGAGAATTGTATAATTAAGTGATTTTTATTATTATACACGGAATATATGTTTATAATTACAAAGAAACATGATCAAGAATAAAATCAATATAATATGTAAATTACAAAATAAAGTTATAAGTACTTATTGAAAAAATATATGATCTTCACTGAACAAAGCCCAACGCAGTTATATATCAATATATAGACTTGGCATTGTCTTCTTAACTACATGGCGTGGATCGGATCTTGATGAGATGAAGATACATAAAATATAATTAATAAAAATTCAAAACATGGAAAAACTTTTACTTCCAATAAAAAAAGTAACATATAAAAAGTTTGATTAGTTACATTTGAATTGTTAAGTAAATCCTTCGGGTCTAATTGTATTGTTAGTTTAGTTACTGTTTAGTTTAGTTATCATAATAAACCGATTCTAACAACTATCGATCGATCGATGGGAAATTGTTTTCCCCTGATCTTTATATCGGTATCTTGTTTATGTGAATAATTAATAAAATCTTGGAGTTTTGTTTCAATCCCGTTCTTTAGGGGTATCAGAGCCATGAGGGAGAAACCCTCTTTGTGCAGAAAAATCTGTCTTGAGCGCCGGTTGGGTTTTGAAGAATCGTTGTTGAGTTGAATCACTGCCGGGAGAAACCCCCTGCCGCCATCCTCACAGCCAAGCCATTACACATCGACAAAATAAGGGAATTCTGCTACAAGCCAAGGAGAAAGCGATAATAATTCGATTTCGGGAGCAGTGACTCAGTATGTGATGGGAATATTGACATTCGCTGAGATGCTGAACCAAAAATTCCGGTAATACTGTGAAGTTACAATTTTTTAATAGAAGTTCAGTTTGAAGTGGAAAAACTAAAATGCATTCTCTAATATCAATTGTGGGAGTAGTGCTTTCTAGAAAAGAAAACTACCAAGAATGGTTTCGAAAAATAAAGAACACTCTTATTTTTAATGATTTATGGGAGGAAGTTTGTGAAGGCAAGGATGATAATGAACCAGAGCAGCCTTCAGATGACAAACAACTTGCAATTTGGAAGAGTAAAGATAAAAAGGCATATGCTTTAATTTCTGCTTCTGTAACGGAAGAGGTAAGTCGACATATTATTTCCAACACTATAACTTTTACAATGTTAAAGAAATTAAAAGATCTTTATGACTCCCATTGAGAACTGGAAATTATACAATTTTTGATGAAGTTATTTAATCTTGAACTGAAAGAGAATGATCCCATGAAGTTAGCTTCTGAAATTAAAGCCATTTTTCATGATATTGAAGCAACTCGTGTCAAAGTTGATCTGCAACTCACTGCATTCATTAAAGTCCTATATCCTACTTATTCACACTAAGAATCTCTTCAAGCTAGTGGACAGATGAAAGCCATGAATTTTGATGTACTTGTATACAAAATTGTTGAAAGAGAGAAATCCTTTGAGACGAAGGAATCTCTTTCCAATTCCATTATTGAGACTCTGTGTCTCGCCCAGAAAAAGGAGAATCCTAGAGGGGAGTCTACTAGACCTGACCATTCTACTAGACTTGACCATAGTAGCAGAGGTTGTGGTAGGAGAACACTTAGAGGCAGGGGGGGTAATCATCATCAAGATGATAGACATAAAAAAATATGTTCAGAATGATAAACAATCTGTTAAATGCTATAGATGTGGTAAACTTGGTCATACTGCCAGTTATTGTCGCACTCCTTGGGAAAAGATTAATGAGAAGAAAGAGCAACAACCTCCAGACAAAGGAAAACCACCTGAATCTGCTCACTATATAGTTGCACATTGTAATCTTAGTATCAATGAAGTTTTTAGCACTTCTTTTGCTTCTTGGGAAGACACTTGGATTTTAGATACTGGAGCCACATGTCATATGACCTTCTGAAGAGATTGTTTTGAGACATTTAGTGATCATATTGATGGGATAGTTTATTTTGCTGATAAGTCACATTTGAAGCCCTTTGGAATTGGATCTATTCGACTAAAGTTACCCGGACTTGTTGATTATATTTTGCATGATGTTCTTTATATTCCTCAATTAAAAAGAAATTTGATGTCGCTCATACATATTAGGCAACAAGAGAATTCTATACATATGTTTGATGATATAATTGAAATACGAAGAACATCTGATTATGTGATTGTTATGACTGGTGTTGAAGAAGACAAACTTTTAAAACTAAAAGGGACATCATCTTTTTTATCCAACTCAGCGCTTTTGGCTCAGCATAGTGATACTCTGTCTTCCAGCTTATTGTGGCATGCTTGTTTTGGTCATATCAGTTATGATAGTATCAGGATTATGAAACAACAAGGTATTCAAGGACTTCCTACTATTCCAAGAAAATTGTCTCCATGTAATGCTTGTATTTTAGGCAAGCATTGTAAGCATCCTTTTTATGGGTCTACTTCCAGAGCTTCCAGGAAGTTAGGACTTATACATTCAGATTTGTGTGGGCCCATGCCTGTTCCATCTTCCAATGGTAATAAATATCTGCTAACATTTATTGATGACTACACCAGGATGTGTTGGGTTTACTTGTTGAAAGAAAAATCACAAGTTTTTGCAACTTTTAAGAATTTTTATTTATGTATTACAAATGAAACTCAACTTAATACTGGCACTCTTCGATCGGATAATGGCCGGGAATACACATCTAATGAATTTGAAAAGTACTTATAAGATAATGGTATTAAACATCAAACCACCGTTCCTTATTCACCACAACAAAATGGTGTGGCAGAACGCATGAACATAACTTTGCTTAATATGGTAAGGTCAATGATGTTTTTTCAAAATGTTAAGTTGATGTTTTGGCGAGAAGTAGTACTTTGTGTAGTCTATATTCTTAATCGGTGTTCTTCTACTGTGATCAATAATAAATCTCCTTATGAAATGTGGTATAATCGTCTTTCCACTATTCAACATTTTAGAGTTTTTGGTTCTCCTTGCTTTGCCTTGATTCCTACACAACAACGTAACAAATTGGGTGCCAGGAGTCGCAAATGTCTTTTTTTGGGATATTCTAATACTTCTAGATCTTACAGGTTGTATGATGAGGAGAACAAGAAATTTATTGTTTCAAGAGATGTAGTTTTTCTTGAATTTGATAAAGATGCTTTTATTGTTGATAGACAACTCAATCATTTGGATAAATTCCCTTCCAAGAAGTTTTATTATGAATGGGATAATGATCTTCCACATCCTGAAGGGGGGATTCAGATTCTAGATTAGTGTGTGGATTTACCTTCAATTAATTGGACTTCTGTATCAACACCTGAGAACGAAGAAAAATTAGTTGATAATAATGATTTTTTAGAAGAAAAATAAATGAAAATAATGCAAAAATGAATGACAATAATGCATAATTAGAATTTGAAGAAGCTATTCAGCCATCACTGCAGCAATCAGTTCGTAGATCAACACGAACAAAGACAATTCCAAAAAGGTTTGATGAATTTAAGTTAAAATTTTCTATTGTTGTTAATGAACCTACTACTTTTGAAGAAGCTGTTAATTGTAATGAATGGAAAGATGCAATGTAGAAAGAATATGATGCTCTTATTAAAAACGACATTGGGAGGTTGGTGGACCCTCCTATTGGCATCAAACTGATTGGCTCTAAGTGGGTTTATAAAACTAAATATAAGGCTGATGGCTCACTTGACAAGTACAAGGCAAGACTTGTAGCAAAGGGGTATGCTAAAAATGAAGGTGTTGATTACACAGAAACATTTGATCCTACTGCAAAATGGGGCACTATTAGAACTTTGTTTTGTCTTGCGGCTCAAAATGGATGGAAAATACATCATATGGATGTAAAAACTGCCTTTTTAAATGGAGATCTAAAAGAAGATGTCTATATGTTTCAGCCGGAAGGTTTTTCTGTTAAAGGAAAATAATAGAAGGTATGTAAATTGGTGAAATATTTATATGGTTTGAAACAAGCACCCCGAGCATGGTATGAAAAGTTAACTGAGCATCTTCTCAAATTGAATTATAAGCATTTCAATCTAGATGATGCAACTTTATTTGTTAAGAAAGTTGGGAGATCAATTGTATATATAGTTGTCTATGTCGATGATTTGCTTATCATAGGGAATAATGATGACTATATAGTATTTATTAAAAAGGAGCTGCAAAAGGTTTTTGACATGACGGATTTGGGATTACTTCATTATTATTTAGGAATTGAAGTAGATCAAAAACCAAAGTACATCTTTATTTCTCAGAAGAAGTATATTGGAGATCTATTGAGTAAATATGGGATGCTGGATTGTAATTTTGTTTCTACTCCAATGGAGAATAATCAAAAGCTCATTTCACATGAAGGCAATGCATTTGAAGATCCAACAAAGTACAAGAAACTTGTTGGAAGCTTGATTTATCTTACTACTACTCGTCCTGACATATCCTTTGTTGTAGGAATACTTTTCAGGTTTATGCATCAACCTTGTGAAGGTCATTGGATCGCAGCAAAACGAGTGCTCAAATATTTAAAAGGCACTCAGTCATTTGGCATCAAATACTCTAAAGTTTCAGACTTCCATCTTACTGGTTATTCAGATTCATGTTTTGATGGATATAAAGAGCATGGGTTGTCTACTTCAGGTTATTTGATGAATCTTGGATCAACAACCATCACTTGGAGATCACGAAAGCAATCAGTTCCTGCTGATTCTACAACTGAAGGCGAATACGTTGCAGCAGCTCAAGCCACAAAAGAAATCATTTGGCTTCGGAAAATTCTTGAATATTTGCAGGAGAAACAAAAGACCTCAACGCCTCTATTTGTTGACAATACTTCTGCAATTCAATTGGCCAAGAATCCTAAATTCCATGATCGAACCAAACTGGATTCGACATCATGTTGAGGTTAAAACCATTCATTTGACTTATTTTCCTACTTCAGAGCAAATCGCTGATATATTTACCAAAGCATTGGGACGTGAAAAGTTTGAAAAATTCAGAATGTTACTAGGCATGTCAGATGACCCTTCGGATTAAGGGGGGAATGTTAACTAAATCCTTCGGGACTAATTGTATTATTAGTTTAGTTACTGTTTAGTTTAGTTATCATAATAAACCGACTCTAACAACCATCGACCGGTGGGAAACTGTTTTCCCCTGTTCTTTATATCTGTATCTTGTTTATGTGAACAATTAATAAAATCTTGGAGTTTTGTTTCAACATTGTTCTTCACAAACCAGACTAGAAAAGAGCAAGTGATGGAAATCTTGTTCAATTACATTTTAACCAGATTAGAGGAGAGTTGATGTTGCTATAGAATTTGAAGCAGAACAGAGGATAATAGTACAGTGAGTCTTTTATATAAATGTCAAAATTTACAAAATAATTCTGTTTGAATATATGTACCTGCACTAAGCATCAACATCTTCTCGTACCCGATGCACATGCAATGTTCTGCAGCATACACATTTCTTTGAATTATGGGCGACGTCACCAAGATACTGAGAATTTGTTCCTTTGACAATTCTCTCACCATCCCAAAATTAGTTCTAGGCATGGAAAAACCCCTTGTCTTTGGTTGGAAAGTATCAGTATTAGCAGCTCCATTTTCAATTACAGCTCTGCACCTTCCGATAGCATTGCAATTCAATTGAAAATCTGATGGGGAAGAGTGCTCATAGAGAAGTTTAACCACATGAACTTGGGCCTGAAGAAACTTCACGTACTTGATGGCCTCCTCAATCATTCTCGCTATGTCACGGTTACTCATGCCTCTAGGAATAAGTTTCTCAAGCGGCCCTCTTTTTTCACTTATCTTCTTTCTTCTCTCACGAGCAACAACACTAGTATGAGGCTCCACCAAATATGAGTGATGCAATTCTCTTAAGTCTTTTCCCACTACCCAATTGAATCCAGACCATAATTTTGTTGAATACCCCATTCTAACCAAGTCGTAATGCTTCGGATTTTGACTAGAATTTGAGGAGAATTCAAGGGTGCTTACATTTCTAATTGGAACATCAATGCAGGTCTTTAAAGGATTTTGTGGTGGTAGCATTTCCATTATCTGATTCAAACTGTAACATGAATCCGTTCTCTGGATTTTGTTTGGTGGTTCAAGAATTTTTGAAACAACAAATTCAAGAGTTCCAGATTGCCATGTGAGGCTTGGCCAGAGATACTGATAAGATGAATAGCTTAATTCGGAATTTTCCAATGAAATACCAACTTGCTGCACATCATGGTTTTCATTCAGTATTGCAACAATCTCTAACATATTATTCAATGCACAGGCTGTTGCAGCTTCAATTGGTTCAGGAAAAGAAGGAAATTGATTACTTAGACCATATAATCCAGGCCCAGAACTTAGTTCAGGAAAATTAGCATCTTGTCTCAGGAAACCTTCTCTGCATTCCTGATGATCCATAAGAATATGGATGTTACATGAATTTGTATCAACATAGTTGGAAGAACAGATACCTTCTTGAATGTTGCAGTAAATGTGGGTTCCCTCCATAATAGACTTAATATAAAGATCCATAGAGAGAGTCCAGACACAAACTCAAAGAGAATGACTGCCACACTTTATATAACAAACAAACTACCCAACGATACTAAACCTATAAAGCTGTACGCCCAACGAACGTATTATATTTTCATTTATTTTTGCGGTTATCTAATCTGTGATCCAAACATAATTAGAATGGCGTACATGAAATGACATGACAACTAGTACAAGAATGTAATGGCTGCATCATTTGGGAGATGGATCATCCCAATGAATAAATATTCAATGCAAATGATCATATTCGTTTTCTGAAAATACATTTGGGTATTTTAATAACTAATATGTGATTACCGTGAAATCATTGAATAAAATGGTGCCAAAATAGTTTTGAAAATATAAATATGTGATTCATTGACACACCTGACAATCTCTAATTTATCATTAGATATTATAAACGTATTTGCAGGATTCATTGAACGTTTCATTATTTTGTGGAGTAACTCTTTCTTTCGAATTATTACACGTCCATGTAAAATATTTGTCATCGATTCCTCGTTTAAACAAAATATATACATGATGGAGAAACTCCAAAAGAAATTATTAACTTGGTTTGTAAATGTAATGACAAATCAAATTGTGACAATAATCATTTTGATATATGTATAACCTTAAGCATTGGAAAATGGTTAATCCAAATTAAGATATAATTAAAACAAAATTTTGAAACATACAAGAGTTTTTAGAGTTTTTTCGAGTGTGTTAGTTTTTACATAAAGGGTTATTGGGAAGTGGTATCAATGTGATCCACACAAATCAAGGATTTTATTGAGACAGATCTAAGGTAAGGTTGCAGATAGGAAAGAAATGCACTTTAAAAAAATAATTCTATTACTAGCTGAGTTTTACTCTTGCATGAATATATTGCATAGACAAAATTCCCAAATTCTTATTACTACCAAATATGTAGGAATTTCATGAACTAGTCATAAAGGATAGTATTTTGAAGGTCCTAAGGGCAAGGGAATGCCATGTGTTATATCTCTTTGATATACTTGCAGGGTTCAATAGTAGTACTCAACCCAATATCTCAAGGAACTAACTAAGGAGGCCTGACCATGTCCTTATCTTTGTACTACCAAACTACCCATGTATTAGAGAGTAATATACTCGAGTGTTGTGCTTGGTGCCACTATAGTAGCAAGATGGTCGATGAAATTATCTAAAGTTTGTTTTAGGTCACTTAGGGGATTTCCGATATACCCGAGGGTACATGGAATTGAAATTATATATACAAGTCTTGTTTGAT
Source organism: Larix kaempferi (assembly GCA_027924585.1). Taxonomy (NCBI): domain Eukaryota; kingdom Viridiplantae; phylum Streptophyta; class Pinopsida; order Pinales; family Pinaceae; genus Larix; species Larix kaempferi. Next base: position 10,943,504 of record BSBM01001110.1, on the reverse strand, counting down.
GCGATACTACTCGAAGGTGTACCAACAAGGGTTACAAAGGTGTCCAACATGGTGACACATCTTGTATTTTTTGTGTGTAGTCTCCCCCGACCACAAATTTACCCACACACTGACATATCACTATGTTATTTATAGACGGCATAACACATCTCTAGCCTAAATAAAATTATAAAATTTTTGTCTTAAGAAAGTGTTCTGATACTAGATGTTATGTACCATAATAACAAAATATAAATTTTAGAACAAAATATAGAATATAGCAAGATTTTAGAACTAAAAGGACACAATTACCACAATAGTACACAATTGTAAATAACCCATACAAAAGTAGTAATACCTTTATTGATGAAAGCAATATTCACAAGGAATCTTATTACATTGCCTCTACTCCTTTATATAGTTTCTAGTAAAGGAAATTTCTAGTAGGTGGAACCTTCTAGTAATCTTTCTTAGTGAAACAAATTTCTAGTAGGTCTTCTTACATATATTTATTTCACACTATATCTTCTTCATGAGCCTTATTTAATATATATGGATCAATACATAGCAATCTATCCATCTATTTAAGGGGGTTAGGATAGGACCTAAAATTCCCTCCCCCTTAAAAGGAAACATTGTCATGAAGGATGGAGATGTGGAAATTGCTGAAGTATGTCTACTAGTTCCCATGTAGCATCCTCAAGATGGGTATAATTCAATTGGATTAGTACCTCTTGGATGGTTCACTAGTAGAGACAACATTCCTATTGGTTGAGGGAGGTGAGGTTGGTCAACCTATTGTGTCATCCTATTTGCACCATTACTACATTATCCTTAACAATGCAGAGAATGTCAGTTGGATATGTGAGTGTTTTATCAACCTATCATACATTAGAGACATCTGGTAAGTAGGATAATACTAAGGGATAATTTTATAGAAAAATCCAAAGGGATTCATTCACGTGGAAGTATGATAAGTTGTATTATACCACAACTTTGCTAAAGGTAACCACTAAGCACATTGGGATTACCTCTCTAAAGTAAAGCACCATAAATAATCTTTTTGGAACTTATTGATAGCTTCACCTTGACCATCAGTTTAGGGGTGATATGTGGTGATGAGATTCAGTTGAGTTCCCTGGATCGAAACAGTTCTTTCTAGAAATTGCTAGTGAAAGTGGGCTCACTGTCCATGACAATAGATTGTGGCATACCATGGAGTTTGAAGATATTATCCATTAAGGATTTAGCTACCATAGAGTCCTTGAAATAGTGTTGTAGGGCACAAAAATAAGCATATTAAAAAAGGAGATCAAACACAACCATGATTACGGAATTAGTTTTAAAGTTTGGTAACCCCACAATGAAATCCATTGAAATGTCAATCCATATCATAGGTGGAATGGGGAGTGGTTGAAGTTCACATGGAGGTTTCAATGTCTCACCTTTATGTCATTAGAAAGTGTCACATTATACCACAAATGAGTGAATGTCCTTCTTCATGTCTTCCTAGAAAAATGATTGTTTGATCCTTTCATATGCTTTATAAAATCTTGAATGATAAGATGTGGGGGATGAATGTAGCTTATATTATACCCACGATTAAAATATTGATTTCTTGTGAAAATATAGATGTCCTTTATAGTTAATATTGTTACTATGCCAAGTGTAGCAGAGACATGCATGGGGTTCCTTTTGAAGATGCTCGAACATGGTAGTGAGCATGGGTTATGTGAACCATTCCTTATGTGTGTGAATCAACTAGTCTGCTACAATGAAGGTGAGGGAAAAGAGGGAACCTTCTTCTTCATACTTTCAAGAGAGACAATCTACTACCACATTGTTTTTTCCCTTTTGGTAAATTATCTCATAGCCATATCCCAACATTTTGTTTCCCAAGGAAGCAAAATTATTCAAGGAAGTTGGGCGGTTGGTGTTAGGATATTCCTATATTCCATCCTAGTCCCACCAGTATTTTGATCATTTACATTTTCAGTCATGCATGCACTTTTAGGGTTTGCATGCATTTGCATGCATTCCAGTCATCAGTCCGGCACCTAGCCCTCAGTTAGCCAGCCCCCGAGAGCTTCTCTCAGATCATTTTTAGCCCTCCTAGAGCTTAGTGCACCCTTCCTCCTTGATTTAAGGAAGCCACTCATCCTTTCTCAGCTACTAGTCTAGTTTACTTCAGTTATCCACCAGTCTTTCCTTGATTTGAGGCCAGATTGACTCCTCACTGCTGTTATCACTCCGATTGACCTCCGGTGAGACATGAATACTTGTTCTGACTCCAGTTAGCTCCTCATGCGCCCTCCATTGAGCCTCCTTCATTCAGTTAGTGTCTCCATGTGCCAGTTACATTCAGTTACACCTACCACCCTTAGTTAGACTCAATTTGACTGACGGTTGACAGTTACTTGTGCATTGATGACTCCACCAATGATGAGATAGACTACTAGTTGTGCTCCGATGACACTCCAGTGATCTTTTGATCACTCCATGAAGGCTAATTCGAATTTCCACCTTGGCATTTGAATCCTCATGCATTGTACTACTTATATTCCATATTTTGATTAATTAATTAGTGTGTGTGAAGTATTTTTTCTTCTATCCGAGTTCTACTGTATTATTATTCTGTTGCTCATTATACTGCATTGACCACTCTTCTTCTATTTTCTTGCTTAATCAATTACTTTCTTGTGAGGTATACATTATCTCTTAGATCTGCTGTGAGGATTTTCACATGGTATCAGAGCATGTTGAGAGTATTGTTTATCTCCATTCCTGAGAGTTTTTTTGCAGGTTATTACCAAGATTTCGAGTGCAACAGTTGCAACAGTTTCTGCATTTTTGCAGCAGTAGCAGTTGCAGACATTTCTATTGTTTTTGCAGGTCTTCTACAACTTCTATGTATCCATCAGGAATTACTCCTCCTTCTCCATTCAACTATGATGAATGGAAACCAAAAATGATAGCATATTTGAAGAGCCATGATCTCTTTGATTGTTATTTTGAAAGAGAGTTCGAATCCTCTGAAGAGAAGATTGACTGGTTGAATAAAGGTGACGGAGCCTTTGGAGCAATGATTCTTTCTTTGCCTGAATACATGATTAACCAATACCTTGATGTTGTTGAAACTCCAAAAGAGCTATGCCGACCCATCTGGATGAAAGATTCGGCAGACAGAATGAAGGAATTGGTCCAAACCCTTTCGAGAACAAGCAAAGTGATGCATTGGCCCTCCTTGATGATCTCATTGATCATGAACCAGTATCAAACACATCTCATATTGAAGTGGTCCACAAAGAAGAAGAACTTGCAGATTCTACACTCATGCTCCAAATTTCTTCTAATTCGAATTTTGTGCCAGCTCACACTCTAGATATTGCAGAAGGTCCTAAATCCTCTCTTGCGCCAGAGTCTGTTGGTTTGCATCATGATCACATAATTATTTCGGAGGTAAAATCAGCTATTGGAGGTAATGCATTCGCTCTCCTCAAGCAATCATCTCTTATTTACTACTATATGATCATTATTCCATGCTTTCAGAAGGTTATTGAAGAATATGGCCATTGCCACCTGCTTGGGATAATTTCTCATGCATCTACTGGTTTTGATCTCACCTCTTATGGTTCAAAGGAGATATCAAGAAACCATTGCCATTTGCTTGAGATAATCTCTCATGCATTTACTGGTTTTGATCTCACCTCTCATGGTTCAAAGGAGATCTCAAGAAACCATGATTCAAGTCTTGGATCTAATTTGGATTCTAAGCAATTACTACTTGGGATAATTTCTCATGCATATGATAGTTTTGATCTCACCCTTGCTGGTTCAAAGGAGATCCCAAGAAACTATTCTTCAAGTCTTAAATCTGATTTGGATTTCAAGCAATCATTATCTCACCCATGATGGTTCGAAGGAGAAGACAAAAGACTATCTACATATTCATGTTTTTGATCCTACCTCAACTGATTCGAATCACAGGTTCAAGGATCATCCTCATACTTTTGGATTTGTTCTCATCACATTCGATCTGAAGAGCAAGTACAAGCACATGCTTTTTGAGCATGATTCACTTCTTCCCAAGAAGAAGATACCTCCAGACATATGACCAAGCATCACACCTGCTTGAGTTTGGAGCATTTATTTTTTTATGTGTGCCTTACAGTCTGTTTTGAGGGGGGGGTATTTTTCCCATGAAATTTTCCCCACTTCCTTGGTTTATTGACTGTTATTATTCATTGTATTGGGTGACCTTTGGTCTTAGTTACCAGGGCCCATGATGGATTAAGGGGGGGTGTTAGGATATTCCTATACTCCATCCTAGTCCCACCAGTATTTTGATCATTTACATTTTCAGTCATGCATGCACTTTTAGGGTTTGCATGCATTCCAGTCATCAGTCCAGCACCTAGCCCTCAGTTAGCCAGCCCCGAGAGCTTCTCTCAGATCAGTTTTAGCCCTCCTAGAGCTTAGTGCTCCATTCCTCCTTGATTTAAGGATGCCACTCGTCCTTTCTCACATACTAGTATAGTTTACTTCAGTTATCCACCAGTCTTTCCTTGATTTGAGGCCAGATTGACTCCTCACTACTGTTATCACTCTGATTGACCTCCGATGAGACATGACTACCTGTTCTGACTCCAGTTAGCTCCTCATGCGCCCTCCATTGAGCCTCCTTCATTCAGTTAGTGTCTCCATGTGCCAGTTACATTCAGTTACACCAACCACACTTAGTTAGACTCAGTTTGACTGATGGTTGACAGTTACTTGTGCATTGATACTCCACCGATGATGAAATAGACTACTAGTTGTGCTCCGATGACACTCCAATGATATTTTGATCACTCCATGAAGTCTAATTCGAATTTCCACCTTAGCATTCGAATCCTCATGCATTGTACTACTTATTGTCCATATTGTGATTAATTAATTAGTGTGTGTGAAGTATTTTTGCTTCTATTTGAGTTCTACTGTATTATTATTTTGTTGCTCATTATACTGCATTGACCACTCTTCTTCTATTTTCTTGCTTAATCAATTAATTTCTTGTGAGGTATACATTATCTCTTAGATCTGCTGTGAGGATTTTCACAGTTGGAACTTCCGACTTTTTGAACCCGCATGCGGATTGCGGAAGTCAGAAGTGTGGTTTCGATGGGGTTGTGAAATGGTGGTTCTGAGTTCCGAGTTCCGCATGCGGATTGCAGAAGTTGGGGAGGTAATTTTCCTGGGTTGGCGAAGTTGGAGTTCCGAATTCCAAGTTCCGCATTGCAGATTGCGGAAGTCAGGTGAGTAATTCGGCGAGGTGATGAAGTTGACGTTCTGATTTATGATTTCTGCATTGTGGATTGCAGAAGTTGGAGATGCGGTTTTTGGTGTGGTGTAATTGGGCGCTCTGATTTCCGATTTCCACATTGTGGATTGTGGGTTGCGTATCTCAGAGGCGCATTTATTTGGCGACGTGTGATTGTGGATTCTGACTTCTGATTCACGCAATGCGGATTGCGGAATGTGGATTGTGGAATTCAGAGAGGATATTTTCGTCGGAGTTGTAATTTGTAGTCCGACTTCTGACTTCCGATTTCGGATTGCGGATTGCGGACTGAAGATCAATGCAGGTGTAGAGTTGCGGAACCTTTGGATTGCTTGGAAAAGAAGAAAAAAAATTAGCAGGTGATTCAAGTGTTGTCTCCCATCGCCTCTAAAGGGCACCGAGGTGACTGGGGGAGTGACATATGGGGTTTGGTGTGCCAAGGCCTTGATGTCAAAAATATGATTTTAGGACTAAATGCAATGTTTTGACCTTGAAATACCTACCTATAAGGGAAATAGGCCATTAATTATTGAGGGAATGAATGGTATATGGTGGTGTACTATTTGAAAAGTCCAATTTTATTTTATTACCACGTGGAATATGGGCTATACTGCATTCTGATGCCTTTCTACTGTTCATGATCATAGAATACTAGGATGAGGATTTCAAGGAATTCATAGTGTTGGGTACTTTGTACATCAATATGACCCTTATGGATGCATATTTCATGATCAATATAATAATGTAGGAATTCATGGGTGGAATGTTTTTTTTGAGGTTGTAGAAGAGGGAAATTGAGGAATTTATAGAGATACATTGGATGGATGGTGTGAGATACATAACTCAACACTTTGATTGGAATATATTAGGATTTTAGAGACTTGGAGGATTACAATTGGGGTAGTCCAAGTTCTAGGATTTCATAGGCCCCATCAAGTATTGGGTGGTTAGATGATGGTTGTAAAGAGAGTCCTTCCAAGTAACTACTTTGGCTAGGCCTATATATTTAAATCTATTGTTTAACATAGTTGATCACCTACAGAAGGGAAGGTGAAGGTAAGTTTTCTTTTGTGACTCTCATATATGCATTCTTTTCAAGAGGATCCTGACTCTCTAATCAAAACTTCGGGTAAGTTGATGATGAGAAGTGAGGGTGGTACCATAGGAAATTTATTTCGTTACCAAGAAAATAGAAGAAAAGAATTGATCTTGTCTGTGTTGTGTTTTCTATTACTTTCCATTGTTTCATTACACATAATCTTATTAATCTAGTAATGATGTGTTAATGCAATATTTTATTTAAATTTTATAATTTTACATGTCAAAGTTTTTAATGGGATTATGGGATAATGCAAGATTTTAATTATCAAAATATTCAATGGGATTGAGGATTAACCTTACATGGGTATTGACTCTAAGGGAGAACTTGAGCTCCCCCAACCTCTCAACTAGGCTTAGGGACTGGAGGGTAAGTAACATGCATGATTTTTTGGTTATTTTGGTTACATATTAGCATAAATGTGTGTTAATTTATTGGCTCAATAACAATAAATTGATGAAAATTCATTCCCAAATTTGAAATGTCACCTATTGCAATATAAAAAGATGGTTGAATTACCTCTAGTAGTTGAAATCGTGTGTGTGTTCTCCTTTTAGGATTGGATTGTCGAACTCTTCGCCATGAGAGAAATGAGAAATGCATGGTGATTGACCGCATTTTGGTTTTAATAACATGGCTTCAAAATTGCGCACGAGTTTTTTCAAAAAAAATTGCGCACACGTTTTTCAAACAAAATCATGCACGTGTTTTTGTCTTCCAAGCACACGTGTCAGCTTACCTCAAAGGATCATATGCATCCAATTCTAGTGCCAAGGGACGCATATGCATTGTTGTGTTTCAAATTAGAAGAGTGGTTTTGAAATCTTCAATTTCATCTAAAAGGTCTCTCAACTTCATGCGAGGACCAAAGACTAATTTCTATTGCATCTAGGGGGCTTCTGATATATTCAAAGGTTTTTGGAAGATGAATCCATATACTTGAAGTGATGTTTGATGTGGTACTACTCCAAGAGGTTCAATAAAGGATATGGAGGTGTACAACTAGGTGACACCTCTTGTATTTTGTGCATATATTATTCTCGAACCACAAGTTTACCAACTAAATAATAAATCTTTGTGTTATTTAAAGATGGCAAAAAACATCTCTATCTTATTTATTTTTCCTGAAATTGGAGCATTTTTTGGAAAATGAAAGTGCTATGATGCCACTTGTGGTGTTCCTTATTAATTGAAACAAAATATTCAAATAAAAATAGACTAAAATATAGTTGTGGGAAAAAAATATACATAGTATGGATTGGAAAATAACAACCATACGAAAATGTTTATTGATATTCACACCTAAATGCAATGTTCACTTGCCTCTTCGAGAGGGAAACCTCCAACATGAGTATAAATCCAAATATGATACTATTTAATTAACAACATATTACAAAGCTTCTACTACTGTATATTGCTTTTATTTGACCAAAACCCTAACTACCTAGTCGACCTCAATTAATGAGGTCTGAACCACTATCTAGCGGACCTTATTTAATGAGGCCACTTACATTTATTGATTACTACCTCATGGGGACTTATTTAATAAATATGTCCCTCGATATATTAAGTAACAACATTTTCCACTAAATAGGGGAGTTGGGGTGGGACTCTAACATGAATAAATATGGTCATGGGGAAAATAATGACATTAATCCCTAATTAAACCTTTTTGAGATTAAGCATGATGAACAACTCCTAGAAATCATGATATTGGACCTATCTAGGGACTCTCTAGCATTTGAGTTGAATATGGGAATTATTAGGTGGTCTTGGGAATCATGCATGGGTCTTGAGTCTTTGACCATAGTCAAGGGAAGGAAATAAGAGTGTATATTCCTAAAAGTTTCTTCTCATGCTCAAGCACCATGGATGCATCCTCATGCCACCACATATGACCTTTATAGGGTATCAATAGACTCCAAGTGGGATACATGCACCATGATTAGGTTTGTTGTGAACCAAGAATGGATCTCAAGGTCTAACCAAGGTTAGGGGTGGACATCAAGGGCCTTGTACACCAAATGGATATTCTTGAGCTTAATTGGCATGAAAAACACCTACTTGATCAACCCACAAAACATTTCCTTTCTTATGGATGTTTGACTATGAGTAGCTTACGATGGAACATTATAATATGTTAGTATTAAATAAAAATTCATAGTTAGCAGTGGCTCGCTTCCCCTCTGAGCCTGAAAGGAAGATTGAGTTCCTGCCAATGGGAAGATTGGGTCAACCACGGGGCTAATACTTATTGACTTTCCTGACTTATAGAGAAAATCAATAATGTAAAGAACTCCCTTTTACAATAGTTTAAGACATGTTTTGAGGTTTTCTCCTGGTGGTTTAGGCCGCATGAACAAAAACAAATTTGTTTTTCCATCTCCTTATTACTGACTCCATTTTCAATAATTTTTTTAATATATCGTCCACATATTCACTGTAGATTAAATGCACTATATGTGTTAAGATCCTCAAACCCAACTTTGTGTGCGTGTGTGTGTTAAAAATATGAAAAAATAGAGGCACATAATATTTGAGGAATAAATATTGAGCACTTCCTCTCATTTTGAGGATGATACCTAGGGTAAGTTCAGTTGCATTTTTGACAACCTAACCGAGGACATCAAGCGAAATCACTCCAGCTAACTCATTGAGCTAAAATGAACTTTTAGTTACTAAGGAACATGCTTGATTCTTTTAACTAAAAGTTTAAGTAGCATATGATAAAAAAATTTATAAAGTAATTTAAAATATTGGTGCCTACATACTAGAGGTATAAATAATAAGGAGTATAAAAATGTTGGGAAAAATGGTAATTAAAAATTTAAGTGAAAAATTGAAATTATACACAAGGGGATATATTTCAAACAATTGGTTCATTTGTTTATGTTGTACAGGTTGGGTAAATTTTTTTTATAAAGTTTTGGGTTAATTTTTATAAAGTTTTGTATGTTGATATTTTTGATGTTAAATTGCTTTTTTTTATTTGAATTTTTGTCAATGTTCCGTGGGTCACCGGTTCGTTTTTTTCATCCTCGAGCTTTTGAGCCTATGCATCAACGACATGGTGATGGGGGGTTCTACTTAGTACCTGGAAGATACAATAAACCAAGCTGCTTCCATGAAATGGTTGGAAATTAAGAGCCATTCCACTTTTCGGGTTCATGCTTCATAAACTGCTAGTTGTACTTGATATTAACTTGATGTAGTTTTTCCTATAGTTCATTCCTGGCTGCGGGTTTTGGAGGTAATTGTTTTGTTTCCCAATTTCACTTGTTTTGGGTTGCTAATGTTTTACATACTTGTATTTCTATTTTGTATTTATTTAAAAAAATATTTAACGCGTGTTCTATGTTTCTTGTGCACCATATGTAGGATTAATGTAGCTTTGTGTTCATTTAATACGTCGATTGTTTATTGTGACGAAAGTTTTTATTGCGATGGTTGTTTTTATTACACTGTAAATGCTCTTTGAGGGCTATTTTTATTACACTATTTTTATTGCGAGGGTTTTTTTTATTACTTTGAATGCCATCATACATCTTCCACAAAAATATAATTTTATTGCAATTTTTGCTAATCCATGTACAAAATTGTATTTATCGGTGTTTATGATATCGAAGAGACTTAAAATGGTGTGTTTTTTTAGACATTTATTTTTATTTTTATTTTTTATATTTGCCTTGAAATACCCTTTGAGAGCATTATGATTTATTTCTTGTAATGTTTCAGAGGTTCTAGTCCCACTGAACGTTGTGTTTCATGGCTTTAATTTTGACTTTCCAATGGATGAATCCATTAGTCCCTGGAATATGTTTCATGTGATGTGGTTTTAACCTTGATGTTGATGTTTAGGAGGGATGAACTCGTGTCCTTACTACATTCCAGTAGTTTGGTGAAAATAACGCTTAACTTTGTCCTTTCAGTGATTTGAAGCCATTTTCTTTTGTTCAGGTGCAAGTGAAGCAAGTTTTGATGATTTGAAACCTATTCTAGAGGCTACCACAAGAAACCTATAATGGTAAAAGAATGAAACCAGAACAAGTCATCTCTGGTTCTATTTTATTTTGTATTTGTATTCTTGTTTAACATTTGACTGGTTCTGACCTTGATGATGCATTTAGTGAATTGTGTCGTGCACGAGGAATATGTAGCATAACGACGCCCTCGGTGGAATTGGGTGTCAATTTCTATAATTTGCTTCTTTGACCATAAGCATACCACTTTTATATGTTCTACAAGAATTGAATTGTAGAGTTCTCGACAAGCCGATTAATGGTGATTTTTGTTCTATTGCTCTGTATGTTTTGTATTTTGGGCTGAGAGTCTACGTGGCAATGAAAATGTGTTTTGCCTTAGTTATTACCAGAGTAATATTTGTTTTTTCCAACCCTCAGTTTTTTTGGAAGGTCCTCTTTGTGTGCACTTAGGTTAGAGGTGAGAAATGAGGAGAGGCTTACAGTTCCTAGTACACCATGGGGGCTTCACTAGAAGGCAATATAATATCACGTTCATTCATATTGTGGTATTAAATATTCATGAAAACCTAAAAATTATATTGCTTATATATTAAGGGGTAAAGGGTTTTTTTATTTAATGCAACAATACAAAAATACTTTGGGTTCTTTTTTATATGGGCAGGTTGACAAATATCCTCCAAATGGAGATGGCAGGATCATGGTCGGATGAGAAATCGGATTGAGGAAAGGCTCGGGCTTACCAGTACGCAAGGAAATCACATCTTGAGTCATGCTTGATGCTAGGGGTTTCGTGGTGAAGTGGGTTTCTAGTTGATCATAGTCAAGATACAGTGTTCATTGACAACCAATTGTTACCAATAACACTCATCCAGTTGTTACCAATAGCCTTGGGAGGCTCTAAGCCTCCAAGGCCTATTATAGGCCCTTGATAGGCCTTGGGGGATTGAATTCCCAACCACCCATTCCTATTACAGGCCTTCGTAGGTTTAGTCATCCTCCTAGATCTTGTTACAGGCCCCAGGGGCTTGGATACCTAGCCCACAACAGGCTTAGTCAGCGATTGGAGAACTACAACATGCAATTTAAATGTTGTACTATGTGCATTGGCTCTAGTGACATACAATAAGTGATCTCCTATCTCTTCATCAGACCATTAGATGTTGCAAATCATAATGATATGTGGTTGAGTAATTGCATTGTGGGTGAAGTAATGTGCATCCACAATATACATCAAAAGAAGCAAGGTGCATTGTAGAATGCATGTGGGGTCATAAGAGGGGTATCATATCAATATACTAGGTAGAAATATAAAGGGGTATAAAAAATGTTAATGAAAAAATTGATACATACAATATCTAGTGAAAATAGTTTTTTTTTTTTTTTAAATTGGGAAGGCATATTGGGAGGGGATTAAAAAAAACGATTTTGGAAGGTATTTTCCAATATTTAGTGAAATTAGGGGTATTGTTTCATATGCCACGAATGAACGTGCTATGATAACAATTTATTGAGTGAAGCCCCCGTGTAGTACACATTCATATTGTGCGCCTAGATTCCATTGAATGATGTAGATTTGATTGCAAGGTTTGGAAAAACCCGTTCTCATTTTAATGCATTGTTTTTTTATTAGAATTCTTTGCCTTGAAGATAGAACCACAATTTGCATTGAAAAAGATATATTGGTTGTCTCTTGATACTAACAAATTTAAGTTGTTTGATCCCAGATTGTGGAGGTTGGTTCTAGGTCCTTAAAACGATTTCACAGTCAACACTTGCTCCATAAAGAGATATGTTTCAAGGTCACAGAATGGATCTGCTACTTACCCTTCTTAATAGTACAAATGAAAATGTGGTATAAGATGCAACGAGTGTTATTGCAGGTCGCTTTGAAACCACCATGCAATAACACGTTTTGTTGTTGCTTTGGACATCCTTGAAGATCTACAGGGGAACTCTAGAAGAGAAGAGAAGCTTGTTTACATGCTTTAAGAACTCTTTCCAAGAATAATAGTTAAACTTCGATGAAATTGGTTTGTGTGAAACATGGTGGTGTTCTAGCTACAATCAACTTAGTAAAGGATGAATTTGTTGGCACAAGATTGCTTGCTTGCACGTGCTTGACAAATGTAGATTGTGATTTCCTTTCTAGCTATTCACAAGAATGGGAGATGAGGACTAGTATGTCCTATTTTCGTCAAGTTGATTTATGAGCCTCATTAGGTTGGAGGAGAAACTCGTGCGTTAAAGGATTTGTTGGTATTTAATGATAGTGGTAGGAATCCCTTGTAAGTTCATGACACAAGATTCTCATTGATATTTTCCATTTATTTCTTTGTGTTATTTATGCAAATATGCAATTTCAACACGATGGTCTCTAACAACACTAGAATTTATAAGACTACTTGCAGCTTCAACAAGATGGCTTGTAACAACAAGAGAATTTATAAGACTACCTGTCTTAAAGGAACCTTTTCTTTTGTACCAACTAATATTGTTATATTTTTGGACTTCTCTCATTATATTTTGTGGACTTCAAATTAGCAATGTGCTAAGTCACATTCTGTTGAAAACCAACTATTGGAAATAAAAAACGAAGAGACTTTCCTCTTATGATCTTCCTAAATTTAGAGGAGGCTATATCTAATCATCTTGATAGCATTGAGCAAACATAAATTTTAGTGCTAAACAAATTGGGAAAACCTAGACGTGTGAGATGAGACTGTTGTTGGAGACAAAGTTTAGATTTTCCCCTTTTCGTCAATTCCCCATTTTGTATATTCACATCCGTGTAGTGCAAAATCCAGTGTTTGAAGATGACAACTCATGAAACAAAACCAAATCTCCGCCCATTTAGCTCTATCTCCTGTGAAAACTAATTAATAGAGTTATGTAATTTTCATTGTGAATATTCTCATCCCGATTTCATTTTGTTTGAAGTTAATTTTTGAATTTCTAAAAATGGATATATATATATATATATATATATATAATAGATTTATTTGTATGAATACTTTTTTTAATCAAATTTAGATTTATAAATATTATTGCATTTATGGCCATTAGTTATATATATATATGTATATATTATGATTTTCATGGCATAAATTTTAGGTGCTCTCTAAAAGAGAAAACTTGTTATTATTATTATTTTTATGTACTTATAAAGCTCTCCCATTGGTTAACTTATTGAATAGTTGTTTAACTTATTGATTTATATAGTTTTAAAGAGGTATAATAAAGTTCACAAAATAAAATCAACTAATTTTGGCGATTTCAAGGTTCACTAGACAGACTTACAAAATGCTAAAATTTTTAGGAATAAAGATAAATGATATTTTTTTTCTGGACGACGAAACAATCTCATTATTGTAAAACTATGTTTTGTAATTCCAAATTTCGAATTTATTTTCTTCCTTCATACCCAATTTGCACAATATATATATATATATATATATATTAAAAATAAGATAAATAATTTGAAAATAGCAAAACGTATATGATGCAACGATGAAGCATTAGTCACTTACCTAGCCAACCCTAGAATTACATGTAGTTAATGTCTTAATAGATCTTGTAATGCAATTTTTATTACTTATGATTCAAGAGTAGAGGTGGAGATGGGGATATTGCTCTAGATCAAAGGTACTTTTGAAATAAGTGTGTAATGGTTATTCTTTAAGATAATAATTCGATCGACACCCATTAAGAGGTATATAATATGAGCTTGGTAGAATGTCATGAGACATTTTCCTATTAATCCAAGGAGAAGGTTATGAGACATTGTTTTATTAATGTAAGAGTATTAAGAACTATTTAAAATTATAAATTTAATATGATTAATATGATGAAGCTTTGGAGACAATTCTCTAAGCTCAAGCTTCGAAGGCAATTACTCTTTAAGCTCAAGCCATGTAAATTGGAGATAAAGTACTAAGAGTCCCTTAAAAAAAGGTAAATTTGACCAATACTTAATACGAGATAACAACTTTCTAAACTCAAGCTTTGAAGAAAATTACCTTTTAGATTCAAGGCATGTAGACTTGAGTTAAAACATTAAGAATCCGAAAAAAGTTAAATTTTCCAAATATCTTATATAATAAAGATTTGAAGATAAAAATCTTTATGTTAGACAATTATTCTTTAGGCAAGCCAATAAACTTTGGAGATACCAAAATGGATAGCTTTGTTAACTATCTTGTGAACATTGATTAAATTTGAAGGGTGGGTCTTAATTTCCATTAGAAGGGCATTTGTTCTTGGAGCCCTTCAAAGATGAAGGAAAATATAAATAATTGTACTTCAATTGACAAGTATAAATTAACTAAACTTTTCTCCGCAAAAATGTATAAAACAAATATTTCCTATCCATTTTTTTGCAATTATGAACAAATAAGCACTTCTTAATATTTACATGAAAATGAGATATTTTCAATAAAACCTAACTTGAACACATTAATTTGTCATATATGTAACATTAATTTTACAATTCAATAAAATAACAACTATTATGTTGTATTTTTCTGGGCTGGAGCTCATTTCATTATACGTAAAAACTACTTAGACTATGCAATAACCATAGGACATTCTAACTAGGGTTGGCAAGCGCGGGGGGAGTTCTTTTGGACTCCGATGGAAACAAAGTGAACGATTATGCTTGGGGGATCGGCATGAAGACTAACAATGCAGTTGAGTGGCTTGCATTGATAAAAGGTCTGGAAATTGTAAAGAACAAAAAAGTTAGTGATCTCGTGGTTTTTGGGGATTCCTTGTTGTTTATAAAGGAAGCTAGAAGCTATGCTAATAACCGTTGTAACTCTACCTCCCCCCTTCATCAACACTTCAGGTTCTGAACTAATGGTTTCCACTCTATCTCTTTTTTGCATATCCTAAGACACAACAACCAAATTGCTGATAGTTTGGCTAACATCGGAGCAAGTTTGAACTCTGGACATGCTATCTCAAATGGCCTTCATAAATTTTATGTTTGGGTGCCCTAAAATCCTCCTTCTAAACCCCCCCCCCATCCTTGGTTCCTTCCCCCTTATCCCTCCTTCCCTCTCCCATCGGGAGTCGCATTTACTCCTCATATCTTCCTTGGATCCCAACTCACTCCCCCCATGTCCCTTTAACGTTTTCGACGGAAACCTCTGACCTCTCCCACCTGTCCCGCATGCGCCAACCTTAATTGAGGGCTCTTCCCTAGGCCTCCTTCCTCCTATTTCATGCAGGGTGGTGACCACTTCAACCAGCGTTCCTTTGTGGGTTTGTTGCCTCCGTTTTCGTGTGTTCTCTTCTGATGGTTATTGTTTTGTGCCATGGTGGGTATTTTCCATTCTCTGCACTGCAAAGATTGTGGATTGGGTCAATCTGGTTCTGGCAGAGGAAAGAAGTGCTACCTCAATGAACTTCTACAGAGTAGCGACAATAATGATAGAAGAGGGGTCCTGGCCTGCAACAATCCTTGTCAACCTGAAGAACAGGGTAACGGAAGGAGATGGGTTCCTTTGGACACATGAATTGGAATTGGTAGCCGAGGTGCTATGCATTGTCTCGGCAGTGGTTTCGACTGCGGTAATGGAAGCCAGAAGCTACAAAAAACCCCGGACCTTGGCCACGAAGCCCCGCATCTCTCGGCACGTAACAGTTCCGAAGGCTATGGCAATAAAAATTGGAAGCATAATTTGGGTTACTAGGGAAACTTGGTCGCTATGGACTCTCCCCATGGGCAAGCTAGTCCCTCCCCTGAAGCTCACACTCAGATACAAGATCTGGAAGCCCAAGTCTGTTGGCTTCGTGGCGATTTAATGGATATGAAGAAGGCGATTTCGAACCTAGATACCTTCGTGTAGATCTCCAACTCTGAAATAAGGAACAACACCAGAAGGGCGAAAGACCACTTCGAAAAGTTGATGGGTAAGCATGATACTTTTTATAGCTGTCTTCGAATTCTGGAAGCTAAAGTGGATTGTATAAGGGTCAACAATGGTAGCACCAGGATTAACAATGGAAGCAGTCCTTCTGTTATTCTGAATGTGGATGAAGACAATGCATCCCCAGCACCTGACAACAAGGCTCGTCACCAGGCCAACTGATATGGCTCATGCTCTTCCAGGAAACTTTGTAACTCTTTTTGTTCATCGGATGCACCACCGAATCTCTGTAATGGGTTTATGCTCTGTTTTAGGCCATGTTTTAGACTTTTCTGCACCATTTTGTAATAGGCTTAGTGCCATCTTTTTTGAACTTCAGAAGCTGGACAGTGTGATGTTTGCTTCGACAACTCCTGGTTTACGGGAACAGCCTCCCCAACTCTATGTAATATCTTCTCTTTTTTAATACAAAGCTAGTTAACCGTTTGTGTTAAAAAAAAAAACCATAGGACATTCTAACTAGATATAGTCTTAAAATAAAACTAGAACCATGAGAAAATTACCTAGTGTTAATTATGTACAAAAGGAAGCCACTAAGCAAAGTGAGGCTATAATAAACCTACAACCAAAAAATACATATAAAATCAATCAAAAAATTAATTCAAATAGGAGAGAGGGCATCCACTCAATCCTGAGAGATGTAAGAATTATGGGCATTAGGCACTTAAGAAAAAAAATGCATATTTCATAAAACATTAAAAAAAATATTCCATACCAAGCAAGTTAGCAACGGTAGCATTAGAGGGGTTGGGGCATCAAATTTTGTTTTTCAACACTTGTCGCAACAACATACAGGTATGGGATGGAGGGGAAATGGAATCAAGTCTACATCAACTAGAGCCTTGCAACTCATTGCATGTTTGAGTCTCGATAATTTGCCTTTTAAATTAAACCAAAACACCAAAAGAAGTTTGTTAATGGTTGGATTTGAGAAAATTCTATATGTAAGTGATTAAGAGCTCGAAGCTCTAAAATTTGTTGTGTTTTGTACCAATCCATGATTCGAAGAATTCGCAGTCACTAGCATGAAATTTAAGTTATTTAATGAAAAGAATTAATGTATCTACCTCTATGTCGAAACCATCTTCAATGCTGATGCCACTACCCTCCTTATTGTCTTACCAAAATGCATCAGTCGAATGAGGAAGAAGACTTAAAATTGTGGAGTTCACTTTTAAAGGGTGCCTTATAATCACACTGATGAGGAGTGATGAGAAGATCACAACAATCCAACGTGTACAATGTTAGTTGATAGTGTCAATTGAATACTTATATGGTAAATTTAATATAAGACTTACTTATAGTTGTCTCTTACTCTTTGCATCATGATAGATTTTATATTTTATGGTTGTCACTGTGCCCTGAACCAATTGATATTATAAGGTGAGGATGTGCATGCATGATAATCCTTAGTTATGCCTATGAGATGAGGATTTAAAGAGAAAATGATGTAAAGACATGTAATTTTTATATGTATTTTGGTGGTGAGCGCCAAAGACAAATGTGGTGAGAATAATCCTTAGCTATGACTATGCGACATGAGGATTTAAAGAGAAGAGGATGTAAAGGCATGTAATTTTATATGTATTTTGGTGGCAAGCGTCGAAGACAAATGTGGTGAGAAACCACATATGTTTGGAAGGATGGAGGGAGATTACATCATGATCATTCCGCCCATCAAATTGAGACTATTCCCGAGCCAATTTTTTATTAATAACCATTGTGGTGCTTTGGTACAAATGTTTTTTCTAAATCTTTGTTTCTCCATATCGTGTGCATAGTTCCACTTCTCTATATCAATGTATAAATCAACCTCTACATGGTTTTTGGTCCTAGTTTCATGCCATTGAGTGTTGTTTGAGTTTCCATGAGTATGTGACATTCATGCAAGAAGTGAATTATTGTAGAGGAGGAATCATCAAACCAGCTATTTTAATTTCATTTCGATGAAAAACATGTAGACATTGGCAACCGGCTTCACATAGGTAGTAGGCACAAAGTTTCAGTTTTGTTTCGGGCCTAGTAGTAGACTAGTAGTGGTTCTCTGTTGTTACAGCTATAGTTGTTAACACATTGTCACACCTTAGATCTCAACGCAAAGTGACTCGAGATTCAGAGTCAAATATTGGTGGTCATCACCTTGTAGTCGTCAGTCATCACTCGCCATCTTGCGCAATTGAGTAGTGAGTGCGTGACATGAGTGAGTGATTATACTTTATAATATTTCCAATATTTTGAATGACGAATCCAATTTAAAAGCATAGGAATTTCAACATGGAAATTCAAAATTTATATGGATGGGTAATTTCAAATGTTGCTCTTCTTTTGAAATGTTGATATAAATTATGTCCTTCTTAATTGGAAGGGTAAAATTCAAATTTTAAATTTTTTTTGAAGGGAAATTTTCACTTTAAACTTCTAAGAAGGGATAGAACCCTTTGGAAGGACTAAGAAGGGTTCAAATTTGAACATTTCCCGTAAATAGCTTTGTTAATATTTCGAGTTAAAAGATTAGAAGCATCAAACATTTTAAAATAAATAATTTGCTAGGATTATAAACAAAAAAAAATAAAAATCACATCAACTATTGAAACATAATATAATATCTCACATAATTTAGATTATATCTCACGTGATTCACATTCATTTTAACATAAAATAATATATATCATATTACAACGCATACATGTCTCACGTGACCATACAAATTTGTACAATTTATATAACATATAATGTTCATGAACATTTTAAGACATGAACCCATCCCTAATCCTTTCAGTTTCTTATCTGTTATGAATATACCTTTCTTTGTTTATGAATATCTTTTTCTGAAAAAAATGGGAGGTAATAAAACCTTACTTTTGGCGATGATCTCTTCGTTGGGTTCCCAGTTCTCAGGTTTTGCTCCAGTCAAAACGTCCGACTCCGAGTTGATACTCATCCCTGGTACTTTCTCTGGGCGTGGAAGCTGTAAGCGGGAAACTTGTACGTACTACGAACCATTTGCACGAGCATTAATTCCTAGTGCAATATAAAGAGCATACGGTAGTGCAATATAAAGAGCATACGGCCTCGATCGTTTTTCAATAAAATGGATTGTAAACAAAGACAATAATTTTTTTTCAAATTTAATATATTAGTAAACATTTTACAGTGTCTTATCAAGCCCATCTCAATATGAATCAAGTAATACATAGTTGTTAAAAAACATAAACTATGTATTAAACTTCACACTTAACATCTCAAAAAGTAATTTTTATAACCGTAAAAATTGATATAAAAACAGAATGTATATTAATCCACATATATAACATTTCAAAGTAATAATTTCTTGTCCAAATCCATTTAGTCCATAATAAAGTTGTTTGAACTAAAAAAACTTATAATTAAAAAAAAAATCTTGTAATTAATTATACTCATTCAAAATAAAATGATAATAATCAAGGAAAGATAAAGATATTTCCATAAGAGAAAAAATAAAAAACTTTAGATAAACTTTGTTATTTGCACATAATATTAATCTTGCTTTGAAATTGTGGAAACCCTATTTCCTCCTAGATTCAACACTTACACCATCTCACCAGAAAACAACCCTAGTGAAGAGACCAATCTCCTTCCACATATCACAAGTGAAAGGATAACGGATAAAGAGATGTCTAACAAATTCATCAAATATCGTATAGAGGGAACTAACACCGAGCCAATTCCTTGTTTGCATAAAATCCCATGTTGGAATAGAATTATTGAAATAAATTTTTAAGTTATGATACCAAAATTCTATTTTAAGGTAAATTTAAAGATATATACCATTTTAGGCATAATGAATTTAATAAGATTTTTCTTTTATAAAAAAATATCCAGTTTAATTAAAATATTATTATAATTTAAATTTAAATATAGTAAATTATTTTAATCTCATATTAAACATGTAACATCCCTCTCTTTACCCCTATTCTTTTGTATTTGAAAATGTAAACTAGGTACTTGTTCCTGGTGAGGAGCTCAAGGCCAAGGCCCCACCGGTAAACCTTGTAAGCATTGTTATTTATTTCCTTATTTTCAACCATGCAACATGGTCTCCACCTATCGAGTGTGAAGGATGAGATTCTCAATAAAGTAGGGATCTTGTCCCCTTCTCTTAAGACCGAGTGGAGGATAAATATATTGTCATAAAAATATTTTGGGGGGAAGGAAGTTTTCTGTTTTGGGAAGCCTCTCTTTAGAGAGATCCGAACCGGTCTTGACTGTTTTGGTTGTTGGGTAGCCTATTTGGAAAGAGCCAAGCCTTTACTGGTTATCTTGGATTGTGGGATGGACCCTCTATATGAGAGTCGAGGCATGATATCTTCGGGGGGATTTCCATTTTGATGTGCGGCCTGTTTGATATATGATGGTTGCGAGTTCAGGGGAGGGTACGAAGTTCTCCTTGTTTTGTTTCCATATCTGAAATTTTGGTTTGTTGATTGCTTTATCGTTGTATCAAATATGGATGACAAAATTTAAAAGGGAAATGGCGGCTTCATAGAAGGCAGATCCCATTTCTAGCAAATTCATATCTATAAATGTTGTCTGTATTATTGATTATGAATGGTGAAAGTTAGGCAATCTTGGATCGACCCACACTATGACCTTTAATTGCGTATTGATTGTGAACAGTGAGAGATGGGAGATCTTAGATCAACCCATGCTACAAATTTGAATTGCATTTGTTTGGTTCAATTTATGATAACCCTATGATGATGATTGCGTGGGACGGAATGGCTCTTTAGTGACATCAATCCCATTGCAACTGTTTTCTTTTATATATGATAACCCTGCGATGATGATTGTTTGGGAAGGAATGGCTCTTTAGTGAGCTCGATCCCATTACAATTTTTTTCTTTTATATATTATTACCCTGTGATGATGATTGTGTGGGAAGGGACGGCTCTTTAGTGAGCGCGATCCCATTTCATTTATTTTCTTTTATATATGATAACCTTGCGATGATGGTTGAGAGGAGCAGCGACGGCTCTATAGTGAGTTCGATCCCTCAACGTTACTTACATATTTATATATTAAATGTTGCGACGAGGGTTAGGGGAGAGGACGAATTTTAGCAAGCTTGATCCCTATATAATATTTGGCATGTCGATTGTCATCACCTATGTATGATGCGATCCTTCCAAAATCAATTTACAGAGTTTTCAACTCTATATAATGAGATCCTAGCAAATCAAATGATAGAGTTTTTAACTCTGTATATATCGATCTCTACAATTTATGTTGTTGCTTGAACAAAGCTATCATTAATAGAAAATCTCTGTATGATTGAGGTTGGGCGATCTCTCTCCCTCGAAAGGATCGAACCTTATTTATGCTCACATAAACTATTATTAATATTCGAGACTGTATCACTGCTCACTGCACCAAGTTCCTAATTATGTGAGTAGCATTTTCAACATTATTTTGATACAGTTCAGATAGGTAGAAAACTCTGTATACTAAGCATAATTATTAATTGTACAGAATCCCTTGTGTGTATATATGTGTATATATATATATATATATGTGTATATATATATATATATATATATATATATATATATATATATATATATATATTCGTTGCTCACACAGAGTTGTAAGTCGATAAACAAAACGATCTCTACAAATTATCTTGTGGCTTGAACAGAACTATCATTGATAGTGAATCACTTTATGATAAGCGATCTTGGTATTGTTTATCTTGATTGTGGTTTTCTTTAAGATAAGCTATATCTGAATATTATATATATATTTTACCCTTAAAAAAAGGTCTCAATATTCTCCTATTTTAAGTTAGTAAGAATATAGTGCTTGTTTTTGGGAGATTATAGTGTTAAGATGATATAGAATGTATATGTATATTATGCAGTATGATAACTTTTCTTAAATAATAGAGTGAAAAGAAATTAAAGATATAATATCCATACTTATGTATAAATCCAATAAAGGGTGTCACTCTTAGTGCTAATCTTAAATGTACTTATTGGGTGTAAGTAATGGAGGAAAGGCTTGACCCTAACTCTTATGTTATGTGAGAATAAGAAAGTTCCTTAAAAAGATAAATTCTCTACCCTAGTGGATTATTGGACTCGCTCGGGGGTGGCCTCTCGATGGCAGAAATATACACCGGACAGAGAGCTAAATGGTTGGGAGGAAAGTTGTAGTCAAATGTTCAGTCGCATAAGTCTACTTATCCAGATAAGTGCTATACATTATTATGTTATTAGTGCATTCATCTTGGTGAAGACTTATTTATGAGAAGCGTTTTTATTGATGTAAATTTGTATTTGATGTGATTATCCATTGAACTTCAGATATTGATTATATGATTAACTAAATGATTCTTAGTTTTGTAAAAGTGATGAATAGCTCTTATGTCGTGAATGTGCATAAGTTATTCCTTTTATATCATTGTAATGGAAGTGACATTGAACTCATGATTATTGTTTTAAAATTAAATGCCTATGATTTTAATATAAACTTATTAGAAGGGTTTATAATTACTTATTATCTTGTTGTAAGCTTTGAATAACTAAATAAAATTATGTTAGAAAATATTATAGATTATATAGGTAACAACCTAATTGTTATATGTAAAGGCACCTCCAAAGAAAATACCATGAACTTCATTTATTGAACCATGCTAAATGTGTTGATATTCTATGCTCAATAGCTTATCAAAGTAATGATTTGGTTATGTGCACTTATATGGTTACAATCACGAGTTAATGGGAGCACAATTGTATTTAATTGGATTATGAGATTGAAATAATAGCTTATCAAAGTAATGATTTGGTTATGTGCACTTATATGGTTACAATCACTAGTTAATGGGAGCACAATTGCATTTAATTGGATTATGAGATTGCATGAATGATAATGTGTATGTTTTACTTTATAAAAGTTGTACATTTATAATGATGATAGTGTGGGTGTAGTACATTTGTTGTATTGCTTGCCAAAGAGTTGGGTATAGATTTAAAAAAAGTAATACTTCAAAATAGTAAAATTTATATTGATAGATAAGTATACCTTGCTTGACTTATGCTGGAATACTTTTATCTTGTATGGTGTGGCTATTGATCTAAATGTGATTGTTGAACTTGTGAAGGTGTTGTTGAGAAACATTGGCAAATTGCGGAGTATCATTCTCTCATAAAAGTGACGGGATATCCAAGTAAGGATGAGTATATTTTCAATAGCTAAGGATGAAAGACTGCTTGAAAGAATAACCATAGATGAGGAGTCTGAAATTAAATAATTTTATATGTAAATAACAAGAATGTTTATACTAACATGTTTGGTTGTTGGATGATCGACAAGAATTTTTTTTGCACCTGATGTTCTCAAGATCACAGTGAGGATAAGAATATTGGGTGTGTTAGAAAACCAATTTAAATTTTAAAAAAATGTAGAGTTTTAACTTAAATAAATACTTGAAAAATTAATCAAAATTCCAAATTAATTGTTGTTTTAATTTTTTAGATCACTCATAAGGAAAAATACTATCTAAAAATTCTATATATTTATTATATAATATAAATAATATTTAATTAAAAAAAATATAATTTTATAAAAGTGGGTTAATAGCTAGAAATTTACATTAAAATAAAATTATATATATATATATATATATATAAAGAACCAAAGTATACATCAACTTACATAAAACCTTTATTACCAATAATCTGAAAATACCTAACATATTAAACAAAATTGTAATTTATAAATATAAGAAATATCATATAGCTAAAATTCATTTTATAAACAAAATTAATTATTTAACAAATTATTTTCTCCTCACATCTTTAACTTTGTGGTCATTACATATATCTATAGGGTTTGGAATGATAAATTATCAAAAGAAGCATTTGCTGGGGAAGAAGGAATATTTTAATGGATTTCCATACTCATTAACAAGGGAACATTGAACTATTTCTAGATGTAACTGGAAATTATGTCTGTAGTTTTTATAATCAGTTTTAGCTATGTTGTTCTATAGGTGGTATTATGTTGTTCATCATCGTTATCACCCTATTCCTCCTCCTCCTCCTCCTCCTCATCATCATCCTCATCCTCATCATCATCAAAAACATCATCATCATCTTCATCTTCGTACTCATCTTCATCATCACCCATCATCTTAATCATCATCATCATCATCATCAACGTCATCATCATCATAAACATCATCCTCATCATCATCCTCATCTTCATCCTCATCATCTTCTTCATCATTGTCATCATCATCAACATCTTCGTCATCATCTTCATCATCAACATCCTCATCATCTTCATCATCATCATTGATGATGATGATGATGATGATGATGATTAAGATGATGGATGATGATGAAGATGAGTACGAAGATGAAGATGATGATGATGACGACCAATATGATCATCATCATCATCCTCATCATCACAATCATCTTCTTCGTCATCATCCTCATCCTCATCATCGTCATCATCCTCATCCTCATCATAATCTTCATCATCATGATCATCATCATCGTTATCACCTACTTACTCATCATCATCCTCATCCTCATCATCCTCATCTTGGTCATCATCTTCATCATCAACATCAATATCATAGTCATCATCATCATCATCAAGAAGGGGGAATCAAGGTTTGACCTATAGTGACCCCTTTTAATCATTCCTAGAGTTATGTTGTTGATGAACCAAAATTAAGCACTCCAACTAACTATGGGCCAAATCACAAGGTTGGGTCCCAAGACAAAACCTAGTAAGTAAGAGGGTTCCCCAAAGTGTCTAGTAGAGTCAAACTAATGATTAAAGTTATTATATTGAAGAGGAGGCAATATCAAACCCTACTTAAGCACTAGACATCACAAGGAATTCATGCATATAGGGTAAGGTAAAGTGAATCAATAGATATTTATCTAGCACATAAAAATCTTTGTATGAAAAGAGAAAAATATCAATGTTAATAATGGGTAGGTCATGTATATCAAGGAAATGGAAGTAGGAAACACCCTAGTACCTCTAAGTAGGTAGGTGTATGTGAATACTAATAAATGCATACACTACAATCACTCTTATGCCTATGTTTTGATTCATTCAATAGGATTTTTGTATGGATGCATATGTGCAATTGAGCTATGGTTTGGTTTGATTTGACTAACTAGCGTGTACGCACTAAATAGCATGTACACACTAAATAGCGTGTACGCGCCATTTAGTGCGTACGCGCTATTTATGCGTACGCGCATTTAAAATAACGCGCACACACCATTTAAATTTATAAGTTTTGGCAGGAAATTCCTTTCCCACCAACGTGGTGGATGACTTGACCGCTATGGTTTTAGGTTTGGGTTGCCAAACCAAGTGGCTTGGAATGTGTTATAAAAAAATACATCTTATTCTATAACTTCTTTTGTTTCGAGCATGATTCTGCATATGCTACACTTGTCCACTGCTAATGAAATTGCACACACTTGTAGAACTATGTGTGTAGATTCCGAATATGTATTTTTTATTAAATCTATTATTTGTTTCTATTTTTAATTAATTTTAATTGCACTAACGTCAATCTTACACAAAAAGTAGGTTATTTCTTTCGTTTATAACTTTTGATTGGCTCACCTATTTTGAAAACAAAAAAGAACCCGCACAAGTACACACAAATACCTACATTCTAAAAAAAAACACAAAGTTCATTGATTATGTTAAGACCATGATGCCGGGGCCTAACGCTCGACCTAGTCATTTTAGGGCTTGGATGACTTCCTTAATTAAAATAAAAATAAAATTAACATAAATAAATATGGAAAAATAGCATTGCACTAGAATGCCCTGTTATCTACGACTGTATATAACTTTTTTCACAAAATTCCACCATTTGCATACCAAACCAGGGAACTAACGCAAACATATTCATTATGTTTTCTTAAAAAATAACGTACCAACCTCAGGAGAACCCCATTTTTTGGGAATTATACTTAATTTCCATAAATAATATTTATATATTCCTCAAGGTAATCCGATTGTCTACGTTTCATCTTCTTGCGCCATATTCCAAAAATTTGTGTAGGTAGCTCTAATATTGTTTTTTGACGTTCAGATTTCTGTTTTTCCAAGAGTCCATTTCGACTAACACGTCATGAGTGGCCAACATTAGCTTGCACCAACCCTCATTATTTCTCCATGTCGTGTGCCCAATGCCACTTCTCTATATCAATGCATAAATCGACCTCTACACGGTTTGTGGTCCTAGTTGCATGCCATTGAGTGTTGTTTAGAGCCGCCATGAGTATGTTACATTCATGCAAGAAATGAAGTATTGTAGAGGATGACTCATTAAACAAGCCATTTGAATTTCATTTCGATGAAAAACGAGTGGAAATTGGTAACCAACATCACATAGGTAGTAGGCACAAAGTTTCAGTTTCGTTTTGGGCCTAGTAGTAGACTAGCAGTGGTTCTTTGTTATTACATCTATAGTTGTTGACACATTGTCACACCTTAGATCTCAACCCAAAGTGACTCGAGACTCAGAGTAAAATCTCGGTGGCCAGTTCCTTGTAGTCGTCAGTCATCACTCGCCATCTTGCGCAGCTGAGCAGTGAGTTCGTGACGTGAGTAAGTGATTATACTTTATAATATTTCAATATTTTGAATGACGAATCAAATTTTATAGCATAAGAATTTCAACATGGAAATTGAAATTTATATGGATGGGTAATTTCAAATGTTTCTCTTCTTTTGAAATGTTGATATAAATTATGTCGTTCTTAATTGGAAGGGTAAAATTCAAATTTTAAATTTTTTTTGAAGGGCAATTTTAACTTTACACTTATAAGAAGGGATAGAACTCTTTGGAAGGGCTAAGAAGGGTTCAAATTTGAACATTGACCGTAAATAGCTTTGTTAATATCTCCAGTGAAAAGATTAGAAGCATGAAACATTTTAAAATAAATAATTCGTTAGGCTTATTAAAAAAAAAATTACATCAACGATTGCTTTTAAACAGAATATAATATCTCACGTGATTCACATTCATTTTAACATAAAATAATATATATCATATATACAACGCACACATGTCTCATGTGACCACACAAATTTGTACAATTTATATAGCATACAATGTTCATGAACAATTTAAGACATGAACCCATTGCTAATACATTGGGTTTCTTATCCGTTATGAATATGCCTTGCTTTGTTTATAAATACATTTTCCGAAAAAATGGAAGGTAATAAAACCTTACTTTTGGTGGTGATCTCTTCGTTGGGTTCCCGGTTCTTAGGTTTTGCTCCATTTGCTTGGAGTGAAGTGAGATGTGTTCAAAACGACCTGGGCCGATACACATCCCTGGTACTTGTTCTTGGTGTGGAAAATGGAAGCGGGAAACTTGTATGTACTACAAACCATTTGCAAGAGCCTTAATTCCTAGTGCTATATAAAGAGCATACGGCCTTGCTCGTTTTTCAATAAACCAGACTCTAAATAAAGACAATATTTTTTTTCCACATAATTTTTTTTTCAAATTTTATATATTAGTAAACATTTTATAGTGGCTTATCAAGCCTATCTCAATATGAATCAAGTAATACATAATTGTTAAAAAATAGAAACTCTGTATTAAACTTCACACATAACATCTCAAACAAGTAATTTTTATAACCATAAAAAATGATATAAAAACAGACGGTATATTAATCCATATATATAACATTTCAAAAGTAATAATTTCTTGTCCAAATCCATGTAGTCCATAATAAAGTAGTTTGGACTAAAAAAGACTTGTAATTCCAAAACAAAAATTATGTTATTAATTACACTCATTCAAAATAAAATGATAATAATTAAGGAAAGATAAAGATATCCCCATAAGAGCAAAAATAAAACACTGTAGATAAACTCTGTTATTTGCACATAATCTTAATCTTGCTTTGAAATTGTGGAAATCCCATTTCCTCCTAGATTCAACACTTACACCATCTCAACGGAAAACAACCCTAGTGAAGAGACCAATCTCTTTCCACATATCACAAGTGAAAGGATAACAAGTAAAGAGATGTCTAACAAATTCATCAAATATCGTATAGAGGGAACTAACACCGAGCCAATTCCTTGTTTGCATAAAATCCCATGTTGTAATAGAATTATTGAAATAAAATTTTAAGTTTTGATACCAAAATTCTATTTTAAGGTAAATTTAAAGATATATACCATTTTAGGCATATTGAATTTAATAATATATTTTTTTGATGAAAAAATATCCATTTAAATTAAAATGTGCTTATAATTTAAATTTAAATATAGTAAATTATTTTAACCTCATCTTAAACATGTAACATCCCTCTCTTTACCGCTATTCTTTTGTATTTGAAAATGTAAACTATGTACTTGTTCTTGGTGAGGAGCTCAAGGCCAAGGCCCCACCGGTAAATCTTGTAAGCATTGTTATTTATTTCCTTATTTTCACCCATGCGACATGGTCTCCACTTGTCGAGTGTGAAGGATGGGATTCTCAAGACCGAGTGGAGGATAAATATATTGGCATAAAAATATTTTGGTGAGAAGGAAGTTTTCTGTTTTGGAAAACCTGTCTTTATAGAGATCCGAACCCATCTTGATTGTTTTGGTTGTTGGGAATCCTATTTAGAAAGACCCAAGCCTTTACTGGTTATCTTGGATTGTGGGATGGACCCTCTATAAGAGAGTCGAGGCATGATATCTTCGGGGCGATTTCCATTTTGATGTGCGGCCTGTTTGATATTTGATGGTTGTGAGTTTGAGGGAGGGTACAAGGTTCTCCTCGTTTTGTTTCCGGATCTGAAATTTTGGTTTGTTGATTGCTTTATCGTTGTATCAGATATGGATGGAAAAATTTAAAAGGGAAATGGCAGCGCAGCATCCAGATCCCATTGCTAGCGAATTCATATCTATAAATTTTGTCTGTATTATTGATTATGAATGGTGAAAGTTAGGCGATCTTGGATCGACCCACACTATGACCTTAAATTGCGTATTGATTGTGAACAGTGAGAGATGGGCGATCTTAGATCAACCCATGCTACAAATTTGAATTGCATTTGTTTGCTTTTATATATGATAACCCTGCGGTGATGATTGTGTGGGAAGGAATGGATCTTTAGTGAGATCGATCCCATTGCAGTTGTTTTCTTTTATATATGATAACCCTGCGATGATGATTGTGTGGGAAGGAATGGCTCTTTAGTGATCTCGATCCCATTGCAGTTGTTTTCTTTTATACAGATAGCCCTGCGATGATGATTGTGTGGGAAGGGACGACTCTATAGTGAGTGCGATCCCATTTCATTTATTTTCTTTTATATATGATAACCTTGCGATGATGGTTGAGAGGAGTAGGGATGGCTCTATAGTGAGCTTGATCCCTCAATGTTACTTATATATTTATATATTAAATGCTGCGACGAGGGTTGGGGGAGAGGATGGATTTTAGCAAGCTTGTTCCCTATATAATATTTGGCATGTCGATTGTCATCACCTATGTATGATGCGATCCTTCCAAAATCAATTTACAGAGTTTTCAACTCTGTATAATGAGATCCTAGCAAATCAAATGACAGAGTTTTTAACTCTATATATACCGATCTCTGCAATTTAGGTTGTAGCTTGAACAAAGCTATCATTAATAGAAAATCTCTTTATGATTGAACTTGGTAGATATCTCTCCCTCGAGAGTATCGAACCTTATTTATGCTCACATACACTATTATTAATATCGAGACTGTATCGCTGCTCACTACATCAAGTTCCTAATTATGTGAGTAGCATTTTCAACATTATTTTGATAGGGTTATATTTTACCCTTAAAAAAAAGGTCGTAATATTCTCCTATTTCAAGTTAGTAAGAATGTAGTGCTTTTTTTTGGGAGATTATAGTGTTAAGATGATATAGAGTGTATATGTATATTATGCAGGATGATAACTTTTCTTAAATAATAGAGTGAAAATAAATTAAAGATATAATATCCATACTTATGTATAAATCCAATAAAGGGTGTCACTCCTAGTGCTAATCTTAAATGTACTTATTGGGTGTAAGTAATGGAGGAAAGGCTTGACCCTATCTCTTATGTTATACGAGAATAAGAAAGTTCCTTAAAAAGATAAATTCTCTACCCTAGTGGATTATTGGCCTTGTTCGGGGGTGGCCTCTCGGGGTGATGCACCGGCAATAATTAATTAACAAGAATATGCGAAATAGCAGAAATGATAGAACTCAGAATCACTTTTATATTGATCACAGGCCACTTCGAGGGGGCAACCTCCTTTGAGAAAGATCAATACAATTAACTTCACGGTGCCTTCATAGGTCTCAACACACACTTATATACTAATTCTAGGCGCCAATACTATGGGTCAAAACCATGGGCCGTTACAAACTATGGATCAACAATACTACGACGACTTACAAAGCATATGCGTCCAACAACAACATACTAACAAAGTAAAGACATGGGTTCCTAACATCCCCTCCCCCTTAAAAAAAGCTTTGTCCTCAAAGCTTTAGATGTGGAAATTGTTGTTGAATCTGAAGGAGTGGTTCCCATGTAGCATCCTCTGGTTGCATGCCGTGCCACTAAATTAAGACCTCTGTGATAGAGCGAGAGCGAAGCTGACGCATGCGCCGATTGAGGATGGCCTCTGGCTCCAAAAGGATGGATCCTTCATTATCCAGTTCGGGTAAAATCATTTGTCCACTGACGTTGGTGCCAAGAAATTTCTTTAGACAAGAGACATGAAAGACTGGATGAATGCGGGAAGAAGGAGGAAGTTCCAATTTATAAGCAACGGACCCAATCTTCTGAAGAATCCGGTATGGCCCATAGAACTTTGGAGCGAGCTTATGACGCCCTTTGAGTTTCAAGGATGATTGTTTGTACGGCTGGAGACGAAGAAAAACCATATCGCTGACTTGAAAAGTGCGCTCAGAACGGTGCTGATCAGCTTGTTGCTTCATGCGATTTCTTGCCATGTGAAGATTGTCTCGCAAAATGCGAAGAATCTGATTGCGGTTTCGAAGGACCGTGTCAACTTCCTGAACTAGTGAACTGGTGGGGGTGTATGGAAGAAGAGCTGGAGGTGCCTGACCATAGACTGCTTCATATGGGTTCATTTTAGAGGCAGTGTGGTAAGAGGTATTGTACCACCATTCAGCGAGAGGGATCCATTTTTCCCACCGATGTTGTTGTTCCGAGGTGAAGCAACGAAGATAAGTTTCCAAGCATTTATTGACAATTTCAGTCTGACCATCTGTTTGTGGGTGATACCTTGAACTCATCTTCAGTTTGGTGCCAGTGTGGTGAAATAGTTCTGTCCAAAAATGACTGGTCAAAGTCGCATCACGATCCGAGACAATGGAAGAAGGGATGCCATGAAGATGAAAGATCTGGTCCAGAAAAATTTGAGCGACGGAGGAGGCTGTATAGGGATGGCTGAGAGCACAAAAATGATTATATTTGGATAGGCGATCAACCACAACGAGAATCACTGCCTTCCCGTCGGATTTAGGGAGCCCTTCAATGAAATCCATAGAAATATCTGTCCAAATCCGTGTAGGTATGGGCAAGGGTTCAAGCAATCCTGGAAGGAGTGTTGTTTCACCTTTATTGCGCTGGTAGGTATCACATTCGGCCACCATATGTTGAATTGTCCTTTTCATGCCCTGCCAAAAGAAGTTACGCCGTGCTCGTTCATACGTTTTGAGGAACCCAGAGTGCCCTGCCGATGGAGAAGCATGGAGTTCATAGAAGACAGCCTGTTGAAGATCTGTGCTCTGGGGAAGCACCAGACGACCCTTGTATCGCAAAGAAGCACCATCCCAAGAGTAATGTGGTACAGCAGAAGGGTTGTTGGTCAAGCGTTGGATGATTTGAGATAAGGAGGAGTCATTGACATAACCCTATTGAACATATTGCAACCAATTTGGAACATGCATAGAAATAGATGAAAGAGAACCTTGGGCCTCAAATGTGCGAGAAAGAGCATCTGCCACAATATTGTCTTTTCCCTTCTTGTAAGTGATCTCATAGTCATAACCCATGAGTTTGCTAACCCATTTCTGTTGTGCTGGGGAGGAGACACACTGGTCCAAGAAATATTTCAGACTCTGGTGATCAGTCTTGATACAGAAATGATTCCCTAATAGGTATGGGTGCCACTTCTGTACTGCATGCAAAATAGCCATCATTTCCTTCTCATAGGTAGAGGAAGCTAGATTCTTACCTGAAAGGGCTTTGCTGGTGTATGCAATGGGGTGTTCATCTTGAAGGAGAACAACACCAAGTCCATTGCCGCAAGCATCACTCTCAATAGTGAAGGGCTTGGAAAAATCGGGCATAGCTAGCACATGTGTAGTACACATAGCTTGTTTTAGTTTGTCAAATGCACACTGAGCAGCAGGTGTCCATGTGAAGGCATCCTTTTTCAATAGAGCAGTGAATGGAGCTGCAATATTCCCATAATCCTTGACAAACTTGCAGTAGTATCCAGTCAACCCCAAAAAACCACGAAGGCTCTTGAGTGTCTGAGGATGCGGCCAATTGTTCATGGCATCGATTTTGGTAGGATCCACGCGAACCCCTTGTGCTGAGATAATGTGCCCGAGATACTCAACTTCCTTCTGTCCAAAAACACATTTAGACTGCTTGGCATGGAGATGATGGTCAGAGAAAAGTTGCATGACAAGATCCAAATGCTGGAGATGTTCATCCCATGTATTACTATAGATGAGGATATCATCAAAGAATACCAGAATGAATTTCCGCAAGTACGGTCGAAATATTTTATTCATTAAGGCCTGGAATGTGGAAGGAGCATTAGTGAGGCCAAAGGGCATGACCAAAAACTCAGGGCATGACCAAAAACTCATAATGGCCATCATGTGTGCGGAAAACTGTTTTAGGGATACCATCCTCATGAACCCGAATTTGATGATACCCAGAACGAATATCCAACTTGGAGAAAAAGTGAGCCCCATAAAGCTCATCAACAACAGGAATTGGAAACTTATCCTTGATGGTGAGGTGATTAAGTGCTCGGAAGTCAATGCAGAGGCGCCATGACCCATCTTTTTTGTGGACAAGAATAACTGGAGAAGAAAAGGAACTAGTGCTTGGGCGAATAATACCTTGCTTCAATAAGTCCCGAACGAGCATTTCAATCTCCGTTTTTTGGTGAAATCGGTAGTGATAGGGCCTGATGTTGGGAGGAACGCTACCAGGAAGGAGCTGAATACGATGGTCTTCTGGCCTGGAAGGTGGCAATCCCACTGGTTCAGCAAAGACACCTGTATATTGATCCAGAATTTGTTGTAGATCCAAAGGAGTAGTGGAGACCGCTGATGGTTGCATCTGGATGGAATGGATCTGAGCGATGACACCATGTGAATTCTTCTTGAGGAGTTTTTCCATGCGATGTGAACTGATGATGCTGAGAGAACCGGGTTGTAATCCTATCAATGTGTGTTTGTGTCCATTGAGGGAAAACTGCATCCAAAGTTCAGCAAAATCCCATAAGATAGGGCCAAGTGTGCGTAGCCATTGAGCGCCCAAAACCACATCACAATCACCTAAGGGCAAGGCAAACATGTCAGAGCGCAAGGTATAATCTCCTATAGAGATACACACATTTCGACACTTCCCTTTGCAAGGTAAGGTGCCCCCATTGGCAACCATGACTTCAAAGTTGGAGCAAGGATGGATAAAACAATCAACTTGTTTGGCGATCCGAGGGTCAATGAAATTATGAGTGCTACCAGAATCAATGAGTATTGTAAGAGGAAGCTTCTTGAAGTAACCCCTGACCCGCATTGTTTGGGGGGTGGTGATTCCAGCTAAAGCATGGAGAGATATCTCTGGCTGGTCATCCTGAGACGGAGGGTCAATAGGCGGTTCCTGAATGTCGACCGGAGCATCCAGTGTTTATGGATCTTCGTCACCAATTTCAGAGGCAGGCGGAGACTCCACATCCAAGAGATAGAGCTTTTGCTGAACACATCTATGTCCCCGAGTGAATTTCTCATCACAATTATAGCAAAGCCCCTTTTCTCTGCGTGCTTGCATCTCTGTTTCAGACAAACGCTTGAGAGGAGTCGGTCGAGGAGCCTGCGGTATAGGTGGTCGCTGAGAACCCATATTTCGGAAGGGAACAAAAGTGGGCTTGGAGTGTTGTTGGGATGCAATATTGTCTTCTGCCAACTTAGACAACCCTAGTGCTTCCATCATTGTGTTGGGACAGAACATTTTGACCTCAGAGTGGATGGCATCCTTTAGACCACTGATAAAACAACTCCGGTAAAAGTCATCAGACAATCCTTCGGTGTGGTTGGCTAGATTCTCAAATTCGGTTTGATACTCTCTCATAGTGCCAGTTTGGAGAAGTTTAGTGAGGGCTCCTGTGAAGTCATCAAAAGCACTAGGACCAAATCGTTGCAAAAGGAGGCGGCAAAAGTCTTTCCATTTGGGCTCTGGATGAGCCTTGATGTACCAACGATACCATTGAAGAGCTTCCTGTTCCAAATGAAAGGATGCCAACGGAACTTTGTTGACATCAAAAGTATTATGCAGATTGTAATACTGTTCTGCACGATAGATCCATCCAGTTGGATCGGTACCATTGAAGCGAGGAAAATCAAGCTTCGGACCACGGAAATTGCTGGAAGAAGAGAACCCATTGTCTGTTGAAGACTTGGACTGCCGTTTGTTGTTCATAGCTGAATGTTCAAGATGGAGACCGAGAAATTTTTAATCCAGATCCTGGAGTTTGGCTTGGATGGCTGCAAGTGCATTCTCCATGGTTTTTTCTCCTGCACGGGTGACAACCATAACCAGGATTTTTTTTTTTTTGGGTTGACTGGGTAGGAAAACAAAAACAGAAACTACTTCAGTAAAGGAAAATATGGACTTGGGAAAAAATCAGAAGGGTAATTGAGGTTTGACTAGGTTTTGGACACTGTTGGATAGACAGGGAGGCAAAAATGAGGATTTCAGAAGCGGGGTGAAAGAATGGAAAAATTTGGCAGAGGGGAACAAAGAAGCAGAATTCAGAAAGGAACTCTGTGGTAAAATTTGAAGGTGATTGGGTGAAATCTGAGGAAGTTATGGCAAACCCTAAAAATAGACAAATGTGGGATTTTGGGCTTTGGAAAGGGGAATTGGGGATAGGGTCCTCAGGATGAAAATATGCAGAATTGGATGACAGGGGTTCCCCAAAAATTTCAAGGGAAACAGAGTGAAAATAAGGGAGATATGGAGACTGGAGCGGTTACGGCTCGAAAGGGATCTGGAACAGCGCCGAATGGACTGAAAACGGTTGAATCTGGAACGGCTTGCAAAATGGATCTGAAACGGCGCAGCAGTGATCGACAATAGTTCAGCTGAAAGTAGATATGGACCCCAGGTATGTGCGGTTCCCTAACAGTTCATGGGTTTCACTCGGCCACCAATGCTGTTTGACGGCTTGCGTATTGTGGCAATACCCCTCACTCCACGGCTTAGGTAAAACTGATAACCGCTTTGCCACAAATGACAGCTCTTGGTTTACCTCACGGGTGGGAACTAGTCAATCAGGTAGGGGTCGTTTCCCTTTTCACTGGCAATTCCTCTCAATGGGCCAGCTACTTCGGGGTTCCTGTGGTACTCCTCACAATGAGTTTTAGGGCTTATTCCCAAGTACTTCCCACAGTTAAGTGGATAGGGATTATTCCCAAATCCGAACCTGCAACAGATGTGAAAAAAAATTTAGCAGAAATTTCACCCAGCGATCCCAAGAAAGTGCTCTGATACAAGATGTGATGCACCTGCAACAATTAATTAACAAGAATATGCGAAATAGTAGAAATGACAGAACTCAGAATCACTTTTATATTGATCACAGGCCACTTCGAGGGGGCAACCTCCTTTGAGCAAGCTCAATACAATTAACTTCACGGTGCCTTCATAGGTCTCAACACACACTTATATACTAATTCTAGGCACCAATACTATGGGTCAAAACCATGGGCCGTTACAAACTATGGATCAACAATACTATGGCGACTTACAAAGCATATGCGCCAACAACAATAACATAAACTATTGATCAACAAATACTACGGGACGACTTACAAAGCATATGCGCCCAACAACAACATACTAACAAAGTAAAGACATGGGTTCCTAACACTCGGTGGCAGAAATATACACCGGACAGAGAGCTAAATGGTTGGGAGGAAAGTTGCAGTCAAACCTTAGTCACATAAGTCTACTTATCCAGATAAGTGCTATACATTATTATGTTATTAGATTGCATTCATCTTGGTGAAGACTTATTTATGAGAAGCATTTTTATTGATGTAAATTTGTATTTGATGTGATTATCCATTGAACTTCAGATATTGATTATATGATTAACTAAATGATTCTTAGTTTTGTAAAAGTGATGAATAGCTCTTATGTCTTGAATGTGCATAATTTATTCCTTTTATATCATTGTAATGAAGGCGACATTAAACTCATGATTATTGGTTTAAAAATTAGATGCCTATGATTTTAATATAAATTTATTAGAAGGGTTCATAATTAGATATTATCTTGTTGTAAGCTTTGAATACCTAGATAAAATTATGTTAGAAAATATTATAGATTATATGGCTAACATCCTAATTGTTATATGTAAAGGCACCTCTAAAGAAAATACCATGAACTTCATTTATTGAACCATGCTAAATGTGTTGATATTCTATGCTCAATAACTTATCAAAGTAACGATTTGGTTATGTGCACTTATAATATGGTTACAATCACGAGTTAATGGGAGCATAATTGTATTTAATTGGATTATGAGATTGCAATAATAGCTTATCAAAGTAACGATTTGGTTATGTCCACTTATATGGTTACAATCACGAGTTAATAAGAGCACAATTGTATTTAATTGGATTATGAGATTGCAATAATGATAATGTGTAAGTTTTAATTTATAAAAGTTGTACATTTATAATGATGATAGTGTGGGTGTAGTATATTTGTTGTATTGGATGCCGAAGAGTTGGGTATAAATTAAAAAAAAGTAATACTTCAAAATAGTAAAATTTATATTGATAGATAAGTATACCTTGCTTGACTTATGCTGGAATACTTTTATCTTGTATGGTGTGGCTATTGATCTAAATGTGATTGCTGAACTTGTGAAGGTGTTGTTGAGAAACATTGGAAAATTGCGGAGTATCATTCTCTCATAAAAGTGATGGGATATCCAAGTAAGGATGAGTATATTTTCAATAACTAAGGATGAAAGAGTACTTGAAAGAATAACCATAGATGAGGAGTATGAAATTAAATAATTTTATATGTAAATAACAAGAATGATTATACTAACATGTTCGGTTGTTGGATGATTGACAGGAAAAAAATTTACACCTCATGTTCTCAAGATCACAGTGAGGATAAGGATATCGGGTGTGTTACAAAACCGATTTAAAATTTTTAAAAATGTAGAGTTTTACCTTAAATAAATACTTGAAAAAATTAATCAAAATTCCAAATTAATTGTTGTTTTAATTTTTTAGATCACTCATAAGGAAAAATAATATCTAAAAATTCTATATTTATTATATAATATAAATAATATTTAATTAAAAAACATATAATTTTATAAAAGTGGGTTAATAGCTAGAAATTTACATTAAAATAAAACTATATATATATATTAAGAACCAAAGTATATATCAACTTACATTAAATCTTTATTACCAATAATAATAAAATACCTGACATATTAAACAAAATTGTAATTTATAAATATAAGAAATATCATACAGCTAAAATTCATTTTATAAAAAAATTTAATTATTTAACAAATTATTATCTTCTCACATCTTTAACTTTGTGGTCATTACATATATCTATAGGGTTCAGAATGATAACTTATCAAAAGAAACATTTACTGGGGAGGAAGGAATATTAGAATGGATTTCCATACTCATCAACAAGGGAACATTGAAATATTTCTAGATGTAACTGGAAATTATGTCTGTAGTTTTTTTAATCAGTTTTAGCTATGTTGTTCTATAGGTGGTATTTTGTCTTTTTGGAAATTTGATTATGATGATGAGGATGATGAGGATGATGATGATTATGATGATGATGATGATGATGACGAATATGATGTTGATGATGAAGATGATGATGATGATGATGATGATGATGATGATGATGATGACGATGATGATGGTGACGACAATTAAGATGATGATGATGATGATGATGACGATGATGATGGTGACGACAATTACGATGATGATGATGATGATGATGATGATATTAGTTATCATCATCATCTTGGTCACCATATCCAACATCATCATCATCATCATCATCATCTTGGTCATCATCTCCAACATCAACATCATCATCATCATCATATTCGTCATCATGATTCATCATCATCATCGTCATCATCATCATTGTCATCATCATCATCCTCATCCTCATCACCCTCTTCCTCCTCCTCCTCCTCCTCCTCCTCATCATCATCATCATCATCATCGTCATCATCATCATCATCCTCATCATCATCGTCATCGTCATCGTCATCACCCTATTCCTCCTCCTCCTCCTCGTCATCATCGTCATCATCACCATCCTCATCATCATCATCATCCTCATCATCATCATCATCGTCATCGTCATCACCCTCTTCCTCCTCCTTCTCCTCCTCCTCATCATCAACATCATCGTCATCCTCATCATCGTGGTCACCATCATCATCATCATCATCATCATCATCATCATCATCATCATCATCATATTCGTCATCATCATCATCAACATCATCATCATCCTCATCCTCATCATCATCAGCTTCTTCATCATCGTCATCATCATCAACATCTTTGTCATCATTTTCATCATCTTCATCATCATCATTGATGATGATGATGATGACGAAGATGATGATGATGATGATGATAATGAAGATGATGGATGATGATGAAGATGAGTAAGAAGATGAAGATGATGATGATTACGGATATGATCATCAACATCATCCTCATCCTCATCCTCATCATCATAATCATCTTCGTCACCATCATCATCATCATCATCATCCTCATCATCCTCATCCTCATCCTCATCATCCTCATCATCGTCATCATCATCATCATCGTTATCACCCACTTCCTCATCATCATCATCATCCTTTTCATCATCATCATCATCATCATCATCATCATCATCATCATCGTTATCACCCACTTCCTCATCATCATCCTCATCCTCATCATCATCATCATCATCATCATCTTGGTCATCGTCTTCATCATCAACATCAACATCATCGTCATCATCATCATCATCTTGGCCATCATCTTCATCATCATCTTCATAATCAACATCAACATCATCGTCATCATCATCATCATCAAGAAGGGAGAATCAAGGTTTGACCTAGAGTGACCCCTTTTAATCATTCCTAGAGTTATGTTGTTGATGAACCAAAATTAAGCACTCCAACAAACTATGGGCCAAATCACAAGGTTGGGTCCCAAGACAAAACCTAGTAAGTAGGAGGGTTCCCCAAAGGGTCTAGTAGAGTCAAACTAATGATTAAAGTTATTATATTGAAGAGGAGGAAATATCAAACCCTACTTAAGCACTAGACATCACAATGAATTCATGCATATAGGGTAAGGTAAAGTGACTCAATAGATATTTATCTAGCACATAACAATCTTTATATGAAGAGATAGAAATATCAATGTTAATAATGGGTAGGTCATGTATATCAAGGAAATGGAAGTAGGAAACACCCTAGTACCTCTAAGTAGGTAGGTGTATGTGAATACTAATAAATGCATACACTACAATCACTCTTATGCCTATGTTTTGATTCACTCAATAGTATTTTTGTATGGATGCATATGTGCAATTGAGTTATGGTTTGGTTTGATTTTACTAACTAGTGCATATGCACTAAATAGCGCGTACACACTAAATAGCGTGTACGCGCCATTTAGTGCGTATGTGCACCCGCCATTTAAATTTATAAGTTTTGGAGGGAAATTCCTTTCCCACCAACATGGTGGATGACTTGGCCACTATGGTTTTAGGTTCGGGTTGCCAAACCAAGTGGCTTGGACTGTGTTATAACAAAATACATCTTATTCTATAACTTCTTCTGTTTCTAGCATGATTCTGCGTATGCTACACTTGTCCACTGCTAATGAAACTGCACACACTTGTAGACCTATGTGTGTAGATTCTGAATATGTATTTTTTTATTAAATCTATTATTTGTTTCTATTTTTAATTAATTTTAATTGCACTAACGTCAATCTTACACAAAAAGTAGGTTATTTCTTTCGTCTATAACTTTTGATTGGCTCACCTATTTTGAAAACGGAAAAGAACTCGCACAAGTACACACAAAGACCTACATCCTAAAAAAAAACAAAGTTCATTGATTATGTTAAGACCATGATGTCGGGGACTAATGCTCGACCTAGTCATTTTAGGGCTTGGCTGACTTCCTTAATTAAAATCAAATAAAATTAACATAAATAAATATGGAAAAATAGCGCTGCCTTAGAACGCCCTGTTATCTACGGCTGTATATAATTTTTTTCACAAAATTCTACCAGTTGCATACCAAACCAAGGGACTAACGCAAACATATTCATTATGTTTTCTTAAAATATAACATACCAAACTTAGGAGAACCTCATTTTTTGGGAGTTATACTTAATTTCCATAAATAATATTTATATATTCTGGAAGGTAATCCGATTGTCTACGTTTCATATTCTTGCGCCATATTCCAAAAAGTTGTGTAGGTAGCTCTAATATTGTTTTTTGACGTTCAGATTTTTGTTTTTCTAGGAGTCCATTGCAACTAACACGTCATGAGTGGCCAGCATTAGCTTGCACCAGCCCTCATTGTTTCTACATATCGTGTGCCCAGTGCCACTTCTCTATATCAATGCATAAATCAACCTCTACATGGTTTGTGGTCCTAGTTACATGCCATTATTTGTTGTTGCATGCCATTGAGTGTTGTTTAGAGCCTCCATGAGTATGTTACATTCATGCAAGAAATGAAGTATTGTAGAGGATGACTCATTAAACAAGCCATTTGAATTTAATTTCGATGAAAAATGAGTGGACATTAGTAACCAGCTTCACATAGGTAGTAGGCACAAAGTTTCAGTTTCGTTTTGGGTCTAGTAGTAGACTAGTAGTGGTTCTTTGTTATTACATCTATAGTTTTTGACACATTGTCACACCTTAGATCTCGGCCCAAAGTGACTCGAGAGTCAGAGTCAAATCTCGATGGCCAGTGCCTTGTAGTCGTTAGTCATCACTCGCCATCTTACGCGGTTGAGTAGTGAGTTCGTGACTTGAGTGAGTGATTATACTTTATAATATTTCCAATATTTTGAATGACGAATCGAATTTTACAGCATAGGAATTTCAACATGGAAATTGAAATTTATATGGATGGGTAATTTCAAATGTTTCCCTTCTTTCGAAATGTTGATATAAATTATGTCCTTCTTAATTGGAAAGGTAAAATTCAAAATTTTAAATTTTTTTGAAGGGCAATTTTAACTTTACACTTATAAGAAGGGCTAGAACCCTTTGGAAGGGCTGAGAAGGGTTCAAATTTGAACATTTCACATAAATAGCTTTGTTAATATCTCCAGTGAAAATATTAGAAACATGAAACATTTTAAAATAAGTAATTTGTTTGGCTTATAAAAAAATAAAAATTACATCAACGATTGCTTTTAAACATAATATAATATTTCACGTAATTCAGATTATATCTCATGTGATTCACATTCATTTTAACATAAAATAATATATATCATATATACAGCGCAGACATGTCTCATGTGACCATACAAATTTGTACAATTTATATAGCATACAATGTTCATGAACATTTTAAGACATGAACCCATCACTAATACATTGGGTTTCTTATCCGTTATGAATATGCCTTGCTTTGTTTATGAATACGTTTTCCGAAAAAAATGGAAGGTAATAAAACCTAACTTTTGGTGGTGATCTCTTCGTTGGGTTCCCGGTTCTCAGGTTTTGCTCCATTCGCTTGGAGTGAAGTGAGATGTGTTCAAAACGGCCGAGCCGATACTCATCCCTAGTACTTGTTCTTGGTGTGGAAGTTGGAAGCGGGAAACTTGTATGCACTACGAACCGTTTGCACGAGCCTTAATTCCTAGTGCTATATAAAGAGCATATGGCCTTGCTCGTTTTTCAATAAACCAGACCCTAAAGAAAGACAATAATATTTTTTTCCACATAATATTTTTTTCAAATTTTATATATTAGTAAACATTTTATAGTGGCTTATCAAGCCTATCTCAATATGAATCAAGTAATACATAATTGTTAAAAAACATAAACTCTATATTAAACTTCACACATAACATCTCAAACAAGTAAGTTTTATAACTATAAAAAATTATATAAAAACAGACTGTATATTAATCCACATATATAACATTTCAAGAGTAATAATTTCTTGTCCAAATCCATGTAGTCCATAATAAAGTAGTTTGGAGTAAAAAAAGACTTATAATTCCAAAAAAACCAATTATGTAATTAATTACACTCATTCAAAATAAAATGATAATAATCAAGGAAAGATAAATATATCCCCATAAGAGAAAAAATAAAAAGTGGTAGATAAACTCTGTTATTTGCACATAATCTTAATCTCGCTTTGAAATTGTGGAAATCCCATTTCCTCCTAGATTCAACACTTACACCATCTCAATGGAAAACAACCCTAGTGAAGAGACCAATCTCCTTCCACATATCACAAGTGAAATGATAACAGATAAAGAGATGTCTAACAAATTCATCAAATATCGTATAGAGGGAACTAACACCAAGCCAATTCCTTGTTTGCATAAAATCCCATGTTGGAATAGAATTATTGAAATAAATTTTTAAGTCATGATACCAAAATTCTATTTTAAGGTAAATTTAAAGATATATACCATTTTAGGCATGTTGAATTTAATAATATATATATTTTTTATGAAAAAATATCCATTTTAATTAAAATGTTATTATAATTTAAATTTAAATATAGTAAATTATTTTAATCTCATCTTAAACATGTAACATCCCTCTCTTTACCCCCATTCTTTTGTATTTGAAAATGTAAACTATGTACTTGTTCCTAGTGAGGAGCTCAAGGCCAAGGCCCCACTGGTAAACCTTATAATCATTGTTATTTATTTCCTTATTTTCAACCATGCAACATGGTCTCCACGTGTCAAGTGTGAAGGATGGGATTCTCAATATAGTAGGGATTGTTATCTTGGATTGTGGGATGGACCCTCTATAAGAGAGTCGAGGCATGATATCTTCGGTGGGATTTCCATTTTGATGTGCACCCTGTTTGATATTTGATGGCTGCGAGTTCGGGGGAGGGTACAAGGTTCTCCTCGTTTTGTTTCTATATTTGAAATTTTGGTTTGTTGATTGCTTTATTGTTGGATAAGATATGTATGATAAAATTTAAAAGGGAAATGGAGGATTCATAGTATCACAGATCCCATTGCTAGCGAATTCATATCTATAAATGTTGTCTGTGTTATTGATTATGAATGGTGAAAGTTGGGCGATCTTGGATCGACCCACAATATGACCTTTAATTGTGTATTGATTGTGAACAGTGAGAGATGGGCGATCTTAGATCAACCCATGCTACAACTTTGAATTGCATTCGTTTGCTTTAAAATATGATAACCCTGTGATGATGATTGTGTGGGAAGGGATGGCTCTTTAGTGAGCTTGATCCCATTTTATTTATTTTATTTTATATATGATAACCTTGCGATGATGGTTGAGAGGAGCAGGGACGGATCTATAGTGAGCTCGATCCCTCAACGTTACTTACATATGTATATATTAAATGTTGCGGCGAGGGTTGGGGGAGAGGACGGATTTTAGCAAGCTTGATCCCTATATAATATTTGGCATGCCGATTGTCATCACATATGTATGATGCAATTTTTCCAAAATCAATTTACAGAGTTTTCAACTCTGTATAATGAGATCCTAGCAAATCAAATGACATAGTTTTTAACTATGTATATACCGATATCTGTAATTTATGTTGTAGCTTGAGAAAAGCTATCATTAATAGCAAATCTCTTTATGATTGAGGTTGGGTGATCTCTCTCCCTCGCAAGGATCGAACCTTATTTATGCTCACATAAACTATTATTAATATTCGAGACTGTACTGTTGCTCACTACATCAAGTTCCTAATTATGTGAGTAGCATTTTCAGCATTATTTTGATATGGTTCAGATAGGTAGAAAACTTTGTATACTAAGCATATTTATTAATTGTACAAACTCCCTTGTGTGTGTGTGTGTGTGTGCATTCGTTGCTTACCCAGAGTTGAAGTTTGTAAACAAAATGATCTCTACAAATTATCTTG
The DNA here is from genome assembly GCA_027924585.1 of Larix kaempferi. Taxonomy (NCBI): domain Eukaryota; kingdom Viridiplantae; phylum Streptophyta; class Pinopsida; order Pinales; family Pinaceae; genus Larix; species Larix kaempferi. The sequence continues at coordinate 10,898,674 of BSBM01001110.1, read as the reverse complement.
TGGCTTGAACAGAACTATCGTTGATAGTGAATCACTTTATGATAAGCGATCTTTGTATTGTTTATCGTTGATCGTGGTTTTCTTTAAGATAAGCTATATCTAAATATTATATATATATTTTACCATTAAAAAAAAGGTTGTAATATTCTCCTATTTCAAGTTAGTAAGAATGTAGTGCTTGTTTTGGGAGATTATAGTGTTAAGATGGTATAGAATGTATATGTATATTATGCAGGATGATAACTTTTCTTAAATAATAGAGTGAAAAGAAATTAAAGATATAATATCCATATTTATGTATAAATCCAATAAAGGGTGTCACTCCTAGTGCTAATCTTATATGTACTTATTTGGTGTAAGTAATGGAGGAAAGGCTTGACCCTATCTCTTATGTTATACGAGAATAAGAAAGTTCCTTAAAAAGATAAATTCTCTACCTAGTGGATTGTTGGCCTAGCTCGGGGGTGGCCTCTCGGTGGCAGAAATATACACCAGATAGAGAGCTAAATGGTTGGGAGGAAAGATGCAGTCAAACCTTCAGTCGCATAAATCTACTTATCCAGATAACTGCTTTACATTATTACGTTATTAGATTGCATTCATCTTGGTGAAGACTTATTTATGAGAAGCGTTTTTATTGATGTAAATTTGTAGTTGATGTGATTATCCATTGAACTTCAGATATTGATTACATGATTAACTAAATGATTCTTAGTTTTGTAAAAATGATGAGTAACTCTTATGTATTGAATGTGCATAAGTTATTCCTTTATATCATTGTAATGGAAGTGACATTGAAATCATAATTATTGTTTTAAAATTAGATGCCTATGATTTTAATATAAACTTATTAGGAGGGTCTAGAATTATATATTATCTTGTTGTAAGGCTTGAATAAATAGATAATATCATGTTTGAAAATATTATAGATTATATGGAATCCTATGTTAGAAAATATTATAGATTATATGGAATCCTAATTGTTATGTGTAAAGGCACCTCCAAAGAAAATACCATGAACTTCATTTATTGAACCATGCTAAATGTGTTGATATTCTATGCTCAATAGATGATCAAAGTAACGATTTGGTTATGTGCACTTATATGGGTACAATCATGTGTTAATGGGAGCACAATTGTATGCACGATTGTATTTAATTGGCTTATAAGACTGCAATAATGATAATGTCTATGTTTTACCTTATAAAAGTTGTACATTTATATTTGGTTGATGAATGACAGTAACATGATGATAGTATGGGTGTAGTATATTTGTCGTATTTCATGCGAAAGAGTTGGGTATAGATTAAAAAAAAAAATATTTCAAAATAGTAAAAGTCATATTGATAGATAAGTATACCTTGCTTGAATTATGTTGGAATACTTTTATCTTGTATGGTGTGGCCATTGATCTAAATGTGATTGCTGAACTTGTGAAGGTGTTATTGAGAAACATTGGCAAATTGCGGAGTATCATTCTCTCATAAAAGTGATGGGATAACCAAGTAAGGATGAGTATATTTTCAATAGCTAAGGATGAAAGAGTGTTTGGAAGAATAACCATAGATGAGGAGTTTGAAATTAAATAATTTTATATGTAAATAACAAGAATGTTTATACTAAGATGTTTAGACTAACATGTTCGGTTGTTGGATGATCAAAAGGAAAAAAATTTACACCCCATGTTCTCAAGTTCACACCAAGGATAAGGATATCGGGTGTGTTAAAAACCAATTAATATTTTTTTTAAATGTAGAGTTTTAACTTAAACAAATACTTGAAAAAATTAATCAAAATTCCAAATTAATTGTTGTTCTAATTTTTTAAATCACTCATGGGAAAAATTACTATCTAAAACTTCTATATTTATTATATAATATAAATAAGATTTAATTAAAAAAACATATAATTTTATAAAAGTGGGTTAATAGCTAGAAATTTACATTGAAAGAAAACTATATATATCTAAGATATTCATTAAGAACCAAAGTATACATTAACTTACATGAAACCTTTATTACCAATAACCTGAAAACATCCTATACCTACATATTAACAATTTATTCCAAAAACACCTCCAACTTACACATAAAAATATCAGTATTACAAAATTGTAATTTAAAAACCTTCAAAAATCATTCAGCAACCACTTCATCATTCTAAAACTTTTTAAGAAAAATAATTTATTCATATTCACATTAACATATAAATATAAATATATTTTTATAAATATAAGAAATATTTCATTTTATCAAAATTTTTAATTATTTAATAAATTATTATCTCCTCACATCTTTAACTATGTGGTCATTACATATATTTATAGGGTTGAGAATATGGATGCCGATAACTTATCAAAAGAAGCATTTGCTGGGAAGAAGGAATATTAGAATGGATGGAATTTAAGGTTTCCATGAAAATTGAACTATTTCTAGATGTAACTGGAAATTATGTTTGCAATTTTTTTTTAATCAGTATTAGTTATGTTATTTTATTGGTGGTATTTTGTTTTTTTGGCAATTGATGCTGGTCAATTTAGTTTTTATTAGACTAAGTATGAGCTCTTAGTGATCAGGGCTGTTTATGTTAGTGTATTGTACTTTTTGATTCTTAATTGAATATCAAGAATACTTATTATTTTCTTGCTAAAAAAATATTAAACTAATCATAAATTTTATTAAATTCTATATTTAACTTACCTTTAATAAATAAATATTATCAAATAATAAATTTTCATTTAATTTGATACATATAAAAAAATTATTAAACAATAATTTTCCTCATTTAAAACATAATAAATGGTTGACAATCTCATTTAAAAATTACATAATGCTCAAAAGAAAGGATCCCGATAGTTCCTCAATTAAAAAAAACAAAAAAAACATGACCTAGAATAAAATCCATATAATAAGTAAATTACAAAATAAAATGAGAAGTACTTATTGACGAAATATATAATGTTCACTGAACAATGCCCAACGCAGTTATACATCAATCTATAGACTTGGCATTGTTTTCTTGCCTACATAGCATATATCTTGATGAGATAGATATTAAAAAAACAAAAAATTAATAAAAATTCAAAACATGGAAATACTTTTACTTTCAATAAAAAAGTAATATATGAAAAGCTTGATCAGTTACATTTGAACAGACTAGAAAATATACATTTGAACATACTAGAAAATATATATTTGAACCAGACTAGAAAAGAGCAAGTAATGGAAAGGATGTTCAATTACATTTTAACCAGATTAGAGGACACTTGATGTTACTATAGAATTTGAATCAGAACAGAGTATAATAGTACAGTAAGTGATTTTTTTATATAAATGTCAAATTTTACAAAATAACTCTGTTTCAATATCTGTACCTGCACTAGGTATCGGCATCTTCTCGTACCCGATGCACACGCAGCGTTCTGCAGTATACAGATTTCTTTGAATTATGGGCGACGTCACCAAGATACTGAGCATTTGTTCCTTTGACAATTCTCTCACCATCCCAGAATTAGTTCCAGGCATGCAGGAAAAACTCCTTGTCTTTGGCTGGAAATTATTAGTATTAGCAGCTCCATTTTCAATTACAGCTCTGCAGCTACCGATAGCATTGCAAGTCAATTGAAAATCTGATGGGGCAGAGTTCTCGCAGAGAAATTCAAGCACATGAACTTGGGCCTGAAGAAACTTCACATACTTGATGGCCTCCTCAAGCATTGTCGCTGTGTCACATTTACTCGTGCCTCCAGGAATAAGTTTCTCAAGCGACCTAATTTTGTCACTCATCTTCTTTCTTCTCTCACGAGCAGCAACATTAGTCTGGGGCTCCACCAAATCTGAGTGCTGCAATTCTCTTAAATCTTTTCCCACTACCCAATTGAATCCAGACCACAATTTTGTTGAATCCCCCATGCTAACCAGGTCGCAATGCTTGCGATTTTGACTAGAATTTGAGGGGAAATATTCAAAGGAGCTTACATTTCTAATTGGACCACCAATGCAGGTGTTCAAAGGATTCTGTGGTACCCAATTGAATCCAGACCACAATTGTGTTGAATCCCCCATGCTAACCAGGTCGCAATGCTTGGGATTTTGACTAGAATTTGGGGAAAAATATTCAAAGGAGCGTACATTTCTAATTGGACCACCAATGCAGGTGTTCAAAGGATTTTGTGGTACCCAATTGAATCCAGACCACAATTTTGTTGAATCCCCCATGCTAACCAGGTCGCAATGCTTGGGATTTTGACTAGAATTTGAGGAGAAATATTCAAAGGAGCTTACATTTCTAATTGGACCACCAATGCAGGTGTTCAAAGGATTTTGTGGTGGTAGCATTTCCATCCTCTGATTCAAACTGTAACATGAATCCGTTCTCTGGATTTTGTTTGGTGGTTCAAGACTTTTTGAAACAACAGATTCAAGAGTTCCAGATTGCCATGTGAGGCTCTGCCAGAGATACTGATCAGATGAATAGCTTAATTCAGAATTTTCCAATGAAATATCAACTTGCTGCCCGTCATGCAGGTCCTCATGAGTTCCATTCAGTATTGCAGTAGGCTCTAGCATATTATTCAATCCACACTCTGTTGCAGCTTCAATTGATTCAGAAAAAGAAGGAAACTGATTACTTAGACCATATATTCCAGGCCCAGAACTCAGTTCAGGAAAATTAGCATCTAGTGTCAGGAAACCTTCTCTGCATTCCTGATGATCCGTAATAATATCGATGTTACATGGATTTGTAACATCGATATTATTCAATCCACACTCTGTTGCAGCTTCAATTGATTCAGAAAAAGAAGGAAACTGATTACTTAGACCATATATTCCAGGCCCAGAACTCAGTTCAGGAAAATTAGCATCTAGTGTCAGGAAACCTTCTCTGCATTCCTGATGATCCGTAATAATATCCATGCTACATGGATTTGTAACATCGATATTATTCAATCCACACTCTGTTGCAGCTTCAATTGATTCAGAAAAAGAAGGAAACTGATTACTTAGACCATATATTCCAGGCCCATAACTCAGTTCAGGAAAATTAGCATCTTGTGTCAGGAAACCTTCTCTGCATTCCTGATGATCCGTAATAATATCCATGTTACATGGATTTATCCCTGGAATGTTACAGGAAAAATGGGTTCCCTCCAGAATAGAATTAATATAAAGATCCATTTTGAGATTCCAAACACAAACTCACAGAGAAATACTGCCACACTGTATATAACAAAAAACTGCCCAACGATCCTAAACCTGTAAAGCTGTACGCCCAACGAACGTATAAGATTTTCATTTGTTTTTGCGGCTATCTAATCTGTGATCCAAACATAATTAGCATGGCGTACACTCTGCTTATTTCGACATGAAATGACATGATCAGCTTATTTCGACATGAAATGACATGATCAGAATTAGTACGAGAATGTCATGCCTGCATCATTTGGGAGACGGATCATCCCAGTGATAAAAATTCAATGCAAATTATCATATTTGTTTTACGGAAATGCATATAGTTATATGTGATTACTGTGAAATCATTGAAAAACATGGTTCCAAAATAGATTTGAAAATATAAATATTTGATTCCAAGACACACTTGTAATCTCTACTTTATCATTAGAGATTACAAACATATTTGCAGGATTCTATGAACGCTTCATTATTTTGGCGAGTAAATCTTTGTTTTGAATTATTACACGTTCACCTAAAACATTTGTTACCGATTCCTTTTTCAAACAAAATATATACAAATTGATAAACTCTAAAAAAAAAACATTATTAACTTGGTACGTAAGTGTAATGACGAATCACTATTTTGGCGAGTAAATCTTTGTTTTGAATTATTACACGTTCACCTAAAACATTTGTTACCGATTCCTTTTTCAAACAAAATATATACAAATTGATAAACTCTAAAAAAAAAACATTATTAACTTGGTACGTAAGTGTAATGACGAATCACATTGCGAGAATAGTCATTTTGATATATGTATAATGTTAAAGCATAGAAAAATGGTTAATCCAAATTAAGATATAATTAAAATAAAACTTTGAAACATACAAGAGTTTTTAGATTGTGTTAGTTTTTACTTTCCTCTCCCATCATGGATTTTTCTTTGGACCCAACATTTGTTTGTTGTTAGTAGGGGAGTGGTTACACTCTAACTTGTTTTGCAACTTATAATATAGTGTTTTGAGGTGGAAATGGGTTCACAAAAAGGGTTATAGAAGAGGGTATCAATGTGATTAACTTGGTGCAAAGATTTGGTAGATGTGGGTCAATAGAAAGGGTTATTGGAGAGTGGTATGAATGTGATCAACAAAACAAAAGATTTTATGGGGATATCTCTAAAATAAGGTTGTAGGTAGAACCCATAGTTTCCTTTAATTTTTTTCTACTATTGGTGAAGGTTTACACTTACATGAATATATTGCATATAGACAAAATTCCCAAATACTTAATACTACTAAATATGTAGGGATTTCATGGAATGGTCACAGAGGATTGGGTTTCTAAGGTCCCAAGGACAAGGGAATACTAGGTGCTATATCACGAACTAAGGAGGCCCAGCCATGCCCTTATCTTTGTATTATCAAACTATCCAGGTATTAGAGAACTTAATATCCTCGAGTTCTTTTGTCGATGCCACGATAGTAGCAAGATGGTCAATCAAATTATCTAAAGTTGGTTTAAGTTCACCTATGGTACTTTCGATATTCCGAGGGTACGTGGAATTTCATGAAGTAGTCACAGAGGATAGGGTTTCCAAGGTACTAAGGACAAGGGAATGCCATGTGCTATATCTCTTTGATATACTTGTAGGGTCCAATAGTAGTAGTCGACCCAATGTCTCAGGGCACCAAGGAGGGCCAACCATGCCCTTATCTTTGTACTACCAAACTACATAAGTATTAGAGAGTAATCTCCTTGAGTGTTGTGCTTGGTGCCACTATATTAACAAAATGATCGACCATATTATCTCAAGTTGGTTTAAGGTTCCCTAGGGGACTCTCGATCTACCCGAGGGTATGTGGAATTGAAATTCTATATATAAGTGTTGTTTGATACGATACTACTCGAAGGGGTACCAACAGGGGTTACAAAGGTGTCCAACAAGGTGAAACATGTATTTTCTACATGTAGTTTTCCTCAACCACAAATTTACCCACACAATTACATATCATTGTGTTATTTATAAACACCATAAAAAATTATAAATTTTTCATCTTAGGAAATTGCATACTAGATGTTGTGCACCTTAATAGAAAAATAGAAATTTTAGAACAAAAATAATAGAATATAGCAAGATTTGAGAATCAAAAGGACATAATTAGCACAACAATGGACAACTGTAAATAACCAATACCACAATAGATGTATAAGCATAGATGTATTTTGTATAACCAATACATCGACTTGGAGATTCCTGCGGAATTGTATAAGCATAGATGTATTTTGTTCACTGCAAGTGGCTACGAGCATGTATTCGATCACTAAAATGTTGTCAAAATCCCTGGCCTTCAAGCAGAATGTTCAAGTTCTCGTGCACGGTATCTTTGTTAAGTGTTGAGCATTTGGGGAGCAACGTGGTAGAACCGACTACAAAGAGCAGCGACTGTTTGCAATTGACAATATTAGGAACCGACTTCTTTTCTTGTAAAGAGATGGATATAAAGTATTTTTTTATGGATAGGATATTGAAAGTCATCTCATGTTCTTAAAAATGTGGTCGGTTATAGTAATCGATCGATCATTGTGGCCGGTTAGTTAAATTTTGATATTGTTTGGTTAATACACTTAATAAGGTCGATATTAGCTCACATGTAATTTGGACAAGAATGTTTTGTATTATTATAGTCACTTGTGGAATTGGTCAAGATTTTAAATTGGTTAGCCATGTAAAATATGGTCGAGTCATTTTGTTGTCGATGAGTCTTTTAAATCATTTTGGCCGAGTTTTCATTATGGTCAGTAAGTCAAAGTCATTAATTTTTTATTTAGGACTTAAACTTATAAGTGACGACTTAAACTTTTATAAGTGACGACTTAAACTTTTGATGTCAAGGGTAGGTGGGGAGGTGAAACATGAGTCTCTTGTAGGTAGGCAATCTCCCCTATCTTTGTAAAATAAGTTGGTCTGTAGCTGACTATTGAGCCGAGTCGAGTCACTCCAAAGCAGTAGGTCACGACAAAGATCATGCACATGACCAGGAAGCATAAAATCTTGTAGGAATTTTACACCCTCACGAAAAAAGAAGATGATGAAGATGGAATTCATGCAGCAGACACCTTACACCACATAGAGAAAAAAAAAATAAAAAATTAATGATACAAAAGATGACGTAAAGAACAACAAATTGAGTGAGCCCCCAGGTGCTGAAATGCAAAAGCATCTCTTAGAGTGTGACCTCAGACGTTGAAGGTAGAGAGATGGTACCGAGAGTCAAAGGGACAAAAGGCCCAAGCCCGAGTCAAGAAAGGTCGGCCAGATGAAGAACGGGTGATGCCTTCGACCAAAATACCTCCTTGCGGCCAAGATAGTCGACTTCCTTTGTGAGAGAGTGATTTTTCGACAGACCACTACTAGATTGAAGACAGATGTTGACGAGTCACCAGTATCAGTTTTTTTCTTCATATTTACTCTCTTTGGGGCGAAGAATCATTTTTTTGGTGCGGGAGATGTTAGTGGGGTCTGTATGCCCTTGTAATTTAGTCATCATATAGTTTATATGAGATTAATGAATGGTTAGTTGGAGCAGGTGTAGCCGCTCCAACTACATTCTCTATGTACAAATACCCTATCCAATATTAATGCCAATCGACCGAATGTTCATTCCAATATTTGTTCTCTTGATAGTTGTTGTGCATGTTAATTCTCTACTTGAATGTCTGTTTAATCGCTTAGATTACAACAGATTGTATGCAAAGGAATACTTGATCACCTTCCATAAAATGGCATTTTGAATGATGTTGATCAACCTATTATGTTTGTTAGAGAGAAAAAAACTCTCCATAGCATCATTATCCTACCTACTGACTTAGACCATGAGTTCATGACTCTAGTGGTCCAAACCCCATTCAATTTGACCACCTAAGTCGGCGTGGAGCTTCTACCAAGCTCCTAAAGGCCTAACCTACTATTTTTAGAACTTATGAAGTCTATTTTGGCAATTGACGGTGAATTCCTTCAATTAGGGCTTATTTTCCTTTATATTTTAGGGTCCCACAATGCAAGTTAGAGTTATGGAGTGAATCTGGGGAGTTTACTCCACTGTTCAGGGAATCCCTACACCTTTTTTTAGCTATTATGAGACAGTAGCACCATTTTTTTATTGTTTTTCAGGATTTGCTTCTCATGCATGTGCATTCACTTAGCTGCATGTGCTTGCACTCAGTTGCACTTCATTTAGAACTAGTGACAAGGAAGTCTTTAGTGAATTTAACTCAATTTGGAGAGTGTGCATGACTAACTAAGAGTGTTTGGCTCTAGTTAAGCCTCACTATCACCTCTTGCACTACATGATAAATTTTAATTTCCTCCTACATTAATTAGAATTGCGTTTCCTATTTATTGTAATTCTCTTCATTCATTGAAGCTTAATGTAATACAAAATTCCCTTTCTCTCATGTTAATGATTTCTCTCTTTTGTGCGATGATTAATGTTTAGCACACTTGTTGCGTGAATTTGTAGATTGTTGATCTCTTTCATAGAATTGCTATCTTGTTTAGTATCTAGATCTATATGCTCAAATTCTACATGGTATCAGAGCTACATGGATGCTAACTAGTTTTTATAGGGATCCAGTCTTATTGAAGGTTGAAGGATGCCCCGGAAGCTTAACAACATACTACCTATGAGGACATATTCACATCCATTGAGAGGTTGAAATATGCCTCAAAATATTAGCAATATGGACTATGAGGACATATGCACATCCGTGATCCACCACTCAGCAGAGGAAGACCCTTTTATAGGCCCAAAAGAAGAGGTGATCAATAATTTTCTACTATCCATTAGATAACTTGTCCCAAATTAGGTTCTCATTGAAGAAGACATCCATAATGTCTCTTGATACTCAGGATCTACAAGATAAATTTTCCCAAATCAAGTTCTCGTTGAAGAAGACCTCCAGGATGTCTCCTCATACTCTGGATCTACAAGTTTTTCTCCTACAATTCACCAAGTTCCGCACAAAAGCTTCAAGGGGTTACCTCCATTCGAAGCAAGGAGTGGTCAAGAACCACCATTCAACCAAATAAAAGTGTTTGGATATCGTGAATGGTCTCACATTAACTTAAAAAGGAGGAGGTGTACTTCACAAAATTTGGATGGGATCTTCGCAAATCCCTTCATCAAGAAGTAGTTCACCTAGTTGGGAGCTTCTTTCGAAATGAAGGAATCTTCTACGCAGGATCCTTAAATCCTTCTCTTCACATTCTATTTTTTGAAGGGGTGGGGGTGTATTCCCATGTGGGCTTCCCCTCTTACTCTGTTTTTAGAGAATATTGTGTGCATGGGTGCCTAATATGGCTGCAAATCACCAAGACCCGTTCTTTTTCTTTTATTTCACATAGTTAGGCTTATTTGGGGGGGGTGTTATAGAAAATAAAAACTCTCCATAGCATCATTCTCCTACCTATTGAATTAGACCATGATTTCAATACTCTAGTGGGACAAACCCCATTCATTTTGACCACCTAAGTCCCCCTAGAGCTTCTTCCAAGATCCTAAGGGCCTAACGTGCTATTTTTAGAACTCCTAAATCCTATTTTTGCATATGAGGGCGAATTCCTTCAATTATGGATTATTTTCCTTGATTTTAGGATCCCACATTGCAAGCTAGAGTTGTGGAGTGAATATAGGGAGTTTACTCCATTGCTCAGGGAATCCATGCACTTTGTTTTTATCTATTACGAGACAGTAGCGCCCTCCTTGAGTGTTTTTAGTGATTTGCTTCTCATGAATGTGCATTCACTCAATTGCATGTGCATGAACTCAATAGCATGTGCTTCATTCAGTTATAACTAGTGATTGGTAAGTTTTGAGTAAGTGTAACTCACTTTGGAGAGTGTGCATGACTAACTAAGGGTCTTTGGCTCTAGTTAATCCTCACTAGTACCTCTTTCATTGTAGGAGAAATTCGAATTTCCTCCTACCCTAATTCAAATTTTCTTTTCTATTTATTATAACTCTCTTCATTCATTGAGGCTTAATGTAATATAAAATTCTCTTTCTCCCATGTTATCGGCTTATCTCTTTTGTCTAATGATTAACGTTTAGCACATTTGTTGAATGAATTTCTAGATTGTTTATCTATTTTACAGTAGTTCTATCTTGTTTAGTATATAGATTTATATGCTCAAATTCTACATTGTCATCCTATTATGAGCCATTAATACATTATTGTTAAGAGTGTGGAGAATGTCGACTGGATATGCGATTTTTTTATCAACCTTCCATACTTTAGAGACACCTAATAAGTAGGATAGTATTGAGGGAGAATTTTATATACAACTTCAAATGGATTCACTCAAGTGGAAGTATGATAAGTTGTATTATACCACAAGTTTGATAAAGGTAACCTCTAGTCTTATTGGGATTACTGCTTTGAATTAAATCACCATAAATAATATTTTAGGAATTTGTTGATAGCTTCACCTTGACCATTAGTTTAGGGGCGATATGTGTTGTTGAGATTCAGTTGAGTACCTTCAGTGGATCCGAAACAATTCTTTCTAGAAATTGCCAAAATCTATTGTCCATGACAATAGATTTTGGCATACCATGGAGTTAGAATATATTATCCATTAAGACTTGATCTACCATAGATGCCTTGATAGGGTGTTTTATGGCACAAAAATAAGCATATTTAGAAAGGAGAACAACCACAACCATGATTACAAACTTATTTATAGATTTTGGTAACCTAACAATGAAATCCATATAAATGTCATTCCCTAACATAGGTGAAATGGGGAGTGGTTGAAGTTGAGTACCTAGAGGTTTAAATGTCCCACCTTTATGTCATTAGAAAGTGTCACATTCTGCCACAAATGTGTGGATTTCCTTCTTCATGTATTCCTAGAAAAATGATTGTTTGGTCCTTTCATATATTTATAAAATCCTGAATGATCAGATGTGGGGGATGAATGTATCTTACCCATGATTTCAATTTTGATTTCTTGTGAAAATATAAACATCCTTTATAGTGAATATTTTTAGTATTCCAAGAGTACCCTAGATATGCATGGGGTTCCTTTTGAAGATGCTTGATCATGGTAGTGAGCATGGGATCTGTGAACCATTCATTGTGGGTGTCATTCAACCAGTCTTCTACAATGAAGGAGAAGGAAAAGAGGGAACCTTCCTCTTCATATTTTCAAGAGAGAGCATTTTCTACCACATTGTCCTTTCCATTATGGTAAATTATCTCATAGCCATATCCCAACATTTTGGTGACCCATTTTTGTTGCTTGGGAAAGGAAGTTCTTGTTCTAGAAAGTATTTTAGTATTCAATGATCGTTTTTGATATGGAAATGTTTCCAAAGTATATATGGACACCAAATGTCCACAACATGCAATATTTCCATCACCTCTTTTCCATAATTCAATTTTCCCAAGTGTTGCTCAAATATCTGTTTGCTACTAAAATCTAGTGGTTCACCTTCTTTCATGAGGATTGCTCTGATGCTTTTATTTGAGGTGTCACATTTTATGAAAAATGCTTTAGCGATGTTGGGAAAATCGATTACAAAGGTGGTACACATAGAATTCTTTAAGTGTTGGAAATCCTTTTTTGCCACATCATTCCAATTGATAGATTTTTTTAGCAAAGATGTGTGTGGAGATGCAATCCTACATAGTTCGAGATGAACTTTATGTAATAATTAGTGAGACCTAGAAAACCTCTCAGGATTTTAATATTTTTAGGTTGAGGCCAATCCTTCACTGCTTCAATTTTATATGGATCCACCCACACACCCTCATGAGTAATAATAAGGCCCAATTATTACACTTCAAAGACACCAAAGGCCCATTTGAATCTTTTATGAAAGAGTAGACGACCCACAAGGATTTGTAATACCTAATCCACATGGGCTACATGTGCTTACCAAGTTTTACCCTATATCAAGTTGTTGCAAAAAAATACAAGGACACAAATACACAAAATGAGTTTAAATAATTTTTTCAAGAGACTCTAGAAGGTAGAGGGTGGATTGCAAAGGAAAACGGGTTTTCCAATAACTCGCAATGGCTTACATGAGTGTGAAAAATAGTTTTGGGAATATCTTACTCCATGTTAATTTGATCATAGCCTAAGTGGAAATCAAGTTTGATGACGACTTGAGCACACTTGAGCTCATAGAAAGTGTCAGCAATGATAGAAATGGGAAACTTATCCTTGTTGGTCAATTTGTTCAAAGCATAGAAGTTAGGGAACATTTTCTAAGCACCTTATTTCATGATGATCATAACAATTGGGTAAGAATAAGGGATGGTACTGGGGCATATGAAACCAAAAACTAGCAACTTTTGATTATTTTTTTCAATTTCATTTTTTGGGGGAAAGGGATGGAAATACAAGCCACAATGCCTAAATGACCCTTTTTAAGAATATTTCCATATAGTGTGAGATAATAATATCTAGAGATATAGATGTAATTATTTTTTGAGCGTAGGTATGCCCTTCCTATGTGTATGTAGGTATGCCCTTCCTAAAAGAATTTCGTAAATAAACGATGTTGGGTCCGCATGACCACGATAATGGGTCATATGACCATCGATGGTGGTTCAACTAACCATGATGATAAGTGTAAGGAAGTTCCTAAATTTTCCTTGAAGCAATGTCGTAAATAATTGTGAATAAATTCCTAAAATAGTGGTGTTGGGTTTACATGACCATGTGGTCGGGGTCACAAAACCCATGGTGTTGAAGGAACTATAGAGTCCCCAAATTTGGTATGAATAAATTTGGTTTGAAGCTTGAAGTATCCACAACATAATTATTTTTGGTCCATGTGACCCTGAAAGTTGTGGTACTTTGTCCCATTGGGCTGCATGAAGTGGAAAGGATCCCCACAAGAAATAATAATGATGTGTCAACCAAGTATGATGATGTGGAAAAATTACTAAGGCCCATTTGAGAACATGTGGAGTGATATTGAAGTTTTGGTGAACTTTCATGATGGATCCTTGAAGTGGGGTACTAACCGTTGAGACCCCCCTAAAAATTGGACATCAATTTTTTTAAGGAAGAGTAAAATGTTTTTACAAAAATGAGTTGGAGCCACCTTGAGGAGTATAAATAAGAGATGGAACTTTCATTTTCAATAAATAAAAATTGAAAAATCACATACAAGAGTAGAGGACCTAATTTCAGGGGTGGATGAAGTGAACAAGGTCGAAATTATAGTGGAAGATGAAATATTGTGATGATTTATATTTGGGCTTTTTGTTGTGAAATATTTTTCAGGTCATCTTGGCATTTTTGCTATATATTATTTTCTAGGATGATTCATAAATTTTCCTTCGGATTATATGATTCATACATCGCTATAAAGCTATGACAGAAGTTTTGGATGCTTATTCACTATATTTTCAAAGATATGACCTTAGCAAGTTAGGGTTTTTGAATAATCTTCAAACAGGTCAGTTTGGAATTTTCTTTATATCTTTTGATCCAGAAAGTTTATGAATGTGTAATTTGGAGAGGATGCCTGAGATATCTTGAAAAATATATGGTTCACGTTTTAGATCTTGATTATCTAGATTTTCATAAATATTATCTCAGTAAGTCAGGTCTTCTAAATGAATCAAAAATCAATTTTTAAACAAGTCAGTTTGTCATTTTCACTATAAGTTCTAATTCAAGATGTTTGAGAGAGTCCCCCTTGGAGGATATGCATTAGATATATTGAAAAAATTGTGGTGGAAGTTTCATATTCTAATTCATTATATGTTTGGAGTTATACTTGTTGGAAGTCAGGGTTTGTGATAGTGAATGATAGTGAAAATTCAAGAGAAGAAGGTTGAAGAAATCATGCAAAATTTTTGCATATGG
Source organism: Larix kaempferi (assembly GCA_027924585.1). NCBI lineage: Eukaryota > Viridiplantae > Streptophyta > Pinopsida > Pinales > Pinaceae > Larix > Larix kaempferi. Next base: position 10,883,607 of record BSBM01001110.1, on the reverse strand, counting down.
TATCAAAATCATAAAATTCTTGGATCATTGCAAATATTTCTATAAGGGATATGTGATGAAATGATATAGGGTTTATTTTGGTTCCATATTGTTTTCTTGAAAAAGGTATGGATTTTGTAAATGCTCCGGTGCTTCTCTCTCGGAATACTTTCTGATGATTTTAGCATAGACCTTGGTGATTATCTTGGCTTATTGTTGGAATAGATATTGGTGATTTGTCAGCATAGATCCTGGTAATTTGTTGGTATATATCATGGTGATTATATAGGCATATTGTATTATGGTCTTGGAATAGATCATAGTGGCTATCTTGGTATAGTCCATGGTTATGTTTTGGCATATGGCTCATCTCTTAGAGTGTTCAATGTTTTGAAAATGTCTATGATGTAAAATTCGAGGATGCAAATGAAATCGATGGATGATTTTTTTGAGGTATATATTTTAGGCATGTACATGTTGATATAGTGTGATAGATATTCACACAATGTGACAGTGACTATAGCATTGTGACATTAACAGTGGCATTGTGTCAGAGTTAGTGATTGTGGCATTGAGATAGATATATAGTGATTGTGACAAGGACAATGACATAGGTACAAAGACAGATATACATGTACATGTTTATAGAGACAAGATACAAGTTGCAGAGACAGTAATTGGTCCATTGTTACAGAGATAGTGATTGTGGCAAGTTGACATGGGTATTGATGTAGTGATACAAGTTGATAGATACAGTGATACAGGTACAAGTTGATAGAGACAATGATATAGGTATAGGTTGATAATTGAAGTGATACAGGTACATATTGACAGAGAAAATGATATAGGTACAAGTTGTGACAGTGATATAGCGATAGTGGAAGGCTCATCTTCTTATTTATATCGGTGTGGCAGGATGGGGCAAGGACATCTTGGAGCCTGTGATCTCAGGGGGTTAGAACCTCCCTCCATTTGTTGCTGGTAAATAAGGGATTTGGAGCTTCCTTCATTTCGTAGCCTATATATTAGGGGGGTGGATCCTCCTTCTAGTAAGTGCTGGTAAATTAGGGAGTTGGATCTTCCTTCAGGTTGGTGCTTGTAATTCATTGGTTTGGTGCCTCCTTCTAGTTGGTGCTGGAGAATATGGGAAGTTGGTGCTTCCTATGAATGTAATGTTGTTACTATATAAGAAAAACATTTCATGGTTTTCTCTCGTTTGGATTTCCACGTTAAATATATTGTGTAGTGTGTATGGTTTATGTGATGATGAATGGAATTATTAATGGTCAATGTTTACATGATATAATTAATGTTTGAAATGGTAAAAAGTGCACAATACTGATTCACACCCCCTCTTAGTATTTCAAATAGGACTAACTCTATTTGCATGATGTCAGGACAATGTCATACTTTTATATCCTTAATGTCATTATTGGGTTGTGTAATCTTAATAAATATTGGTAGGGAGACTCTACAAAGGTGTGTTTTACTTTGTTCAATTTAATGGTTATCCTCAAGTGAGTTATGAAACAACTAGATCTCCATGCTCTCCGAGCAAAACAACTTCTTCTTTAATTGTGATGATAATATTCCTCTAAAATTTATAGGGAAAGATGCCCTCTCTGATAACCAACCAATTATTTTCTCCATTTCTTGGGGGAGCCAAAATGGGAATCCCAAATTTCAAAGTCAGTCTCAATCTCAATGGGAATTTACATCTCAGTCCAAATTTCAATCTCAATCTCAATGGGAATCTCAGTCTAGATGGGAATATCAATGGGAATTTTAATCTCAGTTTCAATCAAAATTTCAAGATGAATGGGAATCTACATCACCTAAACTACCGAATTCAAGCACAGTTTGAAGATTAGTCTCAAATTTGAGCATGGTTTCAAGCTCAGTCTCAAATTTGAGCATCGTTTCAATGGATAAAATATGGGAACCAACCTACCAAAGAAATTTTCAAGACAAACACAATTAAGGAAGTTTCTAATAATAAACCCGCGTGCTCATCATTTTAGGCAAAATCAAATGAACTAAAACTGTGGTTTCTCCATAAATTAAAAAAAATACTTGGCCGAATAGGGCATAAATGCCAACAAATTGCTTGAATGAAGAAATATTTTCTTCAATGAGAAATGATTTAGGGATCAATACTCATATATTTTGGAGGCATTGGCTCCTCTTATTGTTTCTCTACTCGGCCTCCCTCTCCCCTACATAGTTGCAATCCAACTCCTATGTCCTGCAGGTTTCTACGTTTAGTCTCTGTAGGTATGATTCCTCTCTCCCACTAATTACTCACTGGGTTTCTAGATCAATCTCTAATCCTCTACATCGTTGTTGATGATGATCATCACAATCACCATCACCACCATCCATATCATCATCATCATTATCATCACCACGATAATCATTGTCATCATCATCAACATCATCATCATCATGAGCATAATCAACATCATCATTGTTGTCAATAATTATCATCATAAACAACATCATCATCAACATCATCATCATCATGACGACGACGATGATGATGACGATGACATCGGTGTCGATGAAAATTTCAATGGGATGACAATGACAATGTCAGTGACGATGATGATGATGATATTGATAACTAAATCATCATCATTTTCTTAGTCATCATGGCCATCATTTTCCTTGTCATCATGACCATCATCGTCATCGTAGAGATAATCATCATTATCATAATCATCATCGTCATCATAAAACATCATTGTCATGATTGAGATCATAATCATGATCATCACCATCCCCCATCATAATTATTGTCATAATCATGATAATCACTATCAACATCCTCGATATCATCATCGTTAGCAACAACATCATTGTATTCATCATTATCATTGTCGTCATCATCGTCATCACTATTCATCATCAAAATCATCATAAACAGCAACATCATCATCACCATCATTGTCGCCGTCGTCATTATGATAATCATTGTCATCAAAATCAAGAACATCATCATCATCCTATGTGATTTAAGGGAAATTAGGGGCGACCCTATGCAATTTAGGGAAATCTAGGACATACTGAAGATGGCTTGTCTAGACTCTTTATATCCATTTACATATATTCCATTTCAATATGTTGAACTCTTTATGGAACATAGGATAGATGTTTGGGTGTCTCCATGAGTAATACAACTATTATCAAGAAAACCTCTATAAAATTTTCTTTATTAAAAGACTTTGTATCTGCAGTAGGAGTATTGTCTCCACTAGATTTCCCAATGATATCATGCACACCATTAATGGATCCAATGGTATGTCCAACATTACCTTACAAATCAACATCCTTGACAAACTCAAAATCGGTTATTTTTCCTTCAAGCATGCTCTAATTACAAACAGGATGTCTTATGCTAGTATCAAGTGCAACTCCAACAGAAGGATCATCCTTAGCAATTTGTCCAGCATGGCTATCCAATCTCTCAAGCACATCATCTGCAACATCGACATGAGAACTAGAGAACACATGGGTGTTTTTTATCCCATTGGCCACATATTCTTCATATTTAGACATTGAATATATAGTCGCCTAGAAATTGAAGATATAGTCACCTGGGACATGAAGTTAGTATTTTCATGTGGATTATCATTCATTGGATTTGCTACAATGGAAATCAAATTTGTCTTAGAAACAATGTTGGAGATAGAGTTAGTATGGGTATACCCTAAATGGTTGATTGTGTTTGCAGCATCAACAGTGGAATTCTTGACAATAACAATGGATCCATCTTTTCTAGACATTAGTTTAGCTTCTTTGTATGATATGTCAACATTTTTTGTAGGTTGAATGTCTTGAACCAAAGTCTCCCTAGTAGCTTGTATGAAATCATAATCCCCAATATCAATTAGGTGAACATCAACCAATGCACTCTTGTCAACATCAACATCTACAAATGCTAATTCTTCATTTCTAATAGTAGGTTCAACACCCATAGGAAGACAACTATCTTAGCGGCTTTGACTGGTCCTTTTTGTGCTATATAGGTATATAGCTGATGTGTTTCCTCCCTTGAAAATATCAACTTCATAGAGACATTGTCACGTCCCCACCCATCATGCCAGTGCAATGGAGAGGATCGTGATGCTAAAACTGGGCAATTGGCCCCGATACCTACTAAATAAAAACAACCACATATATAGAAAGACAGGCATGCATATGTACACATCTAAGCAAACACAACAGAAGTAAATACATAGGCAGAAATACTCATCTTTATTTCAATCGTCCCCAAGCAACTAGCTATGTCGTTGCAACGTTCCACCCAACCATAGGCTCTTCGACAGCTTATACTGAGTCCGTCCGAAGGCCACCCCCGAGCTGGGCATGATTCTCATAAGGAAATGGAACATTCCAGTTCACACACATCCCATTTACCATTTCATCTCAGCCAAAAACAATCATTGACAGGGTTACACATTTACAACAACGGTGTCCACAAACCAGGGTCTACATTGGCTCTCCCAACTCATGGATTCACCCAAGCGAACTGTGGAATTTCGATTTCAACCCCAGGGAGCAAAACGATTTCTCTCCACTGGTTAGGATCCTTTCCAATGGCCTAAAGGACCTCTAGGAAGACCCAAAACGTTCTGCTCTCTTCCCCCACTGGTGACCAACACAAAAACGCCCCTTCCCAGCTAAAAGATGAAGGGGAACACAGAAAAACGAGGGAGGAAAACGCCCAGGCAGCTAGAGCTGCGTGAGAGAGCAAGGCCCTCGTGAATAATGGCTTAGGGAGCAATTTCATGGCTCTCTTCTTGCCCAAGGAGACCAACACGTTTTTCCATGAAGGGTGGCTTGCCCATACCCGATTTTGGACAGCCATACCTTCCCATTCCCAAGGCAATAACTTCCCCAACCAACTCTTGGGAGAAATCAATGGTTGGGTACAAAAGTCAACATGGGTAGTTGAGGGTTTGATGGGTTCCCTTATTGACACTTGGATTGACTCTATTGGCTCAAGGGTTTGAATGTTTTCCCTCCCAATTCCTTGTGAAATCATGCCCCCATCTCTTTGTTGCATTGCATAGCTAGTTGGGGGTATTTTTGTTAAAATGCATATTACATGATATTTGAATTTTCAATGGGCATTGCTAGCACGCAAACCATATGTATCACTAAATCGATGGCGGGGGGCCTTGGCCTTGAGCTCCTCACCATGATTTCATAACAATATTACATCATTTATCATGTTAATGCCATGGGGCCTAACTAGGGACATTACAGACATGGAACAATCAAGTCATAGACCCTCTTTGACCCAAAAATACAGCTAGTGTAATGGAACTAGAGATGCCTCCTAGTTGGGAGTTACTCGACCAACAAATAAACTCAGAAAAGGAGTGTGCCCTCCTTGTGTCTCAGTAGTAACAGGGACATTATTGATTGATATAGCAGTGATGCCTGACTGTAGTAGCATGATTTCTAACCTATAAAGAAATAATGTGTACACTGACTGGTGTATGGATAATAACCGTGTGCCCTTCAACAATCCCATCACTTATCTTCTCTTGGTCACCGTAACACAAAATATCATTGATGCATGGTTCTCTCTTCACAAGGGGTCAACACCCATGCACAAATAAAATGGTAATTTCCTGAGTTTTCTCTCCATCTAGTGCGCCCTCTCCCCAATAGTGTTGAATATGGATAATACTTTGCCATCTTACATAAGAGATAGGTAATGAAGAGAAGTATGCCAGAACTCAACCACAGAAGTTCCCTTATTCACAAAATTCCCTAGGAATTAGAGTTTATCGTTTGATGAAATCATTAGGGTTTGGATTGAAGAACTTCTGCAATTAATACTTTTATTATTATTAATGGCTTCCAGTGGAAAATGAGAGTGTATGTGAGAGTAGTTGTTAGTTAGAGTAGCATATTTACTGCATATTCTAGTTTTGTTTGGGTATTAAAGGTGCCAACATCTAGTTAACCCCAACCGTTGGATGCCCATCTAATTCCACAGATCAATGGCTTCAATTCCGAATCCATTGCAATAGTTTAGGTGGTTGCTAAATTGGATATGAAATGTTTCTTGGTCTGTTGACCACAGAGAGTTCTCCTGACCATTTTTTGTCTCTCTGCAAGGTCGTACTCCTTCCCAATTGCTGAATTTTGAATTTTGTTGTATTGTTTGTCTTTTGATAAGCATTTGGACAGATGTTGGATGTTTTCCCATCATCCATATTGATTGTACCTCTTGGACTGGACTCTATTCAATGGTTGCGAAATTTGACCAATAGAGGCATCATATGTACCTTCCCTATCAATGTTTTCCTCATTTATTGGTTCTCATCTTGAGACAAGCATTACATTTTCATATTCAATGTTTGCTTACAAAGTTTAAGTGCAATTCGATCTATCATCATTAATCATCTTTATTAGTGGCAATAGTTTCTCAAGATATTTCTAGCAGTTTTTATGAAGATTGATAGAAACCAAAATAAAATGAACTACCTTCCATCCACTAATAGATGGACACACTAGTGTTCATTTGTTGTGTATTTGTAATCATAACCATCCAAGCACTTTGGATATTGATATCTCATGTATACAACATGGTTATAATTGAAAGTACTTCACCTTTTGAAATGTGTCTTGGATCTCTGCATGAGGATCCATTAGCCATTCTAGGTGTCGTTTCTTAGGCAACTATAACAAAGAAAATTGTTTTATATGGACTTTATTGACCACATCTATATATATCAAACTTGTGGAGCTTTGCAAAAGAGTAAAAAAAAGTGCATGAGAAAAAATCACCATTTCAATAGAAGAGAGAAATTGTGTCTTTACAAGCGTGCTTCATCACCACTAAGATATGGCTCAAAAGGCTCAAACCAGTAAGATATGGCCCATATACAATCATCACCCAAATTGGGAAACATGCATTTAACTTGGATTTCCCAATAGGTTTAGGGATCCATCCAATGTTAAATGCAGACCATCAGTAGTTTTGCAATGCATCAATGCTTGAGGAACATGAAGAGGAGCCTATCCTATTCCTTATGTGATCTAATGCACAAGAGTTGCAACTCCTATGGTGGTTGCAAGTGGATTAATCTCCGTTATGGAGAATATACTAGCATGCCTTCAAATATGACATCAAACCCTAAAAAGTGACGAATTTTTCAAACAAGCTCAACAACAACTTAGTGTGTTGTCTTTCTCTTCATCATTTTGATCTGATATCCACAATAAAATTGCAACGTTCCCATTGAAATCTGTGCTATCAAATGACCTGGTGGATTATGTTTTTTCCTATTCACAATGGTCTAAATATGAGCGATTTGAATGCATTTCATACTCTCTACTCCTGGAATTGCTTCGTTGCCCTATTGTGATATGATGACAACTCACAATATGGTGTCCTATCGTGGCATAACTTGTGCACAATCTATGAGAAAAATGTGGCATCAAAACTTGTTGTCTCTCTTTAACCGGTTAAGCTAACAAACTTGTCTTTGATCTAGTATAATCTCCTCCTCTACTAATATATGGTGATGTGACAACGATCTCTTACTTTTCAAGACTGTTATCTTCCACTGGTGAATGAAGAATCATTTTGTTATCTCCTTAAAAAGATGGAACGATCTCCTACTTCTTATGCCAATTATTAAACCTTTTCGACTACATTAAGAACAACTCCATGTCTTCCAACACATGCTCCAATGATAATCGAATCATGGTCAAATGTATTGATGGAAGTTACAAGGTATATGTTGATCTTATCAAAATATCTCGGCTCCATTGTAATTCAGATTTTGGACTTTAGGATCTCCTTCATAAATATGATGGTTTGTTTCATTACATCAATCTTTGAAGATTTAGTTCTTTTTGGTGCATTCTTAGGATCTATAATGGAAGAAATTATTGGTTGATTTACTAATTTGATATATGATTATTTTATTGGTATACCCCAAGTAATTGAAATGGTATTCTATGAATTGCTCTAAGTTGTGGAAAGGGTGAAGGATTTAATTATGATGTATTCTGAACTTGAAAAAACTGAGATGAAGGATTTTGAAGTAGTTTTGGTACATAAGCAAAGGTGAGGGCTTGTTGGATAGAAAGGGTTCATTTCTACTTAAATATTATGGTTCTACATTATCACAACGTTCCCAGTGAAAAACAAAAAATTTAGGGACAACCTATGCTTGTTCTCTTTGTTGAGGAAGGACAAATTCATATTAATAAGCATGTTATATTGTGTTATTTGTTGAGGCATGCATGGCTTTGGTACATAGGTGGCCTATCCTTTTCATTGGACTCAATTTTATAGAATAGGTTTTTATGCAAAACAATTTGTTCTTGTTAATCTAGGTTTCAGTCTCTTAATGGATGGAATTTTAGTCTCTATGTGTTGATTGGTGAATATCAGACTTGATTTATGATACTCATTGCCAAAATCATGGTAATGATCACTTATAATAGCATGTACACTAAGAAGCAATTCTTAGTGCAATTGATTGACACGTGATCATGTTCAGGTGCTTTCTATTTACTCTGTTTACATTGAAGTTGTTCCATCTCGAATTGATGTACTTTGGATTATGAATCCCAGACTTCAGTTTCCTTGGTTTCTATGGATCTTTGGCCTTTTGTGCTTTCTTCCAACCCATGATAAAAATACCATACTTCTAGGTCTTTCTGAAGAATTTTATTCATTTGATTAGATAATCCAAGATTTTGTTGCTAAAACAATACTTCAGGATTTTTACTGTATGTTAGGATACTCTTTATTATTATATATATACACCTTCTTAAATTTATCTCATGATGCTATTTGGTCCTTCACATGTTTTGGTATTACGGTGTGGACTCTGGAGTTTGATGATTCTAAAATATACCAACTTAGAAGGCACAACCATTAGATTGAGTTGTGGTTGCAATAGGTTAGGTTGTTCAGTTTTTTACTTGACTTCTATTTCTATATCCCAACTCCCACCTTTTATTTTGGATGCCTTAGTAAATAGTTGAAATAACTATTTGTATTATATAGTGCAGAATTGATACACAATTATTGGAAATTAGAACCAATCCAATTCCTATGGGAAAGGTGATACATCCCAGCCAAAATAGGTCAATGGAGTCAAAATAAAGGCAAAAAGGCTAATTTATCCTACAAGTTAATCACAAGAGCATCATGAACCACTTTGATACCTAGAGAACCCTCGTGCCAATTAGAATGCAAAAGAAGGTGCTTAAAATGGCCAAATGATATGGCAATAATTGTTAGGGAAGTTACAGAGGACCCTGATTATTCTATAGAGAAGTTAGGCACCCAACAATGAACACACATGAGGTTGTCAAAATAACAATTCTTAGTTCTCCTTTGATATTTATCTCATCATTCTGGCGTGGAATCTACGTCAAAGTTGAGGGATATTCACTTACTAAATTACTAAAATATTGCATATGTTGTTTTGCATGGGGCGACTTTTCATACACCGGATAGAGAGCTAAATGGTTGGGAGGAAAGATGCAGTCAAACCTTCAGTCGCATAAGTCTACTTATCCAGATAACTGCTATACATTATTACGTTATTAGATTGCATTCATCTTGGTGAAGACTTATTTATGAGAAGTGTTTTTATTGATGTAAATTTGTAGTTGATGTGATTATCCATTGAACTTCAGATATTGATTATATGATTAACTAAATGATTCTTAGTTTTGTAAAAATGATGAATAACTCTTATGTATTGAATGTGCATAAGTTATTCCTTTATATCATTGTAATGGAAGTGACATTGAAATCATAATTATTGTTTTAAAATTAGATGCCTATGATTTTAATATAAACTTATTAGGAGGGTCTAGAATTATATATTATCTAATTGTAAGCCTTGAATAACTAGATAATATTATGTTAGAAAATATTATAGATTATGTAGAATCCTAATTGTTATGTGTAAAGGCACCTCCAAAGAAAATACCATGAACTTCATTTATTGAACCATGCTAAATGTGTTGATATTCTATGCTCAATAGATGATCAAAGTAACGATTTGGTTATGTGCACTTATATGGGTACAATCATGTGTTAATGGGAGCACAATTGTATTTAATTGGCTTGTAAGATTGTAATAATGATAATGTCTATGTTTTACCTTATAAAAGTTGTATATTTATATTCGTTTGATGAATAACAGTAACATGATGATAGTGTGGGTGTAGTATATTTGTCGTATTTCATGCGAAAGAGTTGGGTATAGATTAAAAAAAATAATACTTCAAAATAGTAAAAGTCATATTGATAGATAAGTATACCTTGCTTGAATTATGCTGGAATACTTTTATCTTGTATGGTGTGACCATTGATCTAAATGTGATTGCTGAACTTGTGAAGGTGTTATTGAGAAACATTGGCAAATTGCGGAGTATCATTCTCTCATAAAAGTGATGGGATAACCAAGTAAGGATGAGTATATTTTCAATAGCTAAGGATGAAAGAGTGTTTGGAAGAATAACCATAGATGAGGAGTTTGAAATTAAATAATTTTATATGTAAATAACAAGAATGTTTATACTAAGATGTTTAGACTAACATGTTCGGTTGTTGGATGATCAAAAGGAAAAAAATTTACACCCCATGTTCTCAAGTTCACACCAAGGATATCGGGTGTGTTAAAAACCAATTACTATTTTTTTTAAATGTAGAGTTTTAACTTAAACAAGTACTTGAAAAAATTAATCAAAATTCCAAATTAATTGTTGTTCTAATTTTTTAAATCACTCATGGGAAAAATTATTATCTAAAAATTCTATATTTATTATATAATATAAATAAGATTTAATTAAAAAAACATATAATTTTATAAAAGTGGGTTGATAGCTAGAAATTTACATTGAAAGAAAACTATATATATTTAAGATATTCATTAAGAACCAAAGTATACATCAACTTACATGAAACCTTTATTACCAATAACTTGAAAACATCCTATACCTACATATTAACAATTTATTCCAAAAAAACCTCCAACTTACACATAAAAATATCAGTATTACAAAATTGTAATTTAAAAACCTTCAAAAATTGTTCAGCAACCACTTCATCATTCAAAAACTTTTTAAGAAAAATAATTTATTCATATTCGCATTAACATATAAGCAAATTCAAAACTCTATATAAATATATTTTTATAAATATAAGAAATATCATACTGCTAAAATTCATTTTATAAAATTTTTTAATTATTTAATAAATTATTATCTCCTCACATCTTTAACTATGTGGTCATTACATATATTTATAGGGTTGAGAATATGGATGCCGATAACTTATCAAAAGAAGCATTTGCTGGGAAGAAGGAATATTAGAATGGATGGAATTTAAGGTTTCCATACTCATCAACAAGGGAAAATTGAACTATTTCTAGATGTAACTGGAAATTATGTTTGCAGTTTTTTTTAATCAGTATTAGTTATGTTATTTTATTGATAGTATTTTGTTTTTTTGACAATTGATGCTGGTCAATCTAGTTTTTATTAGACTAAGTATGAGCTCTTAGTGATCAGGGTTGTTTATGTTGGTGTATTGTACTTTTTGATTCTTAATTGAATATCAAGAGTACTTATTATTTTCTTGCTGAAAAAAAAATTAAACTGATTATAAATTTTATTAAATTCTTTATTTAACTTACCTTTAATAAATAAATATTATCAAATAATAAATTTTCATTTAATTTGATACATATAAAAAATTATTAAATAATAATTTTCCTCATTTGAAACATAATAAATGGTTGACAATCTCAATTGAAAATTACATAATGCTCAAAAGGAAGGATCCCGATAGTTCCTCAATTAATTTTAAAAAAAAAACATGACTTAGAATAAAATCCATATAATAAGTAAATTACAAAATAAAATGTGAAGTACTTATTGACCAAATATATAATCTTCACTGAACAATGCCCAACGCAGTTATACATCAATATATAGACTTGGCATTGTCTTCTTGCCTACATAGCATGGATCTTGATGAGATCGATATTAAAAAAAAAATTAATAAAAATTCAAAACATGGAAAAACTTTTACTTTCAATAAAAAAAAAGTAATATATGAAAAGCTTGATCAGTTACATTTGAACAGACTAGAAAAGATACATTTAAACCAGATTAGAAAAGAGCAAGTGATAGAAAAGATACATTTAAACCAGACTGGAAAAGAGCAAGTGATGGAAAGGATGTTCAATTACATTTTAACCAGATTAGAGGAAACTTGATGTTACTATAGAATTTGAATCAGAACAGAGGATAATAGCACAGTAAGTGATTTTTTTATATAAATGTCAAATTTTACAAAATAACTCTGTTTCAATATCTGTACCTGCACTAGGTATCGGCATCTTCTCGTACCCGATGCACACGCAGCGTTCTGCAGTATACAAATTTCTTTGAATTATGGGCGACGTCACCAAGATACTGAGCATTTGTTGCTTTGACAATTCTCTCACCATCCCAGAATTAGTTCCAGGCATGCAGGAAAAACTCCTTGTCTTTGGCTGGAAATTATTAGTATTAGCAGCTCCATTTTCAATTACAGCTCTGCAGCTGCCGATAGCATTGCAAGTCAATTGAAAATCTGATGGGGCAGAGTTCTCGCAGAGAAATTCAAGCACATGAACTTGGGCCTGAAGAAACTTCACATACTTGATGGCCTCCTCAAGTATTGTCGCTGTGTCACATTTACTCGTGCCTCCAGGAATAAGTTTATCAAGGGACCTAATTTGGTCACTTATCTTCTTTCTTCTCTCACGAGCAGCAACATTAGTCTGGGGCTCCACCAAATCTGAGTGCTGCAATTCTCTTAAATCTTTTCCGACTACCCAATTGAATCCAGACCACAATTTTGTTGAATCCCCCATGCTAACCAGGTCGCAATGCTTGGGATTTTGACTAGAATTTGAGGAGAAATATTCAAAGGAGCTTACATTTCTAATTGGACCACCAATGCAGGTCTTCAAAGGATTTTGTGGTGGTAGCATTTCCATCCTCTGATTCAAACTGTAACATGAATCCGTTCTCTGGATTTTGTTTGGTGGTTCAAGACTTTTTGAAACAACAGATTCAAGAGTTCCAGATTGCCATGTGAGGCTTGGCCAGAGATACTTAATTTTGTCACTTATATTCTTTCTTCTCTCACGAGCTGCAACACTAGTCTGGGGCTCCACCAAATCTGAGTGCTGCAATTCTCTTAAATCTTTTCCCACTACCCAATTGAATCCAGTCCACAATTTTGTTGAATCCCCCATGCTAACCAGGTCGCAATGCTCGGGATTTTGACTAGAATTTGAGGAGAAATATTCAAAGGAGCTTACATTTCTAATTGGACCACCAATGCAGGTCTTCAAAGGATTTTGTGGTGGTAGCATTTCCATCCTCTGATTCAAACTGTAACATGAATCCGTTCTCTGGATTTTGTTTGGTGGTTCAAGACTTTTTGAAACAACAGATTCAAGAGTTCCAGATTGCCATGTGAGGCTTGGCCAGAGATACTGATCAGATGAATAGCTTAATTCAGAGTTTTCCAATGAAATATCAACTTGCTGCCCGTCATGCAGGTCCTCATGAGTTCCATTCAGTATTGCAGTAGGCTCTAGCATATTATTCAATCCACACTCTGTTGCAGCTTCAATTGATTCAGAAAAAGAAGGAAACTGATTACTTAGACCATATATTCCAGGCCCAGAACTCAGTTCAGGAAAATTAGCATCTAGTGTCAGGAAACCTTCTCTGCATTCCTGATGATCCGTAATAATATCCATGTTACATGGATTTGTCCCTGGAATGTTACAGGAAAAGTGGGTTCCCTCCAGAATAGAATTAATATAAAGATCCATTTTGAGATTCCAAACACAAACTCACAGAGAAATACTGCCACACTGTATATAACAAACAAACTGCCCAACGATCCTAAACCTGTAAAGCTGTACGCCCAACGAACGTATAAGATTTTCATTTGTTTTTGCGGCTATCTAATCTGTGATCCAAACATAATTAGCATGGCGTACACTCTGCTTATTTCGACATGAAATGACATGATCAGCTTATTTCGACATGAAATGACATGATCAGAATTAGTACGAGAATGTCATGGCTGCATCATTTGGGAGACGGATCATCCCAGTGATAAAAATTCAATGCAAATTATCATATTTGTTTTACGGAAATACATATAGTTATATGTGATTACTGTGAAATCATTGAAAAACATGGTTCCAAAATAGATTTGAAAATATAAATATTTCATTCCAAGACACACTTGTAATCTCTACTTTATCATTAGAGATTACAAATATATTTGCAGGATTCATTGAACGCTTCATTATTTTGGCGAGTAAATCTTTGTTTTGAATTATTACACGTTCACCTAAAACATTTGTTATCGATTCCTTTTTCAAACAAAATATATACAAATTGATAAACTCTAAAAAAAAACATTATTAACTTGGTACGTAAGTGTAATGACGAATCACATTGCGAGAATAATCATTTTGATAGATGTATAATGTTAAAGCATAGAAAAATGGTTAATCCAAATTAAGATATAATTAAAATAAAACTTTGAAACATACAAGAGTTTTTAGATTGTGTTAGTTTTTACTTTCGTCTCCCATCATGGATTTTTCTTTGGACCCAACATTTGTTGTTAGTAGGGGAGTGGTTACACTCTAACTTGTTTTGCAACTTATTATATAGTGCTTTTAGGTGGGAATGGGTTCACAAAAAGGGTTATAGAAGAGTGGTACCAATGTGATCAACTTGGTGCAAAGATTTGGTAGATGTGGGTCAATAGAAAGGGTTATTGGAGAGTGGTATCAATGTGATCAACAAAACAAGAGATTTTATGGAGATATCTCTAACATAAGGTTGTAGGTAGAACCCATAGTTTCCTTTAATTTTTTTCTACTATTGGTGAAGGTTTACACTTGAATATATTGCATATAGACAAAATTCCCAAATACTTAATACTACTAAATATGTAGGGATTTCACGGAATGGTCACAAAGGATTGGGTTTCTAAGGTCCCAAGGACAAGGGAATACCAGGTGCTATATCATGAACTAAGGAGGCCCAACCATGCCCTTATCTTTGTATTATCAAACTATCTAGGTATTAGAGAACTTAATATCCTCGAGTTCTTTTTTCGATGCCACGATAGTAGCAAGATGGTCAATCAAATTATCTAAAGTTGGTTTAAGTTCACCTATGGTACTTTCGATATTCCGAGGGTATGTGGAATTTCATGAATTGGTCACAGAGGATAGGGTTTCCAAGGTACTAAGGACAAGGGAATGCCATGTGCTATATCTCTTTGATATACTTGTAGGGTCCAATAGTAGTAGTCGACCCAATGTCTCAGGGCACCAAGGAGGGCCAACCATGCCCTTATCTTTGCACTACCAAACTACATAAGTATTAGAGAGTAATCTCCTTGAGTGTTGTGCTTGGTGCCACTATATTAACAAAATGATCGACCATATTATCTCAAGTTGGTTTAATGTCCCCTAGGGGACTCTCAATCTACCCGAGGGTATGTGGAATTGAAATTCTATATATAAGGGTTGTTTGATACGATACTACTCGAAGGGGTACCAACAGGGGTTACAAAGGTGTCCAACAAGGGTTACAAAGGTGTCCAACAAGGTGAAACATGTATTTTCTACATGTAGTTTTCCTCAACCACAAATTTACCCACACAATTACATATCATTGTGTTATTTATAAACACCATAAAAAATTATAAATTTTTCATCTTAGGAAATTGCATACTAGATATTATACACCTTAATAGAAAAATAGAATTTTTAGAACAAAAATAATAGAATATAGCAAGATTTGAGAATCAAAAGGACATAGTTAGCACAACAATGGACAACCGTAAATAACCAATACCACAATAGATGTATAAGCATAGATGTATTTTGTATAACCAATACTTCAACTTGGAGATTCCTGCGGAATTGTATAAGCATAGATGTATTTTGTTCACTGCAAGTGGCTACGAGCATGTATTCGATCACTAAAATGTTGTCAAAAGCCCCAGCCTTCAAGCAGAATGTTCAAGTACTCGTGCACGGTATCTTTGTTAAGTGTTGAGCATTTGGGGAGCGACGTGGTAGAACCGACTACAAAGAGCAGCGACTGTTTGCAATTGACAATATTACGAACCGACTTCTTTTCTTGTAAAGATATGGATATAAAGTATTGTTTTATGGATAGGATATTAAAAGTCATCTCATGTTCTTAAAAATGTGGTCGATTATAGTAATCGATTGATCATTGTGGCCGATTAGTTAAATTTTGATATTGTTTGGTTAATACACATAATAAGGTTGATATTAGCTCACATGTAATTTGGACAAGAATGTTTTGTATTATTATAGTCACTTGTGGAATTGGTCAAGATTTTAAATTGGTTGTCTATGTAAAATATGGTCGAGTCATTTTGTTGTTTATGAGTCTTTTAAATCATTCTGGCCGAGTTTTCATTATGGTCAGTAAGTCAAAGTCATTAATTTTTTATTTAGTTGATTGAGTAGAAAATAGTTATAAGTGACGACTTAAACTTTTGATGTCAAGGGTAGGTGGGGAGGTGAAACATGAGTCTCTTGTAAGTAGGCGATCTCCCCTATCTTTGTAAAATAAGTTGGTCTCTAGCTGACTATTGAGCCGAGTCGAGTCACTCCAAAGCAGTAGGTCACGACAAAGATCATGCACATGGTCAGGAAGCATAAAATCTTGTAGGAATTTTACACCCTCACGAAAAAAGAAGATGATGAAGATGGAATTCAAGCAGCAGACACCTTACACCACACAGGGAAAAAAAAAAAGTCTTGATAAAATGGTATTCTATGAATTGCTCTAAGTTGTGGAAAGGGTGAAGGATTTAATTATGATGTATTCTAAACTTGAAAAAACTGAGATGAAGGATTTTGAAGTAGTTCTGGTACAGAAGCAAAGGTGAGGGCTTGTTGGATAGAAAGGGTTCATTTCTACTTAAATATTATGGTTCTACATTATCACAACATTCCCAGTGAAAAAAAAAGAAAAAAGTCTTGATAAAATGGTATTCTATGAATTGCTCTAAGTTGTGGAAAGGGTGAAGGATTTAATTATGATGTATTCTGAACTTGAAAAAACTGAGATGAAGGATTTTGAAGTAGTTCTAGTACAGAAGCAAAGGTGAGGGCTTGTTGGATAGAAAGGGTTCATTTCTACTTAAATATTATGGTTCTACATTATCACAACGTCCCAGTGAAAAACAAAAAATTTAGGGACAACCTATGCTTGTTCTCTTTGTTGAGGAAGGACAAATTCATATTAATAAGCATGTTATATTGTGTTTTTTTTTAGGCATGCATGGCATTTAGTACATAGGTGGCCTATCCTTTTCATTGGACTCAATTTTATAGAATAGGTTTTTATGCAAAACAATTTGTTCTTGTTAATCTAGGTTTCAGTCTCTTAATGGATGGAATTTTAGTCTCTATGTGTTGATTGGTGAATATCAAACTTGATTTATGATACTCGGTGCACAAAATCCTGGTAATGATCACTTATAATAGCATGTACACTAAGAAGCAATACTTAGTGCAATTGATTGACATGTGATCATGTTCAAGTGCTTTCTATTTACTCTGTTTACATTGAATTTGTTCCATCTCGAATTGATGTACTCTGGATTATGAATCCCAGACTTCAGTTTCCTTGGTTTCTATGGATCTTTGGCCTTTTGTGCTTTCTTCCAACCCATGATAAAAATACCATACTTCTAGGTCTTTCTGAAGAATTTTATTCATTTGATTAGATAATCCAAGATTTTGTTGCTAGAACAATACTTCAGGATTTTTACTGTATGTTAGGATACTCTTTATTATTATATATATACACCTTCTTAAATTTATCTCATGATGCTATTTGGTCCTTCACATGTTCTGGTATCACTGTGTGGACTCTGGAGTTTGATGATTCTAAAATCTACCAACTTAGAAGGCACAAACATTAGATTGAGTTGTGGCTGCAATAGGTTAGGTTGTTTAGTTTTTTACTTGATTTCTATTTCTATATCCCAACTCCCACCTTTTATTTTGGATGCCTTAGTAAATAGTTGAAATAACTATTTGTATTATATAGTGCAGAATTGATACACAATTATTGGAAATTACAACCAATCCAATTCCTATGGGAAAGGTGATACATCCCAACCAAAATAGGTCAGTGGAGTCAAAATAAAGGCAAAAAGGCTAATTTATCCTGCAAGTTAATCACAAGAGCATCATGAACCACTATGATACCTAGAGAACCCTCGTGCCAATTAGAATGCAAAAGAAGGTGCTTAAAATGGCCAAATGATATGGCAATAATTGTTAGGGAAGTTACAGAGGACCCCGATTATTCTATAGAGAAGTTAGGCACCCAACAATGAACATACATGAGGTGGTCAAACTAACAATTCTTAGTTTTCCTTTGATTATTATCTCATCATTCTGGCGTGGAATCTACATCAAAGTTGAGGGATATTCACTTACTAAATTACTAAAAGATTACCTATGTTGTTTTGTATGGGGCAACTTTTCAGGCAGGTTTTAATCTATGGAAGATTTGTTGAGCTGCATACACCAAAATTGATTGCTAGGGATACTGAAGGAGGTTCTTTTATCTTCAAACTGGATTACAAAGGACAACCTGCTTGTTTATCCCAGTCACCACAGCTACACAAACAGATGCCAATATGTGCAGACTTTGGAATAGGCATATGTGTGAATTTAGAGGGCTTGATCTGGAAATGGAAAGAAAAAGGAATTATTTTGAGGTGGGATAATTTTTTGTTGTTTCAATTTTGAGATAATTTCAACGATGTATTTTCTATATATATTTTGGCGCTATTAAGATGCCAAAAATCAAATGTTATATTTTTACTTTATTTTTAATCATCAGTGGGATGCAGGTATTAGACATTCTGGATAAGTTATTTATCACTATCTTTGATGGTTTGAATGAGAACTGCAAGAAGGATCTCCATGCCATAAATCATGAGCATTGTTTAGAACCTCTTAAGGTATGAATTTTGAAATTTTCTTATTACATTGGATCACATCTTTTGTTTCTATGCAAACTGAGATTAACATAGTGGTTGCAGGCAGTATAGTCAACCAATGGTTATAAATATACATTAGTTGCATGCAAAATATTGCATAAACCCCAATACTATGGATATATTATGTTGGGACAACTGGTGCCTGGATCATCTAGAAGGTTTTGGTTTACATGGTTCATTTTAAATTTTTGTTCAGCTTTGGAAAAAATGAGTTTGACTGTGATTGCATGAATGTGCAATAGTACTTGCGAAAAAATTTGCATCTTCTGACCTTTCAAGAAGGTGTACAAATGCTCAAGTTATTTTTCTTACTTTCCATTGATTTACATTGGAGGGAAAAGAGTGTAAAGTGCTTTGAGAGAGAGAATGAAAGATTTTCTTTCTTTGCAATCTTAAATGTAAAGAGAAGGTACTTGTGCTTGATTAAAGATCAATTTGTTGTTAAGAGAATGTAAGGTATTTGGAATATTTCCCTTGTTCCCTATTTATTCCATAAAAAATACTTCCCTAACAATAATCTTTTTTACATCTGAAATATGCTTCATGTTTGTATACCTTGGAGATGTATTACATCAGGAGCATATTCCTTTTGATATCCAAATTTGGAACTCTCTATATGGCCTTAAGTAGTTCTCTAGTTGTTTACATATGTTGAATGTCTTGTTCAAAATACCTTGTTTGTGACTCATATCTAAACTTCACATATGTTGAATGCATCATTCCGTAGCTAATGTATCTACTCAGAAAATTTTGGGCCACTGACATTATATGTAGTGGTAGGAAAAGTTACATGGTAACGCCTAGTCTTTAATTCTAGAATGTTTTTTTCAATATTTGTTATGTGGTCCGTAGATTTGACTTCCCTACAATATGTGGTCTTCTAGATCATACATTTTTTTTAATTGTATGAATGTGGAAATGTCATGAAATTCTTTGTAGCTTAAGTTTGAATATAGTTTTGTGGCCCTTTTGTTTCTCATGGGTCCTTTTTATTATGTGTTTTGTTTGATTTTGAAATGCGATACATTAAGTTGGTTTAATTTATCCCCTAACTAAGTATTTTTATATGTTATGATTAAATTTGTTATCCCTCTCTTATATAGATGAGCAACCTCTTTTAGCAGCTGGAGGTTCCTCTGGGGTGATAAGTATAAGGAACCTTGGAAAGAAAAGGCTGCAATCTATAATGAAAGATGCCCATGATTCTTCAGTATGTTCTCTTCATTTTTTTGTAAATGGGCCTATCCTCATGAGTTCTGCAACAGATAATTCAATCAAGGTAATGACTAGTCTTAGCAATATGTGTTGTGTGTTTAGGTAGAGGTGTTGTCCCATTTGAAGAGTTACTTGTATTTTCTTCAATTTTATATTGGGTTAACATTTTTCAACTACTCCAATGCATGGTATTTTGCTTTTCTTTATGTATGTTTTTATCTTTTCTTTTTTAACTTTGGTTTTCTTTTGCTTAAAATAATGTTCCCTTCTCATGTTATATATGAATTTCATTTTGATCTAGTTAAAAGTGTATTTAGATCTAGAAGTTAGCTTCTATGGAGGGTCAAGTAGGATTATTTCCCTGAATACACCTCTTGATCTTGTGTGATAGAGTGATTTTTAGTCTATTTTTTCTTTGTTCCAAAAGAAAAATAAAACCTTACATTAACATATAAAATATGACTTGTTTTCCTACGAGTTTATCTTGGAGTTAGGTTCCATACTTAGTCAAATAGAGTGCTCCCTTGCCTTTGTTGTGACCATAGAACCTTTTGAATGAGACCATGCTTGTGTCTTAGATCACCGACGTAAACTTATATAATATATTATATTTAAGGATGTTAGATCAATGGAAGAGCACTTGCCTTATAGGTAGAAGGTTGGTGGTTTGATTCCTCCGTTACCTATATATATTATGAAACCATTAAAAATAGATAAATGACCACTACAAAAATAGAGATAAATGACCCAAAATACGACCAAAATCCGCATATAAACAACCAATGGTGGAAAATTAGTGTTCATTGATCACGCGACCAAAAATGTGGTCATATTTAGTTTGGTCGTCTATAGCTTATCTTGTGGTCATATATTTGGTCATTAATTATGATAGTTAATGACCAAATATACTACCAAATTAATGACCAAATATATGGCCACAAGATCACCTATAAATGACCAAGTTAAATATTAACACATTTTTTGTCGCATGATCAATGACCTCTAATTTGCCACCAGTGGTCGCCAAATCAAAAGTGGTCATTTATATGCATATTTTGGTCATTTTTTTGTCATTTATCTCGAATTTTGTACTAGTGGAATGGCCAAAAAACATTGTTTAGGGATTCAAAATAACCCCAAGATTTTGGGACCTGAAAAACCAAAGAAAAAATTGCCAATAACATGGAAAACCATTGTAAATTAGTGGAACAAGTGGGTGGACACCAGTATCCACATAGATCAATCATTGATTGATTTTTTTTCTCTTAATTATATTTTCAATAGGCTATCGTGCACTCCAAAAATGTTCTTATGTGGAAGTTGTGACCTCGAGAAGTTGATGTGTCAACTAGAATCGTTGGGGCCTACATTCCTTTTTTCCACTTCATCTCCTATTGTTAGTTTTGGGGATATTTAGGGTTTTTTCTTCTTGGGATTTATCAATTTATCCTAAAATGACATTTTTTAGCCTCTTGTAATGGTCTTCTTGCGAAAGAGCATAGTCGACACATCTTTGTTTAGAGATAAGCTGCCACCATTCTAGCTATTATGTATTAATTTAGATTTTATAGTATTTTTCCATTTCATTCATTAATAGAATTTGGGTTTTATTGTACTACTATGCTTTCCTCAACCTTTTTGTGTGTGTGTTTCCATTGTATATTTTTTCCTTCATTTTTTCTCTAAATAACCTAGATCAAGGAAAAAACATTTGTTTATGTTGTGATTGCTTCATATATGATACTTACACCACATTTGTCTAAGATAAGGAAAGCGTTAGAACTTGATTCCTTGTGATTAGTTGTATGAGTACTTGTTTGAGGAGAGGGCACCGCTTTCTCCTCATGCCACATGTGTGAAGGTATGTATGGCTCTAGAGGAGGGTTTTTTTGAGGTGAGGTTGGAGGTTCAAATCAATAAACTTGTTGAGGAGGGAAAGGTTTCCTAAGAGAGTATTTAAGGTAAAAAATTCTCTAAGTATTCATTCATCAAGTTGTCACATGTAGGAGATTAGTTTATCATAATTCTTACATAGGGTAGGTCGTTATACGCTTTATTCGATAGGAGGGGAGGAAGTTGTAATATAAGCTTGGTTAGGAACAATGATGGGTATCATGTTGGCATTAAGTGGTGGATATCCTCCATGGTTAACTTGGTTCACATAATATGGTTTAATTCCACCTTTATTATAAGTTTAGGTTGGAATTTTTGTATGATTACGCATATTCTTACTAAAGGGGGATGCTAAGAATATTGATTCGAATGAGGTGAAATACATTTTCCATGCTTTAAGGATATATTTGGTTGAACTTAAGAATATGAATGGTTCTAGGAAAAATGAGATGGAAATAGTAAAAGAAGAGGACTTTGTAGTATGAATAGAAAAGAAAAATAGAGAATGGAAAAGAAAAATAGAGAATGGAAAAAAAAATAGATAATAGAAAATAGATGAGGGATCCTTCATTTAGTGGAAGAGAGAAGGGTTGACAATAACACCTAACTGGAGTTTCCATGAATTAGTAAACAAATGAAGTCATTATTCCACATGAATCATGATGACATGGATGGAAGATCACCCAAACACACGCACAATTATAAAATAGGAAGAGAAGAGAGTGTAGTTTCCACTTAGTTTTAGGGGAAAACTAAGAAACCCTAGTGTAATGCAAAAGAGGATGAAGAGAAGAGGAAAATGTATTATATTAATTAGGACCTTATGATATTATCTAAAAAAATCTAGGGAAATAGGTGATTAGGGTAATTGGATTAGGCTTCATTCAAAGTTTTACCAAGAAATTAAAAATGAAATTAGACCAACTAATTATGGTTAATTAACAAACAATTCCTTTAGTGAGCTAAAAATTATAATGTTGGAAACAAACATACAAGATGAAAGAGAGCTCACCCAAAATTTGTTCATATAGATTAATACTATCTGTGGGATGAATGAAGAGTTTTGATAGTCCCCGAGAGTGATTCATGCCTCATAATGATCTACATGTACTCAATTCCCAATTCCTACAATAGAAGGCTTTCCTTGATATCCAATCCAAATAAGTATATGAAATAAAACCATTAAATAGTCATGATCTACTATTACAAAGATAAAAAATGAATTATGTAGAAAAAATAGACCTATTTATCTTATAGGAGACAATACATCTCTTTCCCTAACTGTGATGGAACATCCATTGATATTTTTGGGTTAGAAATTCCATTATATGAGTGAAACTATGCCAATGAAGATGCCCTGGGATGAATCAATCAAACCTACAATATTTGAGCCAAGATGGCCTAGGAGTCCATATAGAGGTACTGGAGATGAAGCACAAGAAACTCTAGGGATTTATAGAGTTGGAAGGAGATCAAAGACTAACTAAAGTGTATACCTATAAAATAATGTTTTTCAAAGATAAAAGATTGAACCTTAAATGAGTTGAAAAAGGATTTAAAAAGGGGAATATAAGGGTATAAATAGGAAGGATCAATATAAAGGCATAAAAGAAAATTGCATTAGTCATTAGGGTACCTAAGTCATACGAAACTATCATACTACACACTTTTACTATGTGTTGTGGGTTTATTTATAATGGTATCATAGATTTTTTTTCCTAAAACAACTTCTATTACACAAATTGTGGATTTATAGTACCACTAAAGGAATCCATAGTATGGTCAGTTCCAAAAGAAAGAAGTTTTAAGGAATTTGACCCAAGTTGATGTTGAAATATTGTAACTTCTAAGAATATTCTACTTGTACTTTATTATCCGGAGATGTTTCATTTCTCTGTCGGGACATTATTATATATCCAGAGATGTTTATTCCTCCGTCGGGATGTTATAAATAGGGTTATTAGACTTCCCTAGTGGGTCGGTCCTGAGTTAAGTTATTAGGGGTTATTAGACTCTCCTAGGAGAAGTCGGCGCAGTTAGGGTTAAAAGTCAAGTGAAGTAAAGGATAAATAGAGGTGTGTTCCTCATTTAATACACACTCACTCACTTGTGATTTGCGCATAGGAGAGAGAGAGATCTGCAAAGGAGGAGAAGGAGCTCTTGTTTGGGTATTAAATCTTTGTAATTATTGGTCATCTATATTGAGGAAGCTTTGTTGGGTTTTCTACCCCATGAGGGTTTCCCAGGATAAATCTGTGTCTATCTTGTGATTGTGTTTCTTTCAGTCATCCTTATTATTCTCTTGTTGTGAATTTTATGCTAAAATTAACATGGTATTAGAGCTAGCCTGAATAGGACATCTTTCACAAGGTGAAAATCTCTCTCTCCTCCTCCAGTGAAAAATTAGGGTTTCTGCAAAAGTTGGAATTTTTGGAATCTGATTGCATGGCTAGATTCTCCTCCTCAAAAGCGAAATTTTGAGCCCTAGACCGAATTTTTTGAGTGAGTAAAACCCTGGGATAGGTCAAACCCTAGTTTGACTTTTGGACCAAAAATTGCAGAAAAACTAGAAAACCAGAAAAACTGCGAACCAGAATTCTACTGCAGGCCCGAATTTCGTAGGTCAAGTTTGAAGGGTGAAAAGTTGAAGTTTTCAAAAACCAAGTACACCAGTCAACTAATTCAGTCAAGCACATCTCCTGGTAAGGTCTGTTTTGCATTTTGAGAATTTTCAATTTTTTGGTGACCTTCTGGGTAAGATGGCCCCAAGCACTAAGCTTGAGGATAAGCTAGAAGGCATAGAGAATTCCCGGGCATGGAAATATATGATTGGTCTCATTCTTGAAGAGAATGATCTTTCCCAATACATCAAAGATGAAGTCGCAGAACCTGAGGAAGATGAAGCTAAAGGGAAGTACAAGAAGGGCATGATTAGGGAAAAGAGAATAATTGTTGATTCTATCAAAGACCACTTGATCCCTCAAGTGTCATAAAAGAAGACCCCAAAATAAATGTATGATGCCTTATCCAGAATGTATGGAGGGAGGAACATCAATAGGAAGATGAACCTGAGAGCTCAATTGAAGAGCACTAAGATGAGCCAAGGATAATCCATTCAAGATTACTTCACAAGGGTCTCCCATTTCAAGGAACAACTAGAAGCCATTGGAGACTCCCTTGATGAAGGTGAAGTAGTCATGACTACTCTCAATGGTCTCACTAGACCTTGGGATTCATTCATCCAGACCATGTGTGGCAGAAAAGAAAGCATGAAGTTTGACATTGTATGGGAGGATTGCATTCAAGAGGAGGCTAGAGTAGCCAATAGAGAGGCCCTACTTAAAGAATATAATCAAGCATTAGCCACCCATACAAAGAGAAGAAGAAGTCAATCCAACTTCAGGAAGGAAAGTCACAAGGAGTCTCAACCTCCCCAAAGGTTTCAAAATAAAAGAAGAACCAGTCCAGAAAGAGACCACTCTTCATTCCTATGCTTCAATTGTCACAAAATAGGACACATTGCTAGAAATTGTCCATCAAAGAGAAAATAAAACAAGAATGGATTTCACCACAAAAGACATCAAGCACATCTAGCAGAAGATGATAGTTAAGAAGAAGAGGATGAAGAACCTCCCAGGAAGCAAGCAAAGGAAGAAATCGAAGAATATGTCCGGTGACAGTGGTGCTTCAATGCACATGACAGGACAGAAGAAGACTCTCTCCAGTTTAGAAGAAAAGGAGTCCCCTCACAAAGCTCTCTAGGAGAATAGGAGAAGCAAAATACAAGATTGGTTCAGAAACTTTGATGATGATCAAAAGACTAAGATCAAAAGGAGATCCTACCAAACAATCAAAGATAAGTATTTGAATTGTCATTTTTGTTTAAATGATAGTATCCAGTTGTATACATATGTATTAGGATGTTTGCAGTGTTATGCATGTGATGGGTAAGTATCCTATGGTGCTATACAACATTCCATTGCTACTTATCTAGAAAGAAACCTCATTGCTGACATATTGGGAGTAGTGCACGCTCTTAATAATGTTCTGGTAGAGATGGAAGGCATCTAGAAAGTTACCATATGAATGTGGGATATGGATGAATGTTGTAGCATTGGCTAAGATAGTATGACTTATGTTTTTATGCATTTATTTGGAAACTATGAGATGTTTCTAACCATACTATTGAATTTGACTTGTAGGAAGTATCGTACAATGATCACCTACAAATGAAGAATGATGTGACTTGTTCCATAGAACACGTGACAACTATTCAATACTCTAGAAGAAATGTTCACAGAGAAGAAACATGAGGTAAGCCACCTCAAGATATTTGGGTTCCTTGTATATGTTCACATACCAAAAGAGAAGAGAACCAAGTTGGACCCTTCCGGAAAGAAGGGAATATTTGTTAGGTGTTGTGAAGCATCCAAGGCATTCAGAATATACATCCCAAGATTCCATCACATGGAAATTAGTAGAGATGTAACATTTGATGAAGAAGTTGCTTTCAAAAGATCCAGAAAGAGCCGGTGTGAAGAAGTATATGAAGAAGATATACCTCCTAGAAATACAAAAGTTGTTTCCTTCTCTGAAGAGGAAACACCAGAAGACCATGATATGCCAGAACCTCAAGAACCCCCACCTATGAACATATCATGGAAAAGAAATCCAGCATGGGAAAGATAAATTATACAAGAAGCAGAAAGATATGGAGCTCCATAAGGCTCCACAAGAGTGAGCACGAAACCAAATCCCTTTTCCAACTATGTGGCTTTGATGTGTGATCTTGTAAATCAAGAGCCTACTAGTTATGAAGAAGCAGATCATAAGAAAGAATGGGTAGAAGCAATGACGGAGGAGTACCAATCAATAATCAAGAATGATGTTTGGGATATAGTTCCCAAACCAAAAGACAAGAGTGTGGTATCCTCCAAATGGATATACAAGATAAAGCATGTTGCGGATGGTAGCATTGAAAAGTATAAGGCAAGATTTGTGGCCATAGGATTCTCTCAAAAAGAGGGAATTGACTATGAAGAAACATTTGCACCAGTTGCAAGGTACACTTACATTAGAACCATCCTGGCACTTGTATCCATGATGAAGTGGAGACTACACCAAATGGATGTGAAGACAACCTTCCTTAATGGTGTAATTAAGGAATAAGTGTATAGAACAACCACAAGGATTTGAGGTTGAAGATAGAAGAAATCACGTATGCAAGTTGAAGAAAGATCTGTACGGATTGAAACAAGCTCCTAGAGATTGGTATGGGAGAATTGATAGCTTCTTGACAAGCTTGGGCTTTACCAAAAGTAAAGTTGATCCTAACCTTTACCTTAAGGTTATGGATGATGAACCTGTCATACTATTACTGTATGTGGATGATCTATTTCTGATAGGAAATGAGAAACATATCATGGAAAGCAAGAAGAAGCTAGCTACAAAATTTGAGATGAAAGATCTCGGATTGATGCATTACTTCCTAGGTCTAGAAGTATGGCAAGTCCTAGAATAAATCTTTCTCAACCAGGGAAAGTATGTTGTGGAAATCTTGAAAATATTTGATATGTTGGAATGTAAAGCCATGGCCACTCCCATGGATTCCAACTTGAAGTTGTTAGCTGATGAATCGTCAGAATTAGTGGATGTAACTTAGTATAGACAGATTATTGGGTCATTGATGTATCTGACGAATACTAGGACAGATATATGATTTGTTGTGAACACCCTGAGTCAGTATCTAATTGAGCCTAGACGTGTTCGCCTGATAGCTGCAAATCATGTGATGAACCTACCTTAAAGGTATGATAGACTTTGGTCTATATTATCTTGGAGATCATGACTTCAAATTGTATGGTTATACAAATGCAGATTGGGTTGGAAGTGTCTCAGACAGAAAGAGCACAGTGGGTGGATGTTATTGTCTGGGATCTGCTATGATCTCGTGGTTTAGAAGGAATCATTCTAGCATGGCTCTCAGCATAGCTGAAGCGGAATATATAGCAGCTTGCTCTGCTAGTTGTGAAGACATATGGATTCGGAAGTTGTTATCAAGACTATTTGACTTGGAGATGGACTCCACTATGATCATGTATGGAAACCAGAGTTGTATCAAGATGACGGAGAATCCAGTGTTCCATGATAAGTCAAAGAACATAGAGATATGATATTTCTATATACGGGATATGGTGCAGAAAGGAGCTATAAAGCTTGATTATGTGAGCACTGATGAACAAGTTGCTAATGTATTGACCAAAACTCTGTCTCAAGTAAAGTTTGAGTATTTCCGAGACAAGCTTGGTGTAGTATAGAAGGACCCTCCTTCAAAGGGGGAGTGATATGGTCGATGATGATATTCAGATCGTCAATGAGGTCGATGATGAGGATACTTGTATCGATGATGAGGATACTTGTATCGATGATGAGGATACATGTTTCGATGATGAGGATACCTCTCTCGACGATGAGGTCGATGATACCAACGATGAGGTCGATAATACCGACGATGAAGTCGATGATACCAACGATGAGGTCGATAATACCGACGATGAAGTCGATGAGTGGTCCTTAGAATTGGTATAAGTTGATGAGTGGATTGCATCATACCTGGACTTTTGCGCTAAACGAATCCAGAGACCTATGTCTTCGAGAAGTGGTCCTTAGACTTTATGTAAGTAGACGAGTGTATTGCATCATCCCTGGAATTTTGTCCTAAACGGATCTAGAGACCTATGTCTTCGAGAAGTGGTCCTTAGACTTTGTCTAAGTAGACGAGTGGATTGCATCATCCCTGGACTTCTGTCCTAAACAGATCCGGAGACTTGTGTCTTCGAGAAGTGGTCCTTAGAATTTGTCTAAGTAGACAAGTGGATTGCATCATCCCTGGACTTCTGTCCTAAACGGATCCGGAGACCTGTGTCTTCGAGAAGTGGTCCTTATACTTTGTCTAAGTTTACGAGTGGATTGCATCATCCCTAGACATGATATGGTGTCTTAAATTGATAGGGATTGATCATCCCGTAAGTGGATAAGGATTGCATCATCCTTGGCTTTTTGTCCTAAAGTGATAGGGATTGATCATCCCGTAAGTGGATCAGGATTGTATCATCCTTGGAATTATGTCCTAAAGTGAGAGGGATTGATCATCCCATAATTGGATCATGTGTATTGCAAGTTATGGTGATGTTTATCAAGAGATCCAGATGATGTTGTTGATCGGAAGATCCAGATGATGATGTTGTTGATCGGAAGATCCAGATGATGATGTTGTTGATCGAGATATCCAGATGATGCTATTGATCGGAAGATCCATATGATGATGTTGTTGATCAAGAGATCCATATGATGTTGTTGATCGGAATATCCAAATGATGACGTTGTTGATCAAGATATCCATATAATGTTGTTGATCGGGAGATCTAGATGATGATATTGCTGTAGCTGATTGAGTGCTGTATAAGATGAAGAGTCAGTACTGAAGATGTTGATGTTCCAGTATTGAATATATTGAAGATATTGAAGATGTTCTAGTAGCTGTTTGAGTTACTGATGATGATTGAAGAAAGCTTCCAATACACGGCATCGAAGAAACACCTCTCCAACTTCCGCAGTTCTCAATCCGCGCTGCGGGAGTTAGAAATTTGAAACTCCAATTACACGACATCAACGAAACACCTCTCCAACTTCCGCATTCTGCAATATGCGATGTGGGATTTGAAAAGTCAAAACACAAAACACACGGCATTGAAGAAACACCTCTCAGACTTCTGCGGTCCACAATCCGTGCTGCGGGAGTCAGAAGGTCGGAACACCAATTACACAGCATCGAAGAAACACGCCTCCGAATTCCGCTCTTCACAATCCGGTTTGCGGGAGTCAGAAGTTGGAACTCCAAAATCCCAACTCCGGGAAAATTACCCCTCTGACTTCTGCACTCTGTAATCTGGCTTGCGAGAGTCAGAAGTTGGCACTCCAGCGCACCATGCCAAGAAATCACGTCTCTGACTTCCGAAATCCGAGATCCACACTGCGGGTTCAGAAATTCGGAAGTCAGCCAAATACCCCTGTTACTTCCAACTTCCCAGGCTGATAACTTCCTCATCCTAAGTCCATATTTGGAAAACTTGGTACCGTTGGAGATCACTCGGTGAGCCCTATGCAATTGCATGGTCCTCTGCCACACCTAAGGACTTTGATTTTGTCATTATTCCAATCAAAATGTTGCCCCAATCCTCATACATACCTCTTTACCACTCTATAAAGAGCTCTAAACCACTCTGTCATGTCTCCTCCCTTCATCTGTCCCACAAAGGGAACATGAACACAATGGGGGGTGGCTATTTATCCCCCCCCCAAATCCATGACTAAACCTTCTGAACCTTCACTAACTTATCCCTATTCATCAAGGCATAAATTCATAGCATTACCAATAAGAATTCAGAGGTGCAGAAGCATGGTAAACAACATACATAGTAGAATGAAACATTATCCACACACATATCTATCATGCCTTCAACATATCAATAACATTCATCCATAATTAAATCATTGTAGAATTAAAACACATAGAATGAACATGATATGAATCACAGAGAACACTTATCCTTTTATTGAAATCTCCAAGGAACTAGCTATAGACTGCAACGTTCCAACCCAACCATAGGTCTCTGCTCATCCTGTATTATTTCAACACTCGGAGACCACCCCTGAGCTGGGGTTGTGTATCCACTAATGAGGAACTACTCAAGTCCACTCATAGCCTTAGGCATAGTCAATCAGGGTCATCCAGCACACAGTTGGCTTTGTGTGAATAACCTGCAACAGTTAATTAATGAGAATACACGATATAGCAAAAATAACAGAACTCATAATCGCTTTATTGATTGCGGTCCACTTCGAGGGGGCAACCTCCTTTGAGAAATCTCAATACAATAACTTCATGGTACCTTCATTGGTCTCAACACAAACTTATATACTAAGTCTAGGCGCCAATACCATGGGTCAATACCATGTGACAATACAAACCATGGGCCAATACAAACTATGGATCAACAATTACTCCGGGATGACTTACAAAGCATTTGTGTCCAACAACAATAATGCAAACTATGGATCAACAAATACTACGGGACGACTTACAAAGCATATGCGTCCAAAAAAAATATACTAACAAAGCTTTGAAATGGGTTCCTAACATCCCCTCTCCCTTAGAAAAAGCTTTGTCCTCAAAAGTTGAGATGTGAAATTGATGTAGAATCTGAAGGAGTGGTTCCCCGGTAGCATCCTCGGGTTGCATTCCGGGCCACTGCCACCTTTTGAGTTTTAGGGAGGATTTCTTGGAAGGATGTAGATGAAAAAGAACCATATCAACTACGTGAAAAGTGCGCTCAGAACGGTGTTGATCGGCTTGTTGTTTCAATCGAATTCTTTCCATGTGAAGATTGTCCTACATAATGAGAAGAATCTGATCGCGGTTTCGAAGAACGGAGTCAATTTCCTGAACTGGAGAGCTGCTGAGGGTATATGGAAGAAGAAATGGTGGTGCCTGTCCATAGAATGCTTCATATGGTGTCCTTTTAGATGTGTTATTGTACCATTGGAGCGCTTCTAGGAACTCCATATAAATAGTTGTCCAAATCTATGTAGGGATAGGAAAGGGTTCGAGCAGTCCCGAAAGGAGTGTCATTTCACCCTTGCTGACCTGGAAAGTATCACAGTCAACCACCATCTGTTGAATTGTCATTTTCAGTCCCTGTCAAAAGAAGTTATATTGTTCCCGGTCCTACGTTGTGAGGAACTGATGGGGCGTTGGGTCGACCTCAGGCAACTCAACCCTCAACCTTCTAGGATCTGGGGTGATTCACTCAAATCAGTCCCTGACTCGGCCAGGAACCGACCAAGTCCTTCTGCCACATAGGCTTGACCTTCAATGTTAGCTTCCCACAACCTTGTGCTCTGAAATAGTCTTTCCGCAACTTTGCGGGTTTCGGGTTTCAGGCGCGCACCTTGTGTCCTCTGGAAATATTTCTGAAACTTCTTCCCAAACACTTCTTTCCGTAATACTTTTTTCCGCAACTTGTGGTTTTTGGGTTTCGTGGTGTTCACTGACTTACTCGAAAAGTCCTCCCAAAAAACCTTTCTGCAATGCCATTTCCGTACCATGTCGCCATTATCTGTCGCGCTTCTTCCCTTTTGCGGGCGCTATCTCCGCCGTCGATATTTGTGGGGTTGATCACAGCCGTTGATATGGAATGAAGGCAGGATCCTTCACTTCGGCTTGCGGGAATTATAATTTCCGTGCAACTTCGCTTCGAGCGATCTTTCCCTGTCATCGATCTCCTGTTCGGCTTCAATTTGAGTTGTTCGACGCTGCTAAACCAAATCTACTTGGCTTCTTCACGAATTCTCGATCGATTGACCATGGAATGATCAATACCGCTTCGATCCTCATCCGAATGCTTGGGAAAATCAAACACAAACAAGAATCCCACTTAACAATTCACGGGTGATTAGTCTGCAAACACATTGGGATTCTTTTCTGCATATTGAAATCAAATGAACGCAATACATAGATTCTTTCACATAGAAATCAATTCAAGAATGCACACAGCTCGACCTGACAGAAACTCAAATCATTCTTGATTCAATTACACAACCAGATGTCTTCCATACCTAGTTCTTCTAACTTTACTTACAGAAATATGAAATCTGCATTCCTGATAGAATAACCCCTAATACAGAGCTGACCAACCAACCCTGCATCAACTAATCAACCCCTCGCTCATTCTATTCTTCCCTACTTATGCACTCGGCTATCTAACATAATTTTGAGTCACTCAAACAACCTAATAGACTCCACAATGGCAGGCCTGCATCATCACTTAGCCGACTTCCTCAACTGGCTTGATCTCCATGCAGGGAGTATTATCTTGCCGCTAGTCCTATCATACCAAAAATAGACAACGCATCAATTTACAGCATGCGTGAATTCAAAGGATAACAGAAGACAGGTCATCATGAAACATCTCAGACTGTCCACATCAGAACAATTCAACCTCAGCTAGTCACAACATGTGGTCACGTAGTCACATTGTTGACTCAGCATCGATGCTCTTGCATAGCACTCCCAAGGTTAAAATAACTGAACCCCTGTTCAGCAACTCTGTTACTGAGAAACCCTTGGTTTCCATCCCTTTAGCATCCATCCATGTAGAATCCTCCATAGGATGCCCCTTCCATTTGATCAGGTACTCCATGTCGTCCCCTTGTTTGGTACTTCTTGCAACTCTAGTCTCCAAGATATGCTCAACTTCTGAAGGTTGGGCCATAGGCATCTGTTTCAGCCATTGAATATCTTTCTCCTCTGGCGCTTGTCTTGCATCATCTGTCACATAAGCATACAGGTCTGCAACATTAAAAATAGGTGATATACCAATTCCTGTTGGCATTTCCAGTTCATAGGCATTTGCTAAAAATTTCCTAAGTATCCTGCAAGGTCCAATCTTCTTCATCTTTAGCTTGTTGTACTCTCCTTTTGGAAACCTCTCTTTCCTCAGATGTGCTAAGACTAAGTCTCCCACTTCATAGTTTTTCTCTCCTTTTGACATCTGCTTTGGCCTTGTACCCACAGTTATTTTGCTGCAATCTTGCCTTCACTTGATCTTGCAGTTCACTGATCCTTGCTGCAAAATATTCTCCATCTGCACTCCTTTTATCCAATTGACCTAGATCTCGAAGTTCACATGCTCCTCTTGGATGCATTCCATACAGAGTTTGAAATTGACTCATCCCTGTACTCCTGTTTGGTGAATCATTATATGCAAACTCAACTTGGCTCAATACTTTATCCCACTACGTGGGACTTTCTCCAATAAGACTTCTCAACATGTTACCTAGACTCCTGTTTACTACTTTAGTCTGTCCATCAGACTGTGGATGATATGTTGAACTGAAGTTCAACTTGGTACCCAATTTCTTCCACAAGGTTCTCCAGAAATGACCAATGAACTCCACATCCCTGTCAAACACAATACTCTTAGGTAAACCATGTAGCTTCACAACTTCATCAAAAAACAAGTTAGCAATGTGTGTGGCATCACTAGTCTTATAACATGGAACAAAATGTGCCATCTTAGTGAATCTATCCACCACCACAAAAATAGAATCATATCCCTTTTGATTTTTTGGAAAACCCAAAACAAAATCCATATTCACAGAATCCCAAGGCCTAGTTGGAATAGGCAATGGTGTATATAAGCATGTGTTCTGGCTTATTCCTTTGGCATGCTGACATACCCTACATCTTCTCACAAACTTCTCAACTTCAGATCTCATCTTTGGCCAAATGTAAAAATGACTTAACTAACCAAAAGTTTTATCACTTCCAAAGTGTCCTGTCATTCCTCCATTTTGCTTTTCCTGTATTAAGTTCTCTCTCATGGAACATTTGGGAATACATAACTTATTTTTTTAAAAGAGTAAACCATCTTGTAACATATACTCAATCCATGTCTCTCTGTATGTTTCTACATGATTTCTACAAGCTCTATATGCATTCTGAAAATCAATTTCAGTCTCATACAAATCTCTTAAATGTTCAAATCCTAAAACTTGGATTTGATTCTCTTGCACCATCGACTGTCTTCTGCTTAAAGCATCAACTACTCTATTTGACTTCCCACTTATGTGCTTTATCAGAAAGGTAAAGTTTTGCATGAACTCAACCCACTTGACAAGTTTCTGGTTCAACTTAGGTCGCTGCATGATATATTGCAATGCATGATTATCTGAAAATAAAACAAATTCACTAGGAATCAGATAATGTCTCCAATGTTTTAATGCTTGAACAATAGCATAAAATTCCTTATCATAAGAGGAATACTTTTGTTTAGCCCCATTCATCTTTTCACTGAAATATGCTACAGGTTTGTCTTCCTCACTAAGTACAGCTCCATCGCTACTCCACTGGCATCACACTTCACTTGGAAAGGGTGTTTTAAATCTGGTAATTTCAATACTGGTTGTTTAGTAATCTTCTTCTTCAAGAACTGAAAGCTCCTTTCAGCCTCTGCTGTTCGTTGGAATGGTGTTTGATCTTTCCTAATGGTTTCAATGATAGGTGCACAAATACCACTGAAATTCTTTATAAAATTCCTATAAAAACTTGCAACTCCATGGAAACTTCTTACCTCAAAAATACTCTGTGGTGAAGGCCAATCAATGATTGCTTGCACTTTCTCTGGATCCATCTTCAATCCATCACTTGAGATAACAAAACCCAAGTACACTAGCTATGACTTCAGGAATGTACACTTCTTCACATTCACTAGCAACTTTTCCTGTTGCAGTCTTTCCAAGACATATCTCAGGTGCTTCAAATGCTCCTTTTCTGATCGACTGAAAATCATAATATCATCAAGGTAAACTATCACAAACTTCCTATGAAATCCCTTAAGACTTCATTCATCAATCTCATGAATGTGCTTGGTGCATTGGACAATCCAAATGGCATCACCAACCACTCATGCAACCCCTCATTTGTCTTAAAGGTTGTCTTCCACTCATCTCCTTCTCGAATTCTAATCTGGTGGTATCCAATCTTCAAGTCCAGTTTTGAAAATCACGTTTCCCCACTAAGGCAATCCATCATGTCATCCATCGTTGGTAATGGAAATTTCTATATGATGGTAATCTTGTTAATTGCTCTGGAGTCAGTACACATCCTACACTCACCATCCTTCTTTGGTGTCAGTACTGCTGAAACTACACATGGAATCAGACTTTTCTGAACCAATTCCTTGTCTACGAATCCTTATACTTGTCTCCTGACTTCTTCATTCTCTTGAGGTGTCGGTCTGTATGCTTCCTTGTTTGGTAAACTTGCTCCAGGAATAAAATCAATGTGGTGACATATATCCCTCTTCGATGGTAACTCATTGGGAAAATTATCTGCCACAATGTCACTAAACTCTCCCAGCATCTCCTGAATCTCCTTAGGTAGATCTGTAATGTTAGTCTTCATTACTACCACTCCGGGCTTAGATACTACAGCATAACTCAGTTCCTTCTCATCAATCTGTTGCAAGTACTCTTTGCCTATCAACATCGGCACTTTAGATACATGCTTCTCTGTTGAACTCTCTCCTTGTAAAGGATGAAGAAAATGTTTTACCCCATCCTGGATAAAACTATGACAGTTACTCCTACCATCATGTACTACCTTTTTATCAAATTGCCAGGGTCTTCCTAGAAGAATATGACAAACATCCATGGGCATAACATCACATACAATCTTATCTTTATACGTGCCTATTTGAAATTCAACTTCACATTGTTCACTTACTAGAATTTGATGTCCTTTATGCAACCATGATACTTTGTATGGAACAGGGTGTCTGGTTCTCTTCAAACTCAGTTTGTCCACCATCTCTGTGGAAACAAGGTTGTCAGTGATCCCATTGTCAATCACCATCTTACAACACTTTCATTTTTCTTTACATATGGTTCTGAATAAAGCCTTCCTTTGGACAAGTTCCACTTCCTCTTTTTCATGTTTCAGTAAGGTCTTGTTCATCACTAGAGACTCTCCCTTTTCTGGCATGTCCTCATCTATTGTTGCTTTCTCCTACTGCTGCTCTTTCTAAGCTACATAGGTTCCTCTTTGTCCTACGTCTTCCCTCTCTGGGAATTCAAAATATATGTGTCCTAACTTGTTACACTTGTAACATCTATAGACATTCTCTCTGCCTCTTCCTCTACCTGTACCTCTATGGGAAGGTCCTTTGTCTCTTGGTTCTCATGCTGGTGTGACATACTGGGTTCTTCTCTTTGGGCTGCAAACCTCCCTCTTCCAGTTGTTTGCCCCCTCCCTTGGGTTTAACCTATACCTCTCTTGAAGCTCTGTTTTTTCAACAACTTCTCTTCCGCTCTCAAGGCACATTGGTATGCATCATCCATAATTCTAGGTGATATCATACTGATCTCATCCTGAATTTCCATTCTAAGACCATTGACATATCTAGTAGTCTTCTATGCTGACTCCTCTACATAGCCTGCCCTTAGGTTCACTTTGTAAAACTCTTCTGTATATTCTCTTATAGTTAATAATATTTGCCTAAGGTTCTGCATCTGTTTATACAATGTCAATTGGTAATCCTTGGGTAAGAACTTTGCTCTCAGCTTAACTACCATCCTATCCCAGTTCTTTATAACCAGTTTGTTCTTCCTTTTTCTTTCAGCCTGTACACTATCCCACCATAAAGATGCATGTCCTTTCAATCTAGTCACTACAAATCTGACTTTCTTGTTCTCTTCAACTTCATCATACTCAAAGTATTTATCCATCTCATTAATCCAATCAATGAGATGCTCTGCAGTAAGACTCCCTTCATAGGTAGGCAACTCAGGTTTTGGCCTCGAAGTTGCTCCAAGAATTGATCGAAAGTATCTCAACTCCGGTGTTTCCCGCATAGGTGATGCTTCCTCTTGTTCTTCTTCTTCATGATCGCTTATGTCCCCTGCTTTCGGATCTCTTCGTTGACCCATCTCCATAGCTTCCATACGTGCCCGCCTTTCTCTCATTTCCTCTAGGACTTCGTCATTTGTCGCCAATCTTCCTCTACCACGCATTCTTGCGCCTCTCATGTGTGCATCCATTTCCTTGCTTTGTCACACAAACAATCCATGCTCCTATGCAACTCGATTCTGATTCTCACTCTGATACCAATCTGATGGGGCGTTGGGTCGACCTTAATCAACTCAACCCTCAACCTTCCAGGATTTGGGGTGATTCACTAGAATCAGTCCTTGACTCGGCTAGGAACCGGCCTAGTCCTTCTGCCACGTAGGCTTGACCTTCAATGTCATCTTTCTGCAACCTTCTGCTCTGAAATAGTATTTCCGCAACTTTGCGGGTTTCGGGTTTCAGGTGCGCACCTTGTGTCCTCCGGAAAATATTTCTGAAACTTCTTCCCGAACGCTTCTTTCCGCAATACCTTTTTTCGAAACTTGCGAGTTTCGAGGTTTTCACTGACTTACTCGAAAAGTCCTCCCGAAAAACCTTTCTGCAATGCCATTTCCGCACCACGTCACCACAATCCACTGCGTCTCTTCCCTTTTGCAGGCACTATCTCCGACGTCAATCTTTGCGAGGTTGATCACAGTCGTTGATATGGAATCAAGGCGGGATCCTTCACTTCGGCTTGCGGGAATTATAATTTCCGTGCAACTTCGCTTCGAGCGATCTTTCCCCGTCGTCGATCTCCTATTCGTCTTCGATCTGAGCCGTTCGACGCTGCTAAACCAAATCTACTTGGTTTCTTCATGAATTCTTGGTCGATTGACCATAGAACGATCAATACCGCTTCGATCCTCGTCTGAATGCTTGGGAAAATCAAACACAAACAAGAATCTTGCTTAACAATTCGCGGGTGATTAGTCTGCAAACACATTAGGGTTCTTTTCTGCATACTGAAATCAAATGAACGCAATACAGAGATTCTTTCACATAGAAATCAAGTTAAGAATGCACACAGCTCGACCTGATAGAAACTCAAAGCATTCTTGATTCAATTACACAACCAGATGTCTTCAATACCTACTCCTTCTAACTTTACTTACAGAAATATGAAATCTTCATTCCTGATAGAATGGCCCCTAATACAGAGCTGACCAACCAACCCTACATCAACTAATCAACCCCTCACTCATTCTATTCTTCCCTACTTATGCACTCGTCTATCTAACAGAATTTTGAGTCACTCAAACAACCTAACAACCTAACAGACTCCACAATTGCGGGCCTGCATCATCACTTGGCCGACTTACTCAACTGGCCTGATCTCCATGCAGGGAGTATCAGCTCACTGCTAGTCATTACATATCTCACCGCTAGTCATATCATACCAAAAATAGACAACGCATTAATTTACAGCATGCGTGAATTCACAGGATAACAGAAGACAGGTCATCATGAAACAGCTCAGACTGTCCACATCAGAATAGTTCATCCTCAGCTAGTCACAACATGTGGCCATGTAGTCACATTGCTGACTCAACATTGATGCTCCTGCATCAGGAACCCAGAGTGCCCTGCTGATGAAGAAGCATGGAGTTCATAGAAGAGATAGCCCTGTTGAACAAATTGCAACCAATTTGGAGCAAGCAGAGAAATAGTTGTAAGAGAAACTAGGTCATCAAATGTGCGAGAAGGAGCATCTGCCACCATATTGTCCCTACCCTTCTTGTAAGTGATCACATAGGCATAACCCATTTCAGTTGTGCTAGGGAGGAGACCTGTTGTTCCAGGAAATTTTCCAGACTCTGGAGATCAGTCTTGATGCAGAAATAATTCCTAATAGGTCTGGTTGCCACTTCTATACTGTATGAAAAATAGCCAGCATTTCCTGTTGAGATCTAGATGCGGCTAAATTCTTATCGGAATGGTCTCTTGAAGGCGACAAGCCCATTGGTTCAGCAAAGACATCTGCATATCTATCCAAGGAAGTAGTGGAGACCGTTGATGGGTGCATCTGAATGGAATGGAGTTGAGCGATGGCATCATGTGAATTCTTCTTAAGGATCTTTTCCAGGTGATGTGAATTGATGATGCGGAGAGACCCTGGTTGTAAGCCCGTAAATTTGTGTTGTTTCCCATTGACTGAAAACTGCATCCAAAGTTCAGCAAAATCCCATAAGATGGGGCCAAGTGTGCGTAACCATTGAACACCCAAAACCACATCACATCCGCCTAGGGACAAGGAAAACATGTTAGAGCTCAGGTTATAATCTTCCAAAGAGATATGCACATTGTGACACTTCCCCTTGCAAGGTAAGGTGCCCCCATTGGCAACCATGACTTCAAAGTTGGAGCAAGGATGGACAAAACAATCAACCTGTTTGGCGATTCGAGGGTCAATGAAGTTATCAGTGCTACCAGAATCAATGAGTATTGTAAGAGGAAGCTTTTTGAAGTAACCCCTGACCCGCATTTTTTGGGGGGTAGTGATTCCAGCTAAAGCATGGAGAGATATATCTGGGTGGTCTTCCTGAGATGGAGGGTCAATAGGAGGCGCCTGAATGTCGACCTGATCAGCCATTGTATCTGGATCTTCTTCACTAATTTTAGATGCAGGCGGAGAATCCACATCCAAGAGATAGAGCTGTTGTTGAACACATCTATGTCCCTGAGTGAATTTCTCATCACAATTATAACAAAGCCCTTTTTCTCTGCGCGCCTGCATCTATGTTTCGGACAAATGATTGATAGGATTTGGTCGGGGAGCTAGCGGGATGGGAGGTCATTGAGAACCCATTTTTCGGAAGGGAACAAAAGTGGGTTTGGTGCGCTATTGGGATGCAATTTTGTCTTCTGCCAACTTATCCAACCCCAGGGCTTCCATCATTGTGTCGGGACATAAAATTTTAACCTCTGAGTGGATTTCATCCTTAAGACCACTGATAAAACAAATCCTGTAGAATTCATCAGACAATCCTTTTGTGTGATTGGCTAGTTTCTCAAATTTTGTCTGATACTCTCTTACAGTGCCAATTTGGCGAAGTTTAGTGAGGGCTCCTGTGAAGTCATCAAAATCACTAGGACCAAATCATTGCAAAAGGAGCTAGCAAAAATCTGTCCATTTTGGCTCTTCATGAGCCTTGATGTACCAACGGTACCATTGAAGAGCTTCCTGTTCCAAATGAAATGATGCAAGTGGAAATTTGGTGACATAAAAAGTATTATGCAAACTAAAATATTGTTCTGCACGATAGATCCATCCAGTCGGATCAGTACCATTGAAGCGAGGAAAATCAAGCTTCAAACCACGGAAATTGATGGAAGAAGAGAACCCATTGGCTGATGAAGACTCGGACTGTCATTTGTTGTTCATGGCTGAATGCTCAAGATGGAGGCTGAGAAATTTTTCATCCAGATCCTGGAGTTTGGTTTGGATGGTTGCAAGTGCTGCCTCCATGGTTTTTGCTCCTGCGCAAGTGACAACCATAACCAATTTTTTTTTTTTTGTGAATGGATAGAAAAACACAAACAAAAGCTTATTTAGTAAAGGGAAATTTGGATTTGGGAAAAACTCTGATGGGTAATTGGGGTTCGAATAGGTTTTGGACACTTTCAAATGGATAGGGAAGCAGAAAATGAGGATTTCAAAAACGGGGTGAAAGAATGGGAAAATTTGTCCGAGAGAGAAAAAGAAGCAGAAATAGGGAATGAACAAGGTGGAAATTTGAAGGCGATTGGGTGAAAATTAAAGAAGTTATGGAAAACCCTAAAAATAGACAAATGTGGGATTTCTTATTTTGGGAAGTGGAATTTGGGATAAGATACTTAGGAATGAAATATGCAGAATGGGATTGCAGGGGTGTCAGTGAATTTTCAGGGGAAACAGAGTTAAAACAAAGGAGATAGGGCGAAAAAATGGAATTTTTCTTTTTTCTTTTTTCTTTTTTCAGAATGGATCTGAAATGGCTCTGAATGGATCGAAAACGGCTGGTTCTGAAACGAATTTTAGAATAGATATGAAATGGATAGATCTGGAATGACTTTCAGAATGGATCTGAAACAGCTCGGAATGGATCTAAAACGGCTGAATCTAAAACGACGCGGAAGTGATCGGCAACAGTTTAGTTGAAAATAGATATGGACCCAGGTATGCTCGGATTCCTAACAGTTCAGGGGTTTCACTCGGACACCAATGTTGTCTGACAGCTTGCGTATTGAGGCAGTACCCCTCACTCCACGGTTCAAGTAAAACTGATAATTTCTTTGACACAAACGACAACTCTTGGTTTACCTCACGGGTGGGAACTAGTCAATTAGGTAGGGGTCGTTGCCATTTTCTCTGGTTGGTCCTCTCAATGGGCCAGCTATTTTGGGGTTCCTATGGTACTCCTCACAATGAGTTTTAGGGATTATTCCCAAGTACTTACCACATTTAAGTGGATAGGGATTATTTTTATATCCGAACTTGCAACAGATGCGAACAAAAAAAAAATTGGCAGAAATTCCACCCAACGAGCCCAAGAAAGTGCTCTGATATTAGATGTGAAGAACCTGCAACAGTTAATTAATGAGAATACACGAGATAGCAGAAATAAGAGAACTCATAATCGCTTTATTGATCGCAGGCCACTTCGAGGGGGAAACCTCCTTTGAGCAAGCTCAATACAATAACGTCACAGTACCTTCATTGGTCTCAACACAAACTTATATACTAAGTCTAGGCGCCTATACCATGGGTCAATACCATGTGCCAATACAAACTATGGATCCACAGTTACTACAAGACGACTTACAAAGCATATGTGTCCAACAACAATAATGCAAACTATGGATCAACAAATACTACAGGACGACTTACAAAGCATACGGGTCCAAAACAAATATACTAACAAAGTAATTAGAAGGGTTGACATGGGTTCCTAACAATCTGTCAATCAAGTGGGAAGATAAGGAAGGGTTTTCTAAGTCAATGAGCTCAACCACAGAGCTACAGGCATGTCCAATTGGCCTCAGACAGTCCAGGAACCCCATCACCTCCACTCTCAACCTAAGTAAGGTCCCCTGCTCTGCTGCACAGTCCCTCAAGTGCCCCTTCCCTCAGCACTGACTTGGGAAGGTATGGCTGGTCCCGACTGCTAAACCAAAGATGAATGAGCCTTCACTGGCTCTACCATGAAGTCTAAACCCTCGGGTCCCTTTCCCACTACGATCTACTCTTGGATCTCCTCAACGTTGCGGTTGAATGGATCTGTACCGCGACTAGGTTTTCGACTATCAAATCCGGGTTTCTCTATGGATTCATGGGCATCCAACACTCTCAAAATCGCCCCAAGGTTCGGATCTATGGATCCCCCAACGGATTTCACTTCCCATGCAGATTTCTGAGCGATCTTGGCTCTGCAAATCGTGGCTTCATCCCAAATCGTGATTTTTGGTTCTCTTCCCTACTGGGTCTCCGTCCTACCCCCCAACTCTTGCCTAGATGGTCAACCCTTGAATATGGATGAGGGAGAGCGTCCTCCCAAGAGGTGGAATGGCTTATGGGTCAAGCAAACCAAGCCCATACCCTGCCTTGCGAATTTCAGGCCTGCCCATACTCCATCACCCTCATGGAATGATTTTCTCACCCACTTCCTTACAACATATTTAAATGGCAGTTAGGAAAGTGAACGGTGTTCTCAAGATGACATATCGAAGCCTAGGGTTCAATCCCACAACCCCCTCACCTCTCCTTAGTGGATACACATAGCCCCCTCATTTAGTTGCATCCATAGCCAACCCCTTGGTATTTTTATTGCATGAGATTTGTTTAAATCATTTTTACAATTTCCATGGATTAATAGCACATGGATATCACAATATCAACTACTTGCTTCATAAAGCTAAGCA
Source organism: Larix kaempferi (assembly GCA_027924585.1). Taxonomy (NCBI): domain Eukaryota; kingdom Viridiplantae; phylum Streptophyta; class Pinopsida; order Pinales; family Pinaceae; genus Larix; species Larix kaempferi. The sequence goes on along the minus strand of BSBM01001110.1, from coordinate 10,839,955 downwards.
TTCACTAGCGGGGCCTTGGCCTTGAGCTCCACGCTAGGAATCATAAATCACATATATACAATATTTACATTAAAATCCAATACATCCGAAGGGTAAAAATGGGGATATTACATCCGCAGCAGAGGGACCAATTTCCAAATTAGACGATTGAGCCATAAGATCTTACAATGTTGTAGAAACCCTAACTTTAGAGTGAATCTGCTACTAATTTCAAGGCTTGGCCAACTTTGAAATCTTTGGATTTCCACCAACAAGGAAACTTGTCTTCTTTAAATGTCTACTTTAATACCAAGCTAGAATCCCTTATGCAAGGAGGGTCACCTTACTCTTATAGAGGCCCATCACCCACTAGACCTTTCCATTATCATGGAAATGGAAGTGTGAACCCTTCAATTTCTTTAAAAAAATAATTACCTTTCAATTTGATAAATTAGCAAAACCACACCTCCGTTCCTCCCACCCTTTCTAGATAAGGATAATACTTTGTAATATATTCCTTATTCCTTTATGCATACTGGATGGAGGAGTCTCATCTTTTTTTTTAATACCATTTTTTCTTGGAAACAATTAGAATTTCCTACAATCATTTCAATGATTACAATTTTATGGTAAACAATGTGAACCAATATGGAATTTACCTAATCTCCCAATTGAGTTATGTGGTAAGGTTGTTTTAGTTGATGTAATGGTTGTGTAACCCCAATAGGCTTTCCCATACCATTGGGCATAAGTACATGTATAACATGAAAATTGCGGTGATTCACTATTTTGTGTAGGCTTAATTTTTGCATGAAGAATGAATTTTTATCATCAATAATCTATTGGCATACTATAATCAACAATTGGATCTAACTTAGGGTAACATCTCAACTTTTATAGCTCATAATGAGTCTACTTCCAACTATTTAGTTGGAAAAACATCCTTGACAAAGGAATTATGTAGCCAACTCCACCATTTGTAATCTTTATTCCAACCAAACTAAATCCTTTGGTTGACCTAGGCTCATTGAAGATGTCCCTCTAACCATGGGGGTAATAGAGCCATTTTAGACAACCTCTTCATTAAAGTTGGGTTGTAGGTCCCTTTCCCTTGGTGAAGAGAATGGCATTGGAGCTTACTTAAGCCCTTCAAAAAACATGAACATGCAGATGGCTATCGATTTCTTTGTACTCTAAAGCTAAACATTGATGCTAAGATTAATAAGGTTTGGTGCCTCTATTCAAAGCAAAGAATTAGGTTGTTTCACATCTCTTTATTGTTGGAGCCCTTCATTGAGCTGAAGAAGGATAACTTTGTCATGGTCCCTCATGACGGGAGGCCTTAATCTTGGCCACATATTGTAACACAAGAATTTCTTAGTTTGTGTTCCCCCCCTTGAAAGAAACACGTAAGCATGTGTTCTAGGTTTTTTTATTTTGCTCAATCATGATAGAGTTGAGTTTACATGTTGTGTAATAGTCAAATTCTCCTTGCATCTATCTCCTTTGGCCATTGAATTTTGACTACCATGGTAGCTTCTTTGTTTTAAAATTTTATTTTGTATTATGAAAACTAAGAAATCAATGTTTATTGAAGGGTGTTTAGCATCACAAGAGCTTCACTTGGCCTATGATGCAATGGTTTTATTTCATTTTCCCTTACATGTTTCAGTGCAATTCAATAAATTGTAGGGTGATATGAACCATTTATGCAATTTGATTGATTATTAAGATGTAACTCCATGCATAATAGGCGAGAAGGTTGTGACCAAAACCCTTTGTCGGTATGATTAATTATATAAGACATGAGACAAGTTAACATATTTAAGAGCATTAGGAGTGGCAACTTAGATAGCATATGCATCCACAATGAAATTATTATAAGTTTGGCATGGTTCCCTTTGCCATCTTAGAAGTGGAGAATCCTGTATGATGGAGATAAACCTATTATCTCAAATGCACAGTTTTGAAGATTGGGGTCACTACCCGTGAACAAGGACAGCTTACCTCTAAGATTGAGTATTGTTCTTTCTACTACATCACTTTCTCTTGCCTCCATTTGACTCCTTTTCGGAGTTTGTTTTGTTCTATCAAGTTTAATGAAAACCATTTTAAGATATTAATTCTTTTTTAGTAAAGATGATATGTATTAGTTTTTAAAACTCTATACTTGTGATGGTTGTAATATACAACCAACTTTTTTAATAATTTAATAATAATGATCTAAACTATTTTATGAAATAAATTATATTTTAATTATTAGATTGTGATTTAATGGTTAAATGAAATATTACATGTAAAAGTGTTTGACCTAGTTTCCGTCCCATATATATAATTTTAAAAACGGTTTTATTTATTTAAAAAAATATTTATTAAATTATAATTTAATGATTCAAATGTTTCACCTAATGAAAATAGTTTCCATTAAAAAATGTATCTATAAACTAAACATAATAATAATAAAATATTTGACGTATTGAAAATGGTTTCCTATTATAGTGTATATATAAGTGTAGTAGATATAGTTTCCATTAGAAAATGTATCTATAAACTAAATATAATAATAAAATATTTAACGTAATGAAAATGGTTTCCTATTATAGTGTATATATAAGTGTAGTAGATATAATTGTCAATTGAGTGTAGATCGGGTGGTTGGGAGGAATGTTGTTATCCTCCCCATCCGGGTTCAAATCTTGCTTTATGACACTTGCTTCTTGGGAGTTGATTTTCTATGTAATGATTGTAATTCTGGCCATACCTTGATTCTCCTGAAGAATAGCAGGTGTTGGCATTTTCCGCAAAAAAAAAAAAGTGTACTAGATATAATTATGTAGGCACTAATTTTTTTTTTTTCAACAGAAAAAAAGTCCCCTGCTATTCATTAATTGAATCAAAGGAACTTACAATAATTTATATTCCAAGGATAGATTCAGTGGCTACTAGCCCTACAAAACTATTACAATTCGTCCGATAGAGAAAATCGTTATTCGGAAGAGTTCCATATGAACCTATGTTGCTGAAGATTACAACTGCATAAACAAAGATACATTGAAGATCATAAAAAAAAAACCAGCCACCTATCTGACTATATAATAAAAATAACATAAAAAAAACATGCTCTAATTAATATAGACGCATGTGAAACACCTCCCCCGCAAGATGATCAACATAAGGAGTGACCTGGAGCAGACCTTCAGCCAACATTAAACCGTGCTTTGACAAAAAATCAGCACGTTGATTGTAGGCCCGAGAGATATGCTGAAATGAATAATCCTGGAGAAGATCCAAAAGCAAAGCAATACGCTGCTTCCAATGGTGAAGAGAGGACACGTTCAGGATACCCTTGCCCGTAGCCCTGCCAATAATCACATTGGAATCACTGAGAATCTGAATAGAGGGTAATTGCTTGGAACAAGCAAAAGTTAAAATGGTCCACAAGGCCAAAAGTTCCGCATGAGTGTTGCTACCCCGCCCCCCACCGAGAGAGAATTCGTAATAATTATTATCATCAATAATCACTAATCCCCCAATACCAACATTACCCTCCTGAGCCGTGCAATCAAAGTAACCAATAGGGCTCGAGCGTGGCAACTTAGGCGCATATAAAATATGAGTTTTCAGGCTGTTCATTTTTGGGACAGCATTTGTAATAACCTGCAAGATGAAGGATAAAGCCCGTGCAAATTGGTGTTCAAGGCCATTGAAGAGAATTCGATTCCGCCACTTCCAAATGCCCCAAATAAAATATACCGGGAGGGAGATGTTGGACCTATGCCTATTGTGCTAGAAATGTAAAATGTCATCAAGATTATCCCTATTCTAGCAAAAATCCACCTTTCTGTGTTGAGAGATTATATCCCAGAGTTGGAGAGTAGTAGGACAATTCACAAAAAGATGTTCAGTGGTTTCAACATTCTGTAAACACAGCAGGAAGACGTTCGGACGCATTCCACCCCGGCACATTTAGTTATTCATCGTTAATGCCTTATTCTTCAATAATAGCCAAATGAAGCACATGATTTTTAAAGGTGCATTCCATTGCCAAATTACAGTGTGCCACAATAGATGGGTTTCCACTGGCAGAGTTGATGCAAATGCAAGATAATCCCACTTGGTAGTGAGCTCGCCACCGTTATCATGCCAAGACCACCGGATTATATCCAGCTAAGATGAAAGGGTTATGTTGACACTCAAAAGACCCACCACAAATGCGTTTCAATCCATACCATCCATACCCATAATACCAATGTCATCCACCGTGAGCCAATACTTGCTCAGATCCAAAGATAAAGGGTTCTTAGCTTGGTTGAGGAAAAGAAAATTCCGGGAAAATAAGGCCTGAACAGTAGCCGGTTTAAGAACAACATTACATCCATATATAGGATCGACCCATAATCTAACCTGATATCCGTCCCCCACTAGCCAACCTGTGAAAGAATTGAGCATAGGAAAAGATTTAAGGAGGCCATTCAGACATTAGAAGATTTAAGAGTTTTCTTATTTGGCTTCCTGAACCATTCGATAATTGTCAAGCCATGAAGATATTTCTCTTGGATAACCATACCCCACAGACCCTCGTTGTTAAGTGCACGCCACAAGATTTTTAGATGAAGAGCGTGATACACCCAATAAATAATTCTGATCCCCCATCCACCATCAGCCTTTGGACGAACAATAGTATGCCAAGTAGTCAGATGTATACCCGGCTGTTCTTTATGAGCACTCCACCGAAAGTTGTAAGTGATCCTTTGAATCTGATGCAATACAGTGGATGGCACCTTGGCCAAAGTGAGCCAATAAATGGGAAGATTAGCTAAAATAGAGTTAATCAAAATCATACATCCACCCAGTGATAAACATCGGTAGTACCAAGGATGAATCTTTTTTTCAAAATTTTCGATAATCCATTGCCAATCCGAGACCCTGTAAGCATTAGGCTTTGGAAAATATCCTAAATATTTGAAGCCCTCCTCCAAAGCCTTAAACTCATAGGGGAGAATACCACTGATAAGATCACAAGTCCCAGCATCCATCTGGAAATAATAGAAACAAGATTTTGGTATACTAATGATCATACCTATAGCCGAGCAGAAGAGTTCAAGAATCGCCTTATAATGATTCCATTCCTCAAAAGAACCGGCTCCAAAGATCAATACATCATCCACGAAGAGTAGGTTTGTGATGTAATTGTGCCTTGAAGTCTTAATGCCAATGATCGACCCCTGCGCCTTTGCCATGTGTATGATTCTGCTCAATCCCTCTATCACCATAAGAAAACATAAAGGCGATAGAGGGCATCCCTGCCTCAAACCATGAGAACCTTTGAAGAAGGAGGATGGTTTCCCATTGACAAGAACAACAAAATTGATAGAAGTAATGCATCCAAGAATCCAGTTAGTAATCCCCAGATTCAGCCCAGCATTCAGAAGAAGAAGACGAAGAAATGACCAATCCACAAGGTCATATGCCTTCACGAGATCAAGTTTAAAAACCAAAGATGATCCAAAATTGGTTTTAGCAGAATGTATAGTTTCATGTGCAGTTCTGATGGCATCAAAAAACAAATGTTGCTTAAGGAATCAAACTGTTCGGAAGAAATACCTTTGGACAGTCCATCCCGGATGCGATCAACGATAACCTTTGAAATGATCTTATATAGAAGGTTACATAGGGATATCGGACGATAATCCTGGAAAAAAGAAGGCTCTGAAACCTTAGGAATCAGTGAAATAAAGGTCGAGTTCAGGCCACCACTAACCCTACCAGTCGAACGAGCTTCCTCAACCAATTTGACCAACTCATTCCCCATCAAATAAAAAAATGAATATAGAACTCGATGGTCCACCTGTTAGGCCTCAGGATTTTATCTTTAGCCATCTTCTTGAGAATATTTGAAACCTCGTCCAGGGTGACTGGTCTCCCAATAAGTTCATTATCTTCGTCGGAGAAAATACAGGGCATGAAATGTAGGACCTCCATTTGAGCACGCAGGTTGAGATCATTCGATTTAGTATAAATTTTCTCAAAATGATCCCCAGCCGCCCTTTCAATATTAGGTTGAGAAGAAACCCCACACCCACCCAGCTCAACGATTTCCCAAATAGTATTAACTTTTCTCCTCACGTTCACATAATTGTGAAAAAACTTAGAATTTTGATCCCCTGCACTAATCCATAGTGCTCTGCTCTTAAGCCGAATAATCTCCTCCTCCGAGCGCAAAATGGCAGCTAGTTCATTCTCCAGAGATTGAATGATAGTACCCTCAGGATCATGTAACATACATAATTTGGGATCAGAGTGATACTCCTGTATTTTCTCCTCTAAAATAAGCAGATCAGCTTTTTGAATAATAGCCCGATTACGAAGCCGAGGGATAACCAACGCCTTCAATGATCTAAGGAAAGCTGGTAGTGCCTCCATCGCCCTCCCACGAGGGTTAGACCAAAATAATGCCTAGTGATAACGAACCAGAGAGATGCATGCAGTTTTAGTAGACCATACATGACAATACTTGAAAGGGTAGTGATAAAGAGGAAGGCCAGTCTGCATCCAGAGTAGAATACGTTCATGGTCGGAGATACCAGCAGGAGTTATGCAAGATGAACACTTGTCCACCAAATGATACAATGATTCACTCACAAAGAAGCGGTCAATCCGCTTTGCAATATAATCTGCACCCTTTCGGCCATTACTCCATGTTGGAGCCAACGGTTTGGGCAGCACATCGATGAGACCATGGTCCGAGAAAAGGTTAAAAAACCAAGTCTGGAGAGGATCCCCCCTGGCCCGTAGACCCCATATCTCTTCAGCATTCAGAGTGAGGTTAGTATCGCCAGCAATGATCAAAGATTTTAAGGCCAACATACCGCATTTCTCAATGCACTCCAGTAGGATTGTCTATCCAAAAATGGAGCATAACAATTAAACAACTGTAATTCCATTCCCAGCTCCCAATGTCTCCCTAACAGTAAAATGCCACCTCCAACACAGAATGAGCGAATGGAGAGTAGTCTAGGATTCCATGCAGCCAACAGTCCCTCCAGCAGAATCAATAACAACACAGTCCCAATCAGGTAAAAAATGCCAAAGAAAATCCCGGGCATTGTATCCAGAAGTCATAGTCTCTTGTAGGAAAATAATATCAGGATCATGAATCTTAAGAAGTCTTCGTAGGGATAGCAGTTTCGGGGCACCCCCAACCCCTCTAATATTAAGAGATAAAAGGAGCATTAATAGACCTTTGATGGGGCCGACTCTTCTCTAAGAGGCCCAAAGGTGTCAGAAATATCAGACGAAGAAGCCCCAGCCCGTTCCTCAACAAATAGCCCATTACCCAAAACACTTGCAACACCCCCCAACCCAGACCTCCTGGCCAGGTCCTTTGGGCAACGACCCCCATTTTTCTTCCTGAGCATGATATTTGGGTTATCAGTCGAGAAAGATGTAGACCTATCCATACTACCCGAGCAAATCGGTAGTGCCTCCTTCAGAAGCCCCACGCCATGTGTGGCATCCTGTATATACCTATCCGAGCCCAATTGTGCCATGATTTCCTGCTCGTCAACCAGTAGTTGTGAGTCCGGGGATAACACAGGAGCACCACTCAACTGATGGGCCAGTCTATTAGGAAGATCCCCACATTCCTTCAAAGTCGAGGTATCTTCCACAGATTTCTTCCCATCACCGAGCTTTAACATGTCCAGTTACTGAGGTGAAAGGGTCTCATAATAACAAGGAAAGAAGGCATCAAGCTTACCCGAGGAAGTTTCAGCTTCATTCTCTGTCCCAGTAGTAGGAATACTACCCGCCTCTAATGCCGAAGCATGTTCAAAGTTCACGATCCTAGGTCTTGACTATAACTAAGACCCCGCACGCCTGGACTTCTCAGGGCATTTTGCTTTTAGATGTCCAGCCTCACCGCAGGTATGGCACCTAAAGGGAACCCTCCAGTAATCTAGAGGTTGCCTAAAAACCTTCAAACCCCATTTGACGGTGATAAAATCCGGGAGACCTGAAGATGTATCCATTTCCACCAACACCCATGCAATCCGTTTATCTTCATGAAAGAGAGATTTGTCATCAAAGTAAATAAACCTCCCAAGATGATTAGCGAGATCAGAAAAAATAGCCTTTGACCAGAGTTCAAGCGGGAAACCCTTCAATAATACCCACATATGAGTTGTCTAGCCACCTCGGTCCTAGGGTTGAAGTCCGAATGCCATCACTTTAGACAGAGTGATCCTCTGCCAAAAACCCAGGTCCGCCCAAGGATCATAGAAGCATGTTCATCATCCAAAAAATGGAAGACCACCTAGTTGTTGACAAGAATATGGACGCGGAGACTATAGGTGAGAATGGGTTTCCAATAATCATTGACCCAACTCAGTATAGTGTTCCGGTTGACTTCAGCATAGCATACCTTCCCAACCATATCCCTAGCCGACAGACTGAGTACCTTGCTGAGTTGAACATCGCTACCAACCGTCATTTCAGGCTCGACGGTTCTTATCTTGTAACCCTTCTGTGCTCGGTGTTTCCTGGCAACAACACCCTTACTACGAGAAGAACCCCCTCCCCTCCTATGAAGAATGTCAGGCTCAAAGTAAGGGCTCTCACCCGATTCCTCTTCTGATGAAAACCTCTCCTCTCCAGATAAAGAAAATAATGGGTCTTCCCCATTAATAGTGGATAAAGGGTTATCCACAGGATGATTCCCTACATACTGTCCCCCAACAGTTGACCCTACCAAGGGCTCCACCATCATCACAACGACCCCACTCAAACAACCAACGGAGTACCACAAGCTTCAATAAGACCTCTACACAAAAACCCACAAAATGTAGTAGAAACACCAGAGAAACGACAGGCCTATCAGTGTGTGAGCAGTCTAACCCAAAAAACGATGTTCAATACCGAGTTAACAAACACTACAGCCACTGCACATTCAAACCTCCATCCAATACTGGTACCCCCCGACGCTGAGACCCTTCATGTCTTAAAGAATACCAGAAAAATAGCTTAAAGAATAACAGAAGAATACCAGTAATCCTCCATGGCTCCTCTGTGCGTCCCTCAAACCCGTCTCAAATAGATCACACGTGACCTAACTCATTTCAATAAATATGTATATAGATATACGATCACCCGTGAATTTAATGTTTGACTTATTAAGTGTTTCTCATGTACATAGTTCTCCACTGAAACGCTCCATTGCAATTTTCAAGATTCCTTTGTCTTTGTTACTTTTCCACTTTCAAAAATATTATTATTCATTGTAGAATATTCTTTTTTGGCATTTCGAGAAGGTGTAGAAATTTGACCAGTTAATTTTTCGTAACGTTAAAATTTCTTAGTGCCCGATCCCACTGCCCATTACACTCTACTATGTGAATTTGCTGAAATTGTTAAAAATTATCAAAAAAAACTTTTTAATTAAGTATACTGTGATAAATAAATAAATTTACAAATGTTTTTATGACTTTGTCTAATTCTATAAGTTATACAATTAAATTAAAATTTAATATAAAAAGGTAGTCTATTTTTTATAAATTTTAATAATTTAATTAACAACGGTTATAAAATTCAAATAATTTATTAAAACTTCTTATAAATCATTTTTTTACTTATAAATTATTCATTAAAATTGGTTATAAATTATTTTTTTACTTAGAAAGATGTGATTTTTTTATTTAGAAAAGAATCTAAGTATACATATAAGTTTATCAAATTTATAATTTTCCTTTTGAAGTTAAAGGTGTGTATATTAATTTATGCAAAATGTAGAGTATAAAAGTTCAAGTTCACCCCAAGAAAGAGAAAGCAAGTTTGTCAAAAATGTTTTAGTAATTCTTAAAATAATTATGATTGTTGTATTATTATCTCGGATAGATAGGAATCAAAGGTGCTTAGGAAAAGGTGTTAAAGATGAAGCTACAAAATCTAAATCTATAGAGAATATTGAGCTTTGCATCTAATTTTTTGTTCTATTCTTAAAGATCATCCATTTTTAAAATGATTTCATTTATTTCTTTCTTGTTAATGAGAAAAACATTTCCTATAAGGAACTTAACCTGCCAGTATAAGGCAACGGTCTTGTAGTATTTAGTTTCTCAAGTGCAAGTAGTCGTAGTATCCTTAACCCATGGTTGGATGTCCCTCACAATGTCATCTTCTTTGATGAAGTCTTGCTTGTCTTTACCCATGTTTATTCTTGGGAAATTAGGGTGTGAATGGAGGTTAGGATCTCCTTGAATTAGGTCACTTTGGGTTCACTAGCCTCAACCTAGACCTTGGGTTGGAAGTTGCTACTGCTTTATCTTTGCACGCATCTCTGACGACCCCTGCCAGCCATTATAAGTGTATCCCAATAAAAGCTAAGAGTAGAGTTGTAGGCATTAAGATTTTTTCTCTAATTGCAAGTCATGAGAGGAGAGCGCAAATTTTCCTAGCAGGGAAGGGATTACTAATAGGCACGGCCAAAGAAAGAGGAGACCATAGCAAGGGGAAAAGATCACCATGAGGAGAAGGAAATGCAGATAATCGTTTGAAAATTACCCCATCAAAATAAGAAGGAGCCTCTCAAGCTGAGGTGACATGTACGAGGTCTTCTCCTTAGCATACATATACATCATCTGCTACCAAGCGAATTAAAGACCCATGATCTAATGATTCATCAATTATCTAAGAATAAATGTAGATATTAAGTCCTTCAGTCTGAACACTAGAGCAAGCAACCCTATTGAACCCATAATCCTTTGGTGAGGTGCAAGGCTTTACATGCCTTGCCTTCACCCACTATTCCCACGTCTTTCCTCAATGATGTCATGTGGAGGATGTGCGGCCATCATTTCATGTCCTTTTTTTTAACAAAAAAAAAAAAAATGCTATACTTTTTATAGAGTATAAAAGAGATACAAACAACGGCCAGATGCCTAATGAACCCCATATAAACAGGTAAACTTACCCAAAAGTAACCACAAATTACCAACTCTGAAACACTAATCATTTCATGTCCTTATTACCCCATCTGGGCGATGAAATTTATAAATATCAACTTAATATTATTATGTATTTTATAATATGTAACATCTTTCAAATATATTGTATTTAATTTGATTGTAAATTTGAAACATTTTATATAATTAAGAAAATATTAAGTAATTTTACAATTTTTTATAACCATGTATTTCTTATCTCATATCTCATATTATATTGTAAATTTCAAATATTTTATAAATTTGGAACAGATTAATGATTGACTTTACTCCATTTATTATCTCACATTGAATATTATATTGTAAATTTTAAATATTTTATAAATTTGGAACAGAGTAATGATTGACTTTATTCCATTTACATTAAATATCTCAAATTTGGGATGAAAATGATTTAAAATGATCTTTTAAGGAAAATGTTATAAGTTCCCCATATCCATAGGTCAAAGCTTCACGAGTTCAATTCCAATTTTTTGCTTCTTAAATTTAAAATTTTGAGAATCAACAACCTTAAATAATAATAAAAAACATACCTTTTAAAATTTTGTTTTTACAAATATAATACTAGGGGAGGGAGGCCAGAAGTGGCGCGGCCTCACTTTGAACACCTGGGACGCCATGTGGACGCCACCCGTCGAGGGTCGGAGGTGCGCAGGTGGATGCTCCACGTCGTCTCGGGTAGATAGCACTTTAATGCACTTTATGGCACCTCGGGAAGCGTGCCAGCTATCCCTTTCCCCGCAGCTGCTCCAGGAGCCCATTCATTCTTGCTCGGGGCTGGAGTGTGAACGTTTGGCCACCCCAGAACCTGTCCGCCATGGCTCTGTTGCTGCTCCGATGCCGCCTCCTGCTGTTGTTTGAACCTGCCGCTGCTTGGAAGCTCCGTCGTCGTGTTCTGGTCCGCATCTGTTCGTTGTTCGCGCGGAGGTCGTTGTTGTTCGAGCATAGGTGTTTGCTACTGTTAACCTCGTCGAAGCTCATGGTGGAGCGGCCTGCCTCCATCGTTGTCGTCGTGGGTTAGAGAACTGTTGTGGTGTTGTTCTTGTGTTCGTGGTCCGTGGCGCGGGTCCCCCAGTGGGAATCTCCTATTCCTGCTTGTTTGCGGGCTGCTCCTGGTGTTCGTGTTCCTGCTTCGTCCTCGGCTCCTGCTTCATCCTCGGCTCCTGGTACCTGCTCCGCTCTTGGTTCGTGCTTGGCGGTGGCCACCTGTTCAGAAAACGTGGTAGGATTTCGATCCTACCAGCTTCTCTTGCATTGTGTTTTTCAACACAACCACTCTCTTAGTGTGATTTGCTTGCTTTCTCTGTCTGTGTTCGGTCTGGTTTGGTTCGGTTGCATCCGTGTTCTTGGTTGAATTGATTTTAGTGAGTGCTCCGCTCCTGGTTCGTGCTCTGCAGTGGCGGCCTGTTCAAACGACGTCGTAGGTTATGGTTTTTGGTTTTTAATGGAGCACTATTATGGTTTTAGGTTTTTAATGGAGCATTTTTAGGGTTGAATTCGTTTACGAATGGAACATTGCTATCGTATTTGGTTTTTAATGGAGCATTGTAATGGTTTTTGGTTTTTAATGGAGCACTGCTATGGTTTTTGGTTTTTAATGGAGCACCGCCATGGTTTTTGGTTTTTAATGGAGCACTGTTATGGTTTTTGGGTTTTAATGGAGCACTGGTATGGTTTTTGGTTTTTAATGGAGCATTTTTAGGGTTGAATTCGTTTACGAATGGAACATTGTTATGGTATTTGGATTTTAATGGAACACTGTAATGGTTTTTGGTTTTTAATGGAGCATTGCTATGGTTTTTGGTTTTTAATGGAGCACCGCTATGGTTTTTGGTTTTTAATAGAGCACTGTTATGGTTTTTGGGTTTTAATGGAGCACTGGTATGGTTTTGGGGTTTTAAAGGAGCACTGCCTTCGTTTCAAGGTTAAGGTTTCTAGGGTTTCATGGTTTCGACTTTAGGATAGACTTTTTGGTTTTTAATGGAGAGTTGTTATGGTATTTGGTTTTTAATGGAGCACTGTTATGGTATTTGGTTTTAATGGAGCACTGTAATGGTTTTTGGTTTTTAATGGAGCACTATTATGGTATTTGGTTTTTAATGGAGCGTTGTAGTGGTTTTTGGCTTTTAATGGAGCACTTTTATGGTATTTGTTTTTTAATGGAGCGTTGTAATGGTTTTTGGTTTTTAATTGAGCACTGTTATGGTATTTGGTTTTTAATGGAGCAATGTTATGGTATTTGGTTTTTAATGGAGCACTGTTACGGTTGTTGGTTTTTAATGGAGCACTGTTGTGGTTTTTCGTTTTTAATGGAGCACTGTTATGGTCGAAATTGATTATTAATGGCACACTGTTATGGTCGAAATTTATTATTAATGGTTGTATGAATTCGCAATGAATGGTTGTTAATCTGTTAATGGAGTTTATTATAGGATTAGGGTTTGAAGGTTACAGGAAATTCTGACATAAAAAAACACCATAACAGTGCTCCATTAAACCCTTCAGTGATTATATTGTTTTCAGTGATTGCTTCAATGATTGCTTGAATTCGTAAGGAATGGCTGTTAATTTCTTAGGGTTTGGAAAGCATGAAACCTTTTAAGAAATTAACAACCATTCATGCTAATTAGGGTCTGCTATGGTTTAGTGATTGTTTCAATAATTGTATGAATTCGCAATGAATGGTTGTTAATTTGTTAATGGAGTTGATTATAGGATTAGGGTTTGCTAGGGTTTCATTGTTTCATGGTTTCGGCTTTAGGATAGTCTTCATTCCACCCAAATAGTAACTTAGTATATTTTAAAACTGAGACATAAAAAAACACCATAACAGTGCTCCATTAAACCCTTGAGTGATTATATTGCTTTCTGTGATTGCTTGAATTCGTAAGGAATGGTTGTTAATTTCTTATTGGAGTTGATTATAGGATTGATGCATGATTGAGATGCAAGATGACGCTCTGAAATAATTTGGGCATGCCAATTAGATGAATAATTTGGACTGTGAAATGGAGGAATGAAACCTTTTACAATTCTAGTCTGCCTTTATTGGATGAATATGTGAAATATGCATTGATTTCTAAAAAGAGTATGAGAGAATATGAAAGAGTATTTGAATGTTGGACATGCATATGTGTTTGTCCCATCTACAGTGAGCCCTCATTTTGTATTTTTCTAGAATTCTGGTTCTCATTTAAAAAATTGTCATTACTTTTCCAGAAGTAATGCAATATGCAACATGGAAATAGTGATACCACCTGCTTTCATTCTTGCTGTCTGCTCTAACCTAAGTAATCTTTAACTGTGTGCTCGGCGGTTGTTTGCAATGCTTACCATGAATCCAGTTCAAGTTGATTTGCATTCAAGTCAGTATTGCATTCAGGAAAAACTTGCATTCAATTTAAATTTTCAATCAAGTTGGTCTAAATTTTAGCTTAACATTCAAATTAGTTCGCAAACCAAGAAATCTAGCAATCAGTTTTAGTAAGGAATGAAGTCCAGTAAATAGACAGAGCCATGAAGAAAACAATACTTGACATAAAGGGCATATTCTTGTTCAACATAGTAGCAATTCGAGATTTTTACATATGGTTGGGAGTTTATACATTTACTGTGGTTATGCCTAACATATATCGACTGTCAGATTGGAATCAAACAAAATCTTAGGAAACCACCCAAAATTCCTCCTGCAACAAAAGATTAGGAAACCACCCAAAATTCCTCCTACAACAAAATCTACCTTTCACATGTGTATGCCAAAGAAAACACATCTTCCATCTGTCAAGCAAAAACTTTGGAACCACCCAAAATTCCCCCTAGCAACAAAATCTTCCTTTCATAGGTGTATACCAAACACAAAACATCTATCATCCGCCAAACAAAAAACCCTATGTGTGAGGAGGTTGACTGCCTTCATTTCCCAATCTAGTTGGGTTAGATATTGATGCTTGACCTGGTTGTGTTGAGCTGCAAACATTTGGTGCGGGCCAGGTTGCTCCTTGTAGCCAAGGAGGAATTGAGTAACCATAGTTATGACTTGAGCCTAATAGCCCTGGGTTCACTGGAGGTGTTTGGAAGGCATACACAGTATTTCCCCCTGCCTGATGGTATTGGGGTATCTGTATGTTAATAAGGTCCTGGAATAATCTTCTTTTCTCTAAAAACTGATCCAATGGGTTGTCCACCACCTCTGTCCTCTCCAGACCATTTGGATTCCTCTGATGTGCCTTTCTTTGCTCCCTTTCCTCCCTTGCCAATTGTTTCCGTCGCTCTCTTTCCTCCCTTTCTTTCACTCTTATAAGCCTTTCCTGCCTTCGATTTTCTGCTGCAACAGTCCTTGCTTCCTTCTTCTCCTTTGCCAAGGCCTTCTTCTTCTCTTTTAATTCCTGCATCTCCTTTTCCTTGTGCTCAGCCTCAATCAGTAGGGTGATGTAGTCCTCTGATGTTAGTAGTTGTGAGCTCTTACTTAATCTAAGATGCTCAACAGTGGGATTAGATAGTTGAGCTGCAACTTTCTTCACTGGCAACTTAAGGAACTGGCCAAGTAGTGGCTCATTTGGTGGGAGTGCCTCATCATCATTTTCTTGGTCCACTGTATCTTCATTTTGTTCAATCTCATCTCCAACACCCCCAAGTGGCACATAATAATGTACAACTTCATTGTTAAGGACTGTTGGCATCGAAGGCAGGTTAAGGATTTCATCGTTGGTGGGGGTGACAATGTGTCTGTTCATATTTGTCATGGCCTCTGCCAACCACTCGGGTGGTTCTCGCTGGCTTGGAAATGTCAACTCCTCGCTGTTGTTTACCACTGCTTCGTCACATCCATTCACACTCAAATCGGCAACGTTGTTATGAATAATCCCTTGGCCATCTAATTATGTTTCTGTCCTTCCAACAGCTTCTATATTCTCCCCAGCAGGTTTGGTGCCATACTGACTTTCACTTACTTGTTCATTGTCGTCACCCAGTGGTTGACAATGACCTTGAGAGAGTGATATGATGTTATCTGCAACATCTGCGTCCTCTTGCCCCTAAACATCAAGAGCTTGACTACATCCTGTGTCATGTTGAAGAGCATCAGAATTTAAAGGCCATATTCCTGTCCGCCTAAAACCAACCCTGATATTTGATGCTGTGAGTACCCTAGCAAAATATTTGCTTGCAAGTTCTGCTAATTCTAACCTCTTCACCTCTACCCCCGGGTTCTTTTCCATCTAGGACACTCTCTCGGACCTAAAGTAACACTTGAAAGGCCCAAACACACTCACATCTAGAGGTTGTAGCCTGTGGGTGGTATGTGCAGGCAGTGTCAACAGATCAATGCCTAGCCTGTTTGCCTCCTCAATGGTTTGTATAGCAACGTGGCTGCCATGGCCATCAAAAATCAACAGGTTTCTGTTTTCAGGTGAAACACCACCAGGGACAGAGGAAGCAAAGTGGCAAAGCCATCTCAAGAACAGTTCTTTTGTCATTCAGGCATGGGGGTGTGCAGCCATGCATGCACCATGTTTACAGTTTTTAATGTAATTTTTGAGTTGATTCTTTCCCTTGAACAGATAAAAACCTGGAATTGATGCTCCAACTGCGTTGACACAACAAAGAATAGTTATCCACTCCCTACTTTTTGGCAGAATTTTGGGCACATTCCTGCTCCCTCTCTTGGCAATCACCCGCATGCCACAATTCCTCCCTGCCTGCAATCCAGTCTCGTCACAGTTCCATATATGGTCTCCTCTGTATGAGTGTTTCTCATATGCATCAGAGAGTGTCTGATAGAACTTGGTCACAACTGTAGGGCGTAGATTGAAAGCTCTATCCCTGTCAAGCCACTCTGCTGTGCGTAACACAAGTTCTGGATGCCTTTGTTTAAATCCTCTCCACCATGATTTCCCTGGAAATCCATCTTTGAAGGGGTTTGGCCTCCCTTGACAGATTTGGGCAATAGTTGATTTGAGTTGAACCAACTCCAGATTGTGGCCTAGTTGAGCCATCTCTTCACATCAAACCACAACTTCTTCTTCCTCTTCCGCACTCAACACTGTAAGAGGTCCTTTTCACTTGGTATGGGTCAGGCCATTTATCCAGTAATGGATTGATGTTGGTGGAATCCCATGTTTTTTAGCAGCTACTCTGATAGAAAAACCATTGAACTCTATATCATCTATTGTAGCCTTCATGTCTTCTTGTGTCCATCCTCTGATGGCACTAATCTTCTTACTGGCAGTTGCACCTTGAACTGTGATTGATTGTGGAATAACACCTCCAGGATCTGCATCATTTGCCTCTTCAATTATGGTTGATGGTGGAATAACACCACCACGCTCTGCATCATTTGCCTCTTCAACATCTCTATGTGCATTGTTATTATCAGCATCATGTGCTATGTCCTCATCGGATGAGGTGCATCATAGCTGGGCACCCCTGCTGAGTCTCCTACTTGACCTCCTTGCACGAGTAGTGTTGACTCTTGCCATGACTGCAATCACCCATAGAATTAGAACAAACAGGGCCAGGGACAAGGCTAGGGACAAGGCTAGGGACAGTGCTCCATTAAAAACCAAAAACCATAACAGTGCTCCCACCCACGGAATTAGAACTAGCTGTGTATCTTCACAGGGATCTAGAATATTAAAATAGCTATGTTAAAACAAAGTGTTAAAATGACCCTAGGATCTGGAGTATTCAAAAGGATCTCGTGATGTGATTTACATGTTCAATGCAGGTTCTTGCATAAAATTAGATATAGTTTGGCTACATGAAAACATTATTGAAACACAAGTTTATCTTGAATGCAATACTTGAACTCTGATTGCTGTCTTGAATTAACTCTGCACCTGGAAATCAATCTGCAACTGTGTTTTGCTTGAATGCGATGCGTGGACTCTGAAAATCAAGCCTGGAAATAGAGGTGTGAGTTTAACATGGTCTGGGAATTTCGAATAGCAGAAAAATGGAGGTTGTCTGAAGGTTGTAGTGTCTTTATAGCATTTTGGTGTTTGATTTGATTGGCCAATTTGAAAAGGCATGGATTGCAACTGGCTGGATTTGGATGAGTGCTCAAGATTGATTTGGGTTCGATCCAATGGCCATCAATGGGGCTTTGTCGATCCAGGTGCTATTCGATATGCCTATGGACATGCTTCTGTTTGGTTTTATGGTTGATTTGATGATTTTAATGGAGTTGGTAGCATTAATTGCATTGTTTGGGCTACTTTGTTGAACAGCAATGCACCTGGAGCTGACACTTATTCTTCATTTATTATGCAGGTGACATCCAATATTATGGCAAGTGGGATGCCTTGGTGGTTAAGTGATTCTCGATGTTGGTCTGGGTCTTCTTGAAGCTTGTTCGATGGGGTCCATGTGATGGACAATCTGTCCTTGTAGATTGGGTTGCATGGGGAGTGATGAGGTCCATTTAGATGTTTGTGTCAGTGAATGTTGGGATTTGGATGGGACATGATGGATTTGAATTTTGTTCTGTCAGGACTGTGCAGTTGTCAACCTTTTGTCTTATAGTTGACAACTGTAGGCCTAGTGTACAGAATGACACTTAATGAACTTAAATAAGACACTTTGTATATATTTATATAATTATATGTGTTTGATAGTTGGCATTTTCTTGATCACTTATTGGGTTGTCACCGTCACCGGTCCTATGACCACTACCGATTCCCGTTCAACTATAGAACTCTCTCCCCTATAAATCAAATTTCCAAATAATTTCTTAATTTTTTTGCTGGGTACCCACACCCTTAGAACACCAAAATACCGTAACCCCTATAAAATTTTCGCTTTCCCACAATGACAAAACTAAAATTTTCAAGGCCCACGATGCTCCTTATCTTTCAAGGACCATAATGCTTCTTATCTTAACTTGGATGACATTAAGATGAGTCATGTTCCAAAATCTGACGCGATCTTATCCCGATTAGAGATTCTGCCATCCAACGGACATGAAGAACATTGATTTTCATCCATGCCAATTTGAATAAGTAAAATCTCCACCATGCCCGTTTCGATACCTGGAATATCCAATTGACATTTAACGAACGATGCCACAAAATCTGATGCGGTCAATGCACATGTTTATTGAAAGAACAAGTTGCAAAATCATTGAATTGATGGAATCCCGTTACCTAGGTTCAACGCTCTCATCTTTCCTTGCCACGATCCAACGTGAATCGCATTATATAAATATTCAATGTTTAATGAACCAAAAAACGACGATTTGGCCTGCCTCTGTCAAATCCATACCAGGCTTATGACTGCATAAAAGAATTCATTCGAGTCCACTGATATTGATCGATTAGCAAGTTGCTCTGGAGCACCAGCTAAATCAATTCATAATTTTTCGGGATCGCTATTACACAATTCTTCTTCCTGAACTTTCAAGTGCAGTGTAGCCTCCATTAAAGTTGAAGCTAGTTGACTCCATTAATGGTTTTGAGCTTTCCCTGATGTGACAGAGAGCAAATGAATTGATAGCGGGGTTTCTTCTGATTCATTCCCAATGGCGTTTCCATCAGTGAACAACATCGCAGCGCCATATCCGCCTCCGTTTTTTGCAGAACAGCTCCGCCATGCGCCGCTGCCGACCAATCTGGTTCTCGGTAACGGAACTCAGCCGGAATACATTCATCCTTATCTCCTCCAATCTGCCAATGGATCGCTATCCATATCTTACCCTAACAGAACAGCGCAATTGGGACTCATTTATCAGGTCTTCATCGCCAACATAATTATCTCGGCTTTAGTCCCCAGCCACCATCTTATTTCCAGCTTCGATGACCTGAGCATCACATTACAGCTGCCAGGTCCGATTACCGTCCCTCTTGTACGAGGGAGCCCTTATATAACCTGCATAGTTGAGGGCGGCGGGCTGAAAATATCTTCCGCCCACGCACCGCTCGGCTTGTATTCAAGCTATCACAATACAAAGCATAAGATTGTCAAGATTGTCTTCGATAACGGGCAGACATGGCTGATTTACAGCTCGGCTCCTCTGTTTCTCTGCAAGGATCTAAGCATCGCCGGATCCTTCCGTGGCGTTATTCGAATAGCCGTAAATCCTGAAGAGACAGAGGATGGATCTTCTTCGGCTGAGCGGATCCTGGACCAATTCAGCCGGTGTTATCCCGTTTCGGGTCAGGCGGATCTGAACACGGATTTGAGGATTATATACAAATGGGAAAAAAGAGGACGAGGGCCGATTCTCATGCTCTCGCATCCCGTACATCGTCAAATCATGTGTTCCCGAAACGCGCTCCTGCCCGAGCTCAGCTACCGCAGCATCGACGGCGAGCTCGTTGCCATAGTTGGAGATTCATGGATTCTCCAGGAAACCCCAATTTCTATAACTTGGCATTCCATTCGAGGACTCGACCCAAAAGTCTCAGGAGCGCGAAGTCACGTGATCGAATCCCTGGAACGCGACGTGGCCAACCTGCAGGCAATCAACATCTCAGCCACTTACTTCTACGGGAAAGCCATCGCCAGAGCTGCGAGGCTTGCATTGATAGCACAAGAACTAGGCCATGAAACCCTTGTCCCTATCGTGCAGGAGTTTGTGGAAAAATTCATAACTCCGTGGCTGGACGGAACTTTGCAAGGAAATGGGCTCGTTTTTTACGGCAAGTGGGGCGCCAACGATTCCACTGCAGACTTTGGACTTGGCATCTACAACGATCATCATTTCCATTTCGGGTACTTCTGTTACGCCAGCGCCGTGCTCGCCAAGCTTAACAGCGACTGGGGGTGCAGGTTCAAGCCTCAGATCTATTCCATTGTGAACGGTTTTTTGACTGTATTTCAAGACCGGCGGGCTTTATATACGCGACTGAGGAACTTCGATCTGTGGGCGTTGCATTCCTAGGCAAGCGGATTGACGGAGTTTCCTGACGGGAGAAACCAGGAGAGCACCAGCAAGGCTGTGAATGCCTACTATTCAGCAGCATTGCTGGGATTGGCTTATGACGATAAGCATGCGCGTCCATCTTGGCTGCGCTTGAAATAAGATCTGCAAAGGCGCTGTGGCATGTTCCGTCGAACAATACTCTTTATGAAGCCGAGTTCGTCAAAGAGAATCGTGTTGTGGGGATTTTATGGGAAAATAAGCGGGAAAGTCGCCTGTAGTTTGCAGGGCCTGAATGTAGAGAATGCAGACTGGGTATTCAGGTGCTTCCTCTTACTGAGCTCTTATTCTCCGACTTGGAGTATGCGAAGGAGTTGGTGGACTGGGCGAGCGAGAGCGGAGGCGGGGACGCTGGAGACAGATGGAAGGGATTTGTGTATGCGTTGGAAGCAGTATATCATGCAGCAGAAGCTCTTCGCAAGGTCCAGACTCTTACCAGCTATGACGATGGGAATTCTCTTACCAATTTCTTGTGGTGGATGTATACCAGAGCCCTGCCATGATCGCTGACACACAAAAAACAAGATAATAAATTTTGCAAGCCGTCCACGATTTTGTCGAGATGTCTGCATTTCCGTTGAAGTTGGACTGTAACAATAATTTTGTGATGGTTTTGCCTTCGGGTTAATCGAAATTTGGAATATTTTTAGTAATGATCTTTTATTATTTATCTAGTCATTTAAACTTTAAATTATTCTATTAAAAATATCTTCCATTTTCATGATTACTAAAAAATGCTTGATTAGCTGGAATTCCATAGAGCAATTCTTGTCATATTCAAATCGCGATTTAAATAACTTTAAAAATGAGTATTTAGTTTATAATATACAATCTCAATTATTGAAATTTCAAAATTACAAAAATAACAATTTCAAACAAAAATTTTAATCGATTTTTATCCTAAATTCACCCAAAAAAAGCGAGGCGTTTTGGTTAGCTTTTATCTTACGTTCCATTTCCATGGCTATCTCTTAACCATCCAATCGACTTCACCAGCCGCGAGTGATGAAGATGGGATAATATTTATATATTATGATCTTTATAAATATTAATATAAGATTAATTAGTTATATTAAAAATATCTTTTTAAATATATATTTTCCATTTATAATGATAATAGTTTATATATATTTTCTTAATGATGTTAAAGTTATAATTTTTTTTATGATGATTTGGGTTAATAAATTTTTATATAACATTTTAATTTTAATATTGTTTTTTATTTAATATTTAAATCTTAATTTTATTACTTATAATAATAATAGTTGATTTTTTTTAATGACATTTATAATATCTATATAAAACATTGGATTCTCACATCTTGTCTAATTAATAAAAAAATAAATAGTTAAAATATATAATAAACCAAAGAAATATAATAAACATAATGATTAAACCAGACATATATATAATGACAAAGAAGGATTAACGTGGAAACCTTTAAATATATGTTTCTTCACAAGCAATACAATGGGTTATCAAATATGGGCCAAAAAAAATGGCCAAATCATGTTTACCTAACAAGGAAAAACAACAAGACCATAACAAAAATCAAAATTTCTCTCTCTCTATATATGCTTGGAGTTGGGATATAGATATTAATGACATGTAAAAAATAAAAATGCACTTTAAAATGATAGCTGAAATTATAATTCACACTTTATTAATGAAATTATAATTTATATAAGAGGTTTAAATTTTATGTAGTAATATTTTGATATGTAAAATAACAAATAACAATCATTTACTCATTTACTTGTCAAATTTCAATAATTATTATAATAATAGTTTATATAATTAAAATATCAAAATTAAATAATTGCGTTTCATTTTTTTTTAATCTAAAATACTAATAAAAACGTGTACATTCAATACCTACAATAAATTAACCCAATGGCTCGTGCACATTCAATACCTACAGTAAATTAACCCAGGAATTCGTGCAACTTCAATAAGGATAAATTTTGTACAACTAATGATTTCTAGGGTGAATTTGTTTTAATTCACAAAATGGGTGCTATATTATATAGTGATTGACTTTGCACAAATTTTTAACATCCATAAGGAAATCCCTCTCTTAAATAAAGAAATGGAGTAGATCATTAACCCTTCGTCTCTAATGAAAAGTAATATTTTTAAATCAGTGTATTAGATGATAAGGCAAGACTTAGAAAGGTAGTTAGTTAAGTATTACATTTGTTTTTAATGTAAGATTTTTTTTTTTTTAAGGTTTAAGAGGTCTTATCATGTCCTAAATGGTTAACCTTATAGCAATCAAGTAAGGTCCAAGTAAGCATTCATCTCAAGCAAGGTTAAGACCTTTACTATCTTATCTTTTGTCATGGTGAGAGGTGTTTTCACCCTAGAACCTAGACCCTTTAATCTCAAACTAAAACTCTTTCACACCTCACCTACTGCTACGAAACACAGGGTGACTACCTGGCCTGGGATACTTGGCTGGCCTGGCATACTCAACTAGAGAATGGATATTCTCATATATAATGCTTTATCATATTGAAGGTATAGTCCCAATTGTACTTAAGCAAAGTTCATGGAAGTGAGAATAGCTTGCAATGCCTTAGTTGACTCATTGATAAGGAGATCAAGGGTTGACTTCATTTGATGTGCATTAGTTAGGTCAAATTCAACTAGTCTCCTCTCACATTATAGAAGTATTAATATTTAGAAGAAATATTATTGACTAGAGTTGGGTCAATCAAGAAGGTGAGGGTGGAGAAATTGATTTGGACTATTTAGAGAATGAAATGAAGAAATCAATATAAAATGGAAACACACACACACACACACAAAGATGTCGTAAGGAGCGCAATAGTACAGTAAAACCCAAATTCTATTAACTAGCGTAGATCCATCTCAAACTCGGATCTATCAAGCACCGAGAGGGATCCAATTTCTGGAGGTGTAATTGCTTGATAGATATGCTTTTAAGATTGATTTATGATTTTTATTTTTTTATTTTATAAGCCAACATGGATTTTTTAATAACTTTTTATTTGGTTTTAATTTTTTATTTTATGATCCTACCTTTTATTTGGTGTTTTTTTTTTATAAGGCAACATGAATTTTTTTAATTATTTTTTATTTTGTTAGGAATGTGACAACATCTCTACCATAATGAGACTACTTTTTATTTTTATTTTTTATAAGCCGACATGAATTTTTTTAATTATTTTTTATTTTGTTAGGAACGTGACAACATCTCTACCATAATGAGCCTACTTTTTATTTGGTTATTTTTTTTTATTTTATAAGCCGACATGAATTTTTTTAATTATTTTTTATTTTGTTAGGAACATGGAAACATCTCTACCATACTGGGCTGTAGAGCACCTCGCTACTCTCGATGCAATAAATGAAATGGAAAAACACTATAAACTACAAACCAAGACAAACTAGCTCGAATAATCATAACTTATCTCTAAAGAGAGATGTGCTCGCTAGGCTCACTTGCAAGATAACATTACAAGGAGCCACAAGTGCCTTTCAACATAAAGTGTGAAACCCTAAGAGGAAAAACCCTAAATATCCAAAACCCTAACCCTAGGAAATCCAGTGGCAAAAGCAATGTGGACCATAAGGAGTCTGGTTGATACATAAACTTTCCGAGTGCACAACTTCCACATACAAACTCTATTTGGGGTGCATTATAGCTTGTTGGAAATACATCAAGGAGAAGAAAATTTTTGGTGAAGGTTTAGGAAAGCCCTTGGTAACCCTAATCCATCGCAAGGCAACAAAACATTGTTTAGGGAATAAAAAATGCACCAAAAGTTTGGAACCCAAAATAATATAGCAAAACTTCTAAGATGTGGAATCATTTTAAATTAGTGGAGTAGTTGGGTAGCCATCAAAATCCCACCTATATTAGGGTTTTTGAAGTATCGTCCTTTTAAGGAAATCCCACTTGAACATTAGAAGGATTTATTAGGTCGTGGTAGGTTGTTTCTATGTAGAGTGACATATGAATCTATGCATGTTTTGTCTCTATAAAGGAACAATACGATCCGTTGGTGGCCACCTTTGCGTGATGATAAGGAATAAGAGAATATACCCCTAGCATAGCACCCCATGAAGAGAAAACCACTTGACAACTCAAACAACTAGCCTAGAGAGAAGCGTGCATCCCTTGAGGGTGCACCATTGTGGACATATCAAGATTCTAATATTCTTTTATGGGAATTTAGTTAGAGGCATCATTTTGCATCCTTCAGCTACATGCATGAGCATAACTAATTATAGTTAGGGTCAATTTTTTAAGTTACTTACAGTTAAGGAGTTAGTTGCAATTTAATATAGTATTATTTTCCAGATTGAGTGTGATGAATTCTAGATTAAGGTTTTGATTTGGAGAAGATATGTAAAACTATATAAAGGTTGATGCCTCATGAATAAAAATATGCTTCCTATTTTAATATATTATATTTTATGGGTTTCATTAGATCAAATTAATGTTTGTTCTCTTTTGTTTCCTTTTATTTTGTTGCTCTCCTATTTCTTAATAAAGGGTTGGGTTATGAGTTTAATTAATAAATCCAAGAAGGTGCTTTGAATTCCCTCTAAGATTTGGGCCTCTCATATTTTCACCTATTTTTTAGATCTATTCCAGTATTTTTTTTAGCTCTTGGATCATTTGCAAGCTTGCATTTGATTTTTCTTCTTAGTTTATGGTGTGTAAGTTTTTGTTTCTTACTACATTGCATAGAATCCTTAAGGTATTGGCTTGATTAGGGTTATCTAGAGGTTACCCTCCCACCCTAGTTTTCTCCTCAACATAAGACATCTCCATTTATGGGTTCTTCTGAGGTCGCACTCCACCCCAACAACCTATAACAACTCCTTTTATTCTCAAATATAACAAGTTCTTGGGTTTTTTATCCAACGTTTCACAGTTTCATGCCAGGGTGTAGACAGGTGTGTCTCCCGAGTCTCCTTTTCTTTCTTTGAGAGGTTCGTTTGGCGTGATATCAGAATTCACATTTTTCTTCTTCCAGGCCATTTTGCAATAGTGATCTTTTCTTTGAGCTTCATTGGTGATTCTTCTACTGTTTGTTCAAAACTTTATCAGCCTTCTTTATCCAACATTTCACGGTTTTTCTTGACTTTCCACAGTCCTAATCTTTGTGACCAATTTTGTTGCACTTGTAACGGGCTACATTGTAGTAGTACTTTCCAATGTGTCTAGCCATTGCGCATTTCCAACAATGAACTGATTTTCGCATGTCCATCTTCTTTATTTGCGTAATTTTCACCCCTGCCTTTTCACAATTATTCTCAAAACCTATACCATTTTTTTTGTGAGGAGATCTTTGCTTATTGAGAATTTCATTTAGTACATCTATGCTTCTAGCATAGCTTTTTAATACCATGACAGTCTTTCATCCTTTTTCTTTCAATGTGGTTCGTTGTTCATCAAGCTATTTCTCATACTCCAAGTTTCTTTCTTTAAGAGAGATAACCTCTAGTTGACTTGCTTGAAGATGATCTTGGTTATCACATAGTTTCTGTAGCTGATTTTTCAATGACAGAACTTCCTTAGATTTCTCTTCCTTTTCTTCCATGACCTTTTCCAATTCTTCTTTTAGGAGGGTGATCTCATTTTCAAGCTTTTGATTATTTGCAGTTGACTTCTTCAATTTTCTCTCCAAGGTTTTGTTCCTCAACTTTGCATTTTGACTGGTCTCATTAACTTCCTGCAGCTGGTCGGTGATAGCTGCTACCAATTAGTTGGATTTTGCTTCTTTCTTCTTCAGGAGGTTTAACATCTTAGTTGCTATATTCTTAAATTCTTCTATATTCTTTCTCTGTGTTTGGATAATATCTCGTGCTTTTGTGATAGAGATATTGTCTAAGCAATCGTATTCTTGTAACCATGGTGCTTCCCATAATTGCATGTTGATCTATCTTCCAGATGCTAATATGTTATTGAAGACACCTGCCCTGATACCAATTTTTGGAATTGATTTAATATTGAGAGGGGGGGGAATCAATATTAGTGTAGTTATTAGCAATTCTTACCTTCTTTAAAATATTAGCCTTAAGTTAATCTTTATCTTATGTTATGCATAAGTAAATAAACATCCACACATATATGCACCACATAAACAACACATAACACACAGTACTTTTTACATGGAAACCCAAATGGGAGAAAACCACAGAACACTTCTTTATAATGAGAAAGAATACATTCAAGGAAGCATTGACTTCCCGCGTTTACTAGCACCAATTGGAAGGAGGCACCAACCCCCTTGTTTTTAAAGCACCGACTTGAAGGAAGCTTATGCTTCTTGTTTTTTCTCCAGCACCAACTAGAAGGAGGCACTGACCCCCTATCTGCTTTGTTTTAGAGGAACCAACCTGAAGGAAGTTGCGACTCCCTATATCCTTTCCCCATCCGACTGCCCTAATGTATGATATATATTACTGTCTTAGTGATATCCAACAATGTGCACTTCTTTAGATCTTCTAATGATAATCCTGTTATGCGCACCTTCGTATGTAGACTGTACTTTTTCACTATGCTGCATACATCACTTGAATTCTCATTCCTCTCAACTCACACTTCTGTTGATGACTTACTTTGTGTACTGTGTGCTCTGTTGATTCTACAGTCTGCATTTCTGGTTCAACTATTTGCTCTTAATGATTGCAATGATCAACTGATACTGTGCTTTTAATTGATAGTTTGTTGTTCAAAACTGAAGAACTAGTAACAGAAGGAATTGCGCACTTTTTGATGTGTCCGTTCTGACCTTACAAATGGACCGATGTCCCATTGGTCCCATGTTTGTATTTTGACGATGTCGGCTGATAACTTTGTTGACTATTATCACTTAAAGAAAATGTAATTATATGTAAACACAACCTTACTACTATTCAACTGGATCAATCTTTGAGAGGTTCGTAAAGCCTTAAAATTCCACTATTTATCCTTTAAGAACCAACATAGAACCATGAAGAAGAGACTTCAAACATTGAAAACACTAATTCCACATAGAAAGAACCCTTAACACCATAACTTGCACAAAATAAACATATATTGATGAAGCTCTTCTTTAACATTATGTATGATATCCAGATGACATTGGCTCTTTCGTAGCTTTGAAACTCTATCCAAATAATCATAGTTAAGAGTTTCCACATCAACCATATAGGCATAATATTATTTAGCTTCCTCCCCTACTTCATTATTCTATGATAAGTCTTCAAGATCAGCAAAAATGAATCTCAACATTATCACTTATTCACTGCTGAGTAGCTCAGATTGAATGACCATTCTCCATAACGTTGATTAGGTCTTGTTCATGGGGCCCAGAACTGCCTCTCATCCATGACACAAATTTGCTTTGATTACTGATTTGTTGTCCTGAGAAGGTTGATCTCATGTAGACGAGATTCTATCATTTGATGAGAATGATAGTTTACATGCTATATAACATGTCCACATTTATTTGTTGCATTGAGAAAAGTGATATTAAACATTATCACAAATTAAGTCCCTTTATATGCCCAAAATTGTTGCCCTTGGTTGGTAGAATATTTCCAGAGTTGAAAACATAATAGAACTGCCTTGTTAGAAATGAATTTACAGTGGTTTCACTACCGCTTTATGGCTGAGTCAACTCCAAGGAATCTCCAGAACTGCCCAGGACTGTTCAGACAATTCCCATCCTCAAAATTTAAGCTTTTCTTGCTATCACAAATATCTCAGAATGCCTCCTTTATGCCCAGGTTTAGTCCAGAATTGAAATTGATGCCCATTTCCAGTTTTTAAGAGACTAAGAAATGCCCAGAATTGTCCTCGGAACCACCTACATGCTCCTATTATGGTATTAAGGTATGGAATCTTAATTATTGATGACCTTTGGTGACATAAGGCCTGTTGTTCTTTCCCAAATCTGAAGGATTATGGTGTCTTACTGATGCTTGTATCCTGATATATGATTCTTTGTAGAAATTATATCATGGCTGGAAATTACTAGTAGAGATCTATTGGAATAATATTTGTAGATGGGCATTTTTTCTCCAATAAGAGGACATTAGGGTTGATGTGAAACCCTCCCTTCGTCTGTAGGATATTTGTTTTTGTAATGTCCTAGTTATGGTCATTCACTCTATTTGGAGGGATTCCCTAGCTAGGGTTTGAAGGTTAAGTATGGCACATTTAAGGCCCTCTTGATATTTGGGTGAAATCACACTCGAAGGATGATTTCATTAATGGTTTCATATGTGACTGTTCTTTAATCATTCGTGGCTGCATATAATTCTTGGGTTATTTTGTACTTATTGTGAATCTTGTGATGACCATCTTTGGAAGAGCCCTTCTAAAATTTTCTTCTTATTGAGCTAGATCCACATGGTTGTTAGGGCATGTTTATAACAGTCTAGGTATGCCTTCTTTCGTACAAGTTTGAACCTCCTTGATTATTGATCTCGAGTCTGCCACCCATTGGATAGGCACAGGTTTGGACAATCCACTTATTAAGATTCAATATGATAAGATAGATAACATGACTATTTAATTTAATTTCAAAACAATAGCATATGCACGATCACTGAAAGAATAACCAGCACAACACAAACACAAGAGACACAGATTTTTCCTGGGAAACCCTCATGGGGTAGAAAACCCAACAAAACTTCCTCAATATAGATGATCAACAAGTACAAAGATGAAATCCCCAAACAAGAGCTCCTTCTTCTCCTTTGAAGATCTCTCTCTCTCTTATGCGAGTTCACAAGTGAGTGAGTGTGTGTTCAAATGAGGAACACACCTCCTCTATTTATACTTTACATTCAGTTGACTTTTACACTTGACAGGTTGGCCTCAATAGTTTATTCTCTTGCTGATTAGGCCGACCCCTCTAGGGGACTTAAACACCCCATTACAAATGACTCTTAGGGTATCTATTTCCCTGACTTACATGGGAGGATTTACCTCAATGAATTTACATAATAACGACATCTCGATGAAGGAATAAAACATCTCTGGATGAATAATAATAAAGTACAAATAGAATATTCTTTGAAGTTACAATATTTCAACACTCCCCTTTAACGAGAAGGATATTCTAACAACATCTGCGGGAGAAAGGAGTCATCAACTACATCACAGTGATACATCTATAAATCATTGGAAGTTTTCTTCAATCATCATCAATAACGCAAACAACTACTGGAACATCTTCAATATCTTCAATACTGGAACATCAATATCTTCAGTACTGAGTCTTCATCTTCTGCATCACTCGATCACTCGATCAGCTACATCAACAACATCATCTGGATATCTTGATCAACAACATCATCATATGGATCTCTTGATCAACAACATCATCATCTAGATCTCCCGATCAACATCATCATTTGGATCTCTCGATCAACAACATCATCATTTGGATCTCCCGATCAACAACATCATCATATGGATCTCTCGATCAACAGCATCATCATCTGGATCTCCCGATCGATAACATCATCATCTGGATCTCTCGATCAACAACATCATCGTCTGGATCTCCCGATCAATAGCATCATCTAGATCTCTCGATCAATAGCATCATCATCTGGATCTCTCGATTAATAAGATCATTTGGATCTCTCGATCACCAATATCATAATCTGCAACACACATGATCCAATTACGGGATGATCAATCCCTCTCACTTTAGGACATAAGTCCAAGGATATACAATCATGATCCACTTATAGGATGATCACTCCCGATTACTTTAGGACATAAATCCAAGGATGATACAATCCATACACACTTATAGGATGGTCAAACTCAATCACTTTAGGACATAAAGCAAAGGATGATGCAATCCAGACACACTTACAGGATTGTCAATCCTGATCTCTTTAGGACATAAAGCCACGGATGATGCAATCCAGACACACTTACATGATGGTCAATCCTGATCTCTTTAGGACATAAAGCCATGGATGATGCAATCCAAACACACTTACAGGATGGTCAATCCCGATCTCTTTAGGACATAAAGCCATGGATGATGCAATCCAAACACACTTATAGGATGGTCAATCCCGATCTCTTTAGGACATAAATCCACGGATTATTCAATCCACACGTCAACTTATACAAATTCTAAGGACCACTCATCGACCTCATTGTTGATACAGGCATCCTCATCATTGACCTCATTGTCGGTACAAGCATCCTCATCATCGACCTCATCGCCAGTACAATTATCCCCATCATTGATACACATATCCTCATCATCAATACAAGTATCCTCATCATCGATACAGGTATCCTCATCATCAATACAGGTATCCTCATCATCGATACAGGTATCATCATCATCAATACAAGTATCCTCATTATCGATACAAGTATCCTCATCATCGATATAGGTATCCTCATCATCAATACAAGTATCCTCATCATCGATACAGGTATCCTCATCATCAATAAAAGTATCCTTATCATCGATATAGGTATCTCATCATCAATACAAGTATCCTCATCATCGATACAAGTATCATCATCACCGATACAGGTATCCTCATCATCAATACAAGTATCCTTATCATCGATATAGGTATCCTCATCATCGACCTCGTCATCGATCCAAATATCATCATTGACCATATCACTCCCCCTTTCGAGGAGGGTCCTTTTGAACTACACCAAGCTTGTCTCGGAAATACTCAAACTTTACTGAAGATAGAGGTTTGGTCAATACATCAGCAACTTTCTCATCAGTGCTCACATACTTGAGCTTTATAGCTCCTTTTTGCACCATATCCCGTATATAGAAATATCAAATCTCTATGTGCTTTGACTTATCATGGAACACTGGATTCTCCGTCATCTTGATACAACTCTAGTTGTCACATAGGATCACAGTGGAGTCCATCTCTAAGTCAAATAGTCCTAACAAAAGCTTCTGAATCCATATGGCTTCACAACTAGCAGAGTAAGTTGATATATATTCCCCTACAACTGTGCTGAGAGCTTCACAGGACTGCCTCCTTCTAAACCATGAGATCATGGTGGATCCCAGAAAATAACATCCACCTGAGGTGCTCTTCCTGTCTGAGACACTTCCGGCCCAATCTGCATCTATATAACCATAGAATCTGTAGTCATGATCTCCAATATAGTATAGACCAAAGTCTATCGTACCTTTCAGGTACCTCATCACATGCTTTGCAGCTACTAGGTGAACACGTCTAAGCTCAAATAGATATTGACTTAGGGTGTTCACAGCAGAGCATATATATGTCCTGGTATTCGTCAAATACATCAATGAACCAGTCATCTGTCTGTAAACTATAGAAACCACCGTCCATCATCACGGATCTCTACTTCACATTTTCCTTAGCTAAGGAAAAAATCTCATTTGATCTCAACCACATATCTAATCACAAGAATCATGCTAGGATTCTTTAACTCTGAGATCTACTCCCTCTGTGACTGAACATCATTCACACTCTGCATTAAGTGATATTCTGCATATCTATCTATGCCATCTCCCGTTAGATGGGTATACTGATATGAGCCTCAATATAACTCAAACTCTATGGTGAGTTCCTCCTTGCATCCATCTAAGAGAAGAATGTCATCTATATGTAGAAACCATCTTCAACCTTGTAGCAAAGGTTGAAATCCGCATCACCCGTGGTGATCATCAAGCTCATCAAATGACTATCGATCCTGAGTACCTGTTGAACACAAAGCCTTCTTCAATCATGTGATTCTCTATCGAATCCTGGGAGTTTGCTCAATTCGCACTTCTTCTTCAATTACACCATTCAAAAGAATGGTCTTGTTATCCATGGGTGTAATCTATCTTTAGAAGTGTGTCTAGCCTCTTGGAGCAAACATCTCCTCGTGATCCTCTCCCTCTTTCTAAGAGAATCCTTTAGCCACGAGCCTTCTATAGTACGTTTGATTTGTAAGTATTCTTGTTGAACATCCATCACTTGTTCTTTGGAACAAGTGTTCATCATCCTTCTTTTGTAGATCATATCACATGATCTTTCCTACAAATCAAATTTAATTACATGATTAGTAACACTTCATAATCATCAAATCATGTTGACATGATAACCCATTATGCATACTTATATGATTCACATAGTTATGCAACTATCTTGACCAATACTTTGGCACAACACTTTTCCATATCCTATATGCATACAGTGGCTATCTATATGCCTTCCATCTCTACCAGAACATACTATTAAGAGCATGCATAGCTCCCAGCATGTTAGCAAAGATGTTTCATTCTAGACAAGCAACAATGGAATGTTTGTCCAACTTACCCATCATATGCATATTAGTAGTATAATGTTCAATGCTATATGAATGCTTACACTATGATGATATATTCTAGGAATACAAATATGCATACAACTATTACGAACAATATCATTAACTATTCAGAGATTCAAGAAGTAATTCAAATAACAACTCAAATACTTATCTTTTATGTTTGTGTGGTTTCCTGCCTCTTGATATCTACTTTTTCCCTTTATGATAGCATCAGGATTATATTTCTTTGAACTTCTATCCATCTTGGACCACTATGCATTCTCAAGTGTGCACTAGTGTCATCCTCAAGATCTCATACATAATCATACATTCATTAGTATAATATCAATACTATAAAAATATTGTGATTCTAAATAATATTAAACATGCATGGTCATGATCATTTCATACAAAAGTATACTTATCTAAGGTCCTAACACAAAGTAGGATTCTAACTCAATATAGGAAAACATACCTTGATTAGCATGCTTGCTAGTTATGTCTAAAACAATATCTTCTTTGTTCTCTTCAATGATTTAGAGAACTTGTGCTAGTAACGTACATATAACATAAGTTAAGCATAGTAGAACCAAATCGTACATACCTCGTAAGTAGAGCTTCTATGTGATAAAATACTATGGATGAGTCTTTATCTTCATGTCATCATGGTCATATAGATTTGTCTTACTTGATGTACCTGTCGAGATTGCTTGTAGTCTTCTCTATAAGGGTAAAACCCTAACCATCCAAGGTAGATCACTTGTAAACATCTTATATAGGTTCATGGTGCTAATATGATAGAATATCAGTTCCATTTAAACCTCCTTCATTGCTTCCCTATGAGTCTCCCAACTTTGCTAGGGTTTCTTCTTACTTGGAAACCCTAATTTTCAATCTCCTTCCTCCCACAACATTTTGATGGAGGATTAATATCTATGATGAATGGATTCCAAATCCATTTTAAAAGTTTCCT
The DNA here is from genome assembly GCA_027924585.1 of Larix kaempferi. Classification (NCBI taxonomy): domain Eukaryota; kingdom Viridiplantae; phylum Streptophyta; class Pinopsida; order Pinales; family Pinaceae; genus Larix; species Larix kaempferi. Next base: position 10,805,786 of record BSBM01001110.1, on the reverse strand, counting down.
ATGTTGCATCAGGTGTCTCCAACATTGTATCAGGTCATGCCATACCTAAAAACTGAAAAAACCTAAGTGAGATCTTCTTCCTCCTCTTCTTTGATTTCCTTCGTTGAGCCATTTCATATGTGTCGTATTGTTTCTGCTGTATCTATGAAATTTTGAATCTACAGGGTCTTAAACTTCGTCTTGTGGTATTCTGACCTGTCATCTTTCCAACCCCATAGGTTTGAGCTTCATTGGATTCTCCATCAGAGAGATATGTCCAGTTTCCCAACATGACCTGTTTAAGGGATGAAACAACACAACAAAATTGTACGGAGTTCCACGTGTCACTGTTTCAACTTAGGCCTCTAAATCTCGTACTTGTGAAACTACAATCCGTGCCCTAATTGTCACATTTTACGGAATTCCATTTGGAGCTTCCTATCCCGAGATATTACCTTTTTACCTAGGTCACCTATTTAGGGCTTCATTCTGGAAGAGGCATAAACCCTAACTTGTACAGATCATATATAAGAAAGTAAAATGAATCTGAGGCTGAAACTCGTACACAAGATACAAGAAAATGTCATCTTCGATCGGTTTACATTTCATATCCTGAAACTTTGCCGAAAGTGATTTATAGCGAAAGTTCCATGATGCCTAGGTTTTGCTATACAAAGCCCTAGCTTTCAAATTGTCGCAAGTGAAACAAGTGTCGTAAGTGCCATACATTGCCTTCCTTCAAGATAGATATGATACCATGTTAAGATTCAATATGCCAAGATAGATAACATCAGTATTTAATTTAATTTCACAACAATAGCATATGTAGGATCACTGAAAGAATAACAAGCAGAACATAAACACAAGAGACACATATTTATCTTGGGAAACCCTCATGGGGTAGAAAACCCAGCAAAACTTCCTCAATATAGATGATCAACAAGTACAAACATGAAATCCCCAAATAAGAGCTCCTTCTCCTCCTTTGCAGATCTCTCTCTCTCCTATGCGAGTTCACAAGTTAGTGAGTGTGTGTTCAAATGAGGAACATACCTCCTCTATTTATACTTTACATTTGTTGGGTCTAGGAAATGCCCCTTTTTGGCCATCCTGATTACGTCATTTTTCCCTGATTTCATCCTACTTTTATAAGCTATATCCATGTCTTTCTCCAGACCAATCAATAATATTGACAGGTATAATTTGTTATTGCTTTATTTATTTTATGCCTAAGATTGTTAAAGATTATGGATCTTAGTCCTTGGTTTATATTGATCTGTGTGATTTCATTTAGCCAAGGTATAAAGCACAGGTGTATCAACCAAGTGGCGCCAGCTATTACTCTTCAAAACACCAGCTCCTCATACCCCAAGGAACAACGCATCTTCCACGTGAGCTGCAACAGATCCTCACTGTAACAGATTCCACTGAAACAGAGCCTAGTTGCAACAGACAGGTTGCATTCCAGTTGCTGAGTCTGTTGATCCATTAATTATCAGAGCAACAACATCCTTCACAATTAACAGCCTTGTTTAATACGGCTGTATCAGTTAGCTGTAACTCCACAATCATTGAGCTAGTATTACCAAATGAGAAGAAACACATGAGAATCCTAACTGAAACCGTCGATGATAATGGTAGGTTTAAAAGGAAATGGCTTCATTGGATTCAAGTATATAGTATATTTGAATTATATGCATGCATGTCCTTTTGTGGGTGGTTTCACACTACTATCTTAAAGCTCTACTCAATATCTCTCACATCTGGGAATTTGAAGGTAATTGATAGACCACTTCAGAAGTTTGGGTCTTTAAAAAGTAATATAGATGACCTACTACAACGAATTTTAAACATGAGAAGGCTAATAGTGGTTCGAAAGAACCATTGGTGAGGACACAAATATAATTTGCATAGTTTCAAACCTTCATGGATACCCAAGATCCAAGCAATCAGGCATGAGAGTATTTTTGACATGAAACATTCAAAACATATAAGAATTTTGTTTCTTATTGGTCATTCTTAGCTTGTCACTGGATGGTTAATGTTTCATTCACAATCCATTACTATATTATTTGATTTGTGTTTGTTTCTTGCAAGAGATCCACATGTATCAACAATGAAGCATCCAAGAAAGCCACACATACAAGAGAGATTCTACTTCATCACATATGCTCCAAGAAAGATATAATTTTTAGGATTAATGTAGAGTTATCCTCTACAACAAAATAAGAATAGAAACCCTAGATCTAGCCAAGTGATCCATGCCAAAGCATAGTACACATCATGAGCAATAGATCCATGTAATAGAAACTGTTAAATTTTAGGGTTAGGTTAGGGTTTGAAGTAGAAAATTAAAATTTTATACTTTAATGCAAAAAATAAATTTCTAAACTAGTACTGGAATTAGAATAGTACAACTATAATAAAACAAGATAAATTAAAACATAATTTTCATCTCTTTCAGCTTTAACACTCCCAAAGAGGTCCATGTGTTAAAGTTGAAACATATAGTAGCAATAACATGTAAAGAACAACAACAGTACTATAACTAGTTAGACACAGTTATAACATCAGTAATAGATATAAATCACAATACAAAAAGAACAAGTCCGATTACTTACCTGGAGAGTTGAGACCTTCGTTAAACTCGGAATTTTAACTTTCAGAACAGACTGTGCCTCTCAGAGGCAAGTCAATCAACTTGAAAAATAACTGACCCTTACCTGAGGGTATGTACAAACCTGAGAAAGAGAGAGAGGATTATGTGTTGCAGGTAAGGAAGGAATTAGGACAATCAACAGGAATTTAGCAGTTCGATGGCAACCCCAAGCAACCCTGGAATGGTAGTAATAACTCAAACAGATCTTAGCAAAATATGTGGCAAACTTTAATAAGAAGATCCCATCCCTATATCAAGTGTCATCAACAGGAGGCAGCCATAAACCTTTGGATCTAACCCACACAAGGTCCAAGAGAGTTGCGGCATTCACAAATGACCAAAGGTATCCCTAAAACAATCCACTAGGGTAGTAGACTACCCATAACAGTCCACAAAGGACAAGATAGTCCAAAAAGGAAGTAAATAGCCCAACAGGGGTAACGGTCTCCACAAGAATGACAACTAGCAACCCTAGGTTAGTCCAAATGGCAGTGACCTCCTCAAATAATCCAAGGGACAGGAGGATAGTCCACGATGTAGAAAAGGGTATCACTGTAAGGTAAACGGTTAACCCCGGGAATCCTTAAAAGGATTCACAACAGCAACGGCCTCCTTTAAATAGCAACAGGAATCGCTTAAAATGATCCGAAAATGAACATCATACTTCCAAAGTCTCAGCCTCCCTTAGGGTGAAAGATCAGACCCACAAAAATAGTTATTACAGGTAGTGGCAACCTCTAAATAGGAGGTAGAACCATCAACACATTTTTACCAGGCAGCAACAGTCTCTAGATAGGGGAAGGACCCTCCACGCGGTTTGTACCAGGCAGCGGAAGCCTTAAAATTCATCTCTATACAAGGATCATACTTCAAGTGGAACAACCAAGAGGAAGGAAGCACAAAACTAGAGAGCTCCCAAGCATAGGAGAAGTAGAAATCATAGACATCACAGCTGCAACAAACTCTAGATCATCCATACAGTAAATCAGATCTAAAATGTCACTTGAAGATAATGATAATGAAGGAGAAGACTTGTATTTTTAGTCACTTAAATTAGATCCTCTTCTAAAACTTTATTGACTCATGGTTTTATCAAATAAGGAGGTTTTCCATAAAAATAGAATGAAATCTTTAGGAGTGGGTACTAGGGTCAAGACGTCATACATTAAGGAGGGTCACAATTTATGACATCTTAGGTTAGGGTACCAAGGTTATGGCTAAGGGTAGGATGACTTAGCATAAGGACCAACAAGGGTTCAACACAAACATGGCTAACATAAAGCTAACCCCCATATATCTAGGATGGGTAATCACCCCTTGGAAAACCACAAGACCAAAGGTGTACCCACAAGGTGAGAAGAAAACCCTTCTAACCACAAGACAAGGTGGTGAACAAGACAGGGTGGTAAACCTTCTAATCATAAGACCAAGAACAACAAGATGGGAATACCAAGGGTAAACAAACAAGGTGGGGATACAACCCATTCATCTCTCTCTCAAATGTACAAATGTTCCATGCACTAACTAAAAGTTCATCATCACCATATAGGGAAGGTACACACTGGATGATGTGATCCTATGGTCCTCCTGACTGGCCCTGAGGTCAAATGCTAGTGACTCCATAAAGGGGTGGTTACTCCCTTGATGAAACAACCTAGATCAACCATATCGAAGAACTAGGAGAGGAGGGCATCACGCATCATCATCTTGGTTAACTAACTAAGATACTCCATTCATAAATAATGGCTCTCATCCCTAGGATGAGCTTCAATCCCATACTGAATCCACACTGAATCTTGTTGATCAACTTCCCAATCCCTGACCAGGTCCTCCATTCTCCAGGAGAATGGTCCTTAGCCCCAGGCTGAGCTTCAGTCTCAAACTAAATGTTGATCAACTACCTGTAGAACTTGATTGGTCCTTCACCAAGAATTTGCATGTTCCTAGACCAGGATGTCTCTGTCTCAACCTGCAGGATCCGCTTGGTCCCCATGACCAAGAAAATGTATAGTACCTGACCAGAATTCCCTAGAGACAGATAGGGGCCTTAGTCATTAATGAACAAGAAATCACTTAGTTAAAGCATAATCATTCTTGTGTTCCATGTGCTAATCGTAGACAAATCACTTAGTTAAAGCATAATCATTCTTGTGTTCCATGTGCTAATCGTAGACATATATTTTCCTTTGATGTTTATGCATAATCATGTCCTAGACAATGCATGAACCCTAACATTGACTATAGTTGGCCCTATCATCCAACATGCCCTTCGAATCTTACATATATTTGAGTGCATTAATCATGTCCAAATATTTTATTAAACATATTATTGCATCCTACAATGGATTTATTTTTGAGTTTATCTATTGAATGGCTATGATTTGTATTAACAAAGTGTTGCAAAATATTTGGACAAGGAGAAAAGACAAAAATGTTGAGAAATGGTTTGGCATGAATCCTCATACTAGATCTTTAGAAAATAGTTGAGATTGTTTCTATCATCCTTTGTTGAGGAGACTTTTAAAATATAACTTAAATAGATGTAGAGAAGACTCTTAAAAACAACCAAAATTTAGGAAACATATCTAGAGAGGCTAAGGGTGGACTTGCTTGTTATTGATTCCTTCATGGTGGAGTGAAGTGTCCACTTCAATGTTGTTATAAAAGTGGTGTACAATGTCTTCCTCTATGATGTTTCCTAGGTATAAATCTGATGAAGGACAAGGATTCTAAGATGCATAATGAGAACCTTTCCTTAGAGTGCAGACCAAGTTACGAAGCATTGCATTTTCATCCTCAAGAACCTGAATTTGTTGCTACAAGATATATAGGGCTTCAACTAATGAGCCTGTCTTTAGGAGAACATTTTCCCATCATGTGATGTTTAGAGGTCACCGATAAGATGGAATTTTTGTTCCCACTAATCAATTCCTCATGCATCTAAAGTAACCTTCGTAACTATTGAATTTCCCTCCACACATTTGCTCTACATCTAGGATAGTTGATTCATGTAGTTGTGTTCTTAAACTCACTAGACCTATGATCATCCACCTAAAGAAGGAATTAACAAATTCCAAAGTCTATTGGTATTGGAATAACCTAGAGGCTAATTTGAATGAAAATAAATCCTCTGGGTGATTGTATTAACACTTAGTAATCTCTAAATTTCATAAGACAAATACCCAAGATGGAGAGGATGTGGACCTAGAAAGGAAAGGAAATGAACTATAGTAAAGAGAACAAACTAAACGAAGAATATAGGAATCAAACCATGAGTCAAAGGTTTTCCTCTAGGTCGATCCTCAAACCAAGACCCAAGAGTTGGAATGAAGACAAGAGGTAAGAAAATTCTCAAATTTCATAAGATCCTACTACAAAATTATAATTTTTCCCAGGCCTACCTAATAATTCTTCCCATATATACCTAATACTGGAAATCTTCCCATAGGTACATAATACTGGACATGAGTATCCCCATTTCAAAATCAAGGAGCTATTACTCCTGGGCATGTGACAGAGTGTGTGGATATAGCTCACATTTACAAAATTGTAGGAGGATGCAGTACTTGTAGGATAATGGTTGTAATTGTCATCATACATGGTTGAATCATGCAAATAGATATGGGATTTATCATATACGTGCACATGCATTCATATACCTTAATGCATTATAAGGTAATTATTTGTGCAATCCATTTATCCTAAGGAGCGTAAACTTGGGCCTATATTACCTAATATGTAGTCCAACAGGATGTTTTAAAATCCCAAGGAAATTCCTGTTAAGAGCTTCAAAGCAGTGCATTTTGACAAAATAGTATGTAAACTCAGCAATTTCCTAAATGGGGACGGGGAAAAGGAAATGGAAGAAAAAAAGTATGTATAACTCCATATTTTCATAAATGGGGATGGAGAAAAGGGAAGGGTGTATTGGTTGTGGGTTTTGAAAGCCATCCTAGCATCAAAGAAATGGTTTGACAATTGGTTTGAGTTTTAGAGCAATGTTCTAAGTCTCTAAAAAAATCTATGTAAATTGTAGGAGTATCATTTGTAAGGAGAAGAGGACGTGAAGGGTTATCATGTTAGTGGGTTTTATGAGAGTTTTAGATCAATGTTATTCTATGCATATTTGTTAGAGTTTATATTCTAACTCTCAGGATACTTTTCCATCTACCACCTCTAGTACAACAGACTACTCTCCAAGTGTGAAATTTAATACTTCTCAAGTGACGGGAGCAGATTTTTCAAACATAGAGAATGTTGGGAATTCTCACACTTTTCCTAATCTTCCAGTGAGTGGAATCTCATCTTCCTTAGGGTCAAAAATCATAATAGTACCATCAACTACTGAAACATCCACATTGATAAGTGGTTTTGCAAACTTTTCACAAGGTAACATGTTCTCAGACTTCCCCACGGAGAGGTATGAAAACTATAGGCTACAACATACTTATATCATTTCCAATGTAAGGTTAAACATGCTCTTGTAGAACTTATCTTGGGAAGGCGGAGGACTGTAGTAGGAATAATATTCCTGAATGCCATCCTTAGGTAAGGAGGAGGCGGCCGGGGATGGAGCTCTGCAACCTAGGGTTTTGAGCCGATCCGAGTTGATCTCGGCGGCCAGGGCCCTTTCCCTGGTCGCTAGGCTCCTTCTGCCCTGTTCACACGACGGCGAGGGATGCATCCTGCATTGGCGGCAGCAGCGGATGCAGAAGGGTGTGAGGCGGCCCTTATTCAGCTAGCGGCTTCCAACAGTGGGCTTACGGTGGCTCTCCAACGGCGACGGCTTCTGCAACATTGGGGGCTACCTGACGGTGCGGCGGCTCTGCTCTGATCCGGTGGCTCCCTCGTCGTCGGGACCTGGCTCAGCTCTGCGGAGCCGTTTCTTGTTCTTGGAGGCCGGTGGGTCGAGACGAGCGTGAGCTCAGACAGAGAGTCCGCGAAAGCGAAGGTTGTGAGGTCGAGTCTGCAGTTTCCTGGCCCGGAGGATCTGGATTCGTTTTCTGAGATGGTGTCCCAGGCCCACACCATGGTGCATCATGAGCTGGGTGGAAGGCTTGCTTTACACGATTGCAGATGCAGCTTCCGTTGCTACAAATGCCGCCACCGCCACCGCCACTGAGACAACTGTTGATAAGCAGGACGAAGGATGGCTTGGAGGGCTCACGGATGCATTGTATGAAAGATGGAGCTGTGCATGCCATGAGCTGGTCGTCCAGACCCTGGGCTTCCTGATGGAGGGCACTTATGTGGCGGTGACGGTTGCTACCAGGCTATTTTCTTGTTGGCTATAAAAGGTTTTGAGCGTTCTTGGCGGCCATGGTTTCTTCCATGGAGGACTCTTCTCTTTCCTGCGTTTTGCTTTCAGGCATTGATGAAGCGTGATGGATATTTCTGAGTATGGAGAGAGGGCGGCGCCTTTGCGCGGCGACCCATTGGGTCTGAGCACGATCCAGTGGTGATGGCGGCGGTTTTAGGCCAGATCTGAAACCGGTGGACCCAATTTCATCATTGTTCATGATATATCTGTTCTACTTCTTGTGGCAACATTCTCTGGGTTTCTTTTTTTTGGTTCAGCTCATTATAAGCTGTTGTTTCTGCTTATATGGGACAGAAATATGTGAAAATGTAGGGATCCTTGTTGATTCTACTACATGTGCAGTATGTAATTTTAATCATCTTTTTGAAATAAAATTACGGACTTTTTCCAAGGAAAAAAAAAGAGCTTATCTTGGGAAGAATGGAGATTTTAGTTTTCCTTTGGTATTGTTATTTATTTATCTGTTTATGTGATTGCATAGAAAATTAACCTCCATTCCATTATGTGGTGTTCATATTAAATCAAAACATTTCGTGATTTCAGATCAACACAAAGCCATAAATGTTGAAGGTATTCCTTTGTGCCGCATTTCGTGAAAGTTCAATTGTGCATTCTTTTCAATGTTTATTTTCCACAATCTGGAGCACTCACCTAAGAACAATTCAAAGAATTAGAGCCTATATTGCCACCACACCTAGCTGGTTATATGATTGATATGTCTGATGTAAGTGGAAGTATTGGTTCAAATTATGTAGGTTATGAGAATGTCATGTGAATTATAATTGTTCATGTGACATATTGTATTGTGGAATAAATATGCCAATGTTGTACAAGCAATTATGTTGGATTGTGTTGCAGGTTGTATGCTTTGTCCTCCTGGTAAATTATTTGTTGCTTTTCAATTATTGATGGAAAGATTCTTATAATCCCTGTAGGATTTTGTTCATCATGTGGGCATCAAGATTAACAAGGAGGCAGATTCCCAAGTTGGGGCTTGGAAATAGAAAGATGGACAAATGAGTGGTAAAGATGCTTATGAATCAATCTCTGCCTCCTTAAATTCAAAAGTCTCATGTTGGTGGCATAGTAAATTGTGGAAGTGGAGATATCCATTGAAGATTAAATGCTTTAGTTGGTTGTGCATGGAAAAAAAGATTCTTACTTATGATAATTTGATTAAGAAAGGATTCTCATGACCAAGTGTGTTTCCTGTGCAAAAGTAACGAAGAAAGTATTCAACATTTATTTGTTGAAGGAGATATTTGTGAAAAGGTTTGGTTGGAGATACTTTTCAAGGTACGGGTTTCCTTCAAATGGTCTGCTTCTTTGTTGGATGATATGTTGCTATATTGTTTAAATTTTATTCCTCAGTATAAAACCTTGCCTATTTTTGTAATGTGGTTCATGTGCAAATCCTGCAACAATCTAATTTTTCAACAGTTTTACCAGTCTCTAGTTAGAGTAAGCATGAAGGTGTTTTAGGATACTTCAACGTATTTTTCAGAACTCCTTTGAAGTTAAACTTTCCCTCCAATTATCGAGGATCCCCATTTAATTTTTTTCTATTCATGGTTATTGTGGCTTATTCTTTCTTTTATGCATCAATTATATTTCTTTTTTGCTTATGGATGAGTTTTACTAATAGTAGATACACATTAGACTATTATGTTACCTGTGATACTATGGGGAATGTTTTCATAGCTTAGATCTGAGTAGAGATTAATAGATTAAACCCCAGTTTCTCTCCTTCCATCTGACATGGTTCCATCAGTGATTTTGGTGGGATATTCTTTGTTTGGGGAGATTGAACATGAGATGGAAGCTAGACTACAATGGTAAATTTATCTCAACCAATGAGAAATAGGTGGTCTCCATTTTGTGCCAAAAGGGCCCCTTCTGTGGTGGCATTCTCTCTTCCCTTCAACTCCTTTTCCTCTATTGGTATACCATTGACATTAGTATTCTTTATGCTCTCATCAACCCTAGGTTGATGTATGTCACTTCTAGTGCTTGCATCAACTCCCCATTGATGTATGCCATCTCATGTGCCTATAGGAATGCTCAAGACACTATTTTTTCCTATTGCGAGTAGGGGAAGAGACAACAATACTGTGTAGTTCCCTTTCACCCTGTGACTGTTGATCTTCATTTTTCCAAGTGGGATTGGATTTCATAGGACCCCTCATTATTGCTTAGAACCTAGGAAACACTACTTTCCATCTCAAGAACAGCCAAGAGATACTTTTTTATTACCGTGTAAATGGATGGGTCCTTAAGGCCTAGTTTTTTCCAAAGTTAGTTTGAGTTAGTTTCCATTAGCTACATTTAGTTAGTTGCATTTTATTTTAGTTTCATTCAATTTGCATGTAGTTTGCTTTATGAAAAAAGATAAAAGGATTGTGTTTATTTCAGTTTTCACATTTTTCATCTAGTTAAATCCACATGGTATTTTTTCTCTCTCTTGCAATTAAATTTTTATATGGACATGAAGCATTTCACTTTTCACTTTTTTCATCTATTTAAATCCACATGGTATTTTTTTTTATCTCTTGCAATTAATTTTCTATATGGACCTGAAGCATTTTTATTGATAAAATTGTGTTGTGGTGTTGTAGGTATCTATAAACTGGAGATGGGCATGCCATTGAGTAAAACTTACAAGTTGCAAAACATTTGCAAGGAGCTCAATTCAAATTTTGTTTTAATTGCATGGAGTATTGGGTATTTGGATGAGGTTGGGTTTTATATTTATAGTGGAATTGTTCAGGGATGTAGGCACTAAGGAGGTTTATCTTAAATCTGTCTTGATAGCTTATTTTTTGCATGGTTAAGTTTTATGAGGCTGGACAGTTTGGAGTTTATGTTAAACTGTCCCGATGGTCTATTTTTTGCATGTTTAAGTTTTATGAGGTTGAATAGCATGGAATTTATGTTAAACTGTCCTTATAGTTTGGACTTTATGTTAAATTGTCCTTATAGATAGTTATCAAGTTTGAATTCAAATTCAATATATAAAATTTGAATCAAGACCTATCTTGTATATTTATGTTAATTAATGGAATCTTTTAGCTTACAAAAATAAATTTGATTTTCCAAACATATCAACTCTAGAATCATGTCCCCTTCAGTTTAAATTGGCATTTATTGTGGAAGCATGGAATATGGTTCAGCAATCATTCAAATCCTTCAAGCATTTCCCGGTCACTAAACATCGTTGGTTTAAGTTATGGCAGTTAATCTATAAACTAGTTCTTGATTTTTGTGTCCACAATATTTTTTTTTTAGTTGAGTTTGAATTGCATTTGCATTGTCATCTCTAGTGATCTTTCTTATCTCCTTTTTTTGTATTAGATTCATCATTTTCAACTTCACAATAAGTGTTGACTGAATTTTCTTATCATGACAAATTTGTGTCATGATCATCCATTTCTCTGATGGTTGGATTCTCTAAATTGTAACTTGAAACCATTTTTCTATTCTTGGGTGTTCTAGTGGTCAAAATCCCTAAATTGATTAATAGTTGGATAAGATAATGGTGCTTGCTTTCTTTGGCAATGTTCCTAACTAGTAAGATCTTATGGATTGATTCACATAGTTACATGTTTGATTCCAGTCTTAAAACCATGCTAAATCAATTTTTTGTATGTCATGTTGTTCTCCATTTGGCGTCAATGCCCAAGTTAGTAGGTGGCATTATTTTTCGATGTAAATTTGCATGAAGTCTTCATGACCATGCAATGTTAATCTAATTTAAACATTGTCATATATAACTTGGAATTAATGATACTATAATTGTAAGTTAGTGTTTTTATAGATTTAAAATATTCATTAATCTTTTTAATATAGAAGGTAAATTTAAAATTGAGAAATTTTTAAGATAAAGAAATTTTGATAATATTTGTAAAAAAAATTAATTATTACTAATTTGTTAATTTATATTTAATCATTACCATATCTATCACAAATCAAAATTACATACTAAAAGGTTAAGTAAAATGAATGTTTAATAATAAATTTCTTAGTTGAGATGGTATAAAAACCTCAACCGTTGATCCACAAATTACATGAACACTGGAGTCTTCATCAAGACTGAAATTTCACCTTCTAAGAATCTTCCATTTTTTTAAACGCTCAAAGACTATGTGCATTCAAAACTTTTCTTAGTTTATATGATATAAAAACCTCAAGCGTTGATCTGCAAATTACATGAACACCAGTCTTCATCACAACTGCAATTTCACCTTCTAATAATCTTCCATTTTTTTATAGGTTCAAAGACTAGATGCATTCAAGATATGTCTTAGTTGAGATGGTATAAAAACCTCAACAATTGATCCACAAATTACATGAACAGTGGAGTCTTCATCACAACTGCAATTTCACCTTCTAAGAATCTTCCAATTTTTGAAACTGTCAAAGACTAGATGCATTCAAAATATGTCTTAGTTGAGATGGTATAAAAACCTCAACCGTTGATCCACAAATTAAATGAACATTGGAGTCTTCATCACAACTGCAATTTCACCTTCTAAGAATCCTCCATTTTTTGAAACGCTCAAAGACTATGTGCAGTCAAAATTTGTCTTAGTTGATATGGTATAAAAACCTCAAGCGTTGATCCGCAAATTACATGAACACTAGTCTTCATCACAACTGCAATTTCATATTCTAAGAATCTTCCATTTTTTTATAGGCTCGAAGACTAGATGCATTCAAAATATGTCTTAGTTGAGATGGTATAAAAACCTCAACCGTTGATCCACAAATTACATGAACACCGGAGTCTTCATCACAACTAGAATTTCACCTTCTAAGAATCTTCCATTTTTTTAAACTCTCAAAGACTATGTGCATTCAAAATTTGTCTTAGTTTAGATGCTATAAAAACCTCAAGTGTTGATTTGCAAATTACGTGAACACCAGTCTTCATCACAACTGCAATTTCACCTTCTAAGAATCTTCCATTTTTTATAGGCTCAAAGACTAGATGCATTCAATATATGTCTTAGTAGAGATGGTATAAAAACCTCAACCATTGATCCACAAATTACATGAATAGTGGATTCTTCATCACAACTTCAATGTCACCTTCTAGGAATCTTCCAGTTTTTGAAACAGTCAAAGATTAGATGCATTCAAAATATGTCTTAGTTGAGATGGTATAAAAACCTCAACCGTTGATCCATAAATTACATGAACATTGGATTCTTCATCACAACTGCAATTTCACCTTCTAAGAATCTTCCAGTTTTTGAAACTGTCAAATACTAGATGCATTCAAAATATGTCTTAGTTGAGATGGTATAAAAACCTCAACCGTTGATCCACAAATTAAATGAACACTAGTCTTCATCACAACTGCAATTTCACCTTCTAAGAATCCTCCATTTTTTGAAAGGCTCAAAGACTATGTGCATTCAAAATTTGTCTTAGTTGAGATGGTATAAAAACCTCAAGCATTGATCCACAAATTAAATGAACACTAGTCTTCATCACAACTACAATTTCATTTTCTAAGAATCTTCCATATTTTGATAGGCTCGAAGACTAGATGCATTCAAAATATGTCTTGGTTGAGATAGTATAAAAACCTCAACCGTTCATCCACAAATTACATGAAAAGTTGTGTCTTCATCACAACTGCAATTTCACCTTCTAAGAATATTCCAATTTTTGAAACATTCAAAGACTAGATACATTCAAAATATGTCTTAGTTGATATGGTATTAGAACCTCAACCGGTGATCCACAATTTACATGAACATTGGAGTCTTCATTACGATTGCAATTTTACCTTATAAGAATCCTCCATTTTTTGAAAGGCTCAATGACTATGTGCATTAAAAATTTGTCTTATTTGAGATGGTATAAAAACCTCAAACGTTGATCCACAAATTACATGAACACCAGTCTTCATCACAACTGCAATTTCACCTTCTATGAATCTTCCAATTTTTTATAGGCTCGAAGAGTAAATGCATTCAAAATATGTATTAGTTGAGATGGTATAAAAACCTCAACCATTGATCCACAAATTACATGAACATTGGAATCTTCATCACAACTGCAATTTCACCTTCTAAGAATCCTCCATTTTTTGAAACGGTCAAAGACTATGTGCATTCAAAATTTGTCTTAGTTGAGATGGTATAAAAATCTCAACTGTTGAGCTGCAAATTACATGAACACCAATCTTCATCACAACTGCAATTTCACCTTCTAAGACCATTTTTTGAAACGGTCAAAAACTATGTGCCTTCAAAATTTGTCTTAGTTGAGATGGTATAAAAACCTCAACCGTTGATCCCAAATTACATGAACACCAGTCTTCATCACAACTACAATTTCACCTTCTAAGAATCCTCCATTTTTTGAAAGACTCGAAGAATAGATGCATTCAAAATATTTCTTAGTTGAGATGGTATAAAAACCTCAACCATTGATCCACAAATTACATGAACACTAGAGTCTTCATCACAACTGCAATTTCACTTTCTAGAATCTTCCATTTTTTGAAATGCTCAAAGACTATGTGCATTCAAAACTTGTCTTAGTTGAGATGGTATAAGAACCTCAAACATTGATCTGCAAATTACATGAACACCAGTCTTCATCACAACTCCAATTTCACCTTCTAAGAATCTTCCATTTTTTTATATGCTAGAAAACTAGATGCATTCAAAATATGTCGTAGTTGAGATGGTATAAAAACCTCAATCGTTGATCAAGAAATTACATTCAACACCAATCTTCATCACAACTGCAATTTCACCTTTTAAGAATCCTCCATTTTTTTAAACGCTCAATGATAATGTGCATTCAAAATTTGTCTTAGTTGAGATGGTGTAAAAACCTCAACCGTTGATCCACAAATTACATGAACACCAATCTTCATGACAACTACAATTTCACCTTCTAAGAATCCTCCATTTTTTGAAAGCCTCAAATACTATGTGCATTCAAAATATGTCTTAGTTGAGATGGTATGAAAACCTCAACCGTTGATCCAAAAATTACATGAACACTAGTCTTCATCACAACCGTAATTTCACCTTCTAAGGATCCTCCATTTTTTGAAAGTCTCGAAGACTAGATGCATTCAAAATATGTTGTAGTTGATATGGCATAAAAACCTCAACCGTTGATCCACAAATTACATTCAACACCAATATTCATCACCACTGCAATTTCACCTTCTAAGAATCTTCCATTTTTTGAAACGCTCAAAGACTATCTGCATTCAAAATTTGTCTTAGTTGAGATTGTATAAAAACCTCAACCGTTGATCCACAAATTACATGAACAGCAATATTCATCACAACTGCAATTTCACCTTCTAAGAATCCTCCATTTTTTTAAACGCTCAAAGACCATGTGCATTCAAAATATGTCTTAGTTGAGATGGTATAAAAATCTCAAGCGTTGATCCACAAATTACATGAACATCAGTCTTCATCAGAAGTGCAATTTCACCTTCTAAGAATCCTCCATTTTTTGAAAGGCTTGAAGACTAGATGCATTCAAAATATGTCTTAGTTGAGATGGTATAAAAACCTCAACCGTTGATCCACAAATTACATGAACACTGGAGTCTTCATCACAACTTCAATTTAACTTTCTAAGAATCTTCCATCTTTTTAAACGCTCAAAGACTATGTGCATTCAAAATTTGTCTTAGTTGAGATGGTATAAAAACCTCAAGCATTGATCCGCAAATTACATGAGCACCAATATTCACCACAACTGCAATTTCACCTCCTAAGAATCTTCCATTTTTTTATAGGCTTGAATACTAGATGCATTCAAAATATGTCTTAGTTGAGATGGCATAAAAACCTCAACCGTTGATCCACAAATTACATTCAACACCAATCTTCATCACAACTGCAATTTCACCTTCTAAGAATCCTCCATTTTTTTAAACGCTCAAAGACTATGTGCATTCAAAATTTTTCTTAGTTGAGATGGTATAAAAACCTCAACCATTGATCCATAAATTACATGAACACCAATCTTCATCACAACTGCAATTTCACCTTCTAATAATCCTCCATTTTTTGAAAGGATTGAAGACTATTTGCATTCAAAATATGTCTTAGTTGAGATGGTATAAAAACCTCATGTTAGTTTTTTAGAAATTTCAATCTGATCTAGGATCTTAACTGAGAGAATAGCATGTACAGCATATCAATCATGGACACAATAATGCAAGCACACAAGAGACACAGAGTTTCACCGGGGAAAACCAAGAAGGTGAAAACCCCGCAACTTCCTCAGAGATAGATCGAGCAATAATACAACCCAAGTACAAGAAATAGTCCACCTAGCAGCAGCTTCTCCTCCTCCACTAGTACGCCACTCTCCAATGAGTGTATGAATGAGAAGTGAGTGATCAAATAGAGTGCCTCTCGCACTATATTTATACATGACTTGACTTGCCTAATAACCTTTACTAGGTCGGCCTCAACTTAACCACATAACATAATGCTGACAGGGCCGACCCCCAATAGGGTGGTCTAATAACCCTTTAACCCACATGACTTATACAGGGCCAACCCCAACAAGGTGGTCTAATAACCCATCAAGTATAAGTTGCGACACTTACAATATAAATGACGACACTTCCGTATAGAGGAATAATAACATCTCTATAGGAATACAAGCACTTCCATATAGAGAAATAATAACATATCTATAGGAATACAATATACATATATGAAATATATTCCGAAGTTACAAATACATCAACACTCCCTCTTAACTAGGAAGGTAATTCTCGACACAATTCTGATAGCACAAGTCTTCTTCTTTGGATCATCGTCACTGGATCATCGTCATCGAATCATCGACATTGTCACGGATGCTGCTATCTCAATCAATCTCTGATCTACTCGTCATAGGAAGTTCTACAGAGCCAGTCCTTTTTCATACTGGATGTAGGCCCACTACCTGCAGGTCTTCATCACTGGCCATACTGTGTAATCCTCGGGACTTATTACGTGCGTCACAAAACCTCGCAAGAGCATCCCAAGATGTTACGAGCACACATCTCTACCTATTGGATCTCCCAGGGACATATTATATGTGACCTCACCACAAAACCCCGCAAGATCATCCCAGGATGTTACGAGCACACGGCTCTACCTATCGGATCTCCCAGGGACATATTACATGTGGTCACCAAAAAACCTCGCAAGAGCATCCCAGGACTTATTACGGGCACACAGCCCAACCTATTGGATCTCCCAAGGCCATATTACATGTGGTCATGGAAAAACCTCGCAAGAGCATCCCAGGACTTATTACGGGCACACAGCCCAACCTATCGAATCTCTCAAGGACATATTATATGCCATGGGACAAAACCTCGCAAGAGCATCCCAAGACTTATTACAAGCACACAGCCCAACCTATCAGATCTCCCACGGCCATATTACATGTCCTCCCAAGCAAAACCTCGAAAGAGCATTTGCCATATATCCCAGGGCCATATTATATGCCATAGGCAAAACCTCGAAAGAGTATCTGCAAACCTCCCAGGTTCATATTATATGCTTGTCTGCACAAACTGTCCACGGCCATAGAGTATCAACCTGATACTCACCATACATCATCCTGATCATCATCATTGCATCGTCCTGATGCATGTCATCATCGCAATGATCATCCTGAAGCATATCGTCTGGAACAACATCCTGACGCTCATCGTCCATGATCATCCTAATCATACAATGCATCCACCTGATGCATACACAGTATCTACCTAATACATATCATCATACATGATCTACCTGATCATACAATGTATCCACCTGATACATATACAAATACATGATCCAACTGATCATAATAAGCATCCAACATGATGCATATACATATACATGATCCAACTGATCATAACAAGCATCCAACATGATGCATATACATATACATGATCCAACTGATCATAACAAGCATCCAACATGATGCAAATACATAGCAGTAACTAGAGCATCGTCTTGATGTTCATCATCCAGTGCTTACATCCACAGCCATGGAAGGATCCTCCTCTCACCATGCTCGGAATGACTCCTACAAATGTGTCCATCACTTCTTCCTCGAAGTGTCATCAATCTGAAGAACACCAAGCCTCTTTCTGAAGTACTCAAACTTCACTCTGTCTAGAGGTTTCGTCAACACATATGCAACTTGCTCATTCGTCACAACATACAGGAGCTTCACTGCTCCTCTCTGCACCATATCCCTGATATAGTGATATTTGATCTCAATGTGCTTCGACCTGTCGTGGAACACCGGGTTCTCGGATAGCTTCACACAACTTTGGTTGTCACAAAAGATACCAGTAGCATCCAACAAGAGATCAAATAAATCAGACAGTAGCTTCCTTAGCCATACTGCCTCACAACTAGCTGAACAAGTTGCAACATACTCTGCTTCTGCTATACTCAGTGCTACACAGGGTTGCTTCTTGCTAAACCAAGAGATCAAACCTGATCCCATACTAAAGCAGCACCCTGAAGTGGTCTTCCTATCTGCAGCACTGCTACCCAATCTAAATCAACATAACCCTGCAGGTTAAACTTTTGATTCGCATCATACTTGAGCCCATAATCAATTGTACCCTTCAAGTACCTCAGAATATTCTTTGCAGCAACCAGGTGAACACTTCTGGGATCCATCAAGAACTGGCTCAATGTGTTCACCGCAAAGAAAATATCTGGTCTTGTGTTCATTAGGTACATCAAGGACCCAATCATCTGACGATACACGATGACATCAACCGGATCAGATGAAACATCACACAAAAGCTTCAGGTTCGATGCCATAGGTGTGGCCATGGCCTTGCAGTCCATCATCCCAAACCTATTCAGGATCTCTACTACATACTTCCCTTGTCCAAGGAATATTCCATCTGCACTCTTCCATACCTCCATGCCTAGAAAATAATGCATCATCCCCAAGTCCTTCATCTCAAACTCGGCAACAAGCTTCCTCTTCGTGTCGGAAATCAATCTATCCTCACCTGTTACAAACAGGTCATCCACATACAAGAGTAGTATCACAAGATTTCCTTCCTCAACCTTGTAGTAAAGGTTGGAATCCGTTTTACTCTTGGTAAAGCCCAAACTGGATAGAAAGTTGTCTATCCTACCATACCAAGTCCTAGGAGCTTGCTTCAAGCAATAAAAGGCTTTCTTCAATCTACACACATATGACTCTCTGTCATGTGTCTCAAAACCAAGTGACTACTCCACATGCACTTCCTCCTCGACTACACCATTCAAGAAAGTTGTCTTGACATCCATCTGGTGTATCCTCCATTTCATCACTGCAGCCAGAGCAAGTATTGTTCTGATGGAAGTGTATCTGTCTATAGGAGCAAAATTTTCTTCATAGTCTATCCCCTTTTTCTGGGAGAAGCCACGAGCTACAAATCTCGCTTTGTATTTCTATATGCTTCCATCTACAGCATGCTTGACCTTTGGAAGTCACAACAGACTTCCCATCTGGTCTTGGGACCACATCCCAAACATCTTTCTTCATGATCGACGGATCATGGTATTCTTCCATTACTTCATCCCGAATCCTGGGAACATCAAAATTTTCAATAGATAGCTTTGTTGCTGGAACAAATGTTGTAGTCCTTCTTTTGTAGGTGATGGTATACGATCTTTCCTACAAAGCAAGTTAAATTGCATGATTAGAAACATCTCATAGTTTTTAGAACAAATTCTTACACATAAAGAAATATGTCATACAGTCATGCAATTATTTTAGCCAATGCTTCAATACAACATTTATCCATATCCCATGACTTTCTAGATGCCTTCCAATCTCTACCAGAACATTGTTAAGAATGTGCACAACTCCCAACATGTTAGCAAAGAGGTTTCATTCTAGATAAGTAGCAATGGAATGTTGTACAGTGCCATAGGCCACTTACCCATTACATGCATATTAGTAGTATAATGTTCATTAACTAAGTCTAGGAACATAAGTATATGTATCATTGAACAGTATTATTTAAACAATCAAATATACAAGAAATGACAATTCAAATACTTATCTTTGTTTGGTTGTAGGGTGGACTCCCTCTCAATCTTTGTTTCCTTGTAGGAACTATTGGAGTGTGCTCCCTCTTGATCTTTGCTTCCTGGATTACCTGTCCTTGAACTTATATCCATCCTCGATCACTATGCATGCTTACTAGTATCATCATTGTGTTACCCTCGAGATCTCATACATAATCATACATTCATTATTATAATCTCAATACTATCAAAATACAATAATCTTAAACATGTATAGTCATGATCATTTCATACACATATAATTTATCACAAGCATTAGTATTCAAGGTTTCAGGGAGTACTTCCTTTTACTCATGCATATTCTTATTTGACCAAAGGACTTTTCTGGTTAGTCATATCATCAATCAAAGTAAGGAACATAATATGACTAAACCCATGATTACTAACTTCAATGAATAATCATTATCAATCATGCCATGTATACTTATATAAGAGATCCTAACAGAAGGTAGGATTCTAACTTGATATAGGAAAAACATACCTGGATTAGCATGCTATCTAGTTATGTCTAACATACCTGCATAATGTCTTCTTGTCATCTTCAATGACTTGTGCTAGTAACCTGCATATCTCATAGGTTAACCATTATAGAACCAAGTTATACATACCTCGTTAGTAGATCTTCTATGTGATCCATGACAATGGATGAATCTTTGTCTTCATGTCACCATGGTCATATGTTCTTGAACTAGAACATGATTTGTCTTTGTTGATGTACCTTTCATGTTAGCGGACAACATCAACCTCATACAACACCACAATGCATTAGTACAATAACAAGTGTCAAAACCCTAATCAATGCGTTATCTCCTCAAAATATTATTTCAGAATTTTCAGGTTTCGGTAACTTAGGGGGACATGGCCATTGTTCATTAGCTACTGAAAACCCAGCTTTCGGCAGCTTACAGCGTAAAGGAAAAATTACTCAACGCTACCAAAAGGAGAGACATTTTCACCACTTCAGAGAAGGTCTCGGTGGTTTAGGCGAACATGTTGAATTGTTCATTAGCCACCGAAAGCAGAGCTTTTGGTAGCTAACAAAATTAAAATTCAGCCTTTCTAGCTACCGAAACTACAAAATAATGCAGAAGGCTGATTTTTTTGCACAAACACTAAATTTTGTTGATCCAAACACTTCAAGGACGTTTTATATTGATAAATAAACGTTAAAGGCATCATGATCGAAATTATGTTCCAAATTGACAGGCGCCAGCAAGGTGAGAAGAGGAATCTTCTTGTCTATTTTGGGAAAAATATGGCATGTCAATCCTCCAAGTGGTTGTTTCAACCTTAATCATAAGCCTTTGAAGTCTTGTTACAACTGTCAAAGATTGCTGCAGCTGTCAAAGACATGAAGACTATCAAGATGGAGGCGAGGAGATTTACTGCAAAAAATGGCGTTTTTACTGTGCTGAGTCATCATTTTCAAATGATGATTTTGAGCGACTGGAGAATCATTTTGAGAAACGGGAGGAGGTTTTTGTGCCTAACACGTTAGAGAACAATAACCTCTCTCATTTTTCCTACAGGTGTCACATATTGGGAGAATCGAATCCATCTCTGAGCCCTAATTTTTGGATCTCAGAATTTTCCTGTTTGACACATGTTTTTGAAATGCAGATCTCGGGAAAATGAAAACGAATTTCAATGATCTGAGAGAGGTTTTTGCTCACAACAAACCAATATACAATAACCTATTTCTATTTATACACAGGTGTCACAAATTTGGAGAACTGAACCCATCTCCAAGCCCCATTTTGCAGCAGTTTGGCCAAATTAAAAAGGATATTTTCCTAGTTTATTGAAAACGGTTTTGATCTTCTATCTTTAGTAAATTCGATCCAGCTTCTTAGGATCTGGAAAGATGTTGTAAAGGCTATAAAGCATAGAAATTGAGAGGAAGTAAAGGGGTCAATTGTGGATACTTTTTCATATATTGTAAACTCAAGCTTCTCATTTTCATACTAGTAACACAAGCTTCTTTTGCCATTATTTGTTCAGACTTTCATCTTCCTATCTATTCCTTACTTGCACCTGAATATTGAATTCATGTTAGTTATGTTTGTCTGATGATTGATATCTGTCAACTTGTCAATTGATCCATAAATTGGAATCTGCAATTATTTTACTTATTTTATTTGGCCATTCCTATACACTTTATGTATATGTTTCTGCTAGTAAAATAAGCATTCTTCATACATTCATTAATCTATAACTCTCTGAGCAGTGATGGTTTAAATCCTTGTCAATACTTGTTGTGTTCATGCATGTCTTGAGGGAGTGAGGTTTGATTTAAGTCATCTGACTTGATCCATTTTGAGTAAATTATTGAGAATAAGATTAAGTTACCAGGCTCTTTCGACTGTAACCTAGAAAGACTCTTGGAGAGATAACATTTTGGCGTCGTTGCCGGGGAGAGGAGATTGAAGCTCAACTTTATTGGGAGAATGACATAGATCCATCTTTGATGGTAGACAAAGCCTGGACATATTCTTGGTTGTACTCATCTATCTGGCGACTCCGTGAAGGACGGATTCAGTGGCGACTCCATTGCCCAAAAATCTGTTGGCGACTCCATAGGTATGCCATGAACAAAATCTTAGCAAAGAGGTATGCTTTCTGCGATTTTTTAAAGATTGTTGGTTTCCCTAATCCAGTGCCTAGTAGAGATGAATGGGAAAATAGTCTTCCCAGTTTTCGAGGAGAAGAGTGGGAAGTGCCAGGTGAACACTTGTTGGATTTTCATGACTTTATTCATCGGCTTGAAATTATACATGAGGATGTTCAAATTAAGCTTTTCCTATACTCATTGAAAGGAGCAGCCCTTGACTGGTGTAGATATCTTCCAGACACCAGTATCAACTCTTTGAAAGGTTTTCATGATGCTTTCAATTTGTTCTGTAGAGATAAAATTTTAAATGATGCCCTTTTTCCAGAATGTTGTCATGAATATAATTTGTTTCATCAAATTAATGGACATGAAAAGTACGGTTGTGCTGAAAAGTATGTGGTTGAAGAAGATACTTTTCATAAAGATTCAAAGGTGTTAGATGACCTTTATTTTGACAATAAGTTTGTAGATACGTCTGACATCATATCAAATGTCTCTATTTTTCATAAAGACCAGGTCATTTATTTTGAGATCTTAGATAATAAATAGCAGATCGCATATGGAAGCAACCCTGGATCTGATCAGGAGCATCATGAAGCTGATAGAGAAAAGTTCCAAAAACAATCGATGCTTGATTCTGTGTCAGCTGCTGAGCAGTCAATATATGAGTTTATAGAACTTGGAAATGACATTCATGATCAGTCATATCTTGAGATCGATTATGAGGAAAAGCAGTCCTTTGAATTTAAGCAGCAAAGTAAGATCCTACATGAATTTTATGATCCAGTTTCTATATGGATGGAGTCACTGTTGTCAGTTATGCCATATATTACAAAGTTTGGCATGATGGTTTGCAGCAGTAAACATGAGCTGGTTGCAGTTTTCTTGTTGCATATTTTGTTCTCCTTTCATGTTTTTTGTTGTACACATGAAGATAGGTCAAGCAATTTGTTGCTTAAATTATTTTTCTGGAAATTTGTATATACCTGAAACATTAATTTGCAGCAGCTAGAGTAGGGTAGCAGAGATGAATAAGCTCATGGCTGAGCATTTCAAGTTTGCATAATTCATGAGGCTTGCATTTAGTATTGTGGTTTCAGTTTTGAAATAAAGACTCCATGCCCAATGGATGTAAGGTGTTGCTAGCAGATTTATAGTTGAACATTTGTGGACAGATTGCAGAGTTTTGGTGGCAGTTTAAATGACTCCATAGCCCAATGGAACACTAGAGGATAGGTTTGAATTTTTGTTTTACAGGAAAGGCGTTGGATCTGTGGTTCTTGAAACCTCACAGGGAGACTTTCATCCCCGAGTAGGAACCAGATGTTATCTCAAAATATTTTTTCAAATTTTATTATTTTAGAATTTTCGGGTTTCGGTAGCTTAGGCGGACATGGCCATTGTTCATTAGCTACCGAAAACCCAGCTTTCGGCAGCTTACAGCGTAAAGGAAAAATTACTCAAAGCTACCGAAAGGAGATGCATTTTCACCACTTCAGAGAAGATCTCGGTGGTTTAGGAAAACATGTTGAATTGTTCATTAGCCATCGAAAGCAGAGCTTTCAGTAGCTAACAAAAATAAAATTCAGCCTTTCTAGCTATCGAAACTACAAAATAATGCAGAAGGCTTCTTTTTTTGCACAAAGCCTGAATATTGCTGATCCAAACACTTCGAGGACATTTTCTAATGATAGATAAATGTTAAAGGCATCATGATCTTCCAGATTGAAAGGTGCCAGCAAGGTGAGAAGAGGAATCTTCTTGTCTATTTTGGGCAAAAGATGGCCTGTCAATCCTCAACCTTACTCATCAGCCTTTGAAGGCTTGTTACAATTTTCAAAGATTGTTGCAGCTGTCGAAGACATGAATACTATCAAGATGGAGGCGAGGAGATTTACTGCAAAAAATGGCGTTTTTACTGTGCTGAGTCATCATTTTCAAATGATGATTCTGAGCGACTGGAGAATCATTTTGAGAAACGGGAGGAGGTTTTTGTGCCTAACACGTTAGAGAACAATAACCTCTCTCATTTTTCCTACAGGTGTCACAGATTGGGAGAATCGAATCCATCTCTGAGCCCTAATTTTTGGATCTCAGAATTTTCCTGTTTGACACATGTTTTTGAAATGCAGATCTCGGGAAAATGAAAACGAATTTCAATGATCTGAGAGAGGTTTTTGCTCACAACAAACCAATATAAAATAAACTATTTCTATTTATACACAGGTGTCACAAATTTGGAGAACTGAACCCATCTCCAAGCCCCATTTTGCAGCAGTTTGGCCAAATTAAAAAGGATCTTTTCCTAGTTTATTGAAAACGGTTTTGATCTTCTATCTTTAGTAAATTCGATCCAGCTTCTTAGGATCTGGAAAGATGTTGTAAAGGCTATAAAGCATAGAAATTGAGAGGAAGTAAAGGGTTCAATTGTGGATACTCTTTCATATATTGTAAACTCAAGCTTCTCATTTTCATACTAGTAACACAAGCTTCTTTTGCCATTATTTGTTCAGACTTTCATCTTCCTATCTATTCCTTACTTGCACCTGAATATTGAATTCATGTTAGTTATGTTTGTCTGATGATTGATATCTGTCAACTTGTCAATTGATCCATAAATTGGAATCTGCAATTATTTTACTTATTTTATTTGGCCATTCCTATACACTTTATGTATATGTTTCTGCTAGTAAAATAAGCATTCTTCATACATTCATTAATCTATAACTCTCTGAGCAGTGATAGTTTAAATCCTTGTCAATACTTGTTGTGTTCATGCATGTCTTGAGGGAGTGAGGTTTGATTTAAGTCATCTGACTTGATCCATTTTGAGTAAATTATTGAGAATAAGATTAAGTTACCAGGCTCTTTCGACTGCAACCTAGAAAGACACCTGGAGAGCTAACACAATGAATATCTGCATTCATAATTTTATTAAGGTGATACGACAAGTCTAAAGTTAATCAAGATTGTACTAACCTTAATGAAGACAAACATACCATAAACTTTATCATGAACAGATCTCGAAACATACCTGGATAAGTCATACCTGTCGAGATTGCTTGTAATCTTCTTATGTAAGGCCTTAGCCTCATCTCCCTCTGAAACAGGAACTTCTTCACTTATGCAGGTGACCAATCCATTCTCTTCTAGGATTAACCCAATCCACTCGATTTGCAGAAACTGGATCTGGAGCTAGATTAGGGTTTGTCAAGGAAACCGTAAAAATTTAAACTTTGAATTTCAAACTTCTGAAAGGATAGGAAGATGCGCCTTGATGAGCAGATCAATCCGGTATACTCAGAATTTGAAAACTGCATTGTTTCACCCCTCAAATTTTCTTTTCAATCTTCTGGATTCACTAGGGATGACCCTGAATTAGGGTTTGAGTTTCCCGGAGCTTCACCCAACCAAATATTTTGATCCAAAGCTCTAAACTTTTATTTTTTCAAGGAGCTTCTAGCTATGGTCACATATTTCAAAAATTCCCATTTTTGTAGAAGCCCTAATTTTTCACCTTTCCGATCAAAGTACCGAACTAGGGTTTGATCAAGCCTGGCCTTCTACCCAACCAAAAAATTCGATCATGGTCTCTAAATTTCTATTTTTATGAGGAGCATCTATCCGGGTCTCCGATTACAAAAATTCCAACTTTCGCCGAAGCCGTAAATTCCTGGAGCCATGAATGAAGGTGCTCAAAATACAATTTTGTTTTGACAGAAATATGCACCTGATTGTTTCTGGTGTAACTCCGAAATTTCATATCTACAGGGTTTGAAAAAATTTATTGTGGTAGCCTGACCTGTTATCTTTCCAACCCCATAGGTCTGACCTCAAATGGATTCTCTGAGAGAGAGTTATGCCAAGTGTCACAACGTGACCTGTTTATGGGATAAAACAGGAGAGCGAACTTGTACGGAGTGCCATGTATCATTGGTTCACTTTCGGCCTCTAAACCTTTGGCCTGTGAAAGTATAGTCCGTTCCATACCTGTCATGTTTTACAAAATTTCATTTGGAGCTTCCTAGCCCAATTTGTGACCTTTTTTCCTAGGTCACCTGTTTATGACTGAGATCTGGAAGAGGCAGAAACCCTAGTTTGTACAGATCATAAAACACAAATTACAATGAATTAGAAGTTTTTCTTTGGACACAAGGTACATTGGGATCTTATCTTCGACCTGTAAAAGTTTCAGATCCTGAACCTTCGCCAAAATGGATTTATAGAGAAAGTGCTACGATGAGTGGTTTTTTCTATATCAAGCCCTAGCTTCGCAAGTGCAACAAGTGTCATAAATGCCATATCATGCCTTCTTTCAGGCTAGCTCTGATACCATGTTAGTTTTTCAGAAATTTCAATCTGATCTAGGATCTTAATTGAGATAATAACATGTACAGCATATCTACATCATATCAATCATGGACACAATAATGCAAGCACACAAGAGACACAGAGTTTCACCGGGGAAAACCAAGAAGGTGAAAAACCCCACAACTTCCTTAGAAATAGATAGAGTAATGATACAACCCAAGTACAAGAGATAGTCCTCCTAGCAGCAGCTTCTCCTCCTCCACTAGTGCGCCACTCTCCAATGAGTTTATGAGTGAGAAGTGAGTGATCAAATACAGTGCCTCCCGCACTCTATTTATACATGACTTGACTTGCCTAATAACCTTTACTAGGTCGGCCTCAACTTAACCACATAACATAATATTGACAGGGTCGACCCCCAATAGGGTGGTCTAATAACCCTTTAACCCATTGTTAGGAACCCGTGTCAACCCTTCTCTTTACTTTGTTAGTATATTGTTGTTGGACGCATATGCTTTGTAAGTCGTCCCGTAGTATTTGTTGATCCATAGTTTATATTAGCCCATGGTATTGACCCATAGTATTGGACGCATATGCTTTGTAAGTCGTCCTGTAGTATTATATGTCCCATGGTTTTGACTCATAGTATTGGGCATAGACTTAGTATATAAGTGTGTGTTGAGGTCATTGAAGGCACCGTGAAGTTAATTGTATTGAGCTTGATCAAAGGAGGATGCCCCCTCAAAGTGGCCCATGATCAATATAAAAGTGATTCTGAGTTATATTATTTATAATATCTCGTGTATTTTCATTAATTAATTATTGCAGGTTCTTCACATCTGGTATCAGAGCACTTTCTTGGGCTCGTTGGGTGGAATTTCTGCCAAAAAAAAAATTTCGCATCTATTGCAAGTTCAGATCTGGGAATAATCCCTATCCGTTTAACTGTGGGAAGTACTTGGGCATAATCCCTAAAACTCATTGTGAGGAGTACCACAAGAACCCCAAAGTAGCTGGCCCATTGAGAGGACCTGCCAGCGAAAAGGGCAACGACCCCTACCCGATTGACTAGTTCCCACCTGTGAGGTAAACCAAGACTTGTCGTTTGTGGCAAAGCGGTTATCAGTTTTACCTGAACCGTGGAGTGAGGGGTAATGCCCCAATACGCAAGTCGTCAGACAGCATTGGTGGCCGAGTGAATCCCATGAACCAATAGGAATCCGCACATACCTGGGGTCCATATCTATTTTCAGCTGAACTGTTGCCGATCACTTTCGCTCCAAATCCAACCGTTTCAAATTTATTCTGAAAGTCGTTCCAGATCCAGTCGTCGTTTCAGATTCAGCCATTTTTTCGATCCCTTCTGCGTCATTGTAGATCCATCTGTTGTGGATCCTTTTCGTGCAGCCGTTGCCAATCCATTTCTGAAAAAAAAAAATAATAATAAATAAATAAATAATAATAATAATAAATAAATACATAAAATTCTGTTTTTCGGCCATATCTCCCTTGTTTCAACTCTGTTTTCCCTGAAACTTCACTGACATCCCTGCAATCCCATTCTGCATATTTCATTCCTAAAGACCCTATCTCAAATTCCACTTCCCAAGACCAGAAATCTCACATTTGTCTATTTTTAGGGTTTGCCATAACTCCTTCAATTTTCACCCAAACGCCTTCAAATTTTGCCACCGTGTTCCTTTCCTAATTCTGCTTCTTTGTCCCTCTCTACCAAATTTTCTCATTCTTTCACCCCGCTTCTGAAATCCCCATTTTTTTCCTCCCTGTCCATCAGAAAGTTTCCAAATCCTAGTCAAACCCCAATTACCAATCCGAGTTTTTCCCAAATCCAATTTTTCTTTTACTAAATAAGCTTTTGTTTGTGTTTTTCTATCTATTTCCAAAACAAAACAAAACAAAAACTCCTGGTTGTGGTTGTCACCCGCGCAGGAGAAAAAAACATGGAGGAAGCACTTGCAGCCATCCAAACCAAACTCCAAGATCTGGATGAAAAATTTCTCAGCCTCCATCTTCAGCATTCAGCCATGAACAATAACCGACAGCCAGAATCTTTTGCAGCCACCGGGTTCTCTTCTTCCAGCAATTTTCGTGGGCCGAAGCTTGATTTTCCTCGCTTCAATGGTACTGATCCGACTGGATGGATATAGCGAGTAGAACAATATTTCAATCTGCATAATACTTTTGATGTCCGAAAATTTCCACTTGCATCCTTTCATTTGGAACAGGAAGCCCTTCAATGGTACATCAAAGCTCATCCCAAGCCAAACTGGACAGATTTTTGCCAACTCCTTTTGCCACGATTTGGTCCTAGTGCTTTTGATGACTTCACAGGAGCACTCACTAAACTTCACCAAACTGGCACAGTGAGAGAGTATCAGACGGAATTTGAGAAACTATCCAAACACACAGAAGGATTATCTGATGAATTCTAGAGGAGTTGTTTTATCAGTGGTCTCAAGGATGAAATCTGCTCAGAGGTCAAAATGTTATGTCCCAACACAATGATGGAAGTCCTAGGGTTGGATAAGCTGGCCGAGGAAAAGATCGAAGTTCAACAACGCTCCAAACCCACCTTTGTTCCCTTCAGAAATATGGGTTCCCAACGACCTCCCATCACGCCTGCTCCTCGACCAACTCCTATCAAGCATTTGTCTGAAACAGAGATCTAGGCACGCTGAGAAAAATGGCTTTGTTATAATTGTGATGAGAAATTCACTCGGGGACATAGATGTGTTCAAAAAAATCTCTATCTCTTGGATGTGGATTCTCCGCCTGCCTCTGAACTTGGTGAAGAAGCTCTAGATACAGTAGATGATCAGGTTGACATTCAGCACCTGCCTGTTGACACCCCATCTCAGGACGACCCACCCGATATCTCTCTCCATGCTGTAGCGACGTCACCTCCCCACAAACAATGCGGGTCAGGGGATACTTCAAGAAGCTCCCTCTTACCATACTCATTGATTCTGGTAGCACTCATAACTTCATTGACCCTCGGATTTCCAAACAAGTTGATTGTTTTGTCCATCCTTGCTCCCACTTTGAAGTCATGGTTGCCA
Source organism: Larix kaempferi (assembly GCA_027924585.1). NCBI lineage: Eukaryota > Viridiplantae > Streptophyta > Pinopsida > Pinales > Pinaceae > Larix > Larix kaempferi. The sequence continues at coordinate 10,775,734 of BSBM01001110.1, read as the reverse complement.
ATGGGGGCACCTTACCTTGCAAGGGGAAGTGTCACAATGTGTGTATCTTTATGGAAGATCATAACCTGCGCTCTGACATGTTTGCCTTGTGCTTAGGGGCATGTGATGTGGTTTTGGACGTTCAATGGTTACGCACACTTGGCCCCATCTTATGGGATTTTGTTGAACTTTGGATGCAGTTTTCAGTCAATGGGGCACAACACAAATTTATGGGATTACAACCAGGGTCCCTCTGCATCATCAATTCACATCGCTTGAAAAAAATCCTTAAGAAGAATTCACATGGTTTCATCGCTCAGCTCCATTCCATTCAGATGCACCCATCAACAATCTCCACTACTTCCTTGGATAGATATGCAGGTGTCCATGCTGAACTAATGAGCTTGCTGCCTTCAAGAGACCTTTCCGATAAGAATTTAGCCGCATTTACCTCTTAACAGGAAATGATGGCTATTTTGCATGCAATACAGAAGTGGCAACCATACCTATTAGGGAATTATTTCTGCATCAAGACTGATCTCCAGGGTCTGGAAAATTTCTTGGAACAATGGGTCTCCTCCCCAACACACCTGAAATGGGTTATCCAACTCATGGGTTATCCCTATGCGATCACTTACAATAAGGGTAAGGACAATATGGAGGCAGATGCTCCTTCTCGCACAATTGATGACCCAGTTTCTCTTACAGCTATTTCTCTGCTTGTTCCAAATTGGTTGCAATATTTTCAACATGGCTATCTCTTCTATGAACTCCATGCTTCTTCATCAGCAGGGCACTCTGGGTTTTTCAAAATGTATGACCGGGAACAATGTAACTTCTTTTGGCAAGGACTAAAAATGACAATTCAACATATGGTGGCTAACTGTGATACTTTCCAGGTCAACAAGGGTGAAACGACACTCCTTTCGGGACTGCTCAAACCCTTTCCCATCCCTACACAGATTTGGCCAACTATTTCTATGGATTTCTTAGAAGTGCTCTGGTGATACAATACCACATCTACAAGGACACCATATGAATCAGTCTATGGACATACACCTCCATTTCTTCTTCCATACACCCTTAGCAGCTCCCCAGTTCAGGCAATTGATTCGGTTCTTTGAAACCACAATCAGGTTCTTCTCATTTTGCAGGACAATCTTCACATGGCTAGAATTCGACTGCAACAACAAACCGACCAGCACCATTCTAAGCGCACTTTTCACGTATCTGATATGGTTCTTCTTCGTCTACATCCTTCCAAGCAATCCTCCCTGAAACTCCAAAGGCGTCAGTGGCCCGAAATGCAACCCGAGGATGCTACCGGGGAACCACTCATTCAGATTTTGCATCAATTTCCCCAACCAAAGCTTTGAGGACAAATATTTTTCTAAGGGAGAGGGGATGTTAGGAACCCGTGTCAACCCTTCTCTTTAATTTGTTAGTATATTTTTGTTGGACACATATGCTTTGTAAGTCGTCCCGTAGTATTTGTTGATCCATAGTTTATATTAGCCCATGGTATTAACCCATAGTATTGGACGCATATGCTTTGTAAGTCGTCCCGTAGTATTATATGTCCCATGGTTTTGACTCATAGTATTGGGCATAGACTTAGTATATAAGTGTGTGTTGAGGTCATTGAAGGCACCGTGAAGTTAATTGTATTGAGCTTGCTCAAAGGAGGTTGCCCCTCGAAGTGGCCCGTGATCAATATAAAAGTGATTCTGAGTTCTATTATTTATGATATCTCGTGTATTTACATTAATTAATTATTGCAAGCTCTTCACACCCACGTGACTTATACAGGGCCAACCCCAACAAGGTGGTATAATAACCCATCAAGTATTAGTTGCGACACTTACAATATAAATGACGACACTTCCGTATAGAGGAATAATAACATCTCTATAGGAATACAAGCACTTCCGTATAAAGGAATAATAACATCTATATAGGAATACAATATACATATATGAAATACATTCCAAAGTTACAAATACATCAACACCTCAACTGTTGATCCACAAGTTACATGAACACTAGTCTTCATCACAACTGCAATTTCACCTTCTAAGAATCCTCCATTTTTTTAAAGGTTCGAAGACTAGATGCATTCAAAATATGTCTTAGTTGAGATGGTATAGAAACCTCAACCGTTGATCCATAAATTACATTCAACACCAATCTTCATCACAACTGCAATTTCACCTTCTAAGAATCTTCCATTTTTTTAAACGCCCAAAGACTATGTGCATTCAAAATTTGTCTTAGTTGAGAGGGTATAAAAACCTCAACCGTTGATCTGCAAATTACATGAACATTAGTATTCATCACATGTTCAATTTCACCTTCTAAAAATCCTCCATTTTTTTAAAGGATCGAAGACTCTATGCATTCAAAATATTTCTTAGTTGAGATGGTATAAAAACCTCAACCGTTGATCCACAAATTACATGAACACTAGAGTCTTCATCACAACTGCAATTTCACTTTCTAAGAATCTTCTCAAAGACTATCTGCATTCAAAATTTGTCTTAGTTGAGATGGTATAAAAACCTCAACCTTTAATCCACAAATTACATGAACACCCGTCTTCATCACAACTACAATTTAACCTTCTAAGAATCATCCATTTTTTGAAAGGCTCAAAGACTAGATGCATTCAAAATATGTCTTAGTTCAGATGGTATAAAAACCTAAATTGTTGATCCACAAATTAAATGAACACTAGATTCTTCATCACAACAACAATTTCACCTTCTAATAATCTTCCATTTTCTTAAACGCTCAAATACTATGTGCATTCAAAATTTGTCTTAGTTGAGATGGTATAAAAACCTCAACCACTGATCGGAAAATTACATGAAGACCAGTCTTCATCACAACTGCAATTTCACCTTCTAAGAATCCTCCATTTTTTTGAAACACTCAAAGACTATGTGCATTCAAAATTTGTCTTAGTAAATATGGTATAAAAAACTCAACTGTTGATCCGCAAATTACATGAACACCAATCTTCATCACAACTGCAATTCCACCTTCTAAGAATCCTCCATTTTTTGAAAGGCTCGAAGACTGGATGCATTCAAAATATGTCTTAGTTGAGATGGTATAAAAACTTCAATTGTTGATCCACAAATTACATGAACACTGGAGTCTTCATCACAACTGCAATTTCACCTTCTAATAATCTTCCAATTTTGGAAACAGTCAAAGACTAGATGCATTCAAAATTTGTCTTAGTTGAGATGGTATAAAACCATCAACCATTGATCCATAAATTACATGAACACCATTCTTAATCACAACTGCAATTTCACCTAAACTATGATTCCATTTTTGAACTTGTCTCAAAGACTATGCATTCAAAATATGTCTTAGTTGAGATGGTATAAAAACCTAAACCATTGATTCACAAATGACTACAACACAATATATCCATTTTCATGCATTGCATTTAAATGCATGATATGTATCTACCGAGAATGCAATCCATTTGGTACTTTTCATGTCTACTGATGTATGAACATTATTCTCTCATCTCTTGCAAAAAATCATGAATTATATATAAAAATAAAAACTTGATGTGCAACTAACACATGTCGATGATATCATTATTTAAATCCAGGTACAAGTAACATGTACTTAAATTCGATTCATGAACTATACATGTAACTTGTGATGTAACTACATACACATTCATGAACTATACATGTAACTACATACACATTTTTTTTAACAATGATCAAATAAACAAAGTAAACAAGCAAGAGACAATAAAATAAGCGGTATACAACAAATTTATGTGGTAAAACCCCAAATGGGGAAACATCCACGGTGCATTGTTTAGTCTTCTAATTCTTTAAAGAAATATCCAAATTCACAGTACATGTGCCATTCTCACATTTAAGTAGAGATCGCAATCCATAGTTCACCAACAATACCTCACAATTCAAATCACAACATATTCCAACAATAACAAATTTCTAGATGTTCTAACCAGGTACAATCAATGAATTTGTTCCATTCACATGAAATGTGCCAATGCAAATTTTCAAGAATGGCATTATGATCTTCTATCAACAATTTCCATTGTTGATTCTTGGAACTTCTCCTAGTCTTCATTGGCCTCAACTGCAATCAAGCTGCTATGAAAAAATGACTATATTGGGCACATATAACATCTAACTAGTAGTCCTGAAAAATAATATGGTCAGTACATTTCTTTACTTATTCAAACAAATGTCCCATTAAAACCACTAAACCGACTGCATATGTATAATTTGATGGATCTTTAAATTCTTGCAGCAATGTGATTTTTGACCTTGTGCATCTTAATAAGTAATAATGATAATTTTCTGGATTATCTTCCAGTGCAATGATAGTGAAGACATCACCTTCTCTAACCATATCGGAAACACAATCATAATCTGTGTCAATCACAACCACTTCATTGTGAAACTCTGCATCAGTCAAACCTGCAAATGGGGGTAATGGTGTCAGTTCTTCATGTACCCAAGGTTTCACAAATTTGTTAGTTTCATTTTGACATTCATTGATGGATTCCCAATTATCAATACATCTAATACAAAAGCAAGAGTACTTCCGTTTATGAATTAAGTGTATATTTGCCACTTTCTCAGTCCTAATAGAATGTAAACTCCGTTCCAAGGATTGTAGCACAATTATATGGCATCGATCTATCAACATCGCCTATTGGTATATCCCAAAAGTACATGTTCAAGGTTCAAACAAAATACTCGTTAAAAAATTGAACATATATAGGTCTAAAACACATATATAAACAGTGTTAAGGAAACATTTACACATCTTCTAACGCGAGCCATCCTTTCATTGAACTCATGACTTAAATTTTTTTTGCACCAGTTAATAACATCGAGTGACTTTACAAGTCGAACAGCAAAGTGACTCAATTGATATCTTCTAAGTGCACACTTTATGTAGGCCCCAGCACCATCATGCTCTCATTTTCCATGCTCTGTTTCAAAAAAACTCCCTGTTTGGTGAATATCCATTGTCTTGTGAAGGCGAGACAACCAATAAAATGATCGAGCTGATTTAAACTAACCAACACAACCGTCATACCACACCCAATGTTCTGTAAAAGTAACTCCTCGTCTTGATAATTCTTTATAAATCATATTAAAATAATGTTGAACAAAACTTGTGTCATGTGTACGGTCATCACTAATGTATAAATGGTACTCTTTAATCACTTCACGCTCATTTTCATTGCTATCAATACCATCATTATCAAGCTCTGCATGTCTATACAAAATGTGCACAAGTATAGACACTTGGTCTGAATAATAATATTCGCTTGTATTCCTTTTGTGGTGTGAAAGTGTAATTCTCAGTGAAATCAACCACTAATAATATTGTTCCCTTTGGAAATACATCTCGGGATTGTTTGAAATGAACATCTTTCCATCGTGTTGTGTGGGAGTGCTTAATATATCTATATGTTTTCTCCCTAAACTTTTCCATAAAATATGTCACTGAAATATCATCTTCAAGTAAATAATTTTTTTGGGATGTTTTCGTTGAATCTGTAACAGGTGTGTACTGAACATATCCATATCTATTTCATTTCACAGTGACATTTGGCAGTCGAGGATAATTTGGTTGATTGGATATTTAACATCAAATAGTGCCAAATTAGTACATTCATTGCATTTTCTACCACTGACACATTCTTTCTTATAAAACACTTGGTCATTCTCTCGTGCACATAATATATTAGAGACAAATTCGTGAACACTCGAAGGAGGGGGATCATTTGGATAATATTGTATACCAAAATTTACAAAAGTCTCATAATATAATTGAAATTCTACATGGTACTAGCAACAACATGTGTCCCAAATAGTGATGGGCCTGACATACCATGGTTTAATTTTGATAAATGTGCTAAGGGAAATTTTCACATCAACATTACTCTCGTTAAAATTGTTGAACATTTCCACTTGAGTGACCTCTGCTATATGTTTGGCATGAGTTTCAAAAACTCCTTTGGATATTCGGCGCCGCACAGTGTCCTTTTCATTTGGTAAGACACTAGAGTTCAAATTCCAAAACTCTTTCACCCTATCCCTCACATTATCTGGAAGTCTATCATGATAGGGTTTCCTACAGATAACAGCAAAACAGGAAACTTCATCATTCTCATCTAATTGAATCTTAAATTTTTTATATTTAAATAATTTTTTTCTTAACGTGTTTAATATTTTGCAATCATTGACATCAATCAACTCGATGCAGTTCTTTTTGCAACAACATATTTACAATGCTCTATGAGTATCCTTTTCATCACGAGATCACCTTTGGCAAGTGTGGAAAGGGCGCCAGTAACATTTTTCGATACCATCTCTTTTGTTTTAACCTCTTTGATACTTTTAATGCCAAATAATTTAACTGCATCTCTTACACATTTATGTTTCAATAATCTATGTAACAATTGAGCATCTCTCTCTCTCTCTCTCTCTCTCTCTCTCTCTCTCTCTCTCTCTCTATATATATATATATATATATATATATATATATACATACATATATATATTTCAAAATAATTTTAAAATATTGTGAACTTTCAAATCAAATATATAAAAGTTAAATAACTATTTAAACTTAAAATATTCTTTAGTCACCAATCATGGTGTCAATATCAGCAGTACCTATCGTTCCCTCGACATTTATCATCTCCTCATCACCTCCATCGTCTTCATTTATTTCATCAATGTGTGTTAGAATTTTGATAATTTCATTCAAATATTATCTAGGATCCTACTAAGAGAATAACATGCACAGCATAATAATCATAGACACAAGAGACACAATGTTTCCTCAAGGAAAACCATAAAGGTGAAAAACCCTGCAACTTCCTCAGAGATAGAATAAGCACCAATACAAAGATCACAAAGATGAAACCCCAAAAGATAGATATCGCCTCTGGCATCTACTCCTCCTCCACTTGTGCGCACTCCTCTCTCTCAACTATGTGAGTTGGATGAATGAGTGAATGAGCAAATAGAGTGGTGCAACCACTCTATTTATACTTTAACTTGAACTGCATTTTACCCTAATTGGGTCGACCCCTTAGGGGAGTCTAATAAACCTTCCACTTCACTCATACTAGGTCGACCCCTCTAAGGTGGTCTAATAAACCATCAAATATAAGTTACGACACTTACAATAAAACTTGCGACACTTGCAAATACAAATGATGACACTTTCGATCAAAGGAATGAGACATCTCCATCAGGGATACAATAAAGTATAAATGTAATACATACAATATACAAGTGAATCTTCCGAATTTACAAATACATCAACACTCCCTCTTAACTAGGAAGGTATTCTCTTGACACAGGTCATCAATACATATAGGCACAAGTCTTCAATACTGGAGCTGGATCATCATCACTGGATCATTGGAGCATCATCGTCACTGCTGTTGTACTCGTCATATCGATCACTGGTGCTATCTCTCAATTCTTCTCATCATAGGAATTTCTATAGAGACAACCCTTTTTCATGTTGGATGTAGGACTAGCCTCCATGTAGGTCTTCATCATCTCTGCGAGCGACCCATCCGATGGAATCTCAGGACTGATTATGTGCATCTGCAAAACCTAAAAAGAGCATCCCAAGACTGATTACGAGCTACTACTCAACCTGAAAGATCTCCTAGGACTGATTACATGCAAACAAGCAAAACCTCGAAAGAGATTCCCAAGACTGATTACAAGCTACTACTCAACCTGAAGGATCTCCCAGGACTGATTACATGCAAACAAGAAAAAATTCGAAAGAGCATCTCAAGACGGATTACGAGCTACTACTCAACCTGAAGGATCTCCAAGGAATGATTACATGCGAACAAGCAAAACCTCGAAATACCATCCCAACACTGATTACGAGCTACTACTCAACCTGAAGGATTTCCCAGGATTGATTACATGCGAACAAGCAAAACCTCGAAAGAGCATCCCAGGACTGATTACGAGCTACTACTCAACATGAAGGATCTCCCAAGACTAATTAAATGCTACTGCACAACCTGCAAGATATCCACAGCCACGGAGCATCATCCGGATTCTCATGAACACACAGATCATCCTCGCACGGAACATCATACGGATGCTCATGATCAACGGATCATCGTCATACGGAACATCATACGAATGTTCATGATCATACGGATCATCGTCATATGGATCATTGTCATACGGAACATCATACGGACGTTCATGACGGAGCATCGTCTGGATGCTCATCACACAACACTTACATCCACAGCCATGGGGAGGACCCGCCTACCACCATACTTGGAAGGGCTCTTGCATCTGTGTCTCGTCACTTCCTCCTGGAAGTATCTTCGATCTGAAGAACACCAAGCCTCTCTCTGAAGAACTCAAACTTCACCCTAGCTAGTGTTTTGGTCAACACATATGATATCTACTCGTCCGTCTCAACATACAGGAGCTTCACTACTCCTCTCTGTACCATATCCCTGATATAGTGATACTTGATCTCGATATGCTTTGAATTTTCATGGAACATCGGGTTCTTGGACAACTTCACACAGCTCTGGTTGTCACAGAAGATACAAGTAGCATCCAACTGGAGATCAAACAAATCAGACAGTAGCTTCCTTACCCATACTGCCTCACAACTAGCCGAACAAGCTGCGACATACTCTGCTTTGGGTATACTCAATGCTACGCAGGATTGATTCCTGATAAACCAAGAGATCACACCTGATCCCATACTAAAGAAACACCCAAAAGTGCTCTTCCTATCTGCAGCATTTCCTGCCCAATTTGAATCAACATAACCCTCCAGTTTAACCTTTTGATTCGCATCATACTTGAGCCCCCTTCAGGTACCTCAAAATATGCTTTACAGCAATCAAGTGAACATGTCTAGGATCCATTAGGAACTGGATCAATGTGTTCACAACAAAGCAAATATATGGTCTTATGTTCGTCGGGTACATCAAGGACCCAATCATCTGATAATACATAATGGCATCAATCGACTATGATGAAGCATTACTCAATAGCTTCAGGTTCGATGCCATAGGTGTGGCCATGACCTTGTAGTCCATCATCCCGAACCGCTTCAGGATCTCTACTGCATACTTTCCTTGTCCAAGGAATATTCCATCTACACTTTGCCACACCTCCATACCTAGAAAGTAATGCATCATACCCAAGTCCTTCATCTCGAACATGGTAGAAAGATTCCTCTTCGTATCAGCAACAACCCAATCTCACCTGTCACAAATAGATCATCTACATACATTAGGAGTATCACTGGATTTCCTTCCTCAACCTTGTAGTAAAGGTTGGAATCCGATTTACTCTTGGTAAAGCCCAAACTAGTCAGGAAGCTGCCAATCCTGTCGTACCATGTCCTGGGTGCTTGTTTCAAACCGTACAAGGATTTCTTAAATTTGTACACATGGGACTCCCTCTCATGTGTCTCAAATCCAAGTGGCTTCTCCACATACACTTCCTCTTCGACTACACCATTCAAGAAAGTTGTCTTGACATCCATCTGGTGTATCTTCCACTTCATCACTGCAGCCAGAGCAAGTACTGTTCTGATGGAATTGTATCTGGCTACAGGTGCAAAAGTTTCTTCATAATCTATCCCTTCTTTCTAGGAGAAGCCACAAGCCACAAACCTTGCCTTGTATTTCTCTATGCTACCATCTACAGCATGCTTGATCTTGTAGATCCACTTGGAAGTCACAACAAACTTCCCTTCTGGTCTTGGGACCACATCCCAAACATCATTCTTCATGATCGACTGGTATTCCTCGATCATGGCCTCCTTCCATTCTTTCTTTTATCTCGCTTCTTCATAACTGGAAGGTTCTTTGTTCATTATGTCACATAGTATGGCTACATATTTGGTGTGTGACCTTGTCTTTTTTCTTTCTAGTCTGTGTTCGTCCTCTGGAACACCATACCTCTCTGCATCTCGGATGAGCTCTCTTGCCCATGCTGGTTTCATCTTGTAAGAGTTCTTCTCATGGGATGGATGTACAAGTTATTGTGGATATTCCATCTCACAATCCTCTTCTGGAACTGCTTCGTTCATGGTGGTGTCATGTATTATGGGTTCTCTTGGTTCTTCATTGTCTTCAACAGGTGGCTTCCTGGATTTGATGTATGTTGAGTCTTCATCAAAAGTCACATCCCTGCTGATGTCAATCTTCTTGAACCCTAGAAAGTATATTATGTATGCTTTCGATTTTTCATTGTAACCCACGAATATACCCTTCTTTCCTGAAGGATCTAGCTTTGTCCTCTTTTCTCTTGGAACATGTGTGTATACTGGACAACCAAATATCCTGAGATGGCTAAATTCTGGTTTTCCACTGGAGAAAGATTCTTCTGGTGTCTTGTTGTCAAGTATCCTGTGTGGTGTTATGTTCTGTACATATACAACTGTCCTTGTTGCTTTTTCCCATAGATGCATAGGCAGATCTTGGTCATGAAGCATTGCTCGTGATGCTTCCATGATAGTTCTATTCTTCCTTTCTGCAACTCCATTTTGTTGTGGATTGTAAGGAGTGGTCAACTCCCTCTTAATCCCTGAATCACTACATTACTTCTTGAAGTCTTCTGAAGTGAATTCTCCACCATTGTCGGATATAAAAGTCCCGATCTTATTTTCAGTGTGGTTTTCTATCAAGGCTTTGAATTCCTTGAATTTGTTGAATACTTCATATTTGTTCTTCAAGAAATAAATCCAAGTCTTCCTAGAGAAATAATCAATGAAAGAAACATAATATACATACCCACTCAGAGAACTGGATGACATCGGACCGCATACATCAGAGTGGATAATTTCCAAGATTCTTTTTGCCTTGCTTTCACTGCTTGGAAATGCCTTCTTTGTGTTCTTTCCTTTTGCACATCCTTTGCAAACACCTTCATGCTTTGACTGGATTTCAGGAAGACCTTCTACTGCTTTCCTTGCAATTGGTAGTGCTCTATAGTGCACATGTACAAGCCTTATGTGCCAAAGTTCACTTGGTTCCATGGATTCATGTACCATGGCTTGTTCAGGTTGTCCCTTCAATTTGTACAATCCTCCCTCTTGCTCTCCAATCACTACTGCATCATCTATGGTCTTTCCTTTTGGCCACATGAGTACTTGGCCATCCACAAATGCAACTGATCTCATCCCCTTTGCATCCAAATATGATCTGGAGAGAAGATTCTTCTTGATTCCAAGTACATATAGAACTTCCTTCATCTTCAAAGACTTCCCAGAGTCTAACTTGTAAGAGGCTTCACCACTTCATTTTATAGGGTATTGATAGTCATCCCCAAGTTTCAACTTATGAGGTGACTCATGTTCAGATAGGTCCATGAAAGATTCTTTAAATCCCGTCATGTGTTTGGAATCCCCACTATCATTAAGCCAATCATTACCCCCATGTGTAACAGTACCTGTGAGAGAAGAGATTAGAACATACTCTTCGTCACTTGAAGAGTCTTCACTTTCTTCCCTAGTCTTCTTCCTAGGAGGTTTATCATCCTCTACAGCATGAGCATGATATCTCTTCTTGTTGTTCTTCTTCTTCTTCTTCTTGAAGCCTTTTCTGTTCCTGGGAAAATCTCGGGCATAGTGTCCCTTCTCATCACATATGAAGCATCCAATGTGACGGTGATCCTTCTTAATGTTCTCCTTTTGATGATGGTGAGAATATTTCTTGTGATAAGGTTGCTCCCTCTTGAACTTACTTCTCCTGGTATGTGTTGTGAGAGCTTGGTCTTCACTTCCCATCTTTTCTTCTCGAGCCACAAGTCTAGCTTCTTCTTGTGAGCACTCCTCCCACAGTCTACTGAAAGAAATCAATTTCTTTCTTGCACAAATTCCTTGGATGAAGGAGTCCCATGACCTAGGTAGGCCATTCAAAGTGGTCATCACAATTTCTCCATTCTCCACCACTTCATCCACAGCTTCAAGTTGTTCTTTGATTTGAGAGACCTTAGTAAAGTAGGATTTGATTGTCTCTCCATTCTGGATCTTCACACTCTTCAATTGGTTCCGTAATGTCATCTTCTGATTTTATATATTCTTTCCTTCAAACAGCTTGGTCAAGGAATCAAACATATCCTTGGGTGTCTTTAGAGAAGACACATGTGGTATGAGATGGTCTTTGATAGAATCTGCAATGATTCTCTTGGCCTTGACCAAGTTCTTCTTATGTAAGGCCTTAGCCTCATCTCCCTCTGGAACTAGAACCTCTTCCATGCTCGGAATTTATCAACCCCTTCAATCTTATCCTCAAGCTTGGTGTGGTGAGACATCTTAATGAGAAACTCAAATGGAAATAAAAGATTTAGGTCTTACCACTTGATTTGATGAAACTGGATCTATAGCTAGCTAGGGTTTGACAGAGAAACCCTAAAAATCAAAACTTGGAATTTCAAACTTCTGTCTGGACAGGGAGATTCAATAGACTGAGGCGAGCAAGCTGGTGTGCTCAGATTTTGAAAACTCCAAAAACTGACCTGCGAATTTCAGATTTGCAACTTCAGTTAAAATCTGGTTTTCTGGTCCAAAACCTGAACTAGGGTTTGATAGATCCCAGGGTTCTTCCCAACCAAAAAGTTTGATATTGGTATCTAAACTTTGATTTTGTTGAGGAGATCAATCCTATGCTGAGAGCACTCCAAAATTCCACTTCTGTCAAAATCCCTAATTTCCCGCAACAGTGACAGGCCAAAAACTGAAAATGCTCATAATCAAATTATGTTTCGACAGAAAGATGTGCCTTCCTTACGAGATTCATCCTAGCCTCCTTCCTTTGATGATCTATGGAGAGAAACCCAAAAATCAAGAATCCCTAGCTTCCGCATCTACACAATGTCTTCTTCTTAGTTCAGCTCTGATACCATATTAGAATTTTGATAATTTCATTCAAATATTATCTAGGATCCTACTAAGAGAATAACATGCACAACATAACAATCATAGACACAAGAGACACAATGTTTCCTTGGGGAAAACCATAAAGGTGAAAAACCCCGCAACTTCCTCGAAGATAGAATAAGCACCAATACAAAGATCACAAAGATGAAACCCCAAAAGATAGATGTCTCTAGCAGCTACTACTCCTCCACTTGTGAGCGCTCCTCTCTCTCAACTATGCGAGTTGGATGAATGAGTGAATGAGCAAATAGAGTGGTGCAACCACTCTATTTATACTTTAACTTGACCTTCCTTTTACCCTAACTGGGCCGACCCCTTAGGGGATTCTAATAACCCTTCCACTTAACTCATACTGGGCCGACCCCTCTAAGGTGGTCTAATAACCCATCAAATATAAGTTACGACACTTACAATAAAACTTGAGACACTTGCAAATACAAATGACGACACTTCCGATCGGAGGGATAAGACATCTCCGTCGGGGATACAATAAAGTATAAATGTAATACATAAAATATACAAGTGAAATCTTCCGAAGTTACAAATACATCAACAATGTGTTCCTCAACATTTTTCATTTCTTCGTCACTGTCACGTGTCTTTACATTTTGTTCCATTTTTCTTGGTTCTCTCAACTGTCGCATTTCTTCACGTTGCTGCTCTTTCCTTGCCTCTCGATTAGTTCTTATGCCATCATACTTTATTTTACAATTCCTTTGGTTTCCCATTTTCAAAGAATTGAAAACCTAAAATCCAATACAAAAAACATGAAATCATATATTAATAAATTGGATATGTAAAATTATACAATTAATGAAATAAATTGCAATATTTAAGAGCAAAATTACGATATGCAAAAAACAACATTACACTAGTGACTTAAACATGTAATTATATGCTAAACACAAATCTTAGGAATGGGTATTGATACCTTTGAGCAAAATAATTATGTCATTCATGTTTTATGATGATAAAGTTGATGTTTGGGTATGTTGGTATGTTGGTGTTTGTAAATGCTAAGAACGCATTCTACCAATATTGAGTAATGCTTCCATAGTTTTGTTTCCATGCATGTATGTAAAAATTATGTCAAAGTTTATGGGTAATGGTTGGGTTACAATTGAGATTTCATGGTTCCCAACATTAGATTTTTTATGGCCATCCTATAGTAATATACATATCGCTTAAAAAAATTGTAACAACAAAAAAATTAACAAATTTCATAAATAACAAAAAAAATATTCACAAGTAAGAAAAAATTACCCAAACTAGTTTAAATGAGTAATATGTACCCCTTTAAAAAAATTGTAACATGAAAATATTAACAAATTTGATAAGTAAAAAAACAAAAATCACAAGTAAGAAAAAAATATTCAAACTTCTATTGATGATTTTTGCACTTTGAACCAGATTCACACTATATTCACACTTGACCCCAACCAGTATATTCAAAATTGTTTTGATTTATGAGTAAAAACTCGCGATCGAGAGTATATTTATAGATTTCTCTGGCGAGAGTTCAAGAATCTTACCATTTGTCAGTCGGGATCTTGTGCATTTAATCTGTCAGCTCAAAAATATTCTTGGGGCATTGTGTGCTAAAACTCTCTCTCGCCAAAGAGTTTATTTTAAACTCTCCAGGGAGAGTTTAGACCCACAAGGACTGTGGTTAGTTTTCTCTCCCAGGGTTGTTTTTTGGGCAGAAAGTCTCTCGCCCGAGAGTTTTTGGTCAACGAAATTTGGGAGCATTTCTGCAGTCTTCAAGAACTTCAGACTTTGGCAAGCTCGAAACCCTACAAAATCACAGAGTTATCAGTCGGAATTTATACCAATAGATTTATCTTTTAATCTACTTTCTCATGGTATAATGTTTTTAAAATTTTATTAAGGATTGATATTCTTTATTTATTTTTTGTAAACTCTATCGTAAAAAAGATTAGGGAGTTGAAAATCAGTCACAATGAAAATCCAATATATTAACAAAGACACTACGAACAAAATTGAAATCTTCACAGAGATCTTCATTGTCATGTCGTCGTTGAAACTGTACTTTTAGTTTTTTCAATAACAATCAAACTAAAAATATAATTGATGCTCACCAACATGTGCTGATAATGCACCATTTTCTGAACATATGTTATTTCGATAAATAATAAAAAAATAGTTCACAAGTCTGAAAAATCTCAAAATATAGTCCATGCACAAGTGCAAAGAGTGTCGATTATGAGCATACATTTTTTTTTCTTAAAATGTCCAACCATCTCTGAAAAACCTAGTGCTCATGTAGGTCACTCATTATCCATGCCTGAAAGTTTCAAGTATATGCAGTTGGTGAGCACCAACTTTGTCCCACCATATGACCATAAAAAAATTTAAGAAAAATACGAGTACAAAGCTAATTCAATTCTCTAAATCATTTGTGTTTACTCCAAGGTGAAATTCCTAAGAGAGGTATGGGTTTAGAGGGGTCAAAGTTGAAAAACATCAAATTTTCCAATTTTGTTTGTCAAAAAACAAGCAAAATAGTTACCCAACTTCACATATTCACCCAAGTGGTTTTTGATAGACTCACAAAGTATCCACACTTTTATGTATTCTCTCTCCCTTTTAATGCAAGTACAGTTGCTGCAACCTTCATGGAAATAGTTCAGAAGTTACATGGAAACCTGAAGATTATTGTAAGTGATAGAGATCCAATTTTCACTGGAAAATTTTGGACTGAATTATTTTCTTGTTTGGGTACTCAGTTGGCTCACATTTCTTCTTATCATCCTCAATCCAATGGGAAAAATAATATAGTGAACAAATGTTTGGAAGGCTATCTTTACTACTTTGCATATGATAAACAAACATAGTGGGTGAAATGGTTATCTTTGGCAGAATGGTGGTACAATACTTCCTTCCATAATTCATCAATAATGTCTCCAATTATGGCACTTTATGGGTACCCTCCTCCATCTTTCACATCTCCCTTAAAAGGAAAATCTAAAGTTCAAGTTGTGGAAGATCACCTAGAGCACCAACAAGAAATTTTCTAGTTACTAAAGGACAACCTCGCTATGTCAAAAAACAAGATGAAACAAGTGGATCAACATCGCAGTGAAAGGAATTTTGAAGAAGGGGATTGGGTATTTCTGAGGCTGCAACCTTACAAACAGATGTCCCTCAAGAAACTAAATAAATACAATAAATTAGCACCCAAATACTATGATCCTTATAAAGTGTTGCGGAAAATTGGTAGTATGGCTTACAAATTGAAGCTCCATTCATCTTCAAGGGTACACCCAGTTTTCCATGTTTATTGCTTAAAGAAGGTAATAGGGGAAAAGATCCCAATTCAAACTATCTTGTCGGAGCTTGA
This sequence comes from Larix kaempferi, assembly GCA_027924585.1. Classification (NCBI taxonomy): domain Eukaryota; kingdom Viridiplantae; phylum Streptophyta; class Pinopsida; order Pinales; family Pinaceae; genus Larix; species Larix kaempferi. The sequence goes on along the minus strand of BSBM01001110.1, from coordinate 10,759,410 downwards.
TGAAGAAGGAAAAGTCATATTGGAACTGTTGATGTATATGTAACTTCGGAATGTATTTTACCCATGTATATTGTATTCCTATAGAGATGTTATTATTCCTCTATACGGAAGTGTTTGTATTCCTATAGAGATATTATTATTCCTCTATACCGAAGTGTCGTAACTTATACTTGATGGGTTATTAGACTGCCTTGATGGAGTTGGCCCTGTATGAGTCATGTGGGTAAATGGGTTATTATACCACCATGTGTGGGGTCGGCCCGGATTAATGTAACCATGGGTTATTAGGCTAAGTTAGACAAGACATCCCCACTGGTTTATTGGGCAGGACAAGACAAGTATAAATAGAGATCGGGAGATCTCTATTTGATCATCTCATTACTCACACTTCCATCACACGGAAAGTGGCGCACATGTGAGGAGGAGGATCAGCTGCTAGGAGAAGACTATCTCTTGTACTTTGGTTGTACCATTGCTCTTTCTATCTCTGAGGAAGTTGCGGGGTTTTCACCTTCTTGGTTTTCCCCGGTGAAACTCTATGTCTCTTGTGTGCTTGCATTATTGTGTCCATGATTGATATGTTGTAGATATGCTGTACATGTTATTCTCTCAGTTAAGATATTAGATCAGATTGAAAATTCTAAAAAAATAACATGGTATCAGAGCTAGCCTGAAAGAAGGCATGGTATGGCATTTATGACACTTGTTGCACTTGCGAAGCTAGGGCTTGATATAGCAAAAACCATTCATCGTAGCACTTTTGCTATAAATCCATTTCGGCGAGGTTTCAGGATCTGAAACCCTTACAGATCGAATATAATATCCCGATGTACCTTGTGTCTGAAGCATAACTTCTAATTCGTTGTACTTTGTGTTTTATGATTTGTACAATCTAGGGTTTCTGCCTCTTCCAGATTTGAGTCATAAATAGGTGACCTAGGAAAAAAGGTCATAACTTGGGATAGGAAGCTCCAAATGAAATTTCGTAAAAAGTGACAAGTGGGGCACAAACTTTAATTTCACAGGCCGAAGTTTCAGAGTCCGAAAGTGAACCAGTGACACATGGCACTCCGTACAAGTTCGCTCTCCTGTTTTATGCCATAAACAGGTCACGTTGCGACACTTGGCATAACTCTCTCTCAGAGAATCCAATTGAGTTCATACCTGTGGGGTTGGAAATATGACAGGTCAGGATACCACAAGTAGAATTTTCAGACCCTGTGGATTCGTAATTTTGGAGTTACACTAGAAACAATCAAGTGCATATTTCTGTCAAAACAAAATTGGATTTTGAGCAGCTTCATTTATGGCTCCGGGAATTAGGGTTTTGAAGAAAGTTGGAATTTTTGTAATCAGAGGCCACGGCTGAATGCTACTCATCAAAATCGAAATTTAGAGACCAAGTTCAAATTTTTTGGTTGGGCAGAAGGTCGGGCTTGATCAAACCCTAGTTCGGGACTTTGATCGGAAAAGTGGAAAATTAGGGCTTCTGCAAAAGTTGGGATTTTTGAAGTCTGTGACCATGGCTAGAAGCTCCTCAAAAAAATTGAAGTTTAGAGCTTTGTATCGAACCTTTAGGTTGGGAAGAAGGGTGGGCTTTATCAAACCCTAGTTCGGGATCCTATCTAGAAGATCCGGGAGTTTCAAAGGCAATTTTGAGGGGTGAAACTTTGCAATTTTCAAATTCTGAGTATACCAGCTTGATCAGCTCATCAAGGTGCATCTTTCTATCCTTTCAGAAGTTTGAAATTCAAAGTTTTAATTTTTAGGGTTTCTCTGACAAACCCTAATCCAGCTCCAGATCCAGTTTCTGCAAATCAAGTGGATTGGTTTAATCCTAAAAGAGAATGGATTGGTCACCTGCATAAGTGAAGAAGTTCCAGTTTCGGAGGGAGATAAGGCTAAGGCCTTACATAAGAAGATTACAAGCAATCTCGACAGGTATGAATTATCCAAGTATGTTTCGAGATCTGTTCATGATTAAGTTTATGGTATGTTTGTCTTCATTAAGGTTGGTACAATCTTGATTAACTTTAGACTCGTCGTATCACCTTAATAAAATTATGAATGCACAATAGAATATATTCATTAATTAGGGTTTTGACACTTATGATTGTACTAATGCATTGTGGTGTTGTATGAGGTTGATGTTGTCCGCTAACATAAAAGGTACATCAAGAAAGGAAAATCATGTTCTAGTTCAAGAACATATGACCATGGTGACATGAAGACAAAGGTTCATCCATTGCCATAGATCACATAGAAGATCTACTTACGAGGTATTATAACTTGGTTCTATAATGGTTAACCTATGAGATATGCAAGTTACTAGCACAAGTCATTGAAGAGAACAAGAAGACATTATGCGGGTATGTTAGACATAAATAGCTAGCATGTTAATCCAGGTATATTTTTCCTATATCAAGTTAGAATCCTACCTTGTGTTAGGATCTCTTATATAAGTATACATGGCATGGTTGATAATGATTATTCATAAAGTTAGAAATGTAAGTAATCAAGGGTTTATGCATATTATGTCTCTTACATTGATTGATGATATGACTAACCAGAAAAGTATTTTGGTCAAATAAAGAATATGCATGAGTAAAAGAAGTATTCCCTGAAACCTTGAATACTAATGTTTATTATATGTGTATGAAATGATCTTGACCATACATGTTTAAGAGTACTTAGAATCATAATTTTTTTGATAGTATTAAGATTATACTAATGAATGTATGTATGAGATCTCGAGGGTAACACAATGATGATACTAGTAAGTATGCATAGTGATCGAGGATGGATATAAGTTCAAAGACAGGTGATCCATGAAGCAAATATTAAGAGGGAGCACACTCCAGTAGTTCTTGCAAGGAAGCAAATATTGGGAGGGAGTCCACCCTACAAACCAAACAAAGATAAGTATTTGAGCTGTCATTTCTTATATATTTGTTTGTTTAAATAATATTGTTCAATGATGTATATGCTTATGTTCCTAGACTGAGGGTGTGTATTATGCATATTAGAATAATTGCATTAATGAACAGTATACTACTAATATGCATGTAATGGGTAAGTGGCCTATGGAACTGTACAACATTCCATTGCTACTTATCTAGAATGAAACCTCTTTGCTGACATGTTGGGAGTAGTGAAAACTCTTAACAATGTTCTGGTAGAAATTGGAAAGCATCTAGAAAGTTATGGGATATGGATAAATGTTGTATTGAAGCATTGGCTAAAATAATTGCATGACTATATGACATATTTCTTTATGTGTAAGAATTTGTTCTGAAAACTATGAGAAGTTTCTAATCATGCAATTTAACTTGTTTTGTATGAAAGATCGTATACGAGCACCTACAAAAGAAGGACTACAACATTTGTTCCAGCAACAAATTTATCTATTGAAGATATTGAATATATTGAAGTTCCCAGGATCCGGGAAGAATGCCATGATCCGTCGATCATGAAGAATGATGTTTGGGATGTGGTCCCAAGACCTTAAGGGAAGTCTGTTGTGACTTCCAGGTGGATCTATAAGATCAATCATGCTACAGAAGGAAGCATAGAGAAATACAAAGCAAGTGATGAAATAGAAGATACACCAGATAGATGTTAAGATAGATTTCTTGCTTGGTGTTCTTCAGATTGACGACACTTCGAGGAAGAAGTAATGGACACATTTACTGGAGCCATTCCAAGCATGGTGAGAGGAGGATCCTTCCCATGGTTGTGGATATAATCACTGGATGATGAGCATCAGAACGATGCTCCAGTTACTACTCTGTATATGCATCATGTTGGATGCTTGTTATGATCAGGTAGATCATGTATGATGATATGTATCAGGTGGATACATTGTATGATTAGGTAGATCATGTATTATGATATGCATCAGGATGATGCTGTGATGATGATCAGGATGATCATGTGATGATGTATCGTCAGATGATTGGGTCCTTGATGTACCTGACGAATACAAGACCAGACATATGCTTTGCGGTGAACACCTTGATCCAGTACTTGACAGATCTGAGACATGTTCACATGATAGCTGCAAAGCATATTCTGAGGTACCTGAAGGGTACAATTGACTATGGGCTCAAGTATGAGGTGAATCAAAAGTTTAACCTGGAGGGTCATGTTGATTCGGATTGGGCAGGCAGTACCATTGATCGAAAGAGCACTTCGGGGTGCTGCTTCAGTATGAGATCCGGTATGATCTCTTGGTTTAGCAGGAAGCAGTCCTGTGTGGCACTGAGTATAGCCGAAGCAGAGTATGTCACAGCTTGTTCGGCCAGTTGTGAGGCAGTATGGCTTAGGAAGCTACTGTCTAATTTGTTTGATCTCTAGCTGAGTGCTACTTGTATATATTGCGACAACCAGAGTTGCGCGAAGTTGTCGGAGAACCCAGTGTTCCATGACATGTCGAAGAACATTGAGATCAAGTATCACTATATCAAGGATATGGTGCAGAGAGGAGCAGTGAAGCTCCTGTATGTTGCGACGGACGAGTAGATAGCCGATGTGTTGACCAAGCCATTGGACAGAGTGAAGTTTGAATACTTCAGAGGGAGACTTGGTGTACTTCAGATCGAGATATCTTCCAAGGGGAAGTGATGAGTCCAGAGACACAGATGCACACGGGGCCATTCTCACATGGTTAGAGGAAATTCCTTCCATGGTGAGATGTAAGGGCTAGGCCATTTTCACATGGTTAGAGGAAAGTCCTTCCATGGTGAAATGTAAGGGCTGGGCGGAGCCATTCTCACATAGTTAGAGGAAAGTCCTTATATGGTGAGATGTAAGGGCTGGGCCATTCTCACATGGTCAGAGGAAATTCCTTCCATGGCGAGATATAAGTGTTGGGCGTGGCTTTTTCGACATAGTCAGAGGAAAGTCCTTCCATGGTCGTGATGCAATTGCCGAGCTTTTCCGACATGGTCAGAGGAAACTCCTTCCATGGTCATGATGTAATTGTTGTAGCTGTTCCGGCATGGTCAGAGGAAAGTCCTTCCATGGTCATCGATGTAAGTGCTGTGAGCCTTTACCAGATGGTCAGAGGAAAGTCCTTCCATGTCAGTGAGTGTAAGTGTTGAGCCTTTCCCGGATGGTTAGAGGAAATTCCTTCCATACCGGTGAGTGTAAGTGTTGTGTGTGTGCATCTGGGTTGTGCTCCGTGGACGATGACGATGATGTGACAGTATGGTACACAGGTTTTGCAGCGGCATATGATCAGTCCTGAGAATTCCACAGTATGGCCAGTGATGATGAAGACCTAGAGGTGGTGGGCCTACATCCAGTATGAAAAAGGACTGGCTCTATAGAACTTCCTATGACGATTAGATCTGAGATTGATTGAGATAGCAGCAGCAATGACGATTTTGATGATTCGAGGACGATGATCCGCTGATGATGATCCAGAGAAGAAGACTTGTGCTAGCAGATCTGTGTCGAGAAATACCTTCCTAGTTAAGAGGGAGTGTTGATGTATATGTATTTTACCCATGTATATTGTATTCCTATAGAGATGTTATTATTCCTCTATACGAAAGTGTTTGTATTCCTATAGAGATGTTATTATTCATTTATATGGAAGTGTCGTCATTTATATTGTAAGTGTCGTAACTTATACTTGATGGGTTATTAGACCACCTTGATGGGGTCGACCCTGTATGAGTCATGTCGGTAAATGGGTTATTATACCACCATGTGTGGGGTCGGCTCGGATTAATGTAACCATGGGTTATTAGGCTAAGTTAGACAAGTCAGCCCCACTGGTTTATTGGGCAGGACAGGACAAGTATAAATAGAGATCGAAAGATCTCTATTTGATCATCTCATTACTCACACTTCCATCACTCGGAAAGTGGCGCACATGTGAGGAGGAGGATCAGCTGCTAGGAGAAGACTATCTCTTGTACTTTGGTTGTATCATTGCTCTTTCTATCTCTGAGGAAGTTGCAGGGTTTTTCACCTTCTTAGTTTTCCCCGGTGAAACTCTGTGTCTCTTGTGTGCTTGCATTATTGTGTCCATGATTGATATGCTGTAGATATGTTGTACATGTTATTCTCTCAGTTAAGATCTTAGATCAGATTGAAAATTCTAAAAAAATAACAGGAACCTGAACAAATCATTGAAACAAAGACCAAACAACTACGAAATCAAGCTATTATTGAGTACCTCGTCAAGTGGAAGAACTTACCAGTTGAAAATTCGACATGGGAAGATGCATCCTTCATACATAAGCATCCACAACTAATCAAACGTTGAGGACAACACTTGTCTAAAGGGGAGAGCCATTTTAATCCCTAAATGTTGGCACATTACCCCCTATATTGTGGCTCATTACATATTATTGATATCGTCTTGGGTCTATTAGTGGTAATTGTCATTATTATTATATTAGTTATGTCGACTTGGGTCTATTAGTTATAATTGTGCCTCTTTGTCTCCTATATATAGGAAGGAGACCTTTTCATTTGAATCATCTTCTCTTGTCTCATCTTGTCTTGTGTACTTAGTACATTGTATAAGGAGGTTTCCCCCTCGAAGAGGCTTTCTATTCGTCTATTGTCTTCGTTATTAAGGCGTGGATTACTCTTTATGGTCCATTTATGCTATTTTCATGTTCTTTCTAGGACTTGGTTGCATAACAGGTACCTTATTAGAAGCTAGCAATAGCTACCATAATTCAAACCAATGTATGGTTGCTTGAATTCTTGTTAAATTGCATCTAAAAGAGGGTGTAGTAAACAAAATATCCAACAAATATCAAAATAAACAATTTTGTCAATAAGTGGACTATGTGGGTGTGCCCTCCAAATGTGTTTAGTGCCATGCTTATAGTCACTTGGAAAGAAATGCAATCTAATACTTTTCAAAAAAGTCTAGAAAATGAAGGAGTTGCCAATTTGTGGTGGTGAAAACAATTTGATTACTCATTCTACAAAAGAAGGAATTTCACCATCAAACGAGGTACCTAATGCAATGATCCAAGGAGTGGGTGGTATCCCAGAAGGTGTTATTGGAGACAAACTTTGTTGCTCCAAATGTAAAATTGACTCCATTGCAAGGATAGGTTTCTCACATTTTTCCAGACTCGACAAAATACAATCATGTTTGATATTGGAAAGGAGGCACACGATGAAAACAACCATGAAATGATGAATTATCATTGTCTCACCTTTTGACTATGTGAATTTTTAAAAGAATTTAGAACCAATAGCTAAATTAGTAAGGCTATAACTTGTATCCTTACACAAAAGGCCCTATAAAGTATGGTGTGGAGTTTCCTTTAGCCACCTTCGGATAATCTTGATGGTCCAGAAGTGGTTGGGAAGCAATTTGGAAAATATGCCCCCAATGTCATTAAATAGGTTAAGAAACCAATCATTGAGCCCTATTTATCTAGAGAATATTCTATGAACTCAAAGCCAAAATAATAATTTTTGAGGCTTGAGCATGGTGGTTCTTTGAAAGAAGATACATGACCTATAGGAAAAAAGAGTATGGTAGTATTTAGACCATTTATGAAGCTTTCAATGTAGGATCTAAAGAAACTAGTTGTAGATCCAAAATATTCTAAAAAAATTAGCATGGTTAAAATAAATCTTCCAACTCAGAGTTCGGGAAGTGAAGTTATCATTGATTTTTTCTTTGTTTTTCTAGCAATGACCACACAGATTGTAGAGTAGATATATTTCAATAGAGTGCCCAAATTTTCATCAAACCAATGGTAGTGTATGTAGAATGAATTTAGCATTTCATAATTGTGGTCATAATAGATATTCTGAAGAATATTTAGAGAGTTATGGTCATTTTACATTTGTCACCTCAAAACCCTAAACACATAAAGAAGTTTCGTTGAAAAATAAGTTATTTCTTGAAAACCTTAGTTTTGGTTGTGGAATATCTTCCAAGCAAATATGTATTTTATAGGAAAATGTGATGGTCCTAGTATTGAAAAATATATAGAATATCATAAGCAAAATTATGTCCATAAGAAATGCACCCTATACATTAATCTAAGTGATGAGGCGACTATATGGGGGAAGTCACTTGTCGTTGATGCCACATTCAAAATTCCAGATGAAGTATATGTAAAAGCATATTTAAATAGGTAGTCCTCTATAGTAAAGAAGTATAAAGAGAGCACCAAGGGTTTATTTTCATATAACCACTTCATATTACAAGTTCATGGATATATTCTACAAAATAAAGTCATTGTTCCTATAAACCCTAGTAGCAAGCATAATTTCATAAAATTTAACTTGGTTAAAAGATTGCAACTCAACATATCCAAGGCACATAAGTTGAGGTGAGATTGTACAAATTTTTAAAGATTTGAAGGTCACAATGGATATCTTTTACATTCTGATTTTCATGCTATAGATATGGATGATGTGGGTATTATTCTCATATATCATTTGATGGAGTCAATTGCTACAATGAATATTAATATACAAAAGAAATTTATGAAGCTTTGGTACATGAAAAATAAATTCACATTGCAGGATAGTTCTCTTGCTAAACAAGAAGGGGCCACATGAAGAAGTATTTCCAAGGAAACTAATTGCAATCCCTACTATCACATTACATGAAGAATTTGAAGTTGGATCAAAAGAAGAGCCTACATAAGCACATGAAGAAAAGCACAAGGAATGGCATAAAAATTATTAAGAATCTACAAAGTTGCATTCCTCAAAGGGACCATGGGTTAAAGATTCAAAAGAAGAACGAATCATTGAGGTTGTTGCATATCACAACCTGCACCATCTAGAGAAACATAGTCATTAAGGAAAGGTCGTGAACATCAATAAACTTGTTATGGACGAACGCGGAACCAAAAAGGCACCCATTATGGAGGCACACTTAGGGCTACAAGAAATGCATGGAGATATCATAGTAGCATAACAAGAACATGGAACCAAAGGAGTAGTTATAATCAAGTTCAAGGTGAAAAGGAAGTAGTGGGACCACATGTCCACATTTCACTAGGATGAATGGATGCTTGTGCTTGGTACCAACGGGTTACAATTCTTAGCATATCATATTGTATGGCTTCCTCCCATGTTTTGAGGATAAACATGCGAAAGGGAATGGAATGTGATGTGCCTAAGGAAGATAATATGGGGTACCTAGGGAGGTAACCAATGGGAACAATAAATGTAATGTGACCATACTGATGGAATAGGCCCACTTGATTGTTGGTGGGTAATAAATGAGCCCACAAGGTGATTAGAGAAAATACTATAATAATTAGTTGATTGCATAAACCCAAAAAATAGTAATGAGAAAGTATAAATACATGAATATCACTGTATCGAGTGATGTTGAAGGTTATATATTATAGCTAGCATGGCTTGTGGAGTGATTCCTTCCATAACAAGTATTTGATGGTGTTACCTACCTTAAGGGTTCTCTCTACGTTCTTGTGTTGTTTATCGTGTGGAATATTTTAGGCATTTATGGTGTCAAAGGGATATTTATCTTTTATCTATCAAGACTTACTATTGAATTTGTACCTTGAAAAGTGACATGACCCCTGGCATTAATTTCATAGGTTTTGAAGTTGAGTTCACTTTATGAGATATAAAGCGACTTTTTGAATATTTATTGAGGAAGTGAGAGAATTTATTTTTTAATTGGGAAAAAGTGATTTTTCCTCAACCCTTGATTTTCCATCTCAAGATTCAATTTGGGCCCTTGGATCTTCTAATGGTTCACTTACCCTCATTGAATGAACAAAAAGGCCAAGAAAGGGAAGAGGCACATATTCATTCTTCAATGATCATTTTGGAGAAGAGAAGGAGAGCACAAGAGAGAGAAGGTGGAGGGCATGAATTACAAGGCACTCATACGGCAGAGAGAAAAGGGTTCAAATTCCAACGAGTAGGCACAGTTTTCAAGGTTGAAGGTACTAGCTTTTATTGAGGCAGTACAAGCATTTAATGCAGCAATTTTGTATAGGTTGAGGAATCCCTAAAACATGATTTTACAAGCTGAGAGAGGCACAAAAATCAATGGAGTGACATGTTGTTTGCTGGCACAATTTCCAAGCAAAGTTAAGCACAAAAATCAAGGTGACCTCACTATACCATAGAAGAGAATTCAAGGAGGAAATCTATATTGTTCTGTATAACCCTTGCACATAATTTCTAGCACGAAATTCAAGGCAAATAAGGCACGGTTTTTTAGACAACAGTTGACACTGTTTTCAAGAAAAAGTCTAGGCACGGTTGTTGAGATAAGTTGGAAATTTATTGTTGTAATTATACTGCTATAAATTTTTCTCAAAAAAATAAAGCCTCTCTCTCCCTCACAGGTTTTCCCCTTAGGAGGTTTTTCCTGGGGCATTTGCCCAAAAATACTGAGTCTAATTTTTACTCTGTGTGCATTTAATTCTGCTCAGAAGTGTGTAATTTCCTCATGTGTTTCAATTTCTAAATTTGTTTATGAGATTAAAATTCATTTTCAGCAGTGAATGACGAATGGGTTTGGGCATTAAACTATGACATTCAGTGAAACTTGAAACCAGGTTGGGGAAAGATAATTTTTTACATGGTATCAAAGCTATGGTTGAAGAGAAGTTGAGCAGAATACACAGGCAGATTTTCATACTTGCAAAGAGGGACTATTTTTGTTCACTAGGCATATTTTGGACTTGTGTTTTCTGTGTGACGGTCATGTCTATAAGGTTGAGGGTGGAAGACAGACTGGACGGGGTTGTTAATTTTAGTCCATGCAAAGCAAGGATTACTTTGCTTCTGCAAGAGAATGAGCTATGGGACCTTGTGTACAACACACAAGCCAATCCAGTTACGGTGCCTACAGATGCAACAGTGAAGGCATCCTTTGAGAAGAAGAACATCAAGGCTAAGAGAATTATTCTTGATGCAGTAAAGGACCATGTGATCTTGCACATGACTGGTAAGGACAATGCTTATAAAATTTGGGATTCCTTAACCAAATTGTACGAGAGTTCCAATGAGAACAAGAAGATGGTTTTGAGAGAGAAACATAAAAGCATCAAAATGGCCAAATCTGGAAATGTTGCATCTTACCTTACTGGAATCACTCAGGTGAGAGATGAATTAGGTGTAGTTGGGGAGGTTGTTGCTAGCAGTGAGCTAGTGTGGACAGCTTTGAATGGGGTGACCAATCCATGGGTTGTTTTTCTGGAGGTTGTTGTAGCTAGAGAGAATATGCTTTCATGGGATCGTCTTTGGGATGACTTCATTCAGGAGGAGACCCAGAGAGGATATGTGCAAGGGAGTTCATCCAACAGTGAGGAATATGAGGATAATGTGGCTTTGATAGCTAAAGGCAAGAAGAAGAAGTCCAAGAAGGGTCTCAAGGGTGGGGCTAAGAAGCAGGGTGATCAAAAGAAGGATTTGAGCAAATTCAAGTGCTTTGCTTGTCAGAAGTTTGAGCACTATGCTAGATAGTGTCTGAATAAGAAGAAGAAGAAGAAACAGATAGCAACTTCCGTAGAGGTTGATGAGTATGCAGCGAGGTTCGAGAAATATTTTTCCTTGTTTGTTTGTCATTCATTGTGTGCATCCATTACCAGCACAGAGGGATAGCATGAGAGAGAGTATTCATTGTTTGTTGGCTATTCATTGAGTGCATCTACCACCAGCACTTGGTACATTGATAGCGGGGCTTCTAGCTATATGACAGGTGTATGTAATCTTTTCATTGAGTTCACTGAGACTGGCTTGGATCTTGGGGTGGTGCTTGGAGATGAAACTACTAACAGGGTAGTTGGACATGGGTATATTACCTTTCAGAGGGAGTCTAGAGAGTCCATGATAGAGAGGGATGTCTTATATGCCCCTGGGTTGAAGAAGAACTTGATATCAGTTTCCACGATCGAGGATAAGGGATTTGGAGTGTACTTCCAAGATGGGTATTTACATGTTCATCCCAGGGGATCTAGAGATTCTACATCTATTGTGATTGTTGTCATATGTAGGAAATTGTACAAGATTTTGTTTCAGCCCCTTCATGCCTTGGCACACCACAGCAATAGCAACAGAACTTGTGATCTATGCGAGTTATGGCATAGGAGGATGGCCCACTTACATCATCCAACTCTGAGGATGTTGAGAGATATGGTGACTAGTTTGCTTGAGTTCAGCATGGAGCATAGCGATGTTTGCAGTGGGTGTGCGCTTGGAAAGTACACCAAGACTAATTTTCCAAGCAGTGACTGTAGATCGGCAAGGGTACTTGATCTAGTTCATTCTAATTTATGTGGTCCTATGTCTTATGTTTCGTTGACTGGTTTTGAGTATTATGTCAAATTCATTGATGACTTCTCCAAGAAGACCTAGATTTAATTTATGAAGAGCAAGAAGTCGGAAGAAGTCTTGCAAAGGTTCCAAGAGTTCAAAGATCTTATGGAGAACGAAACAGGTAGAAGAATTCGGGTGTTGCGATCAAATAATGGGGGTGAAAATACCTCCAATGCTTTCAATGTGTTTTGTGCATAGGAGGGGATCGGGATATAGTTAACAGTTCTGTATACCCCATAGCGGAATGGGGTTGCAGAGAGGAAGAACAAGGCCATTGTGGGTGCAGTGAGAGCGATGCTTCATGATCAGAGTTCACATTTCTTTCTTTGGGACGAGGCTTGAAGTACTGTTGTATACATTCAAAATAGGAGTCCACACCATGCCTTGGGGTGTAAGACTCCTGAGGAGGATTTTTCAGGGAAGAATCCTGAGGTTGGCCATTTTCGAATATTTGGTTATCTGACTTACTCTCATGTCCCTTCAAAGAAGAGGACAAAATTGGATCCTACGACAAAAAATGGGCATTTTTGTGGGGTATGATGAGACTTCGAAGGCCTTCTGCATATATCTTCCTTCACAGAGTAGAGTTGTTGTGAGGAGGGAGGTGATATTTGAGGAGGATCGGGCCTTCCAAAAGTCTCGTGATTCAGAGTAGAGGGGCGTAGTAGTCCTCCACACCTCAGGTAAGCAGTCCACGGAGTCCATCTTCATAGAGTGTAGGGTCACAAGTATTTGGGGTGACTGGTCCACAAGTTTCGGGTGCTTCAAGTTTAGGGACACAGTCTACGGGTTCACCAAGTATAGGTTCAGGTTCTCGGGTTACAGTTTCAACAATTCCTTTTTGACATGGTTCATCGGCTACTGGTTCACTAACTTCTGGTTCACCGGACATAGGGTCACAGACCACTGGGTCTACTTCTTCAAGACAGTCAACAAATGTGGATGAGCAGGAGCAGTCCCCCCAACTAGAGACTACTTCAGGGAAGAAAAAGCCAAAATGGCTTCAAGACACTTCGAGGGAAGCTCATGATTCAATGGGGAATCCCAAGAGACAGGTCCAGGAGAGAAGAGTTCCAAACAGATTTTGCAGTTACAGGGCTATGGTGACTAGTCTTCGTGATTCGGAGCCTTCCACTTTTGAGGAGGATGTAGAGCACTGGGTGTGGAGAGATGCCATGATGGAAGAGTATCATTCCATCATGAAGAATGATGTGTGGGAGGTGGTTCTAAAACCGGAAGGGAAGTCAGTTGTGACTTCTCGATGGTTCTGCAAGATCAAGCATGTTGTGGATGGCAGCATCGAGAAGTACAAAGATTGATTTGTAGCGCAAGGGTTCTCATAGATAGAGGGAGTTGACTATGATGAGACCTTTGCACAAGTTGCTCAATACTCTTCAATCGGAGCAGCAATCTCCATTGCAGTGAAGATAGGTTGGGAGATCCACCAGATGGATGTGAAGACCGCATTTCTGAATGGGCTTATTCAGGAGGAGGTGTATGTTGAGTAGTTGCATGGCTTTGAGATTCATGGGAGAGGTTCTCGTATTTGTAGGTTGAAGAAAGCACTATATGGAATGAAGCATGGTACTCAAGGATAGATTCTTACTTTTTCATATGGGATTTCAGAAGAGTGAAGTTGATCCAAACCTATACTAGATTGTGGTGGGTGATGATCCATTTATTCTTCTGCTCTACGTTGATGATTTGTTCATTACAAGTACAAAGAGACTCATTGTAGAGTGCAGGAGAGATCTTGCTTCAAAATATGAGATGAAGGATAATGGGTTGATGCATTTTTTTTGGGATTGGAGGTTTGGCAGGCGCCTGGTCACATTTTCCTAGGACAAGAAAAATATGCAATAGACATCTTGAGGAGATTTCAGATGGAGGATTGCAGGTCGATGACCACACCTATGATCACCAACTGGAAGAAGCTTAATGATTCTGAGAGTGAGTCGGTGGATCCTACTTTATATTGTCATCTCATTGGATCATTGATGTATCTGGTCAACACCAGGCCAGATTTGCGTTTTACAGTGAACACCCTTAGTCAGTACATGGTTGAGCCAAGGAGAGTGCACTAGGTAGTTGCAAAACACATGCTCAGGTACTTGTGTGGTACAGTGGATTATGGTTTGGACTATAGGAGAGGGGATGGAGTTAGTTTGGTTGGCTACACAGACTCAGATTGGACAGGATGTGTGACAGACTAGAAGAGAACTTCTGAGTGTTTTTTTTTCAGTTTGGGCTCGACAATTGTTTCGTGGTTCAGTCGGAAGCAAAAGTCAATTGCACTGAGTTCTACTGAGGCAGAGTACATGGCTGTCAGTCAGGCTAGTTATGAGGCTTTGTGGCTTCGCAAGTTATTGGTGGGATTGTTTGGTCAGGAGATGAGGCCTACAGTGATTTACTTTGACAATCATAGTTGCATCAAACTCTCTGAGAATCCATTTTTTCATGACAAGTCGAAGCACATTGAGATCAGATACCATTTCATCTAAGACTATGTCCAGAGAGGAGTCGTTGAGTTGCAATACATATCCACTGATGAGCGGGTTACAGATCTCCTTATGAAATATTTGAGGAAGAACAAGTTTGTCTTCTTCAAAGACAAGTTGGGAGTGGTGAAGAACACTTTCCTCGGTAAGAGAGAGTGTTGAATTTGTAACCTTAAATTTGTCCCCCTGGTGACTTTGTGCCTAAGTCATTAAATGGGGAAAAGTGACATGACCCTTGGCATTAATTTCATATATTTTAAAGTTGAGTTCACTTTATGAGATATAAAGTGACTTTGAATATTTATTGAGGAAGTGAGAGAATTTTTTATGTTGGGAAAAGTGATTTTTCCTCAACCCTTGATTTTCCATCTCAAGAATCAATTTGGGCCCTTGGATCTTGTGATGGTTCACTTACCCTCATTGAATGAACAAAAAGGACAACAAAGGGAAGAGGCACATATTCATTATTCAATGAGCATTTTGGAGAAGAGGAAAGCACAGGAGAGAGAAGGTAAAGGGAACGAATTTCAAGGCACTCATACAACAAAGAGAAAGGGCACAAATTCCAATGCAACAGGCACAGTTTTTGAGGTTGAAGGTACCAGCATTTATTGAGGTCGTACAAACATTTAATGCAGGAGTTATGTATAAGTTGAGAGGATTCTGTACAACATGATTTTATAGGCTGAGAATGGCACAAAAATCGAGGGAGTGACTTGTTTTCTAGCACGATTTTCCAAGCAAAGTTAAGCACAAAAATTGAGGGAACCTGACCGTACCACAACACAAAATTCGAGGAAATATGTACCATTTCGTACATCCCTTGCATAAAAATTTTGGCACAGAATTCAAGGCAGAGAAGGCACAGTTTCGAGGCAACAATTGACACTGTTTTCGAGAAAAACTGTGGGCACGGTTGTTGAGATAAGTTGGAAATTTATTGTTGTCATTACATTGTTGTAAATTTTTCTCAGAAAAATAAAATCTCTCTCACACAGGTTTTACCCTTATCTCAAAAATCTTGAGTCTAATTTTTAGGTGTGTGCTTTTAATTCTGCTTAGAAGTGTGTAATTTCCTCATATGTTTCAATTTTTGAATTTGTTTATGAGATTAAAATTCATTTTCAGCAGTCAATGATGAATGGGTTTGGGCATTAAACTATGGCATTCAGTGAAACTTGAAACCAAGTTGGGGAAAGATAATTTTTTACACTTACTACATCCTTGTACACCGAAGAGTGGATTGCACACGTGAATCTAAATACTAAGGGAAACCTTCTCCAAAATGTGCTTAAAAGATTAATATTTTTTTATTGATGGATAGCCATGAATGATTACACAATAGGGTAGAGTCTCCTATTCATACAAAAGAATGACTAAATCCCTAACAAGTGAACTAAACCTTTACGAGATATTGGATTTTATTTAGCTAATTAGTCCTACACATGCTATACTTACCTATTTGAGGTATCATTAAACATAAGTGGTTTTGTACAAAATATCTCGTGTGTAAATTTATTCAATTAATAAAAATGTTATATTTAGATATACATCACCCAACTTAAAAATGTCTAGCCATATATGCTATCTTACAAGCTTAGTGTATTGGTTAGTTTGATACCAAGCTTTGCCCATTAAATCCAAATCAAGTAAAACTTGTCTCAAATGATAAATGCCTCCAATGTGATAAATCATCGACAATCAGACACGTTGTTTGGGAGCACTATTACAATAGACAATGGTCAAAAATACCTTAGAACATGTTTTCTTCAATTTTACAACAATATCATGGTCATTCATTGTCACGTAATATTCATAATTTTTGGAAACTTCTTGTTTTAAGTCTTTATTGTGACCTCTAGCATTATATTAAATTTTCAATATTACATTCACTTTGGAAAATCTATTGTAAGTATGTTTTTAATGAGTTGTTGAGTTTTGGGTTTTGTTGATTCCTTTCAAATGTTAGAATTTGATGAGGTATCCACCCAAACTAGAGTTAAAGGGGTTTTGTTTATTAATGCCAAAAAATAATTTGCACAGTGCCCATTTTGTTCTCATTACAGTGTTGAATGCAGTAATGTGGATGTAACCCCTCTTTTTGTA